>OY992798.1:21248229-22467857 GCA_963921375.1 Tiliacea citrago
CAGCGGGTATCCTGACCACCAGCATGCAGTGAACGCGCATACCTGGTCATCACCCTCAGCCTCGTCAGCAACTTTGGCACAGCACACTTTACTTTCGTCAACAAGAAGAGCTGTTAATACCTCTCCTGGTCGACGCCAGCAGTCAGCCGCAACCCGGCGCTGTACGAGTATAGTACCACATCCGACTCACTGGGGAATTTTCGAAGACAGTTCCGACGCACGTGAACTATGCGGTACCTGGTTCCAGCTCACTGGAACCTCTATTTGCCCAGTCAATCATGACAAGTCACATGACTCAGCCCATTATCGACCCGCGGTCTCCGAAGTGGGGATCTATAATCTCTACTAAAAGGTAACGGTTGCTTTGTAAAGTTCTTACTGCATATTAAGCCATTTTGATGACTAATATCTTTCCTCTCGGTTCCTGTGAGAGTGATTTCGTGCAAAAGGGACGGAAGTGTGTAAAAGACAGTGCCAGCTTGAGCTTGGAATAAATAAGTACTTTTTAATAGTATGGATTTAGGAAGTGCTTTATAATAGCATGGAATTAGTACGTACTATATATATTGTAAGCAGAGGGGGTTGAATTTCAACCAGTTAGCGACCACTAGAAATGTATAAAATTATGGTTTAAACTCTTTAACGATTTTATTGTGTTTGTTTTACTATAAAGCCATCTGTAAGTGAACATAAGTACTAACTGGTGAAACTCTTAGGCGAGATCAGTGAAACATTAGATATTTTGTTGGCCTGACCAGATTTTGTAGATTTTTGGTTCACATGTTATTATTGTAACACGAAGCATTGATTGTTTATTGTATATTTATTTACTTGAAATTACATCTTTAGTTCCATATTTTTGTTTCATTCCTCAATACCTACCCATTTTTAGGGTTCCGTACCCAAAGGGAACCCTATTACTAAGGCTCCGCCGTCTGTCTGTCTGTCCGTCTGTCATCAGGCTGTATCTCATGAACCGTGATAGTTAGACAGTTGAAATTTTCACAGATGATGTATTTCTGTTGCTGCTATAACAAAAAATACTAAAAAACGGAATAAAATAAATATTTAAGGGGGCTCCCATACAACAAACGTGATTTGTTTGCTCGTTTTTGCTCGATATTGATAACGGCAACAGGTAGACGCTGGAAATATTCACTGAATATTTGGTTATATATTCACTTTAAAAATGAATATTATAATTAAATTAAAATAAAACCAATATTTTCCATACAACAAACAAACGTGATTTTTTTGCCGTTTTTATAGAACCCCCCGGAACCCTTCGTGAGCGAGTCCGACTCGCACTTGGCCGGTTTTTTTTATTTATCTCTAACTATTTGTTCCTACAGTTACATGCGCTGGTGGTTCCTACTGAATTGGGATTGTAGTAAGTAATTATTGTAAGCAAAACAGAAAGTAACTGGTTGTCTATGCCAACATGAAACATAATTACGTCATTTACTTCAGGAAGAGAGTATTTTCAAAAACACGAATAAGTGGTAAACAAATGTTTTAGTATCTAATCTTGGACTATTTTACACGTAATAATATTCCTTTGACCTAAAATTAACGACCTAAAGTTATTGATCATACACTTTAAAGGCAATTACGGGATAAAATGGAACGTTAAAAACATCAGAAGCTATTGTTAAGTATTGTGTTTTTTGAATAATGTTCCGCAAACTTAAAAGGATTAATAAATTCATAGTAATTTAAATGTTAATTTTTAATTTACATTGTAAAACCCGCAATCCTGAACATTAACCATAACCAGAGGGCAGAAACTGGCCACTTCCTTTTTGAGGTCAATTTCTGTCGCTAATCAGTTGCTTATTACCAAGGTGAGATGTCAGATGTTCCGTACCCAAAGGGTAAAACGGGAACCCTATTACTAAGGCTCCGCCGTCTGTCTGTCTGTCCGTCTGTCACCAGGCTGTATCTCATGAACCATTATAGTTAGACAGTTGAAATTTTCACAGATTATGTATTTCTGTTGCCGCTATAACAGCAAATACTAAAAAACAGAATAAAATAAATATTTAATTTTATACAACAAACGTGATTTTTTTGCTCGTTTTTGCTCGATATTGTTAACGGCAACAGGTAGACGCTTGAAATATTCACAAAATATTAAGTTATATATTCAATTTAAAAATAAATAATTAAATTAAAATAAAAAAATAAATATTTAAGGGGGCTCCCATACAACAAACGTGATTTTTTTGCCATTTCTATAGATAATGTTACGGAACCCTTCGTGCGCGAGTCCGACTCGTACTTGGCCGGTTTTTTTTTTGTTTATTATCTCAAGTTAAAAATTGAAGCTTTCCAGCTTTCCATAAAATATATGTTCAATGTTCGTTCAACACTATAAAATCTAATGCAATTCTTGTAAAGAAACGGGTACAGATCCGTTAGTTATTGTTAACCAAATTCCATAGGGAACGTGAGGGATGTGAGTGAGTTGCACAGGATACACTTACAATATTTATCTACACGTCTAGGGAAATAAACAGCTTGGATTAAATCTTTAAAGCTGTGTACGTATAACATGGCTTGCGGTTCTCAGCAAAAATAAATAAGCTTTTCTTGTAATGGCACTCTTCCTCATCTAAGTATCATAGGAGATAGAATACTGATAATTATAATTGATGAGTTTTAGAAATGATACAATAATAATTATGTCTTAGATAATTATGTCACCGTATAATTGTGAACTTCGTTAGTTTATAATCTATCTATTATTTCAGTTCGATTATTTAATGTTGTAAAACTGTGAACTGCAACAGACCATTTACAATTTAACGCATTATTTTTAGAGTTTCTACCCTATCCATGCGAAACCGACAAATTGTGAACTAGCTTGCTTGCGACGTAACGCACCTTGCGCTTATACTAAATAGCCTACCTAGCTGCAAGCATCTTGGAAGTATCGCTCGCCGGCTGCTGCCGCGGCACCGCTCGCTTCGCTCGCTCTTGTTGCGCGGTTGGTCTAGCCTAACCTAACCCATTTTTAGACTAATGGTTCTCACAATCTTCCGCTGACAGCTACAATACATAAAATAGCAAAGATAGGAAATATAGCAATATTTGATTGGCTGCATTCAAAATTTCAATAAAAAAATAAAATTAAGTAATTGTTTTGAAAGAGTAATTACGAACTATTATGTAATAATAAATATTTACTAAGAACTAATTACGTCATTAGCTTAGTGTGAACTTTCTGTATTAAATGGTATTCCTGTTTATTAAAGCGGACTTTTAATACTAAATTCTTCCAAACCGATAATTCTTTGACAATAACCCGACAAATACATTCACACCCAAAACAATCCATATCCAAAAATTAACATTCACCTAAAAGTTTAGCAGCTAGACAATTCTATAAAAACACCATTTTATAACAGATTTAAAGACAAGCGACCGCGATAACTATAGTTTTTAATTAGAGGCGAAGGACCCGAAACGGAAAATTAAAACTTTTTCGTTTGCCAGACGGTTTTTTTTTTCAAATAAAAATGGCGAAACAACGCCTCGTTTGAAATTCACAATAAAGTTTTATGATCATTAAATGTGCTTCTTTAGATATTTTATTTCGTTTGTTTAATATTCTGGTGCTGTCTGCGGAAATAATGTAGCTTTTAATAGGTATTTTTTTTGTTTGTTGTATTTAGGTTTAGGTGGCATAGGCAACACTTAGTACTGAATATTCGAATATCTTACTGTGTAATTGATTTATGTAGGTAATACCTACATAAGATTTTTGCTTGTGCCATGTCATTATTATAAAAACTTATTACAAAAAAAGATAACCGACTTCCAAAAAAAAAAAACACTATATTATAGTGAAAAGTAACTTTAATTTCGAAAGTCGGTGTCTTTGGATCTGTATTTTAGATTTTCCTACCGCCTTCCGAAATTAACCACCTCGGGTACCCATTAAAATAAAAAATATATTTTTAAAATCGACATATTATGAAAAAAAGAAACTTATGACACGTTTACCTAACACCTAACATCATCCTTTTTGGAAGTAAGTTAAAAATCAGCAGAGTAACAACACAGTAAAACAACATCCAAAGTTGGGTATCAAAAAAGTGATTTGCTTTCCGCCCCCTACGTATATAACATCCACCTATAAGGTAATTATAAACCGCCTTATGTATAGTCGAACAAGCTATTTGGAGATACAGGCAAAAATATTAATTGTTCCACTACCTTACAATAACTTTTTAAGCTTGAAGCATTCTTAAGAGTCCACAATACCTTAACGCCACCTAACTCTTTATCTCGCTCGCACACTACAGAGAGTAGCCTCCTAGGCGCCGATAGTTTAGGTAAAGGTTTCTTTTTACGGTGAATAAAAAACAGATAGTATCTGTTTTTTATTTAGTCGAGTCATTATGCAAAGTTTCATGATCTAAGTTGAAGTATTTTTTTAATTCGGTTTATTGTTCGGTTTGGAGGTAACTTACTTTGTTAAGCGATTGACTGCTGCGTTGCGTGTCGCGGGTCCGATTCCCGCACGGAACAAATATTTGTATGATCTACAAGTAGTTTTTTCGGGTCTGGCTGTTTGTGTATGTGAGTTTAAATGTTTGTAAACGCACCCACGATACAGGAAAAAATCCTTATGTAATGGGCAACGTCTAAAAAAAAAAAAAACAGTTTTTTTTTTCCGTCGAGAATATTTTATGGAATCGTGTTTTCGTCCAACATAATACTTAAAACTAATCCTCAATTTTACCATATAATTATTTCAAAATGAATGCTGTAGTATTTTTGATATAACGGAGGACCATTCTAAGTAATTTGAAGTATTGTAGACTCTTAAGGGATTGATGTAAAAGAATTTGTATTTAAACTCTTAATATTGTTTAAAAGTACATAGTTGCATGGTAGCTGCTTGTACTTATAACAAATATGTACTCGTATCTTGTTCGACTGTACTTCTTTTGTACATGAAGTAAATAGAAATAAAAACTGATATCACTACAATCTCAGAATTATTATCTTTTCTCACATAAACAAGATTGAAACCAGCATCAGTAACCATCTATCTCCTTTTCTTCGATCATCCAAGCTGTAATATTTTGGTGGCTGTTGATTTTAAGTACAGAGCATATTTAATATTTACGACGTCGTTTCCTTTACGAGTCGGTTATGAGAAGTGTTGACATACACTCGGATCGTTACTCAAGATGTGTTAGAAAACACGATGCTCGTAAGATTGGGAGTTTTTTTTTTTAATGGAAAAATCTGATAACTGACGGTGGATTTTAGATTTTTGAGGATTTTTGTAGTGATTATTGAAATTAACATAAACTTAATTTTTAAAATAAACTGCATTGTTGGTTTTAGTGGTCGCAAGTGCTACTGCTGAGCATGAGGTCCTGGGTTCGATTCCCGGGTCGGGCAAAGTGATATTGGGTTTTCTATCTGGTATTTCTCAGTAGCAGCCCGGGGTCTGGATTTGTGCCCGGTTGATGGCAATAGGCTCGCCTCCTGTTACATGGGACTTAAACATAACTGGCGAAATGTGGATGTACTACAGGTACAGCCCTGCCCAACCCTTCGGGGAAACAAGGAGTGATGTTATGTGTGTATTAATTAAAATAAATTATGTGTATTTTGTGTAAGTGAATATTTTAAGACACTAATTTTACGCGAAGATTATGGTGTTTGAAAGAGAAGAGGATGTATCGGTGTGTGATGTAAAAATAAATGATAAGAGTGTGGAGCAAGTAAGTGAGTTTATATATTTGGGGAGTCAGTTTACAAGGGATGGAAAGATTGATGAAGATGTGGAAAGGAGAGTAAATGCGGGATATAAAGTGAATGGTGCTATACATGCGATTGTGGCCAATCAGTCGACGCCCAAAAAGGCTCTACTGGCTGTTCACAATGGTGTGCTGGTGCCTACGCTTATGTATGGAAGTGAATGTTGGGTGTGGCAAATGAAGCATGAAAGTAGAATAAATGCAGTGGAAATGCGTTCCTTGCGAAGCATGTCTGGCGTGACTATGAATGATAGGCTGAAAACTGAGGTGATAAGGCAACGGTGCAGTTTAAAAGAATATGTAGTAGGTAACAAAAATTTAAAAGAGTATGCTTAGATGGTTTTTTGGTCATGTTGAGAGGATGAGTGGAACGCGCCTAACAAAAGGTATTTATAAAGCAGAGGTGAGTGGAAACGCCGGGAGGGGACGCCCTAGGAGGACATATAGTGACCAATTTGGTGATGTTCTTCAGAAAGGTCAGGTGCGTAGTACTCGCAATCGGCGTGCGTGTATGACATACACGCACGCCGTCATCTGTATGAACGTAGGCGAAGCAAAAGGAGTATGTAAGGAGCGTAGCAGGTGGCGTTCTATAGTTTCTGCCTACCCCCATGGGAAGAAGGCGTAAGTTTATGTATGTATGTATGTAATTTTACGCGTTAATTTTTGGTTAATATTTTAAAACTAGATGCACGTCATTCCCTTGCTGACTGATTCCAGAGTAGAATAAAAAAAAAATATAAATTATAGGCTCGTATTTTAGGATGATGCTAAATTAATATCTACTCAGAGTAAATTTGATAGGTATTCCATTAATAAATAAATAAAATCTTTATTTCTACAAAAAAAAAAAACATTATTTAGATCTAACAATATGGCTTAAGCTAGTGTTCCAGAGAGTGAAAAACCCTGACTTCTAAACTAGTTTCATGTACCTGTATCTTAGAAGTCAGTGTCCCTTCAAAGTGATGAGCATATAGAAAATAGGACACACATTATATACAAAAACACAAAACATTGATATTAATTCAATCTGCCTAGCCTTTTACCCACTATGTTGGGGTCGGCTTCCAGTCTAACCGAATGCAGCTGAATACCAGTATTTCACATGGAGCGACTGCCTATCTAATCTCCGCACCCCAGTAACTGGGTAGTACGAGATTCTGATGACCGTACGACTGTCAAAGATCCACAAATGACAGCCGGGACCAACGGCTTAACGTGCTTTCCGAGTTACGGAGGGGTCCTGATTATGAAAAGATGGTCACCCATCCAAGGACCAACCGTGGCAAGCGTAGCTTAACCTGATCGATCGACCCGTATGGCTATTGGTACTTAGTGGCTTAGTACCAAGACCCACACAAGAAAAAAATACAAATTATAGCCTCGTATTTTAGGATGATGCAAAATTAATATCTACTCAGATTAGATATTCGATTGTTATTAATTATAATGATTAAATTGAGGTTCATTGTTATACTCTCGAACAGGGTGTTGAATAATGTATCCTTTTAATGACACTTTTAGCATCTGGCAAAATATGGGTACCTTTTCTATTTTGTAATTAGCACTTCGTGGAATAAAGGCGTTATCTTATTACGTAACTACGGTTGAGAAGTGGAAATGATAAACAATTTGCAAAATTTTTCTTTCCCACATAGCGGGCACATGTCACCTTTCAAACTAACATTGTCATTAAAAAAGTTGGCGACACAATCTGTTCGCGCATAAGTGCGGTCGCCAGAGCTGAATCACCTGTGTGTCGTACTTTAAGGATGCTCAATCCTGAATGTGATGTGTTTGCAGACGAATGGAGTAAAATTAAGCGCGTATGTCTGATGTTCTGTGAGAAGCATTACGCGAGGGTGTCCACTGTTCCATGTGAGTAAGTAGCTGATAATTGTTTATGACATGATTGTCTGCATTGTGTAGTTTTGTTTTCTATGTTGATTAATGTAATTGGTATTGTACCGTGTTAATTAAGTATAAATAAATAAAATATTGGCAATACGTAGTAGAAAAAAAACAATAAGGTGCAAAGAAAAAAGAACCCTAATGTGCATAACATTGTTTCTTCTTTCCTTTTTCTTTTTTATAAAACGTTGCCCCACACTAGGAATTTCTCCTGTATCGTGAGTGCGTTTATAAACATTTAAACTCACATACACAAACAGCCGACCCGCAACAACTACTTGTAGGTCATACAAATATTTGTTTCGTGCGGGAATCGAACCCGCGACACGCAGCGCAGCAGTCAATCGCTTAACCAGTGCGCCAACCGTGCCGTCAAATTGTAATTCCTTGTCGGTACCAACGTAGTTGTATCAGAATGTTGGGCCACAAAAGGGATGAATGAAAGGCAATTACATGCAGCTGAGATGAGAATGCTAAGAGAGACGTGTGGTACACAGGATGCTGGCCCGTAGGTTTGCACGCTGTACTGCACAGGTAAAAATAACTTTATTCAAGGCGTACTGTCAGTCTTTTTATACCTGCAGCCTATGGGTGAAACATACGCAGAAGACTTACAATGCCCTTTGTGTCCAATACAATAACGCGTTCAGGATGTTGATTGGGTTGCCACGCTTTTGTAGCGCATCAGGTGGACGGCTTCCAAGCGATACATCGCAAAAGAATAGTGTCTCTGATACGCCGCATACGGGGCAGCCCCAACAGCTTCCTGCAGCTTTATAGGGAGAATGGATGTGGACTGCTCCTTCATGGAGCATTGGATAAAACTACATGTACGAGTAGTGCGGTCCTGATCTAATGTTTCCATGGTTGTGTCATTGTGTGTCTATATTGTTAAAAAAACTTTTTACAAAAAAAAAACAACCGACTTCCAAAAAAAACACTACAAAGTGAAAAATAACTTTAATTTCGGAAGTCGGTGTCTTTGGATCTGTATTTTAGTTTTTTGCCACCGACTTCCGAAATTAAAGTTATTTTTCACTTTGTAGTGTTTTTTTTGGAAGTCGGTTGTTTTTTTTTTTGTAAAAGTTTTTTATTTTTCACTTTTTAGTGGGTTAGTTTGTAATTTATCTAATTTACAATAGCCTAATGTCAAATTCTCATCGCCTTTTACAAAATATTACTTTTCGCGATGCAGAGGCGTTAATTGTTGAGGAGTTCTCCTGGTAAGAACCAGTAGAACTGATGGTGACTTCACCATATGCATTTTGACGAGCATAAATTGCTCAGCAATCATATTAAAGTGCCTAATAGAATCGCAACGGTGAAATACTTATTATTAAGTAGTTCCGGTGGCCATCTTCAGTTCCACTTCACCAAATGGTGCTTTTCGAGTGCAAATGTTCGAGTTACTATAAAAAATACTCAAATCGCTATAGGTATGCCTACAAAATTTGAAGATTTGCCTCGATTTCCATAGGATCCCCTCATCAGATTCTGATTTGGTGGCAATGGGACCACCTTTCAAACAAAAAAAGAATTTTCAAAATCCGTCCACAATTGACGGAGTAATCGGTGAACATACATAAAAAAAAAACAAACATACAGCCGAACATATAACCTCCTCCTTTTTGGAAGTCGGTTAAAAAATAATAATCATGTATGGATATAATATAACTAGCTGCGCCCCGCGGTTTCACCCGCGTAAGTCTCGATCCCGTGGGAATATCGGGATAAAGAGTAGCCTATGTCTTAATCCAGGGTGTCAGCTACCTCCTTACAAAATTTTATCAAAATTGGTCCAGCCGTTTGAGCGTGAAGAAGTAACAAACATACACACACACACACACTCACAAACTTTCGCCTTTGTAATATTAGTGTGATAACGATTGTATTTTATCTGAAATAAAATATTTGAATTTTTGAATTTGAATGGGTAGAATAATAAATGAGTAGATATGAAGAAGTCGGAAAGTGACACCGGTGACTGAGAAGTTGTGTGGAAATCGGTTGTAATAGTATGGCCATGTATGTAATGTGGAGGAATGAGAAAAATGTCGTGAGGAAAGGTTTGAGTATGAATGTCGATGGCCATAAGAGTAGGGGAAGACCGAATAAACGATGGATAGACTGTATGAAAGATGATATGGCTAGAACTTGATGAGTCACAGGGGGTGACTACCGAGATGACGAATAATAGAGAAGTATGGAAGAAAGGGACATGTTGCCCCGACCCCAAATAAATTGGGTTATGGGATTACGGGATTAATTGGGATTACCTATGTAGTTTTCTAATCTTCAAGAATATTAAATTGAACGAGTATTGAATCGTTTTCAATACAGGTATTGTACCTTTTGCATTCCCCAGGTATTCTAAAAATATTCACTAAAAACTGAAATTGGAAAACACATCGGTGTTCCAAATATATCAATTTTGTGCCAAAACAAAATATTTACGTTTACAAACCGTAACAAACAAATCAGAATATTTCTTCCGTAACTTTTCAAGGAACAAGGCACCTATAACCGTTTCGATAAATTTCCCACGTTTTTTGGTCCAAGTCATACGATATTAGCGGGATTCTTTTCTCGTGTCATCGCGAACTATACTATGTGGAGACGACGATACGATAATAATTAAAAAAATATATATCTAATGACGTTCGTAGTCTACTAAAGTCAGACACATTCTAACAATAGGGTTAATATGAGGTGTTATGCATATATAATTATGTTATTGTAAAGTCCAGAACAGCACAAGTTTTCGGGCGTTATACCTAATATTGATGTTTATGAAGGACAGCAGAGCTGAAGAGTCCAGCGTAGATTGTAGGATCTTATGCAGGTTTAAGATTTGGTGTTTGCGACGAACATGCATGCAAAGGTTCCAAATTGAATTTAACAAGGCGTTCTTGCTTTGTAGCGTTCTAGAGAAGCCGTACGGACCCATTTAACACATTACAGATTGAAGGTCGACGAAGAAGAAGAAAGGCACTTACATTACAGGTTAGTTTCTCACATGACCTTATAGTAGAAGGCTTCATACGTAGACCTCAGGAGTCCTCACTTTACCTACCTACTAAGGATTTGAACTCTTATTGAACTTATCCCAATTCGATCCACCTTAGGATACACTTTTTGATAAATATTCGCACTTAAGACAAGTAAGTAAGTATATGTATGCATATCCTTATATTTTAATAAATATTGATTTCACAATTTTTGTTATTGCACCTACCACTGCTTGTCTCTGCATCACCCAAAGGTTGACTGGTAGAAATTGCCTATGGCATTAAGTCCGCCTCTGTACATTTTATTTTTGTGCTTAAGGTATTAAATAAATAATAAATAAGACACACAAAGCCATCTTAAGGGTCGGGTAAATGCCTTTGACCTTGACCATACAAATGCGCGTCATGCTCACGCCGCGCTGCCGTTCGGTTTCAAAGAGAATATTTATTTTTAGTAACAAAAATATGAATATTTGAAAAAAAAACACAGATACAACTGTAGATAATAAAGTAGTCAGTTCATATAAAAAAATAAATCATGAAAATATTTTAGTTTGAAAGTAATATTTTTTTTTATGCTTTGGGTAGACATTACTTCATGAATTTATTTCATAAAGTCATCATTTAGCCGAAAGACGTCCACTGCTGGACATAGGCCTCCCCCAAGCACCGCCACTTCGACCGGTTCTGTGCTTCCCGCATCCAGCGGATACCCGCAGCTTTCACAAGGTCATCGGTCCATCTAGTTGGAGGCCTTCCAACGCTACGTCTTCCGGTACGCGGTCGCCACTCCAGAACCTTTTGGCCCCATCGGCCATCAGTTCTGCGAGCAATGTGCCCTGCCCACTGCCACTTAAGCTTGGCAATTCTTTGGGCTATATCGGTTACCTTCATAAAGTATTTTACTATAATACTTTTAAATGATCCATACAGAATTGATGTGTATGCGTTCTAGTTTAACATACCTTTTTTTACATTGCTTACTTGCAATTTTTTAAGGCGTAATAACAGATTAAAAGTTACTTAAATCATATATGAAGCCATAACGAAACCTCGAAAATTTCACATACTTCAAGTCAATAAATCGCAGACACTCATAACTTACACTACACTTAGGTAATAGTTGCCATCCAGTTATGAAATGAGGTACTCTGTATGCGAAACTTTGACGTCTTATATCGAACAATAATAATAAATAACTGAGACAAACGTTTGCATCTGAGATGGGAATTGCTCTCATGTGTTGTAGTACATTTTTGTTTTTCAAAATGTTTTTTTTGAGCATCAATATTGGTATTGCACACAGGTAGTTTTATTGTGCAATGCAATGGATATTGCGAATTGCATATTACTTGCGTGTGTTCTTGTTCTATAGTTTTTCATTTGTAATGTCAAAATAACACCTTTTTACTACGGTACTTATAACAAAAAACTATTAAAGAAAAATGTCTGTCTGTTTGTTCCGGCTAATCTGCGAGGCGGCTGAACCGATTTTGACGGGACTTTCGCAGGCAGTTAACTGATGTTATAAAGAGTAATTCAGACTACTTTTATTTAAAGAAAAAGCCACGCGGGTGAAACCGTGGCCAGCAGCTAGTTATGAGCAAATTGAAGCACGAAATACCAGGCCCCTGTCACATCTAAAGACAAATTAGTACCTAATGGTACATAGAAAAATATTAAATGAAAACAAGCTTAACGTTACATTTTAAGTATGGCATCTTTTCAAAATAATATTGCCTGGGAATGGAAGTTTTCGGGCTGTAAAAATCTACTATAGCAAACTTATAGGAAACTCTTAAAACGAAAATTTAATGCCCAAACACACGACCGACTAAAATTCCAATTACCCAACCCAAATCCCAAAGCCCGTCCTTCATAACCATAATATAGCCCAATAGCCAAAAAATAGCCGGAACTCTAATCACAATCCGCGCCGGCTAACATACGGCTACTCGGAACTTTGCGAGCTAATTCCCTGCCAAATTGAATTCGTGGCATTTCGAGGAGGAAGTTCTCTAGTTGGCTAGTTTTTACAACGTTTGCTGGACGGCAGCTTAGTGTGACTGTTGCGCTGTTTTTATGAGGGAATTGGGTGGTATAGTATCGAAAGCTTGCCGAGCAGTGTTCCTGATTAGTTCGGTATGCGCGGGAGTGGCGCGGTACTGATTGGGCTTACCGCATCTGCCGTGTATGTCCACCGTTCAACGGCCGCTCTGAATACTGCACGCGCGCCCTGTGAAAAATTACTCGAAAACGCTATTATATCTCGACGACACATGCAGCTCTGCATAATTTTTTACCGACATGTGGGTTAGTGCAGCGCGGTATTTTTTCGGCATCCGAGCAAGCTGATGTCGCACCGCTGCGCTGCTGCGCCGACAAATCAGAAGAGGCTCTTAATGTCAAATACTAGATAAAATTACAGATTTTCAGGACGGCCGTTATAATGACTGAACCGCTTTCCGAGGAAACCCGAGCTTTACGAACTGATGTGAAGAAATTGTCGTAAGGACGAGGAAGTTCTCTAGTTGACTAGTTTTTACAACGTTTGCTGGACGGGAGATTAGTGTTGTGACTGTTGCACTGTTCTTATGTTGAGGAAATTGGCTGTTATGACGACTGAGTTTACTCGACTGCTCTAGTTAATAAAGTAAAATATTTTGGGATCTCCCAGGGGAGTGGAAATCCCGTAGATCTCTAGAAAATCCTAACCTACTCTGGTTAGGATTTTCTAGAGATCTACGGGATTTTCTCAATGTATTGCCTGTCACGAAGGGCAATAGTTACTTTAGCCGGACTTTTAATAAGCTGCAGCAAAATGACACTTTTAATGTAATTTCGTTAAAAAATATTGTAATTTATTGACGAAATGACAGTAAGGGGTCCCTGAAACGATCAATTGTAATTAATTTGTAGTAATATTGTGAATCGCTTCTATTGCGTTTGGTAGACGATCAATTTGCGCATCAATGTGTAAAAATTGACGATTGCAATTGATCGTTTCGGGGACCCAACTCGCTCAGGACCGCTAAACGCCCCATAAGCATCTTAACAATATAACTTTCTATTGTGTCTGGTTCAGTGTCCTTGAGCTGCTACGAAGTATCATTTTATTGCAATTGTATCTAATTAAAAGTCCTAGTGTAGGAAGAATTGTTTAGAAACGGGTTGACTACTGAGATTACGACTCGTAGAGAAGTATGGAAGTATAGGACATGCTGTGCTAACTCCAAATAACTGGGCATAAGAGCAAGTCATGATTTCCAAATATTAATAAGATTTGTAGTGATTTTAAATACCAAATATAAAATTGAAAGTATGTGATTTGCCTCAACTGATTTTTGTATCCCAGTCATGACGTTTAAAATTATCTCATTTGACAGTTGCCGTAAAAGTACTGGGGGCCAAGTCTGCTAACGCAGTTGTGTCCGAATGGCCGATCATTGGCACCGTAATTGTAGAGTTTGAGAGTTTTGAGAATCTTCTAATTGAAAGGCGTCTTTATGATTTTCCGATGACGTGCCACTGATACTCCATTGGAAAAATTGTCTGTATTTGGTTATCTCGTACTGACAAGCTCCTATTATTTTTACTTCCTTATGGACCACTGTCACGCCATTATGAACTTAGGAGCAAAACAAACTATTGGCACAATGGTCATGGCGTTGCCTTAGTATGCTCGTCATAATGACCAAACATTGAAAATAGCAGACTTGGCCCCCTGGTTTATTAACAGAACGTAATGGAAACATGATAATTATTTGGGGCGTCGTCTTGTAGTTGATAAGTTAATTCTCTTCGAGCCTCGGAACTAAAGGTTGACTTTAGTTAGTTAGACGTTTAGTCTAAAGTCTATACTGGTATTGCTGTATACCAAGTATGTACGAATATGTGTGCAAGAATATAAATACAGAAATATTCGTAAATACTGAAAAGGCGTTTCATTACAGGCAAGATAACAAAAACAGCCATGTTAACAGCATTGTTGTGTTTCTTCAGTTAGAGGTAAGATAGCCAGTTCGTCTGTGGTTGAGGATTCCGGGTGAAGCTCGCTTCCTCCTTGGGCCTTATCATCACTCACCATCAGGTGAGATGTAGACCAAGAGCTGTCCCGAGGTGGAACAATAAAACCCTAAATGCCTAAGGCATTAAGTCCGCCTTTGTACAATATTGTGTGTGAGAAGTTTAAATAAATAAATAAAACCGGCCAAGTGCGAATCGGACTCGCGCACGAAGGGTTCCGTACCATTATCTATAAAAACGGCAAAAAAATCACGTTTGTTGTATGGGAGCTCCCCTTAAATATTTGTTTTATAATAATTTAATTATTTATTTTTAAAGTGAATATATAACTAAATATTCTGTGAATATTTCAAGCGTCTACCTGTTGCCGTTATCCATATCGAGCAAAAACGAGCAAAAAAATCACGTTTGTTGTATGGGGCTCCCCTTAAATATTTAGTTTATTCTGTTTTAGTATTTGTTGTTATAGCGGCAACAGAAATACATCATCTGTGAAAATTTCAACTGTCTAACTATCACGGTTCATGACATACAGCCTGGTGATAGACGGACAGACAGATAGACAGACGGCGGAGCCTTAGTAATAGGGTTCCCGTTTTACCCTTTGGGTACGGAACCCTAAAAATGAAAAATAAAGATAATTATATTTGCTGGCCACGAAGGTTGAAGACATTGAGCAAGCTTTAATAAATGAATAACTATCTGTTTGAATGTTAGTTTTAGTCTGTTGTTATTGGATAGTCCTTGTTTGGCAAGAACGTTAATGGATTGACGATTGTAAATTGGTTGGTAAATCCAAAAAGTTCCATCAGAGAAGAGAGACCGAAAACTAACTGTTAAGCAAATTATCACCCTACAATTAGCCGTGTTGTAGCCCTTTCATACAACAGCCAAAGAATAACAGTTGTGATTTGAATATACGGACAATTTAAATTGGTAGTCAATTTGCATAACAATTACTTTCCTTATTTTAGTAAAAGGTTTTTATTAATAGAAAACTTGTGCCACACGTTTTGATATAACGTAACTCAAACTTACTTTAAATAAACCTCTTCAAAACACCCCTTAGATAACCAACCCTGGGTGTTGAACTAATCTGTGGCTGAACTTTGATACCCAGTACATACTACATGCTATAAACTTGATATTTTTCCCCCATTACACCACTTTATGGTCGATAGTGGCGAAATGGGCCAGCTTTCTTCAAAGTTGTTCATGTAATTGAGTTTCAACGGCTAATTGCCGGTAGTTGCCGGTAGTTACCGGTTTTGTTATTAACTTGGGGTTAATTTTTGCGCAAAACGATCGCTGTATTGTGCCAAACTTTTAGTTACCAGGTTATTTTGTGTGGGCTACAGGATGCGTGTGTCTACGTTGTAATCATATCGCAGTGTTTTTACGGAAGGTTCTCAGTTTCTTGGGTGTGAGGCCAGGGAATATAACAAACAAATAACAAAATACCAAATAACATAATAGAGTACCCTATTGTTCTTTTTTAACACTTCTGGACTTTGGGATCTCCGCTAGACTACATTAAGCTGTTCCGATGGCAATGTCAGGAGAACGAGTGAACATGTTATTCAAAGCTCTTAAAGGTTGTCTTTTAAAGATCGTTTTTAGCGATAAGACCGCCCATCATTTAATTTTATGTCTGTAATATAAATTCAAATTAAAAGTCAAGTCGTTTATTACAAATAGGCACATAAAAGGTACTTTTGAACGTCAAAAATTAATAAGAATATAGAATTGATTCTAGTCGCCCCTTCCAAAAGGTAGTTTCGTATGCAATGGGGAAGGACGGGCAAGAAACTTCACAGCTCAGACCAAATATAAAACCAAGACATAGCGCTGCGAACAATACAGTAAAGCATGCCAAAACTACACCTCGCTCTGTGCATACACGCTCACACACACACATTCACAATCCATTTCAACCAAACTACACTGCACTTAGTGAGGTGTAGTTTGCACACATGTTTACGAAACTGGCCTCTCATCATTGTTGACAGCGTCAACGACACTATGTCTTGGTTTTTTAATTAATCTGAGCTTCACAGTTACTCTTTTAAAATGTTTTACGATTTTGTATACGTACATTAATTATTATTATAATATCAATAAATGTGAAGACGATGCACCTAGAATAAAATTAGTACACCACAATAGGTAAAAAGAATATAAAATGAAGCATCACAGATAAAGATACATGTATCATAATTGATTTATCTGTGATGCTTCATTTGTCGACGTGTGAGCATAGTGCTCACACATTTACAAACATTGTGAAAGTAGACGATTTTCCTAAAGTTCTTAGGAAAATCTTGTGTGCTGTAAAGTAATCACAAAATCTAAAATCAATGTCATATACATAATAATAAATTATACAGTAAAATTAGCAATCAGTTTTATTTTGTCTAGACTCTAGATTGTCATATGGAGCAGGGCCAGTATGTTTTCAAACATTCTTATCTTGGATATAATCTTCTAATTTGTAAAAGCTTGTCTACAAAGTCTAGTTTTAATATGAGTTTTAAATTTTCTTTAATTTAATTGCATTAATAAGGTATTTTGTTGTAACATTTAACCCCTTAAAAGATGTATGTAAGTACTTTATAATCTGAAAAATCTGTAATTTTAATACTAGTATTAAAATTATGTCTATCACAGATTTTATTAAAAATATGTACTTAGATTTTTTCTTACATACTTACCTATTATTGTCATAAATGAATTGGCAAGGTACCGTCATAATATTTATCTTTTTTTATTCTTCTTTCTTCTTATTCTTTTTTTTTTTCATGTTTTCCTCAACCTTTTCTTATTTTTGTGTTTATGTTCTTTTTGCGTCATATTTGCCGCAAATAAACGTATTTTCTTTCTTTCTTTCATAAAGTTCTCTAAGAGATTCGCAGTGACGCTCGACGTATATTCGCTCTGACAGCTCTCTTTTGGAAAATAAAGATGTATTTAAATATCAGCAGCCCGACCCCACAGTAAAATGCTGTGGAAGCAGCTAAAATATACCAAACGTTCGGTTTCTACATCTGTTAAAAGTCTTATCTTTCTAACAGCTTAAGCGGCCAAGCTTAGCCGGCCCGAAGAGATGTTATACGAGGTCCTCATTAGTTTCTCGTCTAGCGTTATTCTTATGGAAACTGTTCGATTAATAAATTCCAGTTTTTTAATATGGTAATTTAAATCTAATGCATTTGTTTTTTTTTTCATTTAGTACTAAATGATTTACCGTAAACCGATCTTGGACCTAAAGAATAGAGTTATTCAATAGGGTCTATTTTAAAGATCAATAATATGTCATCTACAAATAACACCATCTTCGGTTGATAAGATTAGATAAGATAAGATAATTGATTTGCTTAAAACATGGTATACATAGGAAGTAACTGGGGTAAATCATGAATGAAAACTAAAAAAAAATACATAATAAAGAGTATTCTATTCTATAGCTTGATCAAATAAGCAACTGTTTAGAATATTCACTGTAAAATCAGCTGTAAACCTTGCAAAGTCAATAATCTTTTTATCACGATAATAATAATTTGTTGTACACCGCGGGATTCGAAGATAATTGTGATTGATTCACCAAAATAACACCTACAAATCGTCCAACTTAAATCAGTAAAAATGTTTATTCTCAGTAACTGGCTAACCCAGTAAAGTATTGCGAAATTCGTAAAATATATCGCGTGATTGCTCCAATAGTGCCCGGGCAGTAATTTCTCGCGTGTGCTTGCATGATTGCGCACCGGTCGGGCAATTTATTGTTTTTGCTCAACGCTTGGGTTTATTGGTACATTATGGGGCTGTTTTAGAGGCTTTGAAGTTTAGTGTTTGTTTTATTTTGTAGGAAAACGTATTTAAAGAATTCGTTTTTCAATTTTAATACAAATGTCCAGTGCTAGTGGATAGATTGTCTTTGAATTTTCAGTGTTACGACCATGGTTACGACATGCCGTTTCTTAATGACGTTTTGCTTCACTGTTTTAATGAAATTTTCACATGTTAAAGTGCTGCCTGGGATTGACCCTTTTTTTTTTTTGGGTGGGAAATTATCAAATAACTTCTCCCGCTCTGGGCGGAGCGGGAGGGCGTGTCAGACTTTTACTGACTAAAACCCACCCGTGTTCCTTCCGTTGCCTGTGTGCCAGGGCCACGATATCCCTTTCGGACAAACTCGCAACCCCGGCAGGCATTGGTCCTATCGGACCCCGTCAATATTTGTGCTGACATCTCTTTGAGGCGCGCGTGGAACACAACGCGCCGTCGACCCGGGCCTGGTCCTTATCGGACGACGAGCTACCCATCGCTCACCGTCCGCAGGCCCGCGCCTACGGTGGCCGGAAATCGGCTTGCGACTCCCGACGCCCGGGGCGTCTCCTGCGGCGACTAAGGGCGCGAGGGCGCGAACCTTGTCTCACCCTCACGCGTTCCGCCTCCTCCTTCGCTAGCATAACTGCTTCGCAGAAGGAGGTGACGGCCTCCCATGCACTCTCGCTCCGAACCATGGCCTGAACCAGGGCCGGACGCGAGAGATCGCCGCCGCCGATCGCCTCCGTGAGGACACGGCGGTGCTCCGCCCAAGCTGGGCAGACCTCCACCGTATGCTCCACCGTGTCCTCCGGGCGATCCACACAGTGGTGACACCCGGGCGTTTCCTCCCGCTTTATCCTGAACAGGAACCTCCCGAAACAACCGTGTCCGGTGAGGACCTGTGTCAGGTGGAAGGTGAGGACGCCGTGGCGCCTCTCTAGCCACTCCTCAAAGAGGGGACTTATCGCCACAATTGTGGCGTACCCAGCACTGGGTTGCGACAATCGCACTCTCCATGTCGCCATGAGAACCCGCTGGAGCTCTGTCCGCTGTGCCGTGATTTCTCGCGGCAGCGGCGTTTCGCCTCCTCGCGCCACTGCCTGGGATTGACCCTACGCCCTTAATCGTAAGTCAGGGCCGATAACTTAGTTCACCACTGTTTTATACATCCTTAGTATTAGCGTTAGTCAAAATTGTAGCTATATATTGATACCTTAGGTATTACGGAACACAATTTGTAGGCAATCAAATAAATGAAAATGAAAAAATGAAAATGAAAATACCAATATTTTACATGGAGCAACTTATCTGACCTCCACAACCCAGTTACTGAGTAACACGATACCCCTTGGTAGGACTGGTTGTCCGACTTTTGGGCTTCTGACTACCCGTAACGACTGTCAAAGATCTACGAATTGTAGCTGGACCCAACGGATTAACGTACTTTCTGAGGCATGAAGGGGTCACGATATGCGATGGATGGTCACCCATCCACGAACTGACCGCGACGAGCGTTGCCCAACCTTTCATCGACCCGTGCGGCTCTTATTATTTAGCCATTAGCCTATCTCATTCATATACCTATTATAATAGTTATAATTTCACATGGTTCCAATGACAAACGTTTACTCATTTAAGTTCAAGACGCTGCCGCGAGGGGGCGATCAATTCGACGCTCTCCTATCAATCTTCAGCGAGATTTATATGTGTTAGCTTAATTGAGTTTCTTACTCATTAATATTACTTCCCTTTGATGCATCAATACGATTATATTGGTTCTGTTTTCGAGTGTGTCTTCAAAGTTGTGTGCATTCTTGGGTGGGTAGGCAGATTCGTTATTAGATACCACTATTACAGGGTTGTTAAATCATAAAATCATTCATACAACTCTCTAAGATAGATTTGTTCCATAAGAATCTAAATAAGAGAGAATACAAATACATATTTGTTATGGCTGCGAATAATATTTTAATTAATAATAATATATATATTTTTTATTAATATTTTTAATAAAAAAAATTTTCAAATCAAAAAAATCTATTCAAATTTTCTTACGTTTTTTGCAATTTGCAGGTCAGCCTGCAAATGGCAAAAAACCGGCCAAGTGCGTGTCGGACCACGCACAATGAAGGGTTCCATAGTTAGGATGAATTTATCCTTAAAACAAACTTAACATTGTAGTTGAAAAACATGTTCTCCCATACATCGATATACGGCACGGTAAATTTTCCAACTGAAAATTTAAGTTTGTAATCGCAAAAAATGTTATTTTTATGTGATAAAACTACAAATTTACAATTTTCGGACTTTTTCCTATATTTGTGCTGTAAGACCTTGCTTCTTGCCAAATTTCACGATTCTAGGTCAACGGGAAGTACCCTTAGTTTTGATTTATTTGCGAGTATCGAAATATGTCGCAATAATGTCGCTTATATTTGTACTTGTATTTTTTTATTGCGTTGACTTGGAAGCTTGATTTTTTTAGAGCTTCAAGGGACTATAGACTTACGTATTTGTTATTAATTTCAACTTGATACCTCTACGCGTTCTTGAGAAAAATGGTCTTGACAGACTGACAGACAGACAGACAGATGGACAACGAAGTGATCCTATAAGGGTTCCGTTTTTTCCTTTTGAGGTGCGGAACGTAAGAAAATTTGAATTTCGAGGGTTTCCATTGCGGATCCACCTTAATACGATTACTTAATTAACATTATCAGGTTATAAAATTAATACCAAAACCTTGGGCAAATATTGTTGTGAAAAAAAATTGGACCGATAGTTTTTTCAAAAAACGATTGTCTATTAGGAACAAATTATTTTAGCCTCTTTTGAATTCAAACTATTAATAGGTAAGCATCTTCACGTAAGCAACTAGTTAACTTAAAAATCCATGTTCATAGACCTTGCTTATCATTTACACGTAAATGATAAGTCGTCATAATTATAATTTTATTAAGTTTATTGCAAATATCTACTTTATTTTTTATTCTAATTTGTTTTTTTGTCTCAAACACAAACTCAAAGCATTTATTTCAATTAAACCATTTACAGGCACTTTTGAATTGCCAAGGAGTCGGTCAGTTAGAAATATGAAGCAAGTTGCCCATTCCAATAGTTGTCGGTTCATATGGAGAAGACACACTTTTAAATTAAAATATTGATACAAAGTATTGGTTACATCATTCATGTTGAAATTATACATGTGAGAACGATGCAAAACGTCAGAAGCGTCCATGTTAAAAAATAAACAATTCAAAACTAGAATAATTAAAATATGCCACGGCTTATTTTAATTATTTTAGTTTTAAATATACTAAATGCAACGCAATGCAGCTGCATTGCGTGGCATTTGTATTTTTATAGTAGCTTTTGCTCGCGGCTTCGTCCACGTGAAGGTCGGAAATTATCCCACGGAAACGTACCGGGATAAAAAGTGTCCCTATGTCCTAAACTCAGGAGAAATTCAAATATCTACTTTATTTTGTACTCTAATTTCTTTTTTGTATTTTTATATTATTTTTTCTTAGAAAATTACGTTCTTATCTTTATGAATGTTGCGTACACCAGTAATAGGTATCGTACCAGCATTTTTATTTTGTTTTGTTGTCTATTAATTTCTTGTATGTTGAACTACCAAATAAATACATAAAATTAAATCTTAGTTTTTGTTCAAATGATAAAATACAAGGTTTATAAATGAAAACGCCATAAAGTATGTACTAACTTGAATGTATATAAATTTGTCAATACATTCAAACACAAACCTAAACAGAGCTACAGAAAAGAAAACGAAACGAGACAAGAAACGAAAAATGGACGAAGAATCGCCAAATTATCACAGAATTAATATTTACTCCCATTCAAAATTAGGACTGAATACGTAATCGCGTTGTCACAGAAAAAAATCTTTAATATTCAACCTTTGATCTTTGAAGGAAGTTAAAAAAGAACCTATACTTAACCTCGGGCAGTGAGGGCGGGGGCCCGGGCAAAGATTATACAATAGGGAGATACGACATTATTTTAGTTTAATTTTATTCCCCTATTTTGGTGCACGCACGTGTACACTGTACAGCGTGGTGTACAGTTACTGCCATTTGCCATGGTCCTCACATGATCTGACCAAGATTATGTCTGGTCTTTAAAATAGTCTGACCCCTGAGTTTGTTTCGCCATTTCTTCTCGGAGGTAGTCAGATAAGAAATGTGGACTCCATTTAGCATATTTTATTGATGTGTAAGATCTTTCTTCTCGCTTTCCGTGGGAGTAGTTCCACCATAAACAGGCAGCAGTTACACGGGCCAGAAATAACACCCGGCGCACCGTCAGCACTAAGAAGTGACCTACTGAGATCTTCGCTTCATCGGCTCGATACATACACAACACACAATCATGTAAATAGCTAACAATGTGTATTGCCCACAAAATTTGTATATATTTAAGTTAATTATTGTAATAAATTAGTCATCAAGCACACACATACACATCAACAAATAACCCGGGTACGAATCTGTCAAACGACCCATGAGCTTGATTGACCCGACACTACACTGAAGACATCCCGGACGTTAGCTTGTACGAGATTAGGATGGCTCTGAAGCAGCTCAAAAACAACAAGGCCAGAAGAAGATGATGGGGTGATGCCAGAAGGCCGCGAGAAAACCCGTTGTCAAGGTCCTCCAGAAGCTGTTTGATTCCATCGTACTCGAGGGCAAAACGCCACACAGGTTTGTACAGACTGGGAGGGCTTCAAGATCAGATTGAATGATCAAATAGACCTTAAAGTCCCATTAAAAACACCCGAAAACCTAAACATTGAAGTAGAGAATTTCATAATGCATATCCAGCAAGCTGCGTGGGAAAATACACCTGACTTCAACAAGAGGACGAAGGGAAAAACATACCCCTTCAGAATCAAGCAGCTCATTATGGAAAAAAGAAGTCAGAGAAAAACATGGCATCAATCTAGGTGCCCTGATGACAAACGAAAACTCAATAACCTGACGAAAAAAATAAGAAGACTTATCCAGAACTTTAAAGACGAAGCAACCAACACCTATATCCAGAATCTAAGTAGCAACCAAAAGACAGACTATTCCTTATGGAAGGCTACTAAGTACCTAAAAAGGCCGGTTACCCAAGTCCCACCTATTAAGTGTGAAAACGGGCATTGGGCCATTACTAATGAGCAAAAAGCTAAGAGGTTTGCAGAGCATCTAGAAAATATATTTCAACCAACCGACGAGGAACTCATTGAAGATCACACTTTGACTAATATGGTGACATCTGAAAATGAAGTAACTATAAAACTAGTAACACCGAGAGAAGTTGCACGAGAAATAAAACGTAATATAAGTACACGAAAATCACCAGGTTACGATTTAATAACAGGAGAAATACTACATAACCTACCAAGAAAAGGTCTGGTTAAGTTAACAACCCTTATCAATGCTGCACTAAGGCTAAAATTTGTACCAGACGTATGGAAGGTGGCTGAAGTAATAATGATAGCCAAGCCAGGAAAACCGGCTCACGAAACATCATCATATAGGCCCATTTCCTTACTACCAATCATGTCCAAGCTGTTTGAAAAGCTGTTACTCAAACAGCTTAATCCAATAATAGATAATAAAAACATCATACCAGAGCACCAATTTGGTTTTCGAGAAAAACACTCTATCATCGATCAAGTGCATAGGATCACAAATGTAATAGAAAACGCCCTTGAAGACAAGAAAGTATGTGCTACTGTATTCTTAGACGTGGCACAAGCGTTTGACAAAGTATGGCATGAAGGCCTTATAAATAAATTGAAAAGTCTCTTACCAAAGCAGTTTGCAGATATATTAGAATCCTACATTCTGAACAGAGCCTTTAGAATAAGACAAGAAGACGCCTACTCAGAACTGAAACAAATTAATGCTGGCATACCGCAAGGAAGTGTATTAGGTCCGATCCTGTACCTACTATACACTTGCGATATTCCTGAATTAGAGCAAAACACGATTGGGACCTTTGCTGATGATACAGCCATAATGGCTGTGGGTAACAGCCACGAAGAAGCAGTGGAAAAGGTCCAAATGGCTGTAAATCAAGTTTATAACTGGACCAAAAAATGGAAGATCAAACTAAATGAATCCAAATCTGTTCACATAGACTTTTCCAACAAAAAACATCAGTATTCTCCAGTTTACATTAACAATAAACTAGTACCATACGAGAATACAGCTAAGTATCTCGGGATGACCCTTGACGCAAAGTTACGCTGGAAAGCCCACGTTAAGAAGAAAAAAGATGAACTCGATCACCGATTCAAAAGAATGTATTGGCTGCTTGGAAGAAACTCCATGCTGTCCGTGCAAAACAAATTATTGCTATACAGACAAGTCCTGATGCCAGTTTGGACTTATGGTATCCAGCTGTGGGGCTGCACCAAACAGACCAATATATTAACTATACAACGATTCCAGAACAAAGTGCTAAGGGAAATTGTAAATGCACCTTGGTACATACGAAATGATGACCTCCATCGGGATCTAAAAGTTGAGTTCATCGATAAAGTGATCCAGAAATTTGCAGAAGCTCACGAAAAGAGGCTTCATCAGCATGTGAACGTCGAAGCAATCCAGCTTCTCGATCACACAAATATAGTAAGAAGACTAAAAAGAACAAAACCGTTCGAGTTAGTGTTTAGTGTTAGTAAATAGTGTAAAGTACAAAAGTGCCAAACAAACACAAGAATGAAGTGTATTCGCCTTAATAGAGACAATAAGAAAAGTGCTATTGGACACATTCTTAGTAAAGACAATTTAGTAGTTTAGGTTATAATTTAATTACTTATTAGTCTATTTAAAAGGCTAGATTGTAATAAGATTAGGGTTCATTCTATTGATGAACCTTAGGACAAGGGAAAAAAAAAAAAAACCTTTGATCTTTGAAGGAAGTTAAAAAAGAACCTATACTTAACCTCGGGCAGTGAGGGCGGGGGCCCGGGCAAAGATTATACAATAGGGAGATACGACATTATTTTAGTTTAATTTTATTCCCCTATTTTGGTGCACGCACGTGTACACTGTACAGCGTGGTGTACAGTTACTGCCATTTGCCATGGTCCTCACATGATCTGACCAAGATTATGTCTGGTCTTTAAAATAGTCTGACCCCTGAGTTTGTTTCGCCATTTCTTCTCGGAGGTAGTCAGATAAGAAATGTGGACTCCATTTAGCATATTTTATTGATGTGTAAGATCTTTCTTCTCGCTTTCCGTGGGAGTAGTTCCACCATAAACAGGCAGCAGTTACACGGGCCAGAAATAACACCCGGCGCACCGTCAGCACTAAGAAGTGACCTACTGAGATCTTCGCTTCATCGGCTCGATACATACACAACACACAATCATGTAAATAGCTAACAATGTGTATTGCCCACAAAATTTGTATATATTTAAGTTAATTATTGTAATAAATTAGTCATCAAGCACACACATACACATCAACAAATAACCCGGGTACGAATCTGTCAAACGACCCATGAGCTTGATTGACCCGACACTACACTGAAGACATCCCGGACGTTAGCTTGTACGAGATTAGGATGGCTCTGAAGCAGCTCAAAAACAACAAGGCCAGAAGAAGATGATGGGGTGATGCCAGAAGGCCGCGAGAAAACCCGTTGTCAAGGTCCTCCAGAAGCTGTTTGATTCCATCGTACTCGAGGGCAAAACGCCACAGGCATGGAACAGAGGTGTGGTGATCCTTAGCTTTAGGAATGGTGAAAATACCCTCCTTAAGAATTATAGGCCCATCTCACTTCTGAGCCATGTCTACAAGCTGTTTTCAAGAGTCATTACGAACCGTCTCCCGCGCAGGTTTGACGACTTCCAGCTTCCCGAACAAGCCAGATTCCGTAAAGGCTTTAGCACAGTGGACCACATACGCTGTGGCAGGTTATACAGAAGACCGAAGAGTATAACCTGCCTCTCTGCTTAGCGTTTGTGGACTACGAGAAAGCCTTCGATTCGATCGAGACATGGGCGGTACTGCAGTCTCTTCAACGGTGCCAGATCGGCTATCGGTACATCGAGGTGCTGAAGTGTCTGTACAAAAACGCCACTATGTTAGTTTGACTCCACGACCAGACCTCGAAACTTATCCTTCTGCAACGAGGTGTGAGGCAGGGAGACGTTATCTCTCCAAAACTGTTCGCCGCTGCACTGAAGGATGTCTTCAAGGTTCTGAACTGGAAAGGGCTAGGCATCAACATCAATGGCGAGTACATCACTTACCTTCGGTTTGCCGACGATATAGTTGTCATGGCTGAGACTATGGAAGACCTCAGTACAATGCTCGATGACCTCAGTAGAGCTTCCGAACGAGTGGGTCTTAAAATGAACATGGATAAGACAAAGGTCATGTCAAATGCCCATGTAACACCCACTCTCATGAAGATCGGACACGGCCTTATCAGAAGGTTAAAAGTCACCCAAAAGGCAATGGAGAGGTCTATGCTTGGAGTTTCCCTTCGTGATCGAATCAGAAATGAAGAGATTCGCAGGCGAACAAAGGTAACCGACATAGCCCGAAGAATTGCCAAGCTTAAGTGGCAGTGGGCAGGGCACATTACTCGCAGAACTGATGGCTGATGGGGCCGAAAGGTTCTGGAGTGGCGACCGCGTACCGTAAGACGTAGAGTTGGAAGGCCTCCTACAAGGTGGACCGATGACCTTGTGAAGGCTGCAGGTATCCGATGGATGCGGGAAGCACAGAACCGGTCGAAGTGGCGGTGCTTGGGGGAGGCCTATTTCCAGCAGTGGACGTCTTTCGGCTGAAATGATGATGATGAGTCATCAAGCTGGAGTCAAGTTTGATTCATCTCCTGTAACTCCTCTCACTGTGGCCAAAACACCTATATCCTATAACACATCGATCCTATGAGTCTGTGGTGGTGAGAAAACCATTTCCTGTGTACATTGCACGACGTACACAAAACCCTATTCTACCCAAATTCTGTCTTTTACCGTAGGTCTCCTTGTAATAGACTTCCCGCACGTAAAACCAACTTAACTTACGTTTGGTATGGTTTGTATGGTAGGTTAGGGCGTTAGGGTAACTAGGCTGCTAGGTAATTACTGTAGGGCTAGGTTTACGGTCAGTAGGGTCTTAGGTAACTGATAGGTACTACGCTCAATTGCCTCAACCGTAGCCACACTGTACGCGTTTGGGATAGCGGCCATACTAAGCTGTAAGCCCCAGTGCGTCCAGGAGTGATTTCGTGAAAAGAGACGGAAGTGTGTAACAGGAAGTGACAGCTTGAGCATGGAATAAGTAAGTACTTTTTAGTCAAAATATATATATAAAAAAACCACTTGTTTCTCCTTTTTATATTTTTGCTTTCGTAGAAACCTAGATATAATGCAAAAGATACTTAATTCAAAATTTTCAAAGATGTGTTACAACGCCATGATCACGTACAAGCGTTTGTATGAATAGTAAGACGGCTTGGCCGCTCTTAAAATATAATAATAATAATTATTTAATTTCCGAAGAAACATAATTTGTTAGTAAACATTAACATTAAGAACGAATTAAGATATTTATGCGCGATACTGTTTTTGTGTAGGGTTACACTTTGACTTTCTGAAGGGCTGAGCTTCAGATACCCCATGTGGTTACCCCTATTGAAGTATAAATCATACTAAGCTCACCTTGGGATCCTCAGGCATGATACTAACAGTGGGCCTATTTACTTTTTATTTAAACTTTTCCACTAAAAGAAGGTATAAAGGCGGCCGTAGGGCCTATGAACTTTCTGTGTTGTGAAGTTTTTCCACAATATTTTTTGTTTAATTACGTTGTGACGTGGAAAAGTATTGATAAAAGAAGTCAGTAACCTGCCTAAAATATTAATAAAAAACCGGTCAAGTGTGTGTCGCACTACGCCCAATGAAGGGTTCCGTAGTGGGGATTCATTATCCTAATAACAAACTTAACATTGTAGTTGAAAAACATGTTCACTCATACATTCCAACTGCAAACGTAAATTTGGACGCACAATATTGAGAGATACCATGTTATTTTAAGATCATAGAATTTTCAAAGGTTTTCCTGTAATCTATAAGTAAAGAACAATTTTCTGTAGTTTCGGAGATAAGGGCGAATGGTCAATTTTCATCTATTTTCGTAAAAAAATAAAATATTTTAAAATTATAAAAAAAAATATTTGAAATCTACTACTATGGACATCAGATAGCCCTTTCATTTAATATGTCGCACAGTAGAGATTGCAAAACTTTTAAAATTGCAAAAAAAAAAAATCTAATTTACCCCCAAAAGTGAAAAACTCATTTATTAACGTTACACGTCCATGTTTGGGTCACAGAAGTCCATAAGTGTACCAAATTTCAACTTAATCGGTCCAGTAGATTCGGAGCAAATCGGCTGTGAAAATCGGCTGTGACAGACGGACAGACAGACAGACACACGAGTGATCCTATAAGGGTTCCGTTTTTTTTCTTTTGAGGTACAGAACCCTAAAAATAAGGTTTTTTAAAATAAAAATAAAATGCTGTTCGTTGCTAAGCGCATCACTTGAGAACGGCCATTTTGTATTTTTAAATGTTTGTAATAAAAACCTAACTCGAACTGAATTAGGTTTTTATGGAAAAATAAAATGGAAAAGTTTCCCGGAAATTTTACAAATTCGGGAAAATATGAACGTCCTATTTTTTATAGGATATTTGTATGATAAAGGACTGGACATCGTCTGTTGGGTCAGCTAGTGCCAGATAAGGAAAAGTTGAAAGATTTAGGCATTTTTAGAGCGTTAATCTTAATACTTTCTTGGCATATCTGCGTCAATTTTAAGATCCATGTGCGAAATGGAACGCAAAATTTCAATTCGTGAATTTGTTATTTAAATTGGTTAACTCAGCTGGCAGTAATTACTTATTCTTTTACTTTGGAAATATCTTCAGCACCGTTACGTTAATCAAACTTATTTTGTGTGAAATAAAGTTACATAGTTTTTAGACAAAATGGGATGTCTGATTTAATTTGAATAACTTGCTAAAGTAGAGATTTTGGATACCACTTTGAATAAAAACAAATTAAAGAAAGAAAAGAAAGAAAAAAAAATATTTGGGCACGCACAAGAAATACAAACATAGCATTTAGACTAACAATATCCAAAAATAAAAACAATCAAGACTTGTGAGATGCCAAAAATATTTAAAAAATAAATACCGCAGCGCTGGTATTCTGATAGGGCCCGCTGTGATGCCGCGGACTCGCCTACGGACACTCATAGACCCCACTAAAAATAAAAAATAACACAATAAATAAAAAACAAAATATATAAACAGAAAACGTAATGCACAATAAATGTTACAAATGACTCACGCCTATGGCATGGACAAGTAATGTTTGGAGTGTCGGCACGCCCTCGACATGCATTATATCTAGGTTTCTACGAAAGCAAAAATATAAAAAGGAGAAACAAGTGGTTTTTTTATATATATATTTTGACTAAAAAGTACTTACTTATTCCATGCTCAAGCTGTCACTTCCTGTTACACACTTCCGTCTCTTTTCACGAAATCACTCCTGGACGCACTGGGGCTTACAGCTTAGTATGGCCGCTATCCCAAACGCGTACAGTGTGGCTACGTTTGAGGCAATTGAGCGTAGTACCTATCAGTTACCTAAGACCCTACTGACAATATACATATGAAACAAATATAAACAGAAAACGTAATGCACAATAAATGTTACAAATGACTCACGCCTATGGCATGGACAAGTAATGTTTGGAGTGTCGGCACGCCCTCGAAATATTACTTGCCCATGTCATAGGCTATATTGACTATGGTGAACGACAAGCGAAGAGACGCGGGCGCACTGCGATGCATTAGTACTATTTAGTCTGTGGTAAATTGATTAATGGATTATAAATATTTTCCCATACATGAACTTATGAGTAGATTTTGTAAAATAAGAACACCCCTACAAACTGTTCTTATTAAAAAAAATATAAAACTAAATGCCACAGACATCTAAGCTAAATAACTTTTTATATAATTATGTGGGTGTCCAAGCAAAAAGGGTCTAGTGGGGTGTTGAGTTAAGTCTAGATTTAATTGATGATAAGGATTAAAAAATATTCAAAACTTAGCACATTTTTTTTTATCATACTTTTGAAGTTGATTCTCTAAAAAAAGCTTAATTTGAGAAAAAGCATTTTCAAATTTGACACCACTAGTACCTTTTTACTCAACTTTTCTCTTAATATTTCTGGTACTTAGAAATATTAGTCATTTACTATATGAACTTGTAAATATTTGAGTAATTAAAATCGCGAAATGCATTTTTTTCACCCTGGTTTACAAAACTGCGTATTTCTCGGAAACTATTTAGTTTCCGAGAAATACGAGCCGAGAACTGGACCCTTTTTGCTTGGACGCCCACATATTATTTTAGATTTAAAAACAACCTGTTTACTAACCACTGACATTTAACGAATAAAAACAATACAAGTGAAAAATTTGTAATAAGAATTCAAGTGCAGTCAGGGCTAATTAATTGTTAAACAAATATACACTCTACGTCAATTTTCTGTGTTATAGCAATTTCAGACAACTGTCAAAGAATCACACTTATGAAGTAGATATACGGACAATTTATGTTGGTACTCAATTTCCTTACCAATTGATTTCTCAAACTTTACATACGCTCAAGGGCATGTAATAATTAGAAAATTACTTTCTTTGTGGGTATTTATTTATTTATTTTTTTAAAATAGGAAGTTAAACAATTTTTTTATAGGAAAGTAGGTCACTTGGCATAATGTTTTAAACAAATCCTCTTTTTCCTCATTTAAGTTAAGTGTTAGGGGTGTACCGCCGCGGTTATATTCCTGCTAGAATGGCCAGCATTCCCGGGGGTGTCATCTTGAATTGTGTTGGGCACCTAAAAGCCAAAAGGATTGTATTACGCTTAAAAAAATATGGCAGTACATAACAGAAATTATATTAACTAAAATCGCGTTTTCAAATACATGAAATTTGTAACATAACTTAGCATTACGCCTGTATTCCGCAGAGGGATAGGCAGGGGTTAGGGATTTAGGTTCCCCAGACGTGCACTTACAGTACACCCTCATTGCGCCAGTTATGTTTAATTCTCATATAACGGGGCGAGCCTATTGCCATAAAATGGACACATAAGAGAAACTCCAGATGGAAAAACCCAATAACCCTTTGCTTGAGCCGGGAGTTGAACCCGGGGATCTCAGGTTTTTTCCCAATTGATAAAAAAACGGTGAGTGTCAAAAAAGTAACTTATCAAAAAAATAACAAAAAGAAGCCAAAGACCACATCTTTTTAAATACATAAAGAAAAGATCAAGCCAAATGCAATACAATTAATAATATTTTTTCCAACGTCTGCCCCAAACACTTGGCTACCTATTTGCTTTTTAAAATTTCTCTCCCCAACAAAATGGCGACATCTTTCGGTTTTAAAGCAACAACGTGTGCTGCCAAAGGCAATATCATTATTTCATACTCGCAAGATGCGTTCGGAACCGGCAACCATTTTTATTGTTCCCTACTTCAAAAGCGGAGATTGCTTTTGAAAATTTGGCAAATGTCGCCAATCCTGCATATGTGGGACGTTTAATTTTAATCGTTAATGGCATAGATTACACTTTGTTAAATGTATAACTGTCTTTTTTTAACAGGCAAAACGTGAAAGAGATGAAAGTACTTGAGTCCTAGTTTACATTGATGAGAAACTAAAGCGGGTTTTGCTGAAAATGCATTTCATCCTGATTAGACGTATCAGTTGATTTTGCTGATAGTAACAGTTTTATTCTGTTGTGTGGATAGGATATAATTATGACTTTCAAAGACTGTCAAAAAAAAAGAAGAATTTTTGAAATCGTTGAATTGGTTCTCATTTATTTCATTTTGCATTTTAACAATATATAATACAGGTTTTATTTAAAGACCAATGATTATGATAAGAAAACTGTACCCTATTTGCTTCCTGTGTTGATTATTTGCTACTCTGCAGTAGGTCGTGTACTGCTTTACATAATGGTTAAAAGATGCTGGCCGTATGCGCTGCAACTAGCCCGATGCGGAGAGTTGATTCTTACGAGTTTCCCGGAGGTACTTGTTTTAGTGTTTCCTTTGTTCGGTACGAGGTACGGTTTCTTAAGAAAAACAAAGCGTATTTTCTTTGAGATGAAATTCTGGTAACAGGAACAATTAAATGAGACATGTGGAGTTCGTAAATATAGGATACCTACTTATTTCAGAATTTTCAATAAGTGGGTATGCTATTTTTCTCAATAATTTTTATTCTTTGAAGAATTGTCTGTGATAGTTCTAAGGCTGAAATGATTATTTTTACAGGTCTTTGTATCACCATCTTTGGCAGAGAAAGAGAGAGAGCTCAACAAGCCATCTTGCAATGTGATATCTTTGACAAATAGCAATCTAAAAAAAAAATTGTCTCTTCACAATCAAAACACAATATACATTTTTTTTTTACAAAATACATACTAATACAAAGTAGCTACAAATTAATATCACCGTAAGTAGTAATAATACATATTTTAAGATTAGCTTTATATCATGTAAATATTATCCAGTAATAAAAATAAGAAACCAGGCAAGTGCGAGTCGGTCTCGCGCAGGAAGGTTCCGTACCATTATCTATAAAAATGGCAAAAAAATCACGTTGTTGTATGGGAGCCTCCCTTAAATATTTGTTTTATTTTAATCTAATTATTTATTTTGAAAGTGAATATACAACTTAATATTCTATGAATATTTCATGCGTCTGCCTTTTGCCGTTATCAATATCGAGCAAAAACGAGCAAAAAAATTACGTTGTTGTAATGTATTTTATTAAATATTTATTTTATTCCGTTTTTTAGTATTTCTTGTTATAGCGGCAACAGAAATACATCATCTGTGAATTTCAACTGTCTAACTATCACGGTTCATGAGATACAGCCTGGTGACAGACGGACAGACAGAGAGACAGACAGACAGACGGACAGACAGACAGACAGACGGCGGTGCCTTAGTAATAAGGTTCCCGTTTTACCATTTGGGTACGGAACACTAAAAAGTAGCCAAAAGCCCTTTCAAGACCTTTAAAGTTTGATAATGTTGTCCATTGCTTAATGTCAGGGCAGGTCAAAGACACACACGGTTAGACTCTCTTCGTAGAATCCTATTGAATGACAAGTTCAGAAATAGGATTTAATAATTATTATTTAATTTCAATAGGATTCTACGAACTTAGAGAGTTGTATTGCTGATTCTAATGTTAATAATTCTGAAAAGCCATATTTTTTACATCTACGGTTCATATTTAGATCAACATACACCCTGTTACTGACCTGCAAATTACAAAAAACGTAAAAAAATTTCAATTTCGCGGGCTAATTTAACGCATCCCTCTTAAGGCGCTGACAAAAGGCAAATAATCTAAGTACGCTTGTCTTAAACAAAAAAAATGCCAAATCTGTATAGTTTGTGGTAGCGCAAAAATATATGTTATTCTTAAAAATATTTCTCAGAACTTGGTTGTTACCAAAACACATTAGGAAAAAAGTATCTCTATAAAAATTAACGGTAAACTAACCTTTTACTTTGAATTCCAATCCAAAATATCTGTATTAAATATCAACGTACGGGTGGTATTTAATTAATAACAAGAACGTCTCATGTTATGAACGTCGAATGCAGAACTTGGTTGTTTTTATTTTCGATTACTCAACTCATTTTTGAGTAAATAGATAATTGCTTCATATTTTGCAATACATTACAAGCGTTGTGTCATTGCGCTTCTCTTTCTTTTGTATGCTGTCTGACAGTGACCGCGCTTTAGCTGTTGTCAGCGTCTTAATGGTAAACATGTAAATGACAACAAACAAACAAAACAAAATGCCAAACTGATAATCTTGCAAATTATTTTCAGATTATCTCTGGAATTTACCACAACCTTCAGAGGGGCTCGTGGCTAAGTATTAACAGCCGCACGGGTCGATCGGAAGTTAAGCTATGCATGCTGCGGCCAGTACGTGGATGGGTAACCATCCGTTACATATCAAGATCCCTCTGTGCCTCGGAAAACACGTTAATCCGTGGGGACTACTTGTCATTCGTAGATCGTTAACTGTCGTTAAAGGAAGTCAGAAGCCCAAAAGTCTGACAAACATTCTTACCATGGAGTATGGTATTGTCAGAGAATGGAGGTCAGATAGAAAGTAGCTCCTTGTAAGATACTATAGTAGGTCGGTTTCCAGTGTAACCAGAGGCAGCTAAACAGCTGCCTCAAACAATCTGCCTAGCCTTTTCCCAACTATGGGAATGGGGGTCGGCTTACTGTCTAACAAAATGCACCTGAATACCAGTATTTTAAATGGAGTGACTGCCTATCGGACCTCGACAACCCAGTTATTGGGTATGATACTCCTTGGTAACGCTGGTTTTCACATACTAAGGGGCCGCCTCCACGAGTGAGAGAATCGCGACGGATCCGCGCTTCTATGTCGGGTAATCTCCACGAACGAGCGATTATTCCGTCAGCGTATCATCACGACTCGTAACGGAATCGCCGCGTGTCCACGACGACTCGTAACGGAATCATCGCATTGGGACATACACCGCGCTCTCGCTGTGAAAGCGCCACGTTCCGCGGCGAGAGCGCGGGCGCTTCGCCAGTAGCGACGAGCGCGCGGCGATACGATGACGTTTCGCGGTTCTCTCGCTCGTGGAGACGGCCTCTAAGAGAGTGTATAGAAATACGTGGCACGACGATAATATCGCCGCGATTCTCTCGCTCGTGGAGGCGGCCCGTTAGGTTTATGGCTGATAGAAAAAAACGTCTCATCGCTCTCCTGCCCTCATCTCAAATTATTTTGGGTCCGTGCAGCATTTATTTTGTTCTGTACTTCTCTATTAGTCGTCATCTCGGTACTCACCCCCTTTCTACCCATATCATCTTTCACACAGTCCATCCATCACTTCTTTGGTCTTTCCCTACTCTTACAGCCATCGACATTCATACTCAAAACTTTCCTCACGACATTTTCCTCATTCCTCCGCATCACATGCCCATGCCATGACAACCGATTTCTGCACAACTTTATTTGTTCTGACGTAATGATGTCCATATTAACATCAGATTAGCATCATCCAAACTTCTCTATTAGTCGTCATCTCGGTATTTACTTATCCTTTTTAGCCATATCATCTTTCACACAGTCCATCCATCGTTTCTTTGGTCTTGTGGGCACAGCCATCTTTTAATCAAAAATTGCACGCCCTTCTACAAAAATTTCTACACAAACATTAGAAGTGTGTATGCAAAAAGCAATGGAGGGACGTGCAATTTTAAATTAAAAGACCTCTACAAAACCAAATCCTGTATACACCACTCCTTACCAACGGAATAATGTACACAGCCCGGCAATTTCTCCTTAAAAAGCTGTGTTAAACATGACATGATCTAAATTAATCGTCTGTAGTTCAGTGTTCGCGGGAAGTCGGCCTCGTTTGTATCGCTAACGAAACCATGCTAGGAACACATAAGCCTTTCTCTTGGCGGGTATCTTCGACAGATTAACTGTTGGGCTAAGTTATGAGAGGAAAGAGGTATCATTAAAATTAACTTATTAAAATAACAATAAAAAAACTTTCTGCTACAAAAAAGATATTGTAATATTTTTAAGTTTCTAAAAGACAGAGAAGTCAGAGAGATAATTTTTTATTCACATTTAATTTCAACATTTTACTTAATTTTTAGAGTTTTTTAGGGTTTGTTTGAGTTCGATAATAAGATTAAAGATGTCTGATTCCCTTTGGGAGCATGGGTTCGTATCCTACAGACTGCGGCATGTTATTTACTTGATCGACAGGCACAGCATTGAAACTTGGTGGTCGAGCAAATATTAGTTTATTCTACTTCGTTCACATCAATTTATCGTGCCAACCTTGACCTGCATTATTATCATATTGAACAATCATTCATTTAGCTCCTAGTTTTTTTTCTTTGAATTTTTTTTTTTTCTACCTACAATGTAAAATTGTTTGTTTTCGATTTTATACAACTTTTTTAAGCCTTCATCTAAGATTTCCACACGTATTGTATTTGTCAACTTATTGTACTCGTAGTATTATTTGCAATAATACGAGTGCCAAATTGACCAACCAAAACCATCAACCAAATTGATCATACCTAATAATAAATTAATTAATTTATTATTAGGTATGATCAATTTGGTTTATCGAGATAATTTTGCTCAGCAGACTTTATTAAAAAAAATTCTATCATGGACTGATAAAAACCAAATGGGATTGAACCGGGATGAGCCATCACAATGGAGGAGAGAAAAATTACGTTTAGGTACTCAAAAACGGTTCTAATGTGGTCATTATTTTGACAACCTTCTTTGAGCAAAGTCGACCTTTCCACGCAACATGAATAGGCGCCAGAAAAGTCGTATGGGTTGCTGGTGAGTTTTAGCCACCAGCAACTTCCTTTGAAAATCCTGACCCTGAACCTGATCCTGATCTTGACCTACTGTCGAGTTTTGTTTCAAAAATAGTCAGGTGCAAAAAGTTTTTATTCAGAATTTGGCTGTATAAGTACAGGCAGTACAACGACCATAAAAAAAATATAAAATGTATTAACTTTAATTATTAGACAAATATTTGAAAAAAAAAAACTTTTTTCCAGCTTGTCCATCAAGGGCTGTAATGCTGACCCCACAGTGTTGGCCTGGAGCTGCACTACGCTGCGTTTTCGGCTATCATCATCGCTGTCAGCAACGCAGTCATTACAGACCGCGGCAGTAATGTACTATTTCGTGTGAAAAATGAAAACGAACTAAATAACATTACACGTGCTGTCTTCCTACCCAGGATCACGGCCGGAGTCGCCATAGTAGAGAAGATGGCCGATAAGATAATTGAAATTCCTGGAAACGAAATTTCCACCATAAAATATTACATGAAGACATAAATTTACATCTTTTAGAAATAATGCTCTTCCATCTAAAAGCTATCTCTCCGCGAAGAACTCCTACACTTCACACCAAACATCAAACGTTATTTAATATTAATTATTTCTAGCGAACAGTATTAATTGCAAGCGTTTACAACAAAATACGGTTCGCGTTTCTTACAAAATAATAGGTACCTAACAGTGTACTAATAAACAAGGCGCTAGCAACCTTTTCCTATGACTTTCAACCTTGACGCTCACAAGATAAGGTTGGTTCTTTCATGGGATTTATTCCTTTGAATTTGGAAACTAAGGATCAGATTTCGTATTGGGAAGTTTGGATTACCTAAACACGTGCTTCTTGTCGTGATTAAACATTTTCTGTTTTCGTAAGCAGGTTGCTTTAAATAGAAGATTATTAAAGCCCCATTTCAGATTGTGATTACAAAGAGATTACTACGAGAAGCATCCTAGCAACTTACGTTGTATTCTTCGAATCAATCTCTTTTCCTGCTAAATGTAAATATACGTACCTATGTTTGTAAAAAGATTGGGTTCACATAAATAGTGCAAAGGCTTGGGATTGAACCTATGGTATCGCCTCCGACTTACGAGTTGTAGGTCCTAGGTTCGAATCCAGGCATGCATTTTACTTTGTGTAATTTATTTCATTATTTTATTTCTTACTAGAGAATGGGCAGCAGCGTTCTCTATGCATTTTAACACCATACTGCAATTGCCAACCCACCTGCCAAGCGTGGCGATTATGGCAAACACCCCCCCTTAGGGGGAGGCCTATGTCCAGCAGTAGACGACTTTTGGCTGAAATGATGATGATGATGAATTTATTTCATCACCATTGCTCTCAAAACGGTGATATAAAACATCGTGAGGAAACCGTACCAAAAATTCTAAGACATGTGACATCTACCAACCCGCACTGGGCCCGCGTGAATAGGATTAGATTACAGCCCACTCGCTCTCACCGAGAGGAGGCTAACAGTGTTAATATTAAAGGCTGATTATGCTATGTTTAGGGTTAGGGATTGAACTTACGACGTCAAGCTCAGTAGTTCGACTGCTTTAACATTTGGGCTAATCTTGTTTTCTTGTTAATATGGTTGCGTTTCTGGAGCTCGTGACCAAGTAATAACAGTTGCGTGGGTCGATCCATCAGGCTAAGCTACGCTTGCCGGGGCTATCCGTGGACGGGTGACCATCTTTACATACCGAGGCTCCTCCGTGCCTCGGAAAGCACGTTAAGCCGTTGGTCCCAGCTGCCATTCGTGGATCTTTGACAGTTGTTACGCGTCGTCAGAAGCCCGAAAGTCCGACAACCAGTCTTACCAAGGGATATCATTCTACCCAGTTACTGGGTTGTGGTCAGATAAGCGGTCGCTCTATGTAAAGTACTGGTATTCAGTTGCATCCGGTAAGACTGGAAGCCGACCCCAACATAGTTGGGAAAAGGCTAGGTAAATTATAAAAATGTTTTATTGACATTCATATTAAGGAGTTACATATTAATTTGAAGCCCTGACTCCTGTGCTAGGTGGTCCCAGTGTTACAGGAGTCAGTGTCTTCCCCTGTTTTTGGAACAAAAACTGATTCATGGTTGCGTCTTTATTTGAGGTAGATTTTCAAACCTCCGTTTATCACAAAAAAGGCAACCAAAAGGCGAAAAAGCCAATGGATGCTTCGAATCTCTCTCATTTAGGTGATGATCAGCCAGTTTATTCTGTAAATGTGAAAACTTAGGTAAAGTGAGCTGGCTCAAAGACGTGGCAAGCATTATTATTATATGCGTGCCTTAATGGGAGGACGAGGCCCTCGGTGAAAGGGTCCGCTAGGCATGGCGGGCTGATACCAGTTGGGGGTGCAGCGAATCTACAAGTATCTCCCGGGCCCTCGAATCGTGGTACTAGAAGGAACAGTGGGGTTTTAGTCGGCAGGAGTCTGACATAGCCCTCCGTTCTCAAGCATCCATGAGGATTTCCCCACCAAAAAAAAAAAACATAAAAACACTGAAAAAAAAAGAAGTGTTTCTTTTAACAAAAATCTGGTTTAATGTGATCACGCATCTAGACTCCATACGAGCCTAACAAAATCTTGACTTCTGTAGCTAGGAAAACTTTGTTAAATTATCATAATTCCGTCTAATAAGTAATGAATTAGTTTAATTAGCTCAAATGTTGGCCAGTTTAAGAATGATAAATAATTATATTATGTTGCTTGTTACCATGAACTTAAATTATTATTTGATAAACAAAAGTGAAGAAGTAAAATCAAACAAAACATGTATGAAGTAACAAAGACCGGTGATTATTCTATATGTGTCACATTGTTGATATAAATAAAATGAATTTGTTCTGGAAAATATGCTATCTTGTTTATAGTAAATAAATAATGATTTCAAACATTTTAATACCAACTAAGAGAAAATGTATCTTAGTTAGTCTGCATTTAAAGTGAAGTTGAAGTGAGCTTGGTGTGTGATGTGCTATGTGAACGAACGTGTGAACGTGTGTTCTTTATTTCTTATCTTTATGTCATGACGCTATCGACAGCTCACTTCAAGCTCACTCTACCTTAGTTTTCACGGTGAGATTTGATTTAACAGAATAGATCGGTATTGACTCGCAATAGTCGCCATATTGTTCAAATAAGCCCCTGTTTATCTCTTCCGTTTATCTTAATAACCAAGCCGTGGAATATGCAAGTCATTCATTGAATTTTGAAGGATATGTATTGTTTTGGTTACCGAAGCGAAGGAGGATCTCAAGTTGGTTAGGGTTACCGTCCTAAAGATATTAACAAACGTAGCATAAAGTCGCCTGTCCACTGTTATGCAGGATGTGCATGGAGAGGTTTGCTACGTTAGCCACGAGGTTAATTTATTTGCCGTGGGTCGCAGTGACCGATCCCGCCCAATGATATTATAAGAAAAAAGTGATAGATAGGTTATACGCGCTCCGCAAGTGACACGTTAAAATGTGGCTAATTAGTCACATTTTTTTCGTCTTGTCTCTTTTTGCTCCGGATAATTACGACATGTCGTCCTACTTCCACGTTTTTTCTAATAGTGTGACATTGTTCCGTTTTTCAAGATCGAATGTTGAGTAGGTAACCTATCTACCTCTTTTTAGGGATCCGTAGTAAACCAGGAACCCTTATAGTTTTGCCATGTCCGTCTGTCTAGCTGTCCCTAGCTTTGCTCAGAGACTATTAGTACTAGAAAGCTGTAATATTAATCACGTCGACAAAGTGGTAAACTAAAATATTGAAAACATTTTTTTTTAGGGTACCTCCCTTACTCGTAAAGTGGGGATGATATTCTTATTTCTCATCTATCCCATTATATGGGGTATCGTTGGAGATAGGCCGTTTAAAAATATTGAGGGGTTGTGAAGACAATTTTTCGATTCAGGGATACATTTGCGTAATATTAAGCTTTGGAGTGCTAATTTTTATTAGGGTCAAGTGTCCCCCTGCCAGCTAAATGTTTGTTTTTGGATAGGTGAAAAAAATCATGGCAGTAGTACATAATAACGAAATTAATAGAAAAACTATCACAGCTAAGTAGACTTTACAAGTTAACGAGTTATAGTCGACCAACTTACATTTGCAGTTGGAGAATCGACCGTTACGTATATCGATGTATGGGAGAACATGTTTTTGAACTACAATGTTAGGTTTGTTTTTGGGATAAATTCATCCTAACTACGGAACCCTTCATTGTGCGTGGTCCGACATGCACTTGGCCGCTTGCTTTTTTTACTTATAATATCATTGATACCGCCTATATTTTTATACAAAGCGAAGCTAAATACACGTGCGTTGTGGAGCAGCGCCTTTATTACCAAGAGTTGTAAGAGATGGGAAACAGTTTTTTCTGGTAGCTTAAATTGTGCGTTTGAACTTGTTTTTTTGTTGGTCTTTTACGTTAATAGAACGAGCTAAGGGAACTTTAGGAAAACCTACAAAGAAGTGGTCCCCTTTTTGCCCTAACTTCGACTCTGCGGAAGTCAAAGTCAAAGTCAAAGTCAAACCATTTATTTCAAATAGGCACATAAGAGGCACTTTTGAACGTCAAAATTTACAAAAAAAATAGAATTGATTCTAGTTGCCCCTTCCAAAAGGTAGTTTCGTATGGAGAAGAATGGGCAAGAAACTCCACCGGTACTCTTTTAAAAATGTATTACAATATTTTGTTTGATTACATTAATTATATGATTATATGTGAAGACGATGCACCTAGAATAAAATTACTATACCATAATAGGTAAAACGAATTAAAAACTAAGCAATGAAAAATAACTTAATTATTAGATAGATACGTGGTGTTCACATATTTACAAACATCATACAAGTATGTTTTTCTAATAAAATAAGTCAGTGTGTGAGTATAGGTTATCACAGAATGTAAAATGAATATCATAAAAATATTATTAAATATTATTTATTTTACCATAAAAATAGCAACCAGTTTGATTTTGTCTAGACTCTAGATTGTCCTATGGAGCTGGACCAGCATGTTTCCAAGCATTCCTGTCCTGGATATAATCCTCTAACTTGTAATATGCTTGTTTACAAAGTGTACTTTTAATATGTGTTTTAAATTTTCTCTCATTTAATTTCAATATATCACAAGGTATTTTGTTGTAACATTTAACACAGTACCCCATAAAAGATGTATGTACTTTAGATAATCTGAAAAATGGTTGATCTATTTTATCTTTATTTCTAGTATTAAAATTATGTCTATCGCTTATCTTGTTAAAAATATGTAGATTTTTCCTTACATACATAATATTTTCATAAATGAATTGGCAAGGTACCGTCATAATATTAATCCTTTTAAATAGTTCCCTAAGAGATTCGCGGCGACGGAGATTATAAATTGCTCTGACAGCTCTCTTTTGCAAAATAAAGATGGACTCAATGTCAGCAGCCCGACCCCACAGTAAAATGCCATACGACATAATGCTGTGGAAGTAACTAAAATAAACCAAACGCGCGGTTCTATATCTGTTAGCTGTCTTATCTTTCTAACAGCATAAGCGGCCGAGCTTAGCCGCTCTGACCGACTAATAAAACAACTATTGAGATCGTTAAGTTTTTTGGAAAGAAGTTCTTTAACGCGGCCTGCGCTAGGAGTTGACTGGTAGAAATCGTCACGTTATGAAAAAGCGTTATGCCTCTCCCATGCGAATTTCTTTCTCAAGAGACAGAAAGTGTGAATTTGGTCAAAATGATAATCCAAGATGGCGACTGCACAAATTTTACCAAAATTTTCGCCGCGCTTTCATGGTTTTTGAGGGTGATAAAGCCAATAGTAGTGACGTTAAAATCCAACTTTAAAAAAGCTGCGGAAAATTTAAAATGTTTCATCATTGGCATCGTGGGGGTTTTTGTTTTAATTTTATTTTTGAATTGTTTCTATTTACTTTCCTACGGACGCGTTTTTTTAGATCGTCCACTCATTTAGTTAGTTATAAATTCAACATTAAACAATATTTTTGTAACATTATAAAACTGGCGCGAAGTGCGATACATTCCATGAAGTTTTCATTAAAAAAATGTGTTACTAGTGTCGCGACGCGCCTGACTGCGGGAGCCTTAAAAGGGTGTCCATGGAGGTTCTCCTTATGTACTCCCTACTACGCTTTGGAATGGGCAACTAGCTTCATATTTTTGACTTACGGACTCCCTGATAATTCAAGCGCCTGTAAATTATCCTTCAAAACTCTCGGATTGTGATTGAAAATATGATACTCAGTTAAGGTGCAGGTCCGCAAAACTCTAAGCTCTTAAGCTCACGACCAGTAGGTAGCTATAATACCAAATAAATCAATCATCAAAACGTTTACGATTATTATACAGAACCTCTATTATTACTATACTAAACACCATACCATAAACAACATACTCAAAAAGCGGGCGAAATTCGGAGCTTGGCAATAGTCAAGAACAATTTCCTTATAGACGCCCAGGCCGCGGGCGACCAGAAATAATAAATTTGTGTGATAACCACCACAAGACAGATAAGTACAGAAGGTCGGGTATATTCTGTTCAAAAGCCAATCAATCTGCCTGTCTTTTCACAACTTTGTTAGGGTCAGCTTCCAGTCTAACCGGATGCAGCTGAATACCATTATTTAACATAGAGCAACTGCCTATCTAACCTCCACAACCCAGTTACTGGGTAACACGATACCCTTTGGACTGTTTGTCAGAATTTTCGGCTTCTGACTACCCGCAATGACTGTCAAATATCTACGAATGATAGCGGGGATCAACGGCTTAACGTGCTTTCCGAGGCATGGAGAGGTCTTGATATGTGATGGAGGCTATCCCATCCACGAACCGGCTGTGGTAAGCGTAGCTTAACCTTTGACCAACCCGTGCGGCTGTTATTATTTAACTTAATTCTAACGCAATCACTAAAAAGAATTAGCACCAAATTCTGTCTGTATTTAGAAGGTTTCCAGCTTTATATCTCACCATTTTTTCCAACAATAATGTTTGAATAACAATATTAAATTCTAATTAAAAAATCATTGACGAAAATTGAGGTTATAAAATTAAACTCAATTGTCAAATGAAAAACATCTCTTTGGGGATTTTGAATTAGGATTTATTCAAATAATCAATTTAAAGCACTCAATTTGCAAGTGAAAATAGAAAGAAAAATTATTTATTGGGAGTCGAGAAGAGATCACAAAAGAAAAAAAAAAAACAATGTGACGTGTGCGTTTCACTTGTAGTCAAATAGACATCCACAGTAAAATTTTCAGATCATTTTGTTTATATTTTATTTAGATACTTTGGAACAGTCCATACGTATCTAATCAGTAAAAAAATAAGGCAGTTAACTGATATAGCCACAGCTAAGTTAGTGTACTTTGCTTATTTCCACAGTATTACGTCATTGGCATTCTGCTGTGGGAATCGGCTGCTGACGTAGATTCAATTTTCATTTTACAAAAGAGGACAATCCGCACAAATCTGCGGAATGGTCCTCGTGAGTCCCTTAGAAACAAATTCAAAGAAATTGATATACTAACTCTGCCTTTTCTTTATATCTTAGAAAGTATTTTATATGGTCACAAAAACTTAGGACTTTTGAAAATAAGAAGCGATTTCCATAACATAAATACACGTAGTAAACATGAAATTGTGATACCCAAATTTAGATTAACTAAAACAAGCAAGTCATTTCTTATAAACAGTATCCGCTTCTATAACAAGTTGCCAAAGTCGGTTATAGAACATAGAGATGGAAAGTTTAAAACCCACATCAAACGTGTCCTAATCAAAAAAGCATATTATAAGATTATGGACTACGTTGAAGACAAAGAAGTTTGGCAATAAATCCTTCTGCATATGTGGCTTCCCTGGTGCCTCATTAACGCAATAATTATGTAAATGTCTAATAACTGCTCCTAAATTACGATGTGTATTTCTTTTTTTTACATACCTTGACATAACTTCTTGACATAGCCTACAATCTTAATTTAAAATTTTTATTATTGACTTGTGGACAGAATATTAATTCAGATTTGTTACAGTTGTAATGGCAATGTTGTCATTTGGTTTAGGTAGGTTTTATTAATATTTTATATAGATTCTTTTTTAATTTGTGAATGTGAGAACGTTGTAGGCTTAATAGACTGTAGCTTTGTAAACCATCTTCTATTTTGTTAAGTATTTGGTACTTGTTGACGGGCCTACACTGACCTCATCATTCTCCTGCCCTTATCCCAATTGATTTGGGGGCGGCGCAACATATCCTTTTCTTTCATACTTCTCTATTTGTCGTCATCTCGGTAGTCACTCCCTTTCTAGCCATATCATCTTTCACACAGTCCATCTATCGTTTCTTTGGTCTTCCCCTACTCTTATAGCCATCGACATGCATACTCAAAACTTTCCTCACGACATTTTCCTAATTCCTCCGCATCACATGCCCATACCATTTTTTTTTTTTTTTTGGGTGGGAAATTATCAAATAACTTCTCCCGCTCTGGGCGGAGCGGGAGGGCGTGTCAGACTTTTACTGACTAAAACCCACCCGTGTTCCTTCCGTTGCCTGTGTGCCAGGGCCACGATATCCCTTTCGGACAAACTCGCAACCCCGGCAGGCATTGGTCCTACCGGACCCCGTCAATTGGTGCTGACATCTCTTTGAGGCGCGCGTGGAACACAACGCGCCGTCGACCCGGGCCTGGTCCTTATCGGATGGTGAGCTACCCATCGCTCACCGTCCGCAGGGCCGCGCCTACGGTGGCCGGAAATCGGCTTGTGACTCCCGACGCCCGGGGCGTCTCCTGCGGCGACTAAGAGCACGAGGGCGCGAACCTTGTCTCACCCTCACGCGTTCCGCCTCCTCCTTCGCTAGCATAACTGCTTCGCAGAAGGAGGTGACGGCCTCCCATGCACTCTCGCTCCGAACCATGGCCTGAACCAGGCCCGGACTCGAGAGATCGCCGCCGCCGATCGCCTCCGTGAGGACACGGCGGTGATCCGCCCAAGCTGGGCAGACCTCCACCGTATGCTCCACCGTGTCCTCCGGGCGATCCATACAGTGGTGACACCCGGGCGTTTCCTCCCGCTTTATCCTGAACAGGAACCTCCCGAAACAACCGTGTCCGGTGAGGACCTGCGTCAGGCGGAAGGTGACGACGCCGTGGCGCCTCTCTAGCCACTCCTCAAAGAGGGGACTTATCGCCACAATTGTGGCGTGCCCAGCGCTGGGTTGCGACAATCGCACTCTCCATGTCGCCATGAGATCCCGCCGGAGCTCTGTCCGCTGTGCCGTGATTTCTCGCGGCAGCGGAGTTTCATCCGGCGTTTCGCCTCCTCGCGCCACTCCCAGATGTGCGCGAGGACTTTTGCCTCCAGATCCCATGGCGGCAGTCCGGCAAGGAGGCTCGCCGCCTCACGGGAGACCGTGCGGTAACCCCGTACCAGCATGATGGCCATGACCCTTTGGGACGCGTTCAACCGCAGGGCTGGTCGCAGCCTTAAAGAACGCGCCCACACCGGTGCCCCGTAAAGGGCCATGGACCGCACGATCCCCGCGTAGAGCCTCCGGCAGGAGGCGTTTGGACCCCCTAGGTTGGGCAGGAGCCGCTTCAAGGCAGCCCCGGCCCGCTCCAGTCTGGGAGCCAAACGTCGAAAATGCTCCACGAAGTTCCACCGGCTGTCGAGGACGAGTCCCAGGTACTTCATCGTCGACTCGACGCCGATGTGAACCCCTCCCGCCATTATCTGGGAACCCGACAGTGGCGCGTTCCGAGGACCATAAAAACACATGGCCTCGGACTTGTGCAATGCCACCTCGAGTCCCAATTGCCGGATTCTATCGACGATTGTCGCAACCCCGCGTGCCGCCAGTTCGGCCGCCGCCTGATGCGACCTCCCCTGCGCCAGGACCAGCGTGTCGTCAGCGTAGCAGACTACGCTGACACCGCTAGGGAGGTCGGCGCGCAGCACCCAGTCGTACCCGATGTCCCACAGATGCGGCCCCAGGACTGATCCCTGTGGGACACCGCACGACATCTCTCGCCGGTTCCACTCTCCGTGGTGACCGGGGTAGATGACGGCCCTGTCCGTCAAATAGGCCTCGACCACACGACAGAGGTAGGTCGGCATCCGGTGATACCGAAGTGCCTCCCTAATGCAACTCCAGGGCAAGGTATTAAAGGCATTGGCGATGTCAAGAGACACCGCCAAGACGACCCCACCCCGGGCAACAGCATCCCCCGTCGTGAGGGCTCGAACGCGCATGATGGCATCCACCGTAGAGCGCCCCTTACGGAAACCAAACTGGCTCTCCGCCAAATCCGGCCCCACCCGCACCAGCCGCCCGACAAGGCGGTCTGCAATTACTCTTTCTAAGAGCTTGCCCACTTCGTCGAGCAGCACGATGGGCCGGTAAGCGGACGGAGAGTCCGCCGGGCGCCCTGGTTTCTTTATGAGGACCAGTTTCCCCGTCTTCCAACGAAGTGGAAACTGGCCCCTCTCCAAGCATGCGCTTAGGAGCCCCCTTAGTCGAGGCCCGAGAGCCTCGAAGGCCAGAACCCAGGCTTTTCCAGGCAAGCCATCGGGTCCTGGGGCGGTATTCTTGGCATTCAGCCTATGTACCGCCACTCTCAGATCTACCTCGGTCACCTCTGTAGCATCGTCCTCGTCGGTGTGGTCCGCATCTGGCACCGCAGGAGGCAGAGCCATGGGCGGGGGAGTATGTTCCCCTCGCGAAGGGAACAGAGCGCTCACCACGTCCTCCACGAGCTGGGGCCGGAGACTCTGCGTCAGCGGGGGAGCCCATGGGCGGAGTTTATCTCGCACCCATTTGTAGGGGCATCCCCAGGGGTCTCTGTTGAGAGTCTCCAGCGTCTCCTCGCGGGAGGGCTCGGAGGGCAGTCTTCGCTGCTCTGTACCCCTCGTATAGCTCCGCCTGAATGGCTTCCGTATCCGGAGGGCGGATACGGAGCCTGCGGTGGCTGGAGTACCGGTGGCGCGCAGCAACGCAAGCCTAGCGTAAAGCGGTCAGCTCACGCAACCACCAGTACACCTGGCGCCGGGCACGTCCGGGCTGGACCCGGGGCATTGCCACGTCACATATTTCGGACATGGCCTCCCGGAACCACTCCGCCTCGTCATTGATGTCGGCAGGCCTGTTCGGTGATGACACCCAGGCCTGCACGATCGTGGCTTCCAGGAGGAGCTCCCGGTCCAGCTGCTTTAGCGCCCACCGCGGACCACTCGGGGTCTGTTGGACCGGCGCGCCCGAGGTCTGGGCGGAGACGTCAAACCGAATGTACCGGTGATCGGAATAGGTCTCCACCCCCTCCATGATGCGCCAGTCGATGACACGCGGTGACAGAGTGGGGCTGGCGAACGAGATGTCCACCACTGATTCACCCCGCATCCGCACACACGTGGGGACAGAACCCCGGTTTAGGACGACCAGGCCTGTCTCCAGAGCCCAGTCCTCCACCATCCTGCCCCGTGTGCCCGTATACCGGGAACCCCAAGCCACGTTCTTGGCATTGAAGTCCCCGAGGACGATCACTGGGAGGGGATGGTACCCGACGACGACGATTCTCAACTCCCCAAGGGAGATATGGAACTCGGCGAGAGTTCGGTTCGGGGAGAAGTATACTCCCACCACGACAATCTCCCCGAACCGTGCTGCCACGCAACCCCCTCCCCTCTTGACGGCCTCAAGGACATGCCCATACCATGACAACCGATTTCCGCACAACTTTTCAGTCACCGGTGCCACTTTCAGACTTCCTCTTAGCATTCTCATCTCAGCTACATGCAATTGCCTTTCATTCATCCCTTTTGTGGCCCAACACTCTGATCTGGGCCTACATGACCTCCCATACCTATTAACACTGTAGCTTGAAAACATTGTAAAAGCCCATTCTTTTTAAAAGAGTAACCGTGGAGTTTCTTGCCAGCTCTTCTCCATAGGAAACGACCAATTGGAACCGTGCACCAAGCTTCTGACGTTTCATAAGTCATGTAGGTTTATGTGAAATAAAATATTTTGATTTGATTTTACAACGAGCGGAAATAACGCACATACAGACGTGTACGTCCGCCTCTGCGGCGATCTCAAACACATGCCAGTCGCGAGTGCACGTGCACTCGCTGTACGTGAAGCGTGTGTATGTGTGCGTGCGTTTTCGCTCTTTGTATGGAGCTGGCCTTTTGTATCTCACTCTTTTGTGTAACCATAGCATACCGGCTACTATCAGATAATTGTTTCCGGGAATCGAATGCGGGACCGCTGAACTTGTTAGAATATTCTTATGGTTATTTGTAAATATGATGGTGTTTTGTTTTGGAAATAGTAATAGAGAAGTTGTCGTATAAAGTTTAGTTGTGTATTGTTTTTCATGCTTTAGTTTTAGACATATGGGATACCCATAATTATAACGACTACTTACTTCTTCGGCGACGCGAGCGTTTCCTACCCAAGTGAGTAGGAGACGCTCGCAAAAGCTAAGTACTGACATTATTTAAAGTTAAGAAAAAGAAAAATCAGAAAGATAAAAGAGAAGATTACAAAGAAAATAAAAATAAAGAAGAAAAGTAAAGAAATAAAGAAACATATTTAAGAAACGAAAGATATTTAGGTATCTTTAATCATCCCACCTTAAGATAACTCATAAATCTTCGTCTTATACCTCCAATCTCACATAAACAAGCAGCCTGTCCTAGATCAACATTCACAACGCCATAAAAATATGCATTCCGTAGCGTAGGAGCCATAATCGTTCACCCACTGCGCCAATCGAGATATCAAAGGAAAAGATTACTGAAATCCAGCTGAATACTGTGGTCGAAATTTTTTAGATGATACAGATCAAAATACCAAAACATTAAGAATTGTTTCTGATTTATATTCAAGCCATTCAACAGTGTTAAGTCAAAAAACATCTTTTATGCAAAATTATTCAAGACAACTAATTTTTCTTAACATCAAATAAATTACAAGACGTACGTACATAGCCTCACGCCTTTTCCCATAGGGGTAGGTAGAAACTATGGCCGACAACGACGATGACGGCGTTTTGACCTAACATCACGCCTTGTTTCCCCGAAGGGTTGGGTAGAGGTGTACCTGTAGTACGCCCAGATTTCGCCATTTATGTTTAAGTTCATGTAATAGGGTGTTGATGGGCCTATTGCCATCAACCGGGCACAAATCCAGACTCCGGGCTGCTACTGAGAAATTACAGATAGAAAAACCCAATATCACTTTGACCGACCCGGGAATCGAACCCAGTACCTCATGCTCAGCACTAGGGCAACGACGGCTTTCCCCGTGATAGAATCACAATCAGAATCATAATTATTTATTTGTCAAACATAGGTTCAAGGTCAAGGTCATATATACTAATCATATACCTAAGTATTTTCTATGTTTTGTCATTATATACAAATATCAGTGAAAATTATATAAAATAAGGAAGAAAATACATGCATGCAATACATTGGATTATAAATAGGTACAGTAGTTACAGTGCTTTATCATCTAAGTAATCATCTAGGGCATAGTAACATTTCTCAACTAATAATTTATGTAAAAATATTGATACTATTCTTACAAACTCCTTTTGCTTCATCCACATTCATACATCTGCTAAAACATGGCGTACAAAAACTCTCCTTTAAAAACCTACCCTGTACCACTTTTGTAAATCGAAAAAAAAAACAAAAGAAAAACGGCAAAACTTCAATATCAAACGATTCTTAATTAACAGTCGAGCCTACCTATCTCACAACTTGTGACCAAGACTTCGAGACAAAGTCGGAGAGTCGAGTCGTATTCGCTTCCGTTGCGAACGCGACTGCCTGCAAATTAATTCTCTTTTGTAATACTATGAAAAAGCAATGAAAGTTTCAGTCAAGTTTCACCTTCGAGTTGAAATGGTTTTCATACTTTGTATAAACTGTTACTTAATTAAATGTTATCTATTTATTTTCAACAGTGTATCGAGGAGTCTTGGAGGGGAAAAGTTTGGATTTCAACAGATTTTTGGGAGTCGAAGTACGTACTTACAGATTTGGTTTTATCAAGTTTCAAACTCAAAACTCAAACTCAGCATTTATTTCAATTAAACCATTAACAGGCACTTTTGAATAGTCAAAAAGTCGGTCAGTTACAAATATGAAGCTATTTGCCCATTCCAAATAGTAGGTTCCTATGGAGAAGAACGGGCAAGGAACTCCACGGACACTCTTTTGCTTTGAGGATTGACCACGACATCATAAAACCGTTGTGCGATATCACCCGCCTGTAATCCCCGAGGAGTAAAGCAGAGTTGTACCTAAGAGTACACCTAAATTTTAAAAAAAAACCTTAATAGGGGGTTATGGGATATCATTTTGTGGCTAAGTAGCACAGAAGCTTTATATCAGCTTTTCTTTTTTGTGCAGTATGTGAAAGTGAAGACCAACTGGATTCTGAGGGTCCAAAGGTTGGAATCGCGCAACAACATCAACTTTAAGTCATTTGTGGTACGAATCCCTACCAACTTTCTACAGACCTGCTTGAAAGAGGACTTTTGGCCGAAAGGTGTCGTATATCGACGTTTCCGAGGACGGTTACGCGACACCACGCAGCGAAACACGTCGCCGACAACGTGTGTTTAGTTATAGTTTAATTGGGTTAATGTTACTATAATAAAAATATGTATGTTTAGGTTAAGGTATTTATCTATGGGCCTGCGTAGCCTGAAATAAATGGATAATTATTATTATATCAGTTAGATCAAGATTTAATATAATTTGCCGTGAGAGAAAATATGAAAAGTTTTCCATACTTGGCTAAACATTATTTGTAAGCTTCATTATACTTTTATCACTTCATAGTACTTTTACTATTTTATATTTGACATTTGAATTTTTTATTTTTGTATATTCTGACATTTTATATTTTATTTTGGCTATTTTTCATTAATTAATTAAGTTCTTTTTTTTAATGTTTAAATGTTATTGGTCACAATTTTATGTTAGTGTTATATTGTTGTTTGTGATTTGAATGTGTGAGTGCGGCTATTGGTGCGGCTGGTTTGTTTCTATTAGTTTATGTGTGTCAATGGGTGTTTTTTTTTCCTGAAATAAATGAATTTATTATTATTATTATTATTGGCAGTGATAGGAACATTATTCTTCAACTATAATCCTCTCATGCACGCCCATCTAGAATCTGGCTTTCCCGAAGGCCCTAGCACTATGTGGCATATACTTGATTTTATAATGAAGTTTATTCTTTAAATTCCATTCTAATAAATAATTTAAAAATTCGAACGGACATTATAAAGATACAATTCTAATGCTGCGTTTCTGGCTTACTGCCTACACAGCCAAAAAACACAGCACAATACGGATTCCAAAATCCGAAAACACAATCCTATAAATTGGTATATTATTATAACTTAGTTCAACCGACAGCCAATGACAAAAAGGACAAAGTAGTTGGAACGCGCCGACGATGTCTTGGCAACATCTCTGAGTGATTAAAATCTTCGGAGCGTGTATGCGAGATAATCTGGCATCAAACCAACGATCCTTTAGTACTACTAGGAGCTTGTGAGTACATTGGGACTATATGTTACTTATTTTTCTGCGTTTTTGTAAGGTTCTGTGTGGATTGGTCAATGCTATCCTTACCTTTCCGTTATTTTTTTAAGCAGATGTTAATAAATAGTTCGAGGGGCCTATTTCAACACTCCGGGACACTGGAAGTTTTATTGTTATGAAGTCTATGGGCGTTTACTGTCCTGGAAAGTGTTATGCTGGGGCTACATTGTCGCTTTAAGGCGAACTACACTACACTAAATTGTTGATTGCTAATTTTATTTTTATTTTAAGAATTTTATTATACGTTTTGCTGTGCCCTACAGGGTTGGCAATTTTACCTTAGTTTTACGGCATTGTAACACCTTTAAACATTTTGGAATGCAAATAAATATAAATGAATATGAATATGAGCCTGGTGTCAGAGTTTTTATGTCGTCCATGGGCCACTGACTTGGCTTCACATGCCGTCGAGAAATAACTCTCAGGCATTCAATTCCTCATGACGTTTTCCTTCACCGATTTTTAAGCAAGTGATGATTATGTGTTTGTGTTTGTCATTGCAAGTGTATTATGAAATTGGGAACCAGGGGGTCTACTCCGAAGCGCTAAACCGAAGTATCGGCCGAATGTTCGGCCGTTTTTTAACTTCCATAGTTTCCTTTTTTGACTTTGAGTCCTTACCTGACTTCAAGTCACAGTTTCGACTTTGGCTTATCTCTTCGACAGCCTTTAGCCAGCCATAGTCAGCGATAGTTAGGCGTAGTAAAGAAATACCGACCATAGACCCCCAGGACTTCTCTTTACAAACTAAACAATATTAACAATTCAAACACCTTTTTCGAATACCGTCATCTGTCAAGAATTTCTCTCACTGTGAAGGGGTCTTAACATCCGTAAACAAGCTGCGAGGACCTTTGTACATCGTTGTTAAGGAAGCGAGCTCTAGAATTGTTTACACCGCTTGATTTTGTATAGATATTGTTGATTCTGTTGCTCTATTGCGCTCTTAGCTTCCGTGTGTCTAGAGATAAGTTATTTGTGCTGTGTTGTGGAGGCCAGGTTTATTAAAGGGATTTATAAGATTTGTGAGAAAGATGTTGGTAAAAATGTAATAAAATCTGGCTTAGACAGAGACATGAGAGATGTATTGAAAAAGCACTACTTAAGTAACTAAGAGGAGGCGAGTTTTATGTTAATTTGCATGAATATTCTGAAACATTCACACATACAAACAAAATGAGACTTTAGTATAATAATATGCTTTATTGGATATTTTTTGAAGACAGTTACGTAATTGTAATATTTTCTCTCAATACATTTTTTATTAAATAAAAAAATTGTCTTATTAAGGATAATTATAAAAACAAACAAGGTTGTTCGGCTTTTATATCTAAAACAAATATTTACAGCAAGAAAATATAGTTTATTATCCACCCACAACATATTTTTTTCCTTAGATCAATTATAAATTAAGTTATAAACGAAATAAGAATTGAGACTTACGTTATTTAAGTCGAACACAATCAAAGAGCGCACGCGATATTCAACTTTATTACTGATGTATTAGCGTTTAGGATATAACGGAGTGGCGGGGAGCCAGGGGCGGAGCTTGCGTTCGTAATTTGATTTAGACTGCCTGCTCTTAACCTCCACATAATTTAAAAAAAGACCACAATTAAATTAACATGACGGCAGGATCCTCATGCCCTCATTCTAATTTATTGGTGATGATAATATGGAAATTTAAGTATTAATATGGTAACATCAGGGTCCACTTTATTTATACGCAACAAAATATAGATATAAGATTCCAAATATGCAATTTCAATAACTCTTTCATCAAATAAACGCCAAAGACGAACACCAATCTTCACCAAAACAAACCATAGCGTGACACGCTTCCCCACCATTCCCGTACAAGCGAAAACAAATCGGAACAGTTGAAACACCCAGCAAACGTCCAATATCATGCCCAAAACTTCCACGTTCGTATATAAAAAACAATTTTCGATTGTTCATAAAATTACAAGTTGGGCCCAAAGAATGGTCGAGCGTAAGATTTATGTCTTAATTTTGACAGTCCCGTAAGGTTTCCGGGGTGGAATAAATAAGTTATGAGTTATCGTCTACCAATTGAAAAAAATCTGGCACAAATGTTACCTTTGGAGGGATAAGTTTTTCTGCACTATGTCTATTTACGATTATTTGGGGAGTTTTGTCTTATTTTTGTTGCTACCTTTTCACGTCTATAAGCTCTGTCCACACTGAAGTGAATCACGTGCGGGATGCGGGACGCGACTGCGTGCGTTGATTGTTTTAATGACTAGCTGACCAGACGTTGCCCTGGCCAAATTTAAAAGTTCCCATAGATAAAAAAACGTTCGGTTATTCCGGACTTTGAAAATTTTCCGGGAAAGTTTAAAACATTTTCTTTCAATGTTCGTAATAGTCCGAATGTTTATGACATTCGGACTATTACGAACATTGTAAAAAATAAAAATAGCCAAATTGGTTCAGCCGTTCTCAAGTGATGATAACAAGCTTAGGAAGTCATCATCTGCCTAGCCTTTTCCCAACTATGTTAGGGTCGGCTTCCAGTCTAACCGGATGTAGTTGAATACCAGTATTTTAGCGACTGCCTTAATGATCTCCACAACCCAGTAACAAATTAAAATTTTTATTTCGGAAAAAATCCATATTGTATTAGTATCAGAACTTAGAAAAATATGTTAGTAGCATTGAAACAAAAAAAAAAAAAAACAATTATTAATTCAATCCAAACAAAATTCCATAATTAATCAAAAATTAAAATCAATATCAAAATCATAATTAAAGTCTAATTCTAAAACAAACTTTAAATTACAATAAAAACAAAATTAAAATCAAAATCCAAATCAGTAACAGGGTAATACGATACCCCTTGGTAAGACTGGTTGTCAAACTTTCGGGCTTCTGACAACCCGTAACGTCTGTCAAAGATCCACGAATGACAGCCGGGACCAACAGCTTAACGTGCTTAGGAAGTCACATGACTATTTGCGCCAGTTTGAACACCTGTGAGTGATTTTCTTCCCCCATCCCGCGCGGGATTCACCTCAGTTTGGCCAAAGCTTTATAGACAGCTTTATACAGAACTGTGTTGGAAGCTCAGAGAATTTCGCATAAATAAAGCAATACAAACATTTAATCATAGATGTAGAAAACGTCTGGAAGGCCGTGCCAAGATGAGATCAGTGCAAATAGAGAAGTCAAAACAATGCTGTTCAGTGTAAGATTCCTGATCTTTGTAACAAAAACCTAAGTGGGTTGGGATAAATTAAGTTTTTCTATAGAGTCGTGCCAAAGGCATATAAGGGGCCGGGTGCATTCTATCTACCAAAAACCCTTACTTTACTTGCTGGCAACGATCACCATTATAGTCATAAGTGCTATAAGTTCTACACAAATATCTTTCCTGCCAATCCATAAAGATGCTAAAAAAAATATATATTTTGGGACGTATAACAATGGACTTAAAGAAAAGAAAGAAAAAAAAACTTTATTTGGGACACGCACAAGAAACACAAAAAATAGCATGTGAAACTAACAATATACAAATAAAAACAACCAAGACTTGTGTGATGCCAAAAAAGCTCCAATCTCAGCATAATGTTTCGATACTTAAAAAAGCTCCAATCTCGTAAAAAACGAGTGTGCTTTAGACCACTATTTACTATTTGTAAAATTTGTACAAATAGTAATACTAATTATACTTACTTACAACAATCGCAACTGGCTATGAGAGCAAGAGAGAAAGAAAATGTGTGCTCGCACCTCTCTCTCTTGCCCCTACAGTAATATACGAAACGTAACTCTCTCTCTTTCTATCATCACTAACTTATGTCTCCCTCTCAACTTCCGTTTGCTCGCTTCCGTAACGCTCTCGTCACGCATTCACCAGCTTACTCCCCAAGTCAAGCGTGCGTAAAGAAGTTTTACTTCAATAAATAAAAAAACTAAAATAAATAAAAACGTAACTATGTACAACAAACTAGACCAATGAGGCAGTTTTTATAAAAATGTGGCTTTATTTTAGTATAGTGTAGTGTCTGACGACTTCCACGCGACAAAGTCGCGGGCAGAAGCTAGTGTACAATAAATGTTAAGATTGACTCACGCCCGACACTCGAATATCACAATCATCACCTTTAGACCTGGCAGTCTAAATCAAATTTCCACGCAAGCTCCGCCCCATGCTCCCACGCCACTCTGTTATGTGCTAAACGCTAACACATCAGTAACAAAGTTGAATATCGCGTATGCTCTTTGATCGTGTTCGAGCACGAAACTACATAGCGTAAGTCTTATTTCATTTATAAGTAAAGTAAAATTGATCTAGAGAAAAAAATATCTGGTGGCTGGATAATATAAGATATACTATATTTTCTTGCTGTGAATATTTATTTTAGACATAAAAACCGAACAATCTTGTTTGTTTTTATAATTATCCTTAAAAAAGACATCATTTTCGATTTTTTTTTTCCAGCGAAAATATTTCATTTACGTAACTGTCTTCAACATGGCAAGAAAAACATCCCATAAATCATATACTAAAGTTTAATTTGATTGTATGTGTGACTGTTTCAGAATATTCATGCAAATGAACATAAAAATAGTCTACTGTTCTGTTTGTGTGATAATCCTCATGAATAGGTTCATACTCTTATTCATAAGAATTATCACACAAAAAAAAAACACAGGCATATCTACGCAAAATAATCACAACCTTTCTTTTACACTCCTCAGCAATAAAAAACAGATTGCACATTGTATATCCAGAATTGACCAACAAATGGCCACAACAATTTGCTCACAAAGAAAAATCGGCCCACGATCAGCAGCACAAACGCAATAATTATAGGTGTCACAGCCACAAAGGAATTGATATTAAATCAATTTTGTGCATGAAGCCGTACCGCGCAGTGCCAATATTCCATACATATAAAACAGTCTCCTGACTGACCAACTGAATGAAGGCACTGCCTAAACCATTGTTGATAGAATGAATGAAACCTTCTCATCATCTACCTAGCTGTTTCCCAACTATATTTCGGTCAGATAGGCAGTAGCTGCATCCGGTTAGACTGGAAGCCGACCCCAATCAATCAATCTGCCTAGCCTTTTCCCGACTGTGTTGGGGTTGGCTTCCAGTCTAACCGTATGCAGCTGAATACCAGTATTTTATATGGACCGATTGCCCATCTGACCCTCACAACCTTTATATAACATTTAGGGTATTTGGCTGCTATCAAAAATATACATGAATATTTAAATATACTTATTTTTACAGGTGTTACTAAGATAGACGATTTGTGAAAAAAAAAAATCGGTGGAAAAATGGAGAAGTTACACGGTTTTGAAATTATTCTACTATCCTTTTCACGCAAAACAATCACTGACTGAATGGCATGAAGTTACTATGTCGTCTGCAGTCTGCTGTCTCTGTCTACAATACGAGTATACCTTAAAACGAATACCAACTTCAGGCATTTTTTGAGATACTGGAACAATTTTTTTTTACCGTGGCTTAATTTTTTGTTGGCTTCGAAACATCGCAATAAAAAAGTCAGTCAAATACCCTTTACCCTTAGAAGGTTTTAGCTGTAGCAGAGCTCTTTGTGAAGGATCGTTTGTCAGAAAATGCTGCCGCCAGACTTATGTGTTTCTGCCGCCAAGCAGCATTGCTGTGAACAGGTTTGTAGAAGGCAACACACCTATGATGTTTCTCATCATCATAATTTCAGCCGAAAGACATCCACTGCTGGATATAGGCCTCTCCCAACTTTTGGGGGGGTTGCCATAATCGCCACTCTTGGCAGGCGGGTTGGCAGTAAGTTGTTAAAATGCATAGAGAACGCTGCAGCTGCCCATTCTCTAGTAAGTCTTAGTAGACCTTAGTCGCCTTTTACGACACACACGGGAAGAAATAGGGTGGTACTATTATTTACGTTCGGCACAACACGGAACCGATGCTTCTTGTAATACATAATGTCACAGGTCTGCTTGTTTACCAAACATAAACAAAAAATACTCGACTGTTACTAAAAAGTTCAAAACAAGACCACTTCTCAATCAGGCTGTTGCAGTCGGATTTTATTTAAGGGTTCCGTACCTCAAAAGGAAAAAGCGGAACCTTATCGGATCACTCGTGTGTCTGTCTGTCTGTCCGTCTGTCCAGCCGATTTGCTCAGAATCTACTGGACCGATTAAGTCGAAATTTGGTACATAATTATATGAATTTCTGTGACCCAAACACGAATGTGTAACGTAAATAAATGAATTTTAAATAAAGGATTCACTTTTGGGGGAACTTTCAGGTCAACTTTCATTTATTTTCTTTAAAAACTTTAAAAATAATTATTTTATTTTTGAAATCTTCATAATAAACCCTTTTATTTGATATTTCACACGATACAGTTTGCAAAACTTTATTTTTTTATTTTTTCTTATTTGCCGCCGGAAAGTACAGCCCCATACCGATTCAAAATTAATTTATTTAATTTACACTTTCGTGTTTGGGTTACAGAAATTCATGTGTATCTAAGTGGTCCAATAGATGCGAAGCAAATTGGCTGTGACAAACGGACAGCCTGACACAAGAGTGATTCTATAGCTGTTCCGTTTTTTCATTCGGACGTACGGAACCCTAAAAAGAGTTTAAACAGTGAATTTTGCTTTAGTAGTCTAATAAGAGATTGTTAGGGCCATCGTGGTTTAAAAGGGGTAAGTTTCAATTAACTCAGCCTATCGCAGTCCACTGCTGCACAGCTGGATATAGGCGTCTCCCAAGCTGCGCCACAACACCCTGTTGTCCTCCACTTTCTGCATCCAGTCGGTCCCAGCCACCTTCTTAAGGTCGTTCGTCCATCTAGCTGGGGGGCATCCTACACTACGCTTGCCGATACGTGGTCTCCACTGCAGCACAGCTATTCACAATCATACGATATGCTTCCGTACCGAATCGAACATCAATCAATGGTATCGAAGGAGTCTTCTCAACACTGTTGACAAATCGAAAAACCCGAAAATGTTGTCGGTTTAAATCAAATAGTCGACCGCTATCTTTATCCAAGGCAAACCAGGTAATCATAATGTGTAATTTTCGACACGATAGCCTGTCGATTGGTTGTGAATAGCTATGCTGGAATCGTCTGCTCCACCGGCCATCGGTCCTTCGACAAACATGGCCAGCCCACTGCCACTTCTGTTTGCTTACTCTGCAAGCTATGTCGGTAACTCCCGGTTCTTTTCCGGATAATTTCATCTGATTTTATCATTCTTTCTTTTCTTTATTTTTTTTAGATATCTAGAAGCTATGTCGATAAGCCCTTATAGATAGTGCTACAAACTGGATGACAAATTAATTTAGTTTTCTAGGTCTACTGTCCACTGAAATTATGACCAAACTTGGGTGACGATAAAATCTGTTGAATTTAAGGGTTGTTTTCGCTCATCAATCTAATTAAAATTATTATAATTAAATTTAAATTATTATTATAATTTTGAAGAAAAATGACGACGGTATGGCGGAGAATACTTATGAATCATAACAACTAAAAGCAATTATTAAGTCAGTCTGTGTTTCAGTCTTTTAATTTTAATCTGCATTTCAGTGGACAGAAAGGCGATTAGATAGAGTAATCATGAAACCCGTCATACACTACCTAAGATGCGAAGAATTTAAGAATGAAAAGCAGGTTTTAAGAAATGATAGGTTTATAATAAGAGGGATATTTTATTATGGATATAATATGTGTGTGTAATTGTATAGATAAAGAAAAGATAAGTATAAGGTTATGTGGGAATGGGTAATAAAGTGGCAACACTCAAGATATGAGGGATGTTAGAAGATAGGTATGGTAATACTAGACAGAAGAAAGACGGACGACAGTGAAAGACGTAAGATGATAGGAATAAATTATTTAAATTAAAATACAGAAGATTTTACAAAGTTTGCTTTTTATTTACAACGATCCCTACATTTGGGGGCTCGTCCGGGATCGAAAAGTGTGTAAAAAGTAAAAAAACTGAGCAAAAGTGAAAAAAATTCCGTTGAAGACAAAAGACGAAAGACGAAGAAGAAATAAAGACGGACGGAAATATATTTCACGACTGCATCACCGCAATGACGACGCCGGTAACAACGCGGCAAGCTGAGGCTACTGCTGCAGCTAGCATGAATTCCACGTTCCAGACGAGCCCAGAGTTATTGCCCAAGTTCAGCGGTTGCGACAGCACGTATCCGGTGACGCGATGGGCAGAAGACGTCGAAAGCAGCACCGTGATTTACGGATGGTCGCCTCTCCAGCAGTTACTGGTGGCACAACGGTCGCTCACCAGCACAGCAGGGTTATGGCTGCGAGCGGAATGACCGTACAAAAGCTGGGACGATTTAAAAATAGCTATAAGTAAGGAATTTCCGGACACAGTAGACGTGAAAGCAATCCATGAAATGATGAGCACCCGTAAAAAACAAAAAAATGAATCTTGCATGGATTACCTACTAGTGATGAAGGAAATGGGAAAACGGGGTTACGGATTACGTCGCAATCCAATACGTAGTCGATGGTATAGTGGACTCCGAAGTGTACAAAACGATGCTATACGGCGTAAAAACGTACCCCGAACTCAAAGAAAAGTTAAAGATCCTACGGTAGGAAAATTGACCAAGAAAAACGTGAAAACAGGCAGCCGACATCATTCAAAAAATCAACACAATCGCGATGTTACAACTGTGGGGAACTCAATCATGTGTCGTCAGAGTGCCCTAATAAAACACAAGGCAGAAAGTGTTTCAGATGCAATGAGTTTGGACACGTAGCCACGGACTGTAAGAAAGAAAAGTCATTGACGCCATTATCATCAACAAAGCCTAAAAACATCAAGTAGAGCCAACCGACGGAAACGTTTTTCAATAGTGCCGCAGACGGCAGCATTGTGCATGAAGGTTTGCAACATGATGAAGCTGGCCACATGCAAAACGACATTTCTACGCAGGCGTTGATTGGTTCATCGAGTATTGGCGGACGTCATGGCGGATATGAAGAAATTATAGGTCAAAGATGTCAACGGGACGTTTGTAATGTAAACAACATCGAACTAAATAAATTATCGAAAAAACCTTTTTTTTTTTTTTTTTTTTTTATTTAAATAAAAAAATAAATAAAAAAGAAAAAACCTATGAAAGAAATTAAGTTACAAAATGGACTACTCGTCACGGCATTAATCGACAGTGGGAGTGATGTGAATTTAATTTCTAATGAGTGTTATGTGCAATTAGGATTGCCGAAATGTGAGGTAAATAATAAAATTACGATGTCAGGTTTAGGATCTTCTAAAGTGTTTTCGAAGGGATACTTTAAAACGTTATTTGATATTGATAACCATAGATATTTTAACGTAGGATTTCATATAGTGCCGCAGACGTGTATGCCTTTTAAAGTAATCATTGGTCAAGATTTTTTAAAGAATGTGTTATGTGTGTTAAATGGAAGTTTAGTATGGATGAGGCCAATTGATGAAGAATGGTTAGGTACCTTAAACTGTTTTCCGTGTGTTTCAGATTGTGTGGGTTATATTGGTAGCGAACAACTCAAGGGTCAAATTATTTCTTACATTGAGGGTTACCAACCAAGACAAATAAAAGAAGTTCCCATTGAAATGAAGATAGTGCTGCGGGATGAGATTCCTATAGCTCAGCGTCCACGGCGGATCTCGTTTGCAGAGCGCGATGAAGTGGATAGACAGGTAGCGGAGTGGTTAGCAAGTGGAATAATCAGGGTAAGTTATTCAGATTATGCTAGTCCTCTGGTCCTGGTACGTAAGAAGGATGGATCCACCCGTATCTGCGTAGATTATAGACAGCTCAATAAGAAAATGGTAAAAGTTTCCTCTACCACTGATAGAAGATTACATTGATAGATTGTCAGAAGCAAAAGTTTTCAGTGTGTTAGACTTGCAAAACGGATTTTTTCATTTGAAAGTCAGCAAAGACAGTGTGAAGTACACATCTTTTGTAACTTACAGTGGTCAATACGAATTTTTAAGAGCTCCTTTTGGTCTGTCGATATGTCCAAAATATTTTATGCGTTATATCAGTTATGCTTTTAGAGATTTGATAGCAGAAGGAAAAGTTATGATTTTTATCGACGATATTTTAATACCAGCAGAAGATGAACACCAAGCTGTAGAAAGACTTAAAGAAGTACTGGAAGTAGCATCACAGTATGGAATGCAATTTAGCTGGAAAAATGCTTATCTGGTGTGCCGAAGCATCACTTACCTCGGACACGTGATTGAAGATGGGAAGGTGAGACCTTCCAATGAAAAGACTGAAGCGGTAGTGAGGTTTCCAGAGCCGAAGACGGTAAAACAGTTACATAGTTTTGTTGGTTTAGCATCGTACTTTAGAAAATACATTCAAGGTTTTGCATTGATAGTTAGTCCTCTAACTAATTTGTTGAAGAAAGATTCCGACTTTAAATTTAATGAACAAGAGAGAAATGCGTTTAGCGAAGTTAAGAAAAGGTTATCAAGTGACCCAGTATAAAAAATATTTAATCCGAAACTTTATACAGAGTTACACACAGATGCTTCTTGCGTTGGTTATGCAGCCATCCTTATGCAGCGTAGTGTTAATGATCAGCAGCTACACCCTGTGTATTATATGAGTCAAAAGACAACAGATGCAGAAAGTAGGTACACAAGCTATGAGCTTGAGGCATTGGCAATCATTGAAAGTATTAAAAAGTTTAGACACTATTTATTTGGTAGACATTTTAAGATTATAACTGATTGTAGAGCTTTCCAGATGACATTAAATAAGAAAGACTTAGGAATGTCAACTAGAGTTGCCAGGTGGATATTATTTCTGCAGGATTTTGATTTTACCATAGAACATAGAGAAGGTTCTAGAATGAGGCATTCTGATGCTCTAAGCCGAAACCCATATGTTGCAGTGGTTGATGACTTATTTGACAGCTTACGAAAGGCTCAGCAAGCAGATGAAGGTTTGAAAGCAATTATAAATATTTTATAGACAGCACCATATGATGATTACTTGTTAGACAATGGTCTTGTTTATAAAGGAGGTGACAAGAAGTTGGTGATACCAAGAAGTATGGAAGACGAAATCTTAAGAAGAGTTCACCTTAATGGTCATTTCTCCAAGAAGAAGATGTTGGAATTGATCAGCAAAGATTATTTTATAAAAAACGTGAGTAAAAAAGTTGAAGATTTTTTAGTAACCTGTATACCCTGTTTACTAGCATCTAAGAAGCAAGGAAAGCAAGAAGGTTTCCTCAACCCTATCGAAAAAGAAAGTGAACCAATGCATACCATACATCTTGACCATATTGGTCCAATGACTGAAACAAAGAAGAAGTATAACCACATACTTGCCATTGTAGATGCATTTACCAAATTTGTGTGGCTTTTTCCCACGAAAAGTACCACCAGTAGTGAAACGCTGGAGAAACTCAAAATACAACAGCAGACGTTTGGAAACCCACAAAGGATTATTACAGACAGAGGCCTATACCAGTCATGAGTTTAAAGAATACTGCGAGAGTGAGAACATACAACATTTGCTGATAACAACAGGAGTTCCCCGTGGCAATGGGCAGGTGGAAAGGATTAATGGTATTATTAAGCCAACCCTTACAAAGCTATGTGCAGAAGACACGTCAGTATAGTACAAACACATAAGCAGGTTGCAACGGGCAATTAATAGTACTTTTCAGAGAAGTATAAATACCAGTCCATTTGAGTTACTTACAGGTGTTAAGATGAAATCCAAAGAAGATACTCCTCTAATTGAATTATTGCAGCAGGCAAATTTAGAGCAGTTCAATGTAGAAAGAGAAGAACTAAGAAATAGGGCAAAGGAACAAATAATTAAAATTCAGGAAGAAAACAGGAAAACATATAACAAGAAAAGAAAGGAAAGTACCAAATATGAAGAAGGCGATCAGGTAGCGATACGGAGAACACAGTTTGGTTCAGGACTCAAACTGAAACCGAAATTCTTAGGACCCTATAGGATCACTAAAGTCAAACGAAACGACCGCTATGACGTAGAGAAAGTATCAATGCTGAAGGTCCATTAAAAACTTCATGTTCAGCCGATGGTATGAAGAATTGGCCCAAGGACGTATTAGTAAGACTATGAGACGGTTGTTTGTGGTGGGTAAATAAGACTAAATGAAAGAGAAGAATGAATGAGTAAGATTTTTAGAAAAATAAACTATTTTATTTGTTGGGTACAAAAGAAAACACGTTTACGTTTGATGTTTTTTTTTATTTCTTATGGCATACAATATGATGCAATCAGTTTTTATTTATGTGAAATAAATAAATACACGATGTGTTCAAATTTTACATGTATAGTGTTATAATTGTAGTAAGTTTTTTTTTACGCATTTGTGTTTGCGTATTGGTATAGTAATTCGAGTTTAAGTTGTTAAAGTGAACCTAGAATTTAAGTTGTTATCAAATTTCGGAGAGACTGATGATTGTGTGAAGGTATATTATGTGAGCAGCTGGTGAGTGCATGCCTGAGGACAGTCATGAATGTCAGAATGGCCGAATGTGGGAATGGGTAATAAAGTGGCAACACTCAAGATATGAGGGATGTTAGAAGATAGGTATGGTAATACTAGACAGAAGAAAGACGGACGACAGTGAAAGACGTAAGATGATAGGAATAAATTATTTAAATTAAAATACAGAAGATTTTACAAAGTTTGCTTTTTATTTACAACGATCCCTACAGTTATATATTTAGAAAGAGTGCGGACAGCTTAGATATAGCGCATATTTTTGGTTAGATGCTGGTCATTTTTAATGACGCTTCGGCGTGGTCGAAATTGGCTTGCACGTGAATTCATGGCCCTTTTGATAATGATCTGTTTGAGTATTCTGAATGATTTTCACTTGTTTACAATTTCGTGTGGATCTCGTTCCTATTGAAATTTTAAAAATACTAGTTGAAAGAATGGATAGAAGAGAAACCTTTTCCGATGTGCACTGTAGTGTATGGCCGAGGTTGAGACGTGAACTTTTTTATTCATGAAAACTTTTAAAGGCAAGTGTGCAAGCGTAGAGTTAATAATAACGATGCGATTTTTTGGACAATCGTTTTTTAATGTTTCGGTTGTGGTTTTTTTGGTGGATTTTTTTCATTTTAGAGCGCGTCGTGTCGTAAAAATGTTTGTGTTCGTAAGTTTTTTACTAGTTGCCTTAAGTTTCCGTTGTAAATGTGAAGTTTCAATAATTGAGATTTTGATTATTTAAGTACCTACCTTGGAAAACTTTATGTTATAATGATGAAATTTAGACAAATATTCTAATAATCGCATGCGAGAAGTCGTTTATTCACTGCATTTTCGCAGCTTTTCACTAAATTATAAATCCTGACTAATAGCACACAAAAAACTTTAATATTTGCCACGCGATACTTTGACATCGATACTTTCGGCCTCACCCTCAACTTTAGAGAGTAAAAACTTCGGAATCAATTCACAAATAAATTGTCTAAATAAAAAAAATAAAGCTTTTCTCTTCAACTAAACTTTACGTACCTTCTTGGCCATTTAAAAACTCGAATGACGTTTACCGTTTGAAAATTCGTGGGCTGTAATTTTACGGCAGTATTGATGCATCATAGCGAAAGTTTAAGTAAATTCAATATCTACACGGACAAAGTCAGGGGCAAAATGCTAGTGCTATACAATATTCCGTACGTAAATATATTTGGAACGAAACCAGGCATGTACCTTTATAATATAATTATTGGTGACACGGCCATTGTTGTCACATTCAGTAATTACTGTGTACTTGTTCACTTAAATTCAATTAAGGTTTTGTATTTTTCAGTAATTAATTGGTTATTTTTGGACGGTTTGTTTAACTGGCAATTTGATGATGTAGTGCTGTGCAAAGTCAGGTATGCTTCATGTTTGCAAAATGGGTACACATAATCAGCCTATAATGTTCCCACTTCTAGGACACAGGCCTCCTCTCTGTGAGAGGGAGTGGGCCATAATCGCGGGCCATAATCGCGGGTTGGTAGATGTTACATGTCTTCGAATTTTTAGTTGTAGGACATGTCGGTTTCCTCACGATTTTCCTTCACATATTATGTGAAGGAAAATCGTTAATTCAGTTGGATTGGGCTCGTGGCTAAATGACAGCTGCATGGGTCGGTGGAATGTAAACTACGCTTGCCGCGGTCAGTTTGTGGATGGGTGACCATCCATCACACATCGAGACCTTGCCTTGGAAAGCAAGTTAAACCGTTGTTCCCGGCTGTCATTCGTAGATCTTCGACAGTCGTTACGAATAGTCAGAAGACTAAAATTCTGACAGCCAGTTTTACCGTTAACCAAGGGATATCGTGTTTCCCAGTAACTGTTTGTGGAGGTCAGATAAGGAGTTGTTCCGTATAAAATACGGGTATTCAGGTACTTATATCCGGTTAGACTGGAATCCGAGCCTAGTATAGTTGGGAAAAGGCTAGACAGATTTAACGTTATTGGAAGGTCAAATCTATGAGAAACAGCGAAAAATACTCAAAAAAATCTTGAATGCGACAATCCGCTTACCTTATAAAATAAAACTATTAATTGCCGACAACCACACTTGAACTGCCGTGTGCCGTGTGGTGCCGAACGTAAAGAAAAGCACCATCCTATTTCTTCCCGTGGGTGTCGTAAAAGGCTACTAAGGCACTTACTAGAGAATGGACAGCAGCGTTCTCTATACATTTTAACAACATACTGCGATCGTCAAACCGCCTGCCAAGCATGGCGATTATGGCAACCGCCACGCCCCACCTTTGGGGGAGGCCTTTGTCCAGCAGTGGATGTCTTCAAATAATGATGATGGGAAAGGAATATTTTTCTTAACCCTTTTGTCGCGTTGTGAAGGCCCAGTTAGGCCTTATCTCGTATGCACGAGCGTTGTGGGTTTAAATCCGGGAAAGTACCAGTGTGACTTTTCCAATTAATTTATGTACTTACTGGGTTTATCTTGGACATTGCTGATACCGGTGAAGAAAATCATAGTAATGAATCCTGGACTTATAGTTAACTAGCTGCGCCCTGCGGTTTCAAACGCGTAAGTCTCGATCCCGTGGGAATATCGGAATAAAAAGTAACCTATGTCTCAATCCAGGGTGTCAGCTACCTTCATACAAAATTTTATCAAAATTGGTCGAGCCGTTTGAGCGTGAAGAAGTAACAAACACACACACACACACACACAAACTTTCGCCTTTATAATATTAGTGTGATGATATCATTCTGAAATCGCCAACCCGTCTTGAGCAAGCGTGGTGATCAATGCTAGTGCCTTCTCTATTTTAGAAGAAGCCTTTGCCTAACAGTGGGAGAGTAATAGGTTGTTATTATAACTATTAATTAATAATACTATCCCCACCGCCGTATCTTCCCGTTGACGTCGTAGTGCCAGTAGAGTTTACTTTGCCGGAACAGGTCTAGGGTAAGGAGCCAGACCAAGAGAGATACAGATACTCGCAGGGCAGCATGTGGCGAGCTGTTGGGCAATAGCGACCCCACCAACAGGGAAAAATCTTGTTCCTCACCTCTGGCTTACCTTTACTGGTCGGCTGGAGTGCATTTATTTATTTATACTTAATTAACACGGTACAACACCAATTACATTAATCAACATTGAAAACAAAACTACACAATGCAGACAATCATGTCATAAACAATTATCAGCTACTTACTCACATGGAATAGTGGACACCCTCGCGTAATGCTTCTCACAGAACATCAGACATACGCGCTTAATTTTACTCCATTCGTCTGCAAACTCATCACATTCAAGGTTGGCCATCAGGAGGGCATTGAGCATCCTTAAAGTACGACACACAGGTGATTCAGCTCTGGCGACTATTCTGCAAGGCAGATTATGTCGGCGACTTTGGCGGTGACCCATCTATTTGTCAGGCACAAAATATAGTCGACAGAAAAGGTCATGGAGCTCAGGGCATTCGATACGACCGTTAAGGATCTTACAGGCTACCGTGAGCTGATCAAGGCCTCTTCTTTCTATCTCCAACGAGTTGAGACCCAAAGTCTCTAGGATATAGTTGGTGGGGTACATGTAAGGATATAAATTATAGGTTCTTTTAAAAGATATCTGTAGTGAACAGTGACGAGGAACAGAGCTCCTACCTCATTCCTGCCTTTATTGGGCGGCTTTAGAGTACTCGGAGGAAGGAAGTATTCCAGTAAGTGCTGGTATGACTCTTTACCATCTTCCGGGCTCTGGGATTGTTCTGATAGCCGTGCACTACCTCTCCACTCCTCGAGCACCTCAGGAAGTGTTGCCCCATTGTTGCTTGGACACTATGTGCTAGCAACCGTTTCCGGGGGCCCATCATTGAGTGTGCAAGTCACCCGCCGCCATTTTATCCGTGTATTACATAACATTGATTAGGCAGGGGACATAGTCCTTCCAGTGTCCGTATGGATTGAGGAGCCATGTCTCATATTTAAACGGGAGTTTAGTAGGTTCAATCTCAATGTATGAGAGTACTAAAAGTAGTGTATGAAACTGCACATAACTAGGTATTACTTAAAACACGCGTGTGATACTATTAAAAACCTCGCCTAACCTAACCTAACACACACTTGTGTTTTAATACCCGTCATTATGCAACAGTTTTATAAACTACTGTTATGTCCTACGCCCATTCCTCAAACCAACAAAACGCTTCAACCACTATCTAACAACAATAATTACTAGCATTCACATATCACAAGCACGGTACCTATATCTATAGTATAGATACAGTGAAACTTGTCCCATCCGGTTAAACCGTTTATTTTCAGTTGACACACATAAGTCCACGTTTCTTATCGCGCACGTTAAAGCTGAAAGCTTTATGATGTTAGGACGAGCGAATAGTTGTATGAAATAGAGTTATGTGTATGTAAAACTTGAATCTCGGCATAATATCTGGTTAATCCGCAGCTGCAGCCCGCGAAATTCAAAATTTCTTAACGATTTTTGCTGCTATTCGCAGGTCAGTGTCAGGTTGTATCTTGATCAAAATATGATTCCCGATTTAATGATTATAATTCTGTAAATACACGGAGGAATTCTGTAAATACACGGAGGAGCTTGTGGCTAAATAATAACTGCCGCACGGGTCGATCGATCAGGTTAAGCTACGCTTGCCGCGGTTGGTCCGTGGATGGGTAACCATCTGTTCATACCAAGATTCCTCCGTGCCTCAGAAAGCACGTTAAGCCGTTGGTCCCGGCTGTCATTTGTAGATCTTTGACAGTTGTTAAGGGTCGTCAGAAGCCCAAAAGTCTGACAACCAGTCTTACCAAGGGGTATCGTGTTACCCAGTAACTGGGTTGTGGAGGTTAGATAGACAGTCGCTCCATGTAAAATACTGGTATTCAGCTGCATCCGGTTAGACTGGAAGCCGACCCCAACATCGTTGGGAAAAGGCTAGGCAGATGATGAATTCTGTAAGTATAATACATATCTGGTACAGACCAGATATGTATTTATAGAATTATAATCATTAATACATGTCTCTAAGTGCTGAGGCCCATGAACACCGACACCGACATATGAACGTCAAAGCAATTCAGCTGTTAGACAACAGAAATATACTGCGAAGACTAAAACGAACAAAACCCTACTACTATTCTATAATCTGTGGTGTAGTGTAAAAAGTGTAGAAATAATAGTGACAATGACACACATAAAACACATGAAAAAATTGTTTTTATTATAATATCAGACTCTAAGAAAGTGAAACGGACTTGAATAAAGTACATTAAACACTATTCTAAGTTTAAAATAATGATCACATAAAAAGTTATACTACCTCAGCGCCACCTCTTTCTTTATCTCGCTCGCACACTTCTGCCCGCAGCCACGCGAGCAAACAAGACAGGGTGGCAGGGAGAAGACTCCAAGGCACCGATAATTAATTTATGTCTTTTTATGGTAATTCAAAAACTTTTGTATATCTTAAATTTTTTGGATATCAGCGGTTTATTGTTCGGTTTTGAGGTAACTTTGGATTTTTTTTCTATCAAGAAAATTGTATGTAATCATGATTTACACATACAACATAGTACTTAAGGACGCATTCGCAAATATGACAAAAAATTGCAGTACATTTCGTTTTGCGGTACATTTTGCGGCAAAATTAAACTAAACCAAATGTAACTAATACTTGCCACAGATAAAATATTCTTTCATCTCCAATAAGTAGCAATTTTTTATTCGAAAATGTTGGTTTATAATATTGTAAAAAATAATTTCCGTTACGTCTTCACACAAAACCGATAACGTGTGAGTTTAGGTAAAATTTTCATCAATATATAATAACATAAATTTAGGTATTAAAAATATTTTATTTAAGCAGACATGTTCAACTCAAAAAGGTAGCAAAAAGAACTATCAAAATGTTACAAATAGTCTCAGAAAATCATGTTGAAAAACCCTATATTTTTTTTAAAAACACTGTCGGTATTGTTTTTTTTCCTATTATTTAACAAACCACATCAAGAAATTTAAAAATCACCCACAGGATTTCAGCTATTCGGGTGATAAAATAAAAACTTTATTTTATGATTATACAATATCCTAATTAAGTAAATGAACGGCGAAATAAGCTATATTTTCGTGAGCGCAAAACTGAGACTGACACGAATGGTTTATCACCACGAAAACTGTACTTTTATAGTTACACAGATGTTTCAATTATTTCAAGCTTGCTTATAATTAGATAAGAAATTGACGAAAAGCTTTTTTTTTGTGATAGCACCCTTAACATTAATCCTCTACTTTAACATTTATATTTATTTCAAAATTAATGCTGAAGTATTTTCGACATTGACATAACGGAGGATCATGCTAAGCCATTTGAGGTAGTATTGGCCCTTAAAGGCTAGATTGTAATTCATTATTTTTAATAAAGCACAAAAAAATACTGTTTCAGTTAGATTTCTTCCATTGAATGACTATTTCATGAAATCATTGACATTGGGGAACAAATCTAACTGAGTCGAACTGTTAGATTTGTGTGATAAATAGGTAATACTTTTGTCCACTGTAAAGGCCCTTCACCATATGTATTTCACATAATGAACAATACATCGCGCTTATTTACTTAAGCACCTAAACAACGGACGACACTTTGGAACCGTAAGCTAAACTGTTATGTATTACGTTAACCGACTCTGCTTAGGTTTCACTTCAATAAATTTAATTATTTACACACCAAAGTTTAAAGAATGTCATTAACAGGAAAGAGGAACAATAACTTGGGCGTTTAGGGCTGGAATCTAGGGTGCCTAGATGCGAAGCGTAGCCAGATGTTAACTGTGTGGTACTGGTGCAGAGAATGAGTCACGAATCGTTTTTTTTTTTGAATGGCATCTCGTAGTTGGCCTTGAGAGGCCGTGACTGCTTAACCGGTCTTTCCTGTGGTTGCCTTAAGGTTTGACCTTAAAGCCTCCAGCCAGGCGTATAAATGTATATATTAAAATAAATGACTGCGCACTAAGCGCACCCCCTGTGGGGTACGGACCTCGGCTTAGGGCGTCGTTGGGGCACAGCAAGTTGGGGACAGGCTGGATCAAAGTTTAAATCATGATTATTATATGGGGTTACTATTAATGCTACGGAGCACTCAGCCTCGGCACGGGTGGTTGGCGGTTTGACGTGGAAGGGACGGGGGGGACAATTTAGTCTGGGACTTCGCGTGGTACCTCGGCGGCGAGGACGGAATGTCGATATGTTTGATTTGCACTGTACTGGTGCTTTCCTGGAGGAGAGTAATGGGGTCGTCTGGGTTGGTAAGAGTACGCCTAGGTTGGCGAGTCTGACTAATCTGAGAAGGCCTGTAACTAGCGGCCTGCACAACCAAGGGGTTGCGATGACTATCCGCGGAATCGAAGAACCGCTTCGTAATGCGTTTCATGAACTGCTTTCATGAATCGACCGGGCGCAGTCCTTTTATAGTCTGAGGCGCTTATCGCGTGCGCGCATTGGTCGTTCGAAATATTCATAAAATCCAGCCAATCAGCGTTTTCTCGAAATCAACGGCGTATGTCCCCCCGCTAGTTGGATCGCACTATTGGTCAATAATATGCCCTGTATTTGGCTCCCTTTTAGGTCCTTTTGGTCAACCAATAGCGAATCGTTTTATTTATAGCGATTCCATTTATTTTTTATAGATTTTTGGAAATCTAAATGTGGATCCCATATCAACGGGCTCGCGTCTGAAACTTATCAAATAAATTTTCGGTGTTCTCCTATAATGCCGCACCTACTTAGCTATCAACATTTCACCCTGCATATGCTTGCTCACAAACCCTCGGGGCTCCCCCTTACATTTGTTTATGACTGTTGGAAAATCATAACCACGCATCCACGCTACCTGGCATGTTATCTCTCCACCACCCACGGTTGATTGGTAGAGAATGCCAAAATCTACATACTATTACAGAAAAGGCATCATTTATGTTGCGTTAAGTGTAAAAATAAAACAAATCATATATCAATAGTCATTTATTCAAACTCGGTTGAAAATCAGCATTTTTCAAACGTCAAAATTACATAAGACAGTCCCCCAAAATGCCCGCCCTTCACCACTTCCTAGTGCAAAATATTATGGAATTAATTCACGTCATTAAATTAAAAAAATCTTTTTACAATAAAAGAAACAACCAACTTCCAAAAAGAACACTACACAGTTAAAAATAACTATTTCGGAAGTCGGTGTTATTGGATCTGTATTTAAGTTTTTTGCCCCCGACTTCTGAAATTAAATAGAATAGAATAGAATAGAATACTCTTTATTATGTACACCATAAAAGTTACAGATATAAATGTTGAAAAGTTACACAGGGTGACACAATGGGCGGTCTTATCGCTAAAAGCGATCTTTTACAGACAACCTTTGGATGGATTAAAAAGAGAAGGAGAGACAGTACTGCAGGTAGTCAGTGGTGAACTATTTACATGTACAATAAATACATACATACACTAAGCATAACTTATCCATAATATATATATACAATAATAAACATGAAACAAGATCAAGGAACTGTATTCTGTAATGATGCTGTCTAAGAACAGAGAAAGTGTTTTTTTTACCAGAATTTTAAGATTGAGCACGCCTTATCGACACGGGCAAGGCATTCCATAACCGTACTGCTTGAACTGTAAAAGACTTGTCATAAAAACTGGTGGAATGCATTGGCATCTCTAGTCTCAAGTTTTCCGATGACCTCAGATATCTATTATGTGTGTCATGAAGGAATTTGAAACGTTCTTTAAGATAAGAGGGGGTTTTAGGATTGAACAGAATACTGTAGAGCTGAAATAAGATATGAGAATTCCGGCGAAGACGTATTGGTAGCCACTTGAGCTTTGTACGAAATTCGGAAATGTGATCATATTTGCGCAAGCCAAATATAAATCTTATACAAAAGTTTTGAAGTCGCTCAAGTTTATCTAATTGTGCCTCAGTGAGATCGAGATAACTGACATCAGCGTAGTCAAGGATGGGTAGTAAAAGGGATTGTGCAAGCGCAGTTTTAGTTGCAGTTGGAAGAAAATTCCTTAATCGTCTCAGGGACTTCCCGGATGCAAAAATTTTGCGACTTACGTCCTGTAGCTGGGGACCCCAAGAAAGATGTTTATCTATCAAAACTCCAAGGTTCTTAACCTTTTCGCTTACTGGAATAGGAATTCCGTTAAATTGAACTTGGGGAAGTTGCGACCAGTTTATCTTGGGGGTCAGCCTTGAGCTGCCAACAACAATGACCTGAGTCTTCGATGGATTGACCTGCAACCCATGTGCCTCACTCCACTCGCAGATTGAACCCAAATCCTTGTTAATGGTATTAATTGCATCAGCCAAATCCGCAAGGGCAGCTTGTTTATATATTTGTAAATCATCTGCATAAAGGTGGTAGGAAGAAATAAGTTTTATGGAAATATAGTTTATAAATATTGCGAAGAGTAAAGGAGATAAAACGCCACCCTGAGGAACACCGGCAGAAGTATAACACCAAGAAGAGCAACACTCTTCTATGCATATACGTTGCCGGCGGCCATACAGGTAACTACGAAACCAGTCAATCGCCGTTGGAGATATGTTAAGCAAGCGAAGCATGCCAAGAAGGATATCGAAATCGACAGTATTAAATGCATTACTAAAATCCAGTAAGCAAAGAACCGTCAGATTTCCTCCTTCCATGCCTAACCGTATGTCATCAGTGACGTTAACTAAGGCTGTAGCAGTGCTGTGACCAGGACGAAAACCTGATTGGAAAGGATTCAGCAGACTATTCTTACAAAGAAAAGTACTAAGCTGATTGTGGACAAGGCGTTCTAAGACTTTGGAGAGGAAAGGCAAGATGGAGATAGGACGGTATTCGGAAAAGGAAGTAGGATTAGATTTTTTGGGTAAAGGAGTGATTTTTGCCTCTTTCCACATCGATGGAAAAACACCATAGGATATAGAATAGTTTAGGATATAACATAGGATAGGAAGGATTTCGTCGAGGACAGGGAGTATCATTTTCCGACTTAAACAATCACTACCAACTGCGTTCGACGTGATTGATACTACGCTTTTCTTAACATCACAATCAGAGAATTGACTAAACACAAATGGAGGATGGTCCGGAGTTGGAAGGTTTGAAATATAGTTTATTGTAGCTGTTTTCATGGTCCCATTACAGTGGGATTAAAGTAATTTTTCACTTTGTAGTGTTTTTTTGTAAAAATATTATATTTTTGTTTTCAGTTTTTAGTGGGTCAGTTTGTAATTAATCTAAGTTACAATTATAGCCTAATGTAAACTTCTCATCACCTTTTTACAAAATATTGCTTTTCCGGAAGCAGGGGCGTTAAAGTTGAGGAGTTCCCCTGGTAAGAACCAAGAGAACTGAAGCTGATGGTGACTTTACGATATTCATTGTGACAAGCATAAATTGCTTGGCAACTATATTAATAATGTCCCTAGTCAAATCGTAACCCATGAAATTACTAAGTAGTTCCGGAGGACATCTGTGGTCTTTATAATCAGTTTCACTTCATCAAATGGTGCTTTCCGAGTGCAAATGCATGAGTTACTATAACAAATGCCCAAATCGCTAAAGGTGTGCCTATACAATTTGAGGATTTTCCTCGATTTCCATGGGATCATCAGATTCTGACTTGGTGACAATGGGACCACCTCAAGAGCATACCCTTTCAAATGAAAAAAAAATTTCTAAATCGGTCCACAATCGACGGAAAAATCGATGAACATACTTAAAAAAACAAACATACAGACAAACACATAACCTCCTTTTTGGAAGTCAGTTATAAAGTACGCGTCCCATCCACTGATAAGTAAAGTTAAAGTTCGCGAGCACATTCGTAAGAAGCTGGCAGTTGTTTTGTCTTATCTGTTTAGTATATTCGTGTATTTATTTTGTTATATTTATATACTTAGATATATACAATATTAGTTTTAGTATATATGCGAAACCCGAAACACGTGTCTAGTATTTTTATGTAAAGAATCTATATACAAAACTTCAAAACTCTATCATGAAAAATCACCAAGTTATAAGGTTGTTATGTTACCTGATTCATCCGTGCCTCGGAAAGCATGTTAAGCCGTTGGTCCCGGCTGTCATTCGTGGAGCTTTTACTGTCGTTACGGGTCGTCAGAAGCCCGAAAGTCCAACGGGTAAAGCATTACCCAGTTATTGGGTTGTGGTGGTCAGATAGGCAGTTGCTCCATGTAAAATACTGGTTTTCAGCTGCATCCGGTTAGACTGGAAGCCGACCCTAACATAGTTGGGAAAAGGCTAGGCAGATGATGATGATGTTACCGGATTGTCCATACAAAAACATGCTAACGGCGCCGGACCCTGGAAGCGCGGCCTCCAGGGTCGTCTTGCGCTCATTGATCTGAGGGCACGGTAGTGCCCCCCCGCCAAGACGAGCCAAGCGAAGCGCAAGGGCACTACCTACCTTTTCTCGAAGTGTTTCATTGTTTTTTTGAACCCTCATAGAGTTCGTTTTCGATGTGCCAGATAGTTCATATTCTCAGGATATGATTTCAATAATAAATTAATTAAACATACAAAGTCTCAATTGAATAGCTCTAATACTTTAGATTTTATTGATATCTAAAATACACCGATTTCATCACTGACACACTCACTGATACACTGACACACTGATGATCATCAAAATGTTTGGCTACTTCCTGAAGTGCTAGAAAGCTGAAATTTGGTATATAATCTAAGTTTAGTATACAACCACAAAAAAAAACATAAACTTATAACTTTTGCCTCCCATCCCCTAAAATGGGGTTTGTATGAGACTTAAAAATGTTAGGGTACTTCCTGAAGTGCTAGAAAGCCGAAATAACACTAAAAAGACTGCCTCAGACCTTTACTTACTTCAGAAACTAAATATTCGCATCACCTCCACGACGGTAGCGAAACGGCGAAGCCATACATTTTTACTGCTATGTAGAATTTGTGATGTTAGGGTTGGTAGAGTTAGGCCGTGTAGATTCAGAAGCTTGGCTCTACATGAGATCTGATATCTTTTTCACAGGGCAAACCTTTTGTGGTCGTCTTGGCAACATTTTACATGAAATGTTTTGGGTGGGATAATAATTTGGTAGTAGGTAACTAACCGTTCGACGATTGTACGAGTATTATAAGTAATTAAATGGTGATAACATTTTCCATCACACAAATATTTTTAGGACAAAATAGAACAAAGTGTAAAAATTATTGAAATCGATTCAGTTCCTTATTCTGAACAAACTATATTCAGGTTTCGCATATACTAAAAATAATGTTGTATATATTATACTTAAAGTTTTAATAGGTATAAGAGTATGTATATCCTTATATTTAAATAAATATTTACTCCACAATTTTCGTTATTGCACCTACCGCTGTTTGTCTGTGTATCACCTAAAGGTTGACTGGTAGAAAATGCCTGTGGCATTAATTTCGGCTCTTTACGTGTACATTCGCGTGCTTAAAGTATTAAATAAATAAGTGATCACTGTTGCCTATGGATATGTCCAATAAAGGCATAAGAGGTAGGTCTCATGTGCATATAATAGGGAATAAGCATGTATTTTTTTTTCACTAAATCTAGAATAGACAGTATATAAACCTAAGAAAAGTATTGAAAGTTAAATTGAACTACTGATTGATGCTCAAAAAAATTATGAAACTCCAACAATTTTCTACTCAAAATCAAAATCAAATGTTTACATCTGTTTTTTAGCCCCAAATCTTATAATTAAATTATGGTCTATGTTTTATTCAAGTAGAAATCGCGCTTACATATTTACCTTAGTGAGATTTCAAGCATTTAGCAAAGAATAGATTTATTCACTTGTTTTGTTTCGTCACTTCCGGCATTTCAGAAGAAAACGCGTTTTGAGTTTGCGTTCCGCTCCACCAAAAAAACGCAACATAAATTAATTGATTGTAAAATAAGTAATGCATTAAAAATGTACAAAATATTGGGATTTGTTTCTTGACTCCTACACAATGTATATTAAAATAATGGATACGTTTTGAATTACGTGCATATTCCCTATTACTACGGCACCCATAACCTGCTGAGAGATGATGTCACACGGGTACGTTGCGCTGAGTTGTGACGACTGAGCGTTGCTGCTCCGTCGCATTTCATACAAATATCCATGGTATGCCACACGTGGTGCACTGCGATGTCTTCCGACGACGCAACGCCGGGCGCGTTGCGTCGGATAAGAAGACCAGGGAGACGGAGCGGGGAGGGTGGAGGTGCACACAACGAATTAAAATGAAATAACTTTGATAATTAATGCACCACACTCACAAGGCTAATTTACGAGCTCACTTTCGAGCGGGAATAGAATACTCTTTATTATGTACACCATAAAAATTACAGACATAAATGTTGAAATTTCAACAATTATACTTTAACGCGATGGTGAAGTTAACAAAACTCACACTAAGCATACAGAACGGTGTGATGTCGTAGTACCGGCCGCATTGTGTTGCGACATCGCATTACCCTTGTGGCAATCAATGCGTCGAAATCACAGCGGTGCGACGACGCAACACAACTTCCGTGTGGGCTCTGCTCTAAGCTGACACAAAAGCGTAACATAGTAACGCTGCTCGGCGGCAGGACAAACCTTTTCACAAGAGGCTCTAGAATAACCACAAAAATAGAAATTGTACTTTATACAACTTGAAAAACTAAATGTTTAATATGTACTTTATTTATTTAACTCTTTAGTTAACTTACTTTGCTTTTAAGAACTGAGTGCAGTTTAAGTCCATTTTCAAAGGACTTAAACTGCATCGTATTTTAATGAAAGTCTCGAGTGTCAATGGCGCTGTGCCAACAATAGGATCTTGTATTTTTATAACGTTCAAAATCAAAGGAGTTCAAATGAAAATAATATACTTCTTTAACTTAGGTTTTTAGTGTTAGTCCACGTGCGCACGGACGTAAAAATATCGCGGCGGGATTTTATCGCGCACTGGATTTTTAACTCTCTGTGTTGAGCCGAGCGTTGAGAATCCAACAGAGTGCATCCCAGCGCGTCGAAAAGACACACTGCTGCATTGTCAACTCTCGGCGCTAAGCAGACCGTTGAAAATGCAGTGTGGGAAAAAAATCGCGGCGGTAATAAATTGCCGCGGTAAAAAATCACCTGTGCTTCTTGGGCTTAGGTGAGCAGTTGATGAATCTTTCTACATTATGAAACGTAACGTCTTTCTATCTGTCATTTCTGACAGTCCATTAATAGCATTATCTACAGAGGTATAATCAGCCTTAATCACACACACCCCACACGCACACACGCACACATACCCATACACACACACCCCCTCATACACACACAATAATTAATTAGGTATCTGTGATTACGAATTCAAGTACCTAAAAAAATATTATAAAAATATTTTTTTGTATTCTCTAGTGCTATGTTTGTTATTTTACATACTTAGTTATCTGGCTTTATATGTTATGGAAGAAGGAGGTCTTCTGTTACAGGTATCTCTATACCTAAAAGAAGGCCTTTATAACTTATTTGTTAAAACCTGTTGATTATGAAATAAAAAACTTATTAGTATAATGTCGCTTACAATGGGCCTCATTAGAAGTCTGAAAGTCACCCAAAAGGCAATGGAGAGGGCTATGTTGGAGTTTCCCTACTTGAGCGAGTCAGAAATTAAGAGATCCGCAGAAGAACCAAGGCAACCGACATATGCCGAAGATTTGCCAAACTTAAGTGGCAGTGGGCACGCCACAATGGTTGTAGAACAGATGACCGGTGGGGCTGAAAGGTTCTGGAGTGGCGACCGCGTACCGGAAGATGTAGGAAGGCCTCACACAGACCGCAGGTATCCGCTGGATGCGAGAAACACAGAACCAGTCGAAGTATATGCTTGGGGGTTGCTTGCCTATGTTCAGCAGGACGTCTTTCGAATTATGATGATAAATACTAGAATGTTACAACTGCTAGGCTACAGACCTCCTTTATGTGAGTGGGATTCTCTGCGTCAGTCCGTTACCTAGTGAGCCTAAAACTCGAGAAAAACTTACCTGATTTAGGTGTTTCAAAAATTTTTTTGCTTTTGTTTAACTAGGCATACCAAGTATAAATGATAAAAATATATAAAATAAATAAAATAAAATAAAATAATTTTTATTTCGGATAAGCAACATCCATAAGGGTTAGTAAACAAAAAGATAACTTATACCTATGTTAATAAACTAATTTTCTATTTAGACACAAGGTTGTTGTTCAAAAAGCATCTTTGGACAACATCACCTAACAAAGGAGAGTCATACCTCCCCGCTATGGTCTTCAGGATGGAGTTGGAGCCTTCCCGCACTCTGCAGAGCAAAGAGGCAGATTTCTTTCTGACGATGGCGTGGAAGCCATTGACGTGTGCTTGTGCAAACATACCTGATGCACTGCAGAAACGGGGCAGCCCCATCAACATCCTAAACCCGTTGTTATATTGGACCTATTTATTATGTAGTTATATTGGTTATGTTATTTTATTTTATTTTTTATTTTATTTTTAACCGTACCAAGTATAAATGACATAAATATATGACATGTATATTATGTTTACGCAAATAAGTTGGTGTCGCAAAACAATGAGGAGAGAAATTGGGTGATGAAAACGACAGTTTGTACAGAGGATAGGGTGCACAACACCTTACTTGATGCGATGGAGGCCTTTTTTTTTTTTGGGTGGGAAATTATCAAATAACTTCTCCCGCTCTGGGCGGAGCGGGAGGGCGTGTCAGACTTTTACTGACTAAAACCACGCCACGATATCCCTTTCGGACAAACTCGCAACCCCGGCAGGCATTGGTCCTAACGGACCCCGTCAGTTTGTGCTGACATCTCTTTGAGGCGCGCGTGGAACACAACGCGCTGTCGACCCGGGCCTGGTCCTTATTGGACGGCGAGCTACCCATCGCTCACCGTCCGCAGGCCCACGCCTACGGTGGCCGGGAATCGGCCTGCGATTCCCGACGCCCGGGGCGTCTCTAGACTCTCGACTAGGGGCGCGAGGGCGTGGATTTTGCCTTTCCCTCACGCGTTCCGCCTCCTCCTTCGCGAGCATTACTGTTTCGCAGAAGGAGGTGACGGCCTCCCATGCACTCTCGCTCCGAACCATGGCCTGAACCAGGCCCGGACGCGAGAGATCGCCGCCGCCGATCGCCTCCGTGAGGACACTGCGGTGCTCCGCCCAAGCTGGGTAGACCTCCACCGTATGCTCCACCGTGTCCTCCGGGCGATCCACACAGTGGTGACACCCGGGCGTTTCCTCCCGCTTAATCCTAAACAGGAACCTCCCGAAACATCCATGTCCGGTGAGGACCTGCGTCAGGCGGAAGGTGAGGACGCCGTGGCGCCTCTCCAGCCACTCCTCAAAGAGGCGACTTATCGCCACAATTGTGGCGTGCCCAGCGCTGGGTTGCGACAATCGCACTCTCCATGTCGCCATGAGATCCCTCCGGAGCTCCGTCCGCTGTGCCGCGATTTCTTGCGGCAGCGGAGTTATGCCCCGGAGTTTCGCCTCTTCGCGCCACACCCAAATGTGCGCGAGGACTTTCGCCTCCAGATCCCATGGCGGCAGTCCGGCAAGGAGGCTCGCCGCCTCACGGGAGACCGTGCGGTATCCCCGTACCAATCCGTGCGATGGAGGCCTGGAGCGACGATATATTACGTAATCTGTACGAATTTTTACTTGTTTCTTCGAGTTTTAATGCACGAGACGCGCGAGCGACGCTTTTTCGAACACAGACAATCCCCATAATCTCGTCTTTAAAATGTTGCGACGAGATTGCGTGGGGTGGCGCCACTTGGTGTAGCTTTCTTGTTATCACGCGAACAAAAAGGCATGTGCACGAATGGGATAGACGATAACTGGTTGTAAACCGACTCTATCTACCAATTCATTTGCCAACATAAAAAAAAGAAAGGAAATGACTGAAACATAGCAAAAAGGAACATATACTCCTACGGCGAGCATAGCAACCATATTATATTATTTTATTAGACGTATATTATATATTTCTTGGGTCGATCTCAATGTATAAGACATCAACCCATTAAATATTAAGTAGGTACTGGTATAAAAAGAAGAAAGTTAAGTATTAACTGACCCAGAATTGGACTTTTTTAGTTCGAACGTATAATTATTGTTGTGCATTAGCCAAATTGTGTTGAACATTTAAAATTTATAGAAGGAAATAGGTGGGGGCTTGGAAGGGTCGAATGTTCTGTGAGTACTGGCGCATAGTAGAGTTGTACAGAAGTTACACTTTGCGTGGTCAAGCGCACATTTGAACTACACAAACCTGCCGTACTGTTACAGCTAAGTAATTAAAGTCACTGGCAAAGTAAAATAAATTATTTTTACCTATTGTGGTATACTAATTTTTTTATATGTTCATCGTCTTCACATATAATTATACGACGTATTCCACATTGAGCACCCGCTTTTACGGCACCTTACCAAATGGCACCTGAGGTATTCCACATACGGGACCTATCGATATTTTTCGTAGGTGCCATTAGTGAAATAATTTGTTATTTAAAATTTTATTCCTCAAATGGCACCTGCGGATCAGTATGTCTAGTACATACTGATCAGTATGTCTAGTACATACTGATCCGTAGGTGCCATTTGAGGAATAAAATTTTAAATAACAAATTATTGTTGGGACGTTTTTGCCCAATGTGGAATACGTTAATTATACTAGCAACCCGCCCCGGCTTCGCACGGCTAGCAGAGCAGACATGCTTAAATCTTTTTCTGTTGTAGTGTCATCAGCCTGTTGCGTCGAGCATTTGGGATTGAAATGTAACTGATGTTTATCCTACTTCAAGTATTTTACATCGTCATATTTCAGCCAATTTACACAAAACCTTAATGAATTATATACACCTAATCCTTCCTTATGAATTACTCCGTCCATTGGTGAACTCTTATGAAAATCCGGTCGGTAATTTTTTAGTTTATCACGTTCTGACAGACAAACAGACTTTGTTTTATAATATACTAGCTGCGCTCCGCAGTTTCACCCGCGTAAGTCTCGATCCCTTGGGAATATCGGGATAAAAAGTGCCTATGTCTTAATCCAGGGTGTCAGCTACCTCCATACAAAATTGTATCAAAATTGGTCCAGCCGTTAGAGCGTGAAGAAGTAACAAACATACACACACACACACACTCACAAACTTTCGCCTTTATAATATTAGTGTGATGTGATTATGAAGCATATAATATTATTATGTCATCGGAACATTGTGAGCATCGTTAGTTTATATCTAGCGAGATAATAAACTATCGAAAAGTTGTGAAGTGTTACAATATAACGCATTCATTTTCGGTAGTTTATATTCTACCAAAGTCAAATTGTGAACGAATCTGCACTTATCAATAGGGTTCATAATCTGACCGATTTTAATACCCGTAAAATTGTGAACCGTCCCCGATTGGTAGATCTTGGCGGTAGCCGAATTAGTCGCATTAATTGAGCTAGGACACTCCGACCAAACGGGTAAGGATAGCACTGTGTCCAACCGCGCGCGAGCCGAGCGCTTCTTCCAAGTTAGTCGCAGTTACTTGGCTATTTAGTACTTATTAGCGTACGGTGTGTTCGTCGCCTGCTATTTTAATACCAGAACACAATTTGTCGGTTTCCCATGGATAGATTATAAAATATCGAAAAATAATGCGTTAAATTGTGAACGGTTTATTGCTTCTTCATAATTTTTTGATAGTTTATAATCTTGCTATATAGCTATAGTATAAACTAACGGTGTTCATAATCATACAGGGACATAAATTATACAAAATATTGTAAAAAGTTCTAAAAGTTTAATAGAGTAACGCTGGAGTTTCTTGCCCATTCTTCTCCATACAAAATTACCTTTTGAAAGGGGCAACAACAATCAATTCAATTTTCTTGTAAATATTGACATTCATAGTGCCTTATATGTGCCTATTTGAAAAACATGATTTGACTTTAAAACCACCTGCACGAGCATTAAAGGTAACGTAAATACGAACGATACAAAATTAAAAACACTGGTTTCGCACATAAAATATGATCAATGGGTGATACCTACTTATTGTGTTAGTCGCAAAAATTTAAACTAAATAAAATATTAAAGGTGTAATTTTAAACTTGTGTTTTCGTATATTCTACGTTACGTACGACATTATTTTTTCGACTTTCGTATGGTTTTCTGTGATATGACTGAGTACCAGTGGTGTTTGAATCAGACAGTCTGGTGACTGAGAGCCTAGGGCCTTGAGGGGGCTATCGTGTCCACTAGGTTGGCGTTGTCTTTTCGAGCGCTTTACTTTATTTTGTCTTTCTTTCGGCATTTTTCACTCAAAGTGAAACATCTCAACACAAAATCAATCAAAAGTGAAAAATTAATTAAATAATGAACCGATCAAACGATGTTCGATTTCAGCATTCGGCCATCTTAAACTACCGACTGATCGTAAAATTAAATGAGAGGAGAAGATGAACGTTATTCTTTTGTAGTTTTGTTGGTGTCGTGTGAACTTGGAATTAAATAAAAATGTCGAGTGAAGCATCTGCTATCAGCTTTACCAGGTGCGATTGCATTTCAATATTCGAGCCGTATTTATATGAAAAGAGAAATTCTTTACTTATGACTTCGATACAAACCTTCTATATTTCTTTGTTTAGTTGTTTCAAGGCGAGTTTTATGGGTCACGATATCGAGTACTTAATGGTTGAGTTACGCTAGCAATTTACAACTTAACTTGTAAACGAAGATAATGTAGTACAGTGGTACTGTACCTTAATAAAAGGGCACAGTAGAATTATTGTAAGTGGCGTCAGAGAATTATGCACTTCCATGAGCTTATTGAAGCTATTAAGTTTTTAGGGGTATCGTATTGCCCAGTAACTGGGTAACATAATCAACCTATAATGTTCCCAGACCCAGGCCCAGTTCTTGGTAGATGTCACATGTCTTCGAATTTTTAGTTCTAGGACATGCTGGTTTCCTCACGATGTTTTCCTTCACCGCTTAACGGCAGTAAGTGGGTTGTGGAGGTGAGATAGTCACTCCATGTAGAATAATGCTACCTTAAATGCGGATCAAGTTTTTCGCATTCATTGATAACTAATAGTCGGTGGCAAAAAATATAGGACTACCGATAAAGTAGTTAGGTAAGCGGTATCAAATGGCATCAAAAACGCATCTCTTCTTCAGAAAGGCATCACCCAAACAGTCACATTTATCGCAATACTAATACTTCATCATAATTTTTAAAACAGGACTGTGTTCACACCCCACACCTCCGTTCAACATTAAGAGGGCGCTTCCCGGTCCGTCTATCGTCAACGCGAGCATGGTCGAAAAGTTTTTTGTTTCATCCAGCGCAAGCGAAAACTATTAACAAACGAGTGAGAACACGATAACATTGAACGAAAAATAATGTGCGGAATTTTTATAAAACTTGTTCCAGGAAATACGTCTTTTTAAGTAAGCCTTACCAGTTTGTGAAATAAATGTTGGTCATTTAGAATCTCCATTACATTTGCAAGGTTTCTATAGTAATATTTTCTTAACATTTACAATTTATGAGTACATTATAAATGGCCAAAGTTCAGGTAAAATTTGTGTAAAAAAGCAGATTTTTGCAGGCTTATACTGACTATGTTTTTTATAAATTTTATTTTATGCTTGCATAGCAACCTAGATATAGTGCATAAAATACCTATTGGTTCAAAAAATTCAAAGAAAGATGTGTTACAACGCCATAATCACGTACGAGCGTTTGTATAAAAAGCATGTTGGGTTGGCCGCTCTTAAGCAAATGTATGACGTGGGTAAGTGATAACCGCATAAGTTCAAACTTTGCACCATCACTCCGTAACACGGTTTACGAAAGCAGCGTCAGTTTAAATATTAACTGAGCAACGTGTTAGCTTGCTCACTACCTACTTATTAACAGACTTTTGTGTTATAAGTAAGGTTTGGTGCAGAAGGTTTGTTTGACGTGTAATTAAGAGATGCAAAGTTTCTTGTCCCTCTCTCGTATTGGCATGAACTAAGAAGTATAATATGAGAAACGGTTATGCCCTGATAACATATTAGCCAGGTATCAACGTGGTATTAGGACTATATTATACAACATGTCGTGGAATTAACGCACAACCTCTTAAGGGGTCATTGTACTCATCATTATGAACAACTTTTACTATGGGACCAAAACTGAAATCTCGAAAAAAAAAATCAGCTGTTCCCTACATTTTGAAGAGTTATGAGAATATAAATGTAGGGAACAGCTGATGTTTTGTGCGATTTCAAGTTTCCTCCCAAAGTAAAAGTTGTTCATAATGATAAGTACAATGACCCATTAAATCCGTGACATGTTGTATACAGGATTCGCCGGACGTACATTTTAAGTATCGTCACACGTGGAGGCTATTTGCATCAACTTTATTTTTTTTTCTCACCAAAATATACATAAGTTATTTTACATTGGTCAGATTCGACCATGATACACAATTCAGGTAAGTACATATTGTGGAAGACTGTATGACTTAATGGATTTGATGTCTCCTGGAAACAACGTACATAGTTTGACGTTTTTCTTAACAGCCGAATGCATATAATTTATAATCCCACTCTGCTGGGACACAGGCCTCCTTTCGGTGAGAGGGAGTAGTCCACCACGCGGGCCCAGTGCGGGTTAGTAGATGTCACGTCATGTCTTCGAATTTTTGGTTCTCAGACATGCCTCACTATGTTTTCCTTCACCGTTTTGAGAAGCAGTGGTGATGAAATAATTTACACAAAGTAATGAGCCTGCCTTGGTGCGAGCCTACGACTTACAACTCGTAACTCGCGGCCATTACCACTGCGCCACTGCTGCCCTCAGCCGAATGCATTACCGGCAAATTAAAACGTTGGTTCAGCATTGTAGAAGTAGCAGTATTTTTAAAAGATGTAAAACTCAAAAACAAAAATTACCATCGAATATGTATTGTTACTATTATCTACACGATAAGTGCTGATGAAAACACAGTATTATTCGAAGTGGGTCTTCTGTATATTTATTTAAGTTTATGCAAACGACATCATTACTATACGAGGACAGCATCATACTGAAGTGATTTGTTAATATGTAATGGAATATAGTGCGAGATGTAAAGAAGTTAAGAATTTTCTGGTGCAGTTAAAAAATAAAATGAAAGGAAAATCTGGACCTTTGGTTTCTGTGTAAAAAATACGCAGAAATTACAAAGAAGTCTTCAGGCTAAGGGTAGAGTGACGATTTTTGAGGAATAGCTGACAGCATCATCATCTACCTAGCCTTTTCCCAACTATGTTGGGGCCGGCTTCCAGTCTAACCGGATGCAGCGAAATACCAGTATTTTACATGGAGTGACTGCCTATCTGACCTACCCAACCCAGTTACTGGGTAACACGATATCCCTTGGTAAGACTGGTTGTCAGACTTTTTGGGCTTCTGACGACCCGTAACAACGGTCAAAGATCTACAAATGACAGCCGGGACCAAAGGCTTAACGTGCTTTCCGAGGCAGGGAGGAATCTTGGTATGAAAAGATGGTCACCCATCTACGGACCAACCATGGCAAGCGTAGCTTAACCTGATCGATCGACCCGTGCGGCAGTAATTACTTAGCCACAAGCAACTGGATGTTAAAAAACTCGCGATGGTAAAGTTGTTTGTCCAGTGTTGGACTACTATTTAGCTGATAAAGTTTGATAAAGTTTGTTGAATTAAAGTTTGAAGCCTGCTAAAATCTCCGACAAGCTATTGAACGAAATAAACCAATGGGATTAAAAACTGAAAGCTTGTCATAGGTGACAGAACAGTTGTTCGCCTACAAACCGCCGTTGTTTTGTTTGTTTACTTTTATATTGATTACAAATTAAACTAAAACTAGATAAATGTGCACGCGACTTGCAGTGTAGCACTATTAAAAGAGGAGCTAAGGACATGGGGAGCGTCTACAACTGGTAAAAAAGCAGCTTTAGTGGAAAAATCAATAAATTATGAACATAATATTATGCCTGACTCCCTCTTTGGTCCAGTAGTCGCAAGCACGACTGCTGAGCATAAGGTCCCGGGTTCGATTCCCAGGTCAGGGTGAGAGAAAATTTAAAACACATATTAAAAGTACACTTTGTAAACAAGCATATTACAAGTTAGAGGATTATATCCAGGACATTAATGCTTGGAAACGTGCTGGTCCAGCTCCATAGGACAATCTAGAGTCTAGACAAAATCAAACTGATTGCTATTTTTATGGTAAAATCTGTTATTTTTATGATATTGATTTTACATTCTGTGATAACCTATACTCACACACTGACTTATTTTTTTTACTTTTTTTAGAAAAACATACTTTTATGATGTTTGTAAATATGTGAACACCATGTATCTATCTAATAATTAAGTTATTTTTCAATGCTTAGTTTTTAATTCGTTTTACCTATTATGGTATAGTAATTTTATTCTAGGTGCATCGTCTTCACATATAATCATATAATTAATGTAATCAAACAAAATATTGTAAAACATTTTTAAAAGAGTACCGGTGGAGTTTCTTGCCCATTCTTCTCCATACGAAACTACCTTTTGGAAGGGGCAACTAGAATCAATTCTATTTTTTTTTTGTAAATTATGACGTTCAAAAGTGCCTCTTATGTGCCTATTTGAAATAAATGGTTTGACTTTGACTTTGACTTTGAGGTCGGGCAAAGTGATATTGGGATTTTCCATTTGGAATTTCTCAGAAGCAGCCCGGAGTCTGGATTTGTGCCCGGTTGATGGCAATAGGCTCGCCCCCTATTACATGGGACTTAAACATAACTGGCAAAATGTGGGTGTACTATTAGGTACACCTCTGCCTAACCCTTCGGGGATTACAGGCGTGATGTTATGTATGTTAAATAATATTATGATTTTGTGTTGTTGAGTTTAAATTACTTTTTTGTTGAAAACTGGAGGCGTATGGCAGAAATAACCTGATCAGAGTTGAAAACCAACTCGAGGGTGATTTTTCAGACTGAAAAACTTCAGAGATGTTAATTCTAACACTGATCTAATAAGATAATACAAAACACATATACACCTTTACTATAATTTACATAATATCACATCACAAGTGCCTGTAGGTAAAGACAACAGACTAAAGTTTCCTTGGGAGCATCACCTGTATACGAATTTCTCCTTCTCAATTTTTTTTATCGAAGAGCTTTCTTCCACAGCTTTCTTCTTCTAACATCTTTGGCAAATCTCCGCCCCTAAGACGACCCACTGTCCAATACATGGGTCCCCGTATTTTTGTCGTCGACAGCTAATTAATTATGCGTAAAAGAAGTCGCTTATTTACAAAAAAATATGGATAGTGACAGCTACCTGTCAAATTCTTAAACGTTGGATAGTTAAGTAGCGACATCTGAAGTGAGCAAGTGGCAGTTTTTATCTCCATTGTTTTTGATAACTCGGTGAGTAGCCATCAATAAAAATAATTTTGAAAATAGAACGACGATGACCTTTGCAATGTAGCGTAAACCTAATGTGGACGTGGCACGGGCATGACGAACCCCGTCATCGGACACGTTCGCATCCCAATTACGTCCCGTCACCTCTGTAGCGTGTCGCATAATTATGACGGGTGGTATACTACGAAGCGTAGTCAACCACCCGTCATAATGTATGAAAATTTCAGGAAGAAAACATTCATTCCTGCATTAGCGGTAGCAGTGCCTTCAAACAGTCATGCTCGGTCTGGATCATTGTGTATCATCAAAATTGGCCATAGCAGTCCACTGCTGGAAATCTTTTCCTAATTTGTATAGGAATAATAAAATATCTTTATTTCCCAAAAATACAGATAATTCTACTTTAAGTTTACAATTTTTGCATTTATGGTAGAAAACATTTGGATGCTGCAGAAATCTGTACACAATAGATTAAACTAGGGTATCCTGTATCTTTAAAGACAGTGTATCGCAATGAGGTTCCAATTGATATGTATGAGTGGACTTGTTCGATTTACCTTCAGAAGGGAAAAAGTCTTTAAATTATGTATGAGTATGTGAGAGTGCCATGGTGAGGGTGAATGAGTGTGATTGTAGGGGTGTAGGTGTTAGTGTGTGAGTGTGTATAAGTAGGTGATGTGGTGTTTTTTTTTAATTAATTTTAAAAGCGTTGCTCCACACTTGGAATTTCTCCTGTATCGTGGGTGCGTTTACAAACATTTAAACTCACATACACAAACAGCCAGACCTGAAACAACTACTTGCAGGTCATACAAATGTTTGTAGTGAGTGGGGGAGTTTTATGTAGGAGTGTGTATGGATGCAAAGATAGAAGAATCCGTGCAAGCATGGAGACGAGTGAATTATAAGAAAAAGCAAATCTTCGTCTTATTCTCTCGTCTATATATGTCCGAGTTAATACTCGTATTGTATGTGTGTATAATGTAATATTTTTGATGTGTAATCTTTCCTCATCTTTCCGCTTTCTGTGGGAGTAATTTCGTGAAAAAAGACGGAAGTGTGTAACAGGAAGTGGCAGCTTGAGCATGGAATAAGTAAGTACTATTTAATAGCATGGAATTAGTAAGTACTATATAGATTGTAATTAGAGGGGGTCGAATTTCAACCAGTGGGCGACCACTAGTATTGAATAATTATTTCAGTATTTACCTTTTTCAATTTTGAGGTTAATTTCTGTCGCTGCTCAGTTGCTTATTACCACGGTGAGATGTCAGATGATACACATCTTATACGTTTTTTTTTTTTTATCAAATCGGTCCCGAAACTGAGTATTTGTCGTTATTTCTTATCCACTGAACACACTTCAAAAATTCATTACGAACGTTCTAATCGGATATCTCAAGTATTTTAAGTGATAAGCATCTAAAACATTAATTACATTATCAGACTGTTACGAACACTACAAATATGGGATTACCCACATTGTAGAATTTGTCATTAGTGATAATTTAAGGGTCACATACACGATTTCCGGTCATATGTACCAGTTTGGATGTTTGAAAATGCTAAATGCTGAATGATTTCTTTCTTTCTTTCTGCGATATCATCGTACATTGGCTTTGCTACATTGTCATATTGACTGTGCATACAGCAGCTCTTGTATACTGGATACTAAAACTTTTATTTGGTTCCTCATTCTGTGTAAGAAGCCTCGCTTTGACATGTTAAACTGACAAGCCGTATTGTGCCAGATACGGTGTTTCATCGGAAATGAGAACCTTAAGGAATTAAATGTAAAAAAAAAATCTGACTAGTGCGAGTTGAACTTGCGTGGTGAGGGTCCGTACAATGTAAAAGCATAATTATATTATCTACTATGTTTTATTCAAAGAACAAATTTAACATAGTAGTTGAAAAACAATTATGTTCTCCCATACATTCTAACTGCAAATGTAAGTTTGTACGCACAATATTGAGAGATTTACCACGTTATTTAAGACCATAGACTTCTTATAAGTTTTCCTATAATCCATAAGTAGAGAACTATTCTCTGTATTATAAAAAAATGGCTCAGTAGTTTCGGAATGGTCAATGGTCAATTTTCATATTTATTATCTATAACTTCAAAACTATTTTAAAATTATTAAAAAAAAAATATTCGCAATCCCTTCATTTGTTATATCAAACGGTACGGTTCTGCAAAACTTTTTTCTTAGTTTTTAAATTTTTCCTCCAATAGTGAACCCCATATTCAAAATTCATATATTATATTTACGTTACACGTTCGTGTTTGGGTTACAGAAATTCATAATTATGTGTTCCAAATTTTAACTTAATCGATTTAGTAGGTTTGGAGAAAATCGACTGTGACAGACAGACAGACACACGAGTGATCCTATAAGGGTTCCGTTTTTTCCCGTAACTACTCTTTTGGCTGGCCAAAAACAAGATTTACTGTCCACCGTCTGTCTTCATCATCATCAGTTCAGCTTTATATTACCAATATGGTTCTGTTATCAGCAGAGATCGGAATACGAAGACTTTATTTACCTAAACTTCGAGGAAGGAAGTAACATAGAGTGGGTAATACCTCCTCTAACATCCCGGAATAATAATAATGACGTTTAAATCCCGGGATTTATTTATTTAACTTTATATATTTATTCATTGGAATTACAAATTATTTATTTGAAAAATCATACCATATTTAGTTGTGTGACAAAAGATATTTTGAAACAATAGAATCCGCCACCGCTACCTGTTCCTGGGCACGGATAACCAAATATCTGTACAACAAAATCTATGTAGATAATTATGTATTCGAAGCACAAGTATTAATAAACCAGCCAACTTAATTTTAAATTAAATTTTAATTTCACACAATTTTCGTAAGCAACCCTAATTTTTTTTTATATATTCTTCAAATCAATAATTTGTAACTTTAAATAAAGTCCAAGAAATAATTCGTTGTTTTGTAAATCTTGACATTTTAAAGGAGGTATTATCCACTCTTGTTACTTCATTTCTCGAAGTTTAGGTAAATAAGCTCTATCTATTCCGATCTCTGGTTATCAGCCCTACCATTCTACGAGGGTGTACAAAACAACCTAATTGAATATCTAGTTTCCATAATATGGAAAATAGGTGAAAGGTCAGCAAAACAAAGCTCAATTTAAAGGAATAAGTTTAAAAAAAGTATAATTATGTCAAAACAATTCCACTTTAAAACCCCACAAAACATCAAGTTAAACTATGATGTTAACATAGCACAGTTCGCGGGTACCCCGCGACTTAACAACGCAACATTTCGTTGCTAAAGTGCCACTTACCAACTAACTTTATAATTCTTGCATACTTGAAGAGTAATGAAGGTAAAACCGGTATAAGTTCTTGTGTAGAAGTACGGGAACAGCGCGAATGTTGCATTATAGTTGTAAGACTTGTTGGAACATGAATTGAAACATGTTTTGATAATATTCCCGTCTTGATGTGGAAGAGGAATAAGGGTATCTACGAGGAGGCTCCCTATTTTTATGTTAATTTGCACGAATATTCTGAAACAGTCATACATACAAACAAAATTAAACTTTAGTATAATAATATGATTTATTGGATCTTTTTCTTTCCATGTTGAAGACAGTTACGAAATTGTAATATTTTCTCTCAATATTTTTTTATTCGATAATCATGTCTTTTTTACGGATAATTCTAAAAAACAAACAAGATTGTTTAGCTTTTATGTCTAAAATAAATATTCACAGCAAGAAAATATAGTTTATTATCCCGACACAAGATATTTTTTCTCTAGATTAATTATTACTTTAGTTATAAACGAAATAGGAATTAAGACTTACGCTATTTAGTTTCGTGCTCGGAAACGATCAAAGAGCGCACGCGATATTCAATTTTATTACTGATGTTTTAGCGTTTAGCACATAACGGAGTGGCGGGGAGCGAGGGGCGGAGCTTGCGTTCGAAATTTGATTTAGACTGCCTGCTCTAAAACGCGGTGTTGTTTCGCGTTGTCAAAGCATTTGACATACATAAGTTTGAAAACCGTTTAAGCAGGTGTAAAAGTCCGACCTTTCATCATCTGCCTAGCCTTCCAGTCTAACCAGATGCAGCTGAATACCAGTATTTTACATGGAGCGACTGCCTATCTGACCTCCACATCCCAGTAACTGGGTAATACAATACCCCTGGGTAAGACTGGTTGTCAGACTTTCGGGCTTCTGACGACCCGTAACTACTGTCAAAGATCTATAAATAACAGCCGGGATTAACGGCTGTTGAAAGATAAAGTCACCAAAGTCCGACCTCTGTAGCAAAGTATTGACTCACTGACTGACTTACTTTTTACTGACTTTATTAGTTATGTTTTTTTTTAAATATTTATTTATTTAAGGGATTTTTGTACACTTATGCGACGATGTTAAAATCCCATCATGCTTTTACAAATAACAACTTACTCCTACAACAAAATAACTAATTACAAAATTTTACTTTGGTACTTACTCTTTTTTTTTTTGGGTGGGAAATTATCAAATAACTTCTCCCGCTCTGGGCGGAGCGGGAGGGCGTGTCAGACTTTTACTGACTAAAACCCACCCGTGTTCTTTCAGATGAGTGTGCCAGGGCCACGATATCCCTTTCGGACAAACTCGCAATCCTGGCAGGAATTTAGCTACTCTAATTTCTTATCCAAAAAAGTATATAATATTTTTGCTGCTTCAGAAATAGGCTAAGCTAAAATAACATGGAAAATTCCAACATTAATTACCGACAATTTCAGCGATTTGAGAAGTGCGTTTCTTTTGTTAGTTTATCGGATACATTCTACCAACACATGTTGTGTATCCTCTATTTTACAGTTCTGTTTTTCTTATGATTATATTTTGATATAAAAAAATAGTTTTGTAATTCGACCGATCTGCAGTCCCTTTTTAAAAAGTGAAATGAGAAAAGTTGAACTTGGCCTTTTTGGTCGTCCTATCACTTGAAAGTAAGATTTTTACTGTAAAATACCATAATTTAAGGTTTTTATACTATAGTAAAATTAAAGACTATGTACCTTACCAAATTACATTATAAATAGCTACATATTGCAGTGATTTATTCTTTCATTTCAAGAGGTACTAGCTAAAACCTACAATAACCTAAAAACAAAATAAATTAAAAGGTCTCACTAAATAAAATGATACAATACCCTTTTCTCTCTGTCTACTACCCATTCCGAAGTCTTTTCAACCATTTAACTTTAACAAAAAGGTTGTATACAGCCTAAACTGCAAACTGTAATTATTCAGTACAAATAAAGCGTGGCATGCAGCTTACGATGCAACAGTACTAACGCGTTGCTGCGACAGAATTCAATAGGCCAAATTGCGGAGAGGACAGCGCACGCCGAATGGCTAAGTCGACGTGTCGCTTAAGATGTAAACTGTTGCGGAGAATGAGTGGATTTACAAAGCCTTCTTGTTTTCGTGGCATGACCATAAGAGAAAACAAATTTTGAAGAGTCAGCAAAGTTCAACGAGGCGAATTTGTTTCCACATTTTAATATATATTCGATTGCATATATTTGGAAGGCATGTTTGTTTCAACGTATGTTACATTCGTTAATACGTTTCACATCTGTGTACCCACCATTAGGAAACGGAGGTCATGCAAAGGGTAAGCTGAAGAGTAATTGCGAAACACAATCACAATACCAATGCCATTCATAATATATAATAATACATAATATATATAATTAAATAATAAATATAAATATAATTAATAAATAAATAAATAAATAATAATAAATAAATAATAAAATTAAAAAAAATGTATTTATATTAATGTTGAATTATAAAAATGTATTTATATTGTTATTGAATTATAAAAATGTGTGTATATTATTATTTGAATGAGTAATACTAAATTATTGAAATTATTAACGTAAAATTGTGTCAATAGCTTAGGTATTTTAATTTGTAATGATAAATAACCCTCAAATTTGCGATGCCTGGAAAAGGCCGCTAAGTTGTAAGTACCTACAGTATAAAATAACACCAAAATGTACACTTAGTTTGCAAATAAATCTTTGAGTTTGACTTGACTTCATTTTGATAATACATATCATACTAATTTTGACATAATAATAATATTAATATTAATATTAATAATAATAATATTAATATTAATAATATTAATATTAATAATAATAATATTAATAATAATAATATTAATATTAATTAATATTCATTGCGTTGTTCACGTTGTCGATTTTTTTTAAGCTTTTGTATCAATGGATTGAAAATTCTTCAAAATCTGTCGGATTGTGAGATAGATACTTTAAATGCTGTACCAGTCGACGTCATCAAGTCAACGCCGGCTATCGCTAAGAACCAGCTGTGACTCAGTTTCACACCGTGTGTTGCAGCATCATGCTGAGCGATGGCCTTTTGCGCGGATGTGACGCATATCTTTGATGTTTGTATTATTTTTATGTGCTTTATTTTTACTATTGTGCGTCATATTAGACATAAATAAACATTTGTTTTCTTCTTTTTTTTTCTTTTTTTCTTGAAAAAAGTGGTCGCGGACAATGAACGGGGTATGCTGGATACCCCATACATTATCCGCTATCGCTTTTCCCTTTTCCCTTCTACCCAACCGTACACAGGAAGACTGTAAGCTGTGGGAAGGGGGGGCAGGAAATTACGCGGGGCGAGCGGGGGGCGCGAATCAACGTAACCGCTCTGTTTAATATAACTCCAGACTTCAGTCTGTACAGGACTATAAGAATACGAGAGGCCATTAGACCAGGATTCGTGTTAGTTTTGAAGTTATTTTTAGGATCTTGATCTCAGAATACCAGATTCTCAAAATACGAGATTCTCAATATACCAGATTCGCAATATACCAGAAGTACAGTTAAATGAAAAATTGTTTTAGGTAAGTATAATATTTATAATAAATTAAATATCAAAGGACGATGGGCAATTTACTATGGACCCCGTCCCCACTTTTTTTTTTGATCCAACAGACTTCGCTTTTGTCTCATATTTTTCGTTACAAACTACAAAATAACAATCCGCTAGTTTCAAGTCTTAAATATATGGGGTTTCCTGAAAAATTCATGTTTCAGTTTCAATTATCTAACGAGAATAGAGATGATTGTTTTCTATTTTTCGTCACAATAAATGAGATAAAACATAATAATTGCCTACTTATTTAATATGGAACATAAAAAAAATTGAAAATCGAATGTTATTTTGCTTTATTGCATATTTGTTTTAAGTATACTTACTTCTTTATTTAAAATGGCATAACATAACATCTCTGCCTACACTTGCAGGGAATAAAGGCGGTATCAGGTCACTTTAAATAAATTCCAGACCACTCTGTTGAAATCGACTTTGAGAATGTTCCTGGTGTCTTGTAAAGAGTTTTAAATAGATTAAAATAAAAACATAGTCGTAGACAATTCATTTTGACGAAAAATACAATGCAGTAGTACCTACCTATGATAGGGGTGGACCTCTGCCTTCCCCTCCCTACGAGAAATGCTATTGTGATATCATGTAAGTAAAATGAGTATAATAGATTACATCGCGAAATACAACATAAAGCAAAATGTGAATGTTCCACACATGTCTGCCTATCTATTCTTTTGTGGAATATAGGACGATGGGCAATTTACTATGGACCCCGTCCCCACACCCACACAACATTCGATTTTCAATTTTTAATAATCTAACTTATTCTCTACTACAAAATAATTATAACCACATTTTATTATTTTCCCTTAAAACCCCATACATTCGACGGTCGTCGCCATAATAAAAAATAATCAGTTAGCCAAGACCTTTTAAATGAAATATGTCCCAAGTCTGTTGACTAAGTTTGGATATCGTGTTGTGGGTACACCTACGGGGTATACAAGCGTGAATATGTTATGTCATGGAAAATAAATACAATATGAAGTATCATAAGTAAAAACCAATACGATTTTCACTTATTTTTTCATAATCAAACATATTTTGTACTACAGTAGTACCATTACATTTCCTTGATTTCCCTTAAAACCCCATGCTTTTGACTATCGTCGCCATAGTAAAGAATGATCAGACCTTTTAAATGAGATATGTCTCAAGTCTGTTGAGTAAGTTTCAATTTTGGGGACGCCAGTTCCCACCGTCCTTTGATACATAATTATAATTAGACTCGACTGCTCGAAAGGCTCGACTGGCTGTTCACAATGGTGTGCTAGTGCCTACTCTTATGTATGGAAGTGAATGTTGGGTGTGGCAAAAGAAGCATGAAAGTAGAATAAATGCAGTGGAAATGCGTTCCTTGCGAAGCATGTTTGGCGTGACTATGAATGATAGGCTGAAAATGAGGTGATAAGGCAACGGTGCAGTTTAAAAGAAGATGTAGTAACAAAAATTGAAAAGAGTATGCTTAGATGGTTTGGTCATGTTTAGAGGATGAGTGGAACGCGACTAAGAAAAAGTATTTATAAAGCAGAGGTGAGTGGAAACGCCGGGAGGGGGCGCCCTAGGAGGACATATAGTGACCAAATTGGTGATGTTCTTCAGAAAGGTCAGATGCGTAGTACTCGCAATCGGCGTGCGTGTATGACCAGATGTATGAACGTAGGCGAAGCAAAAAGAGTATGTAAGGAGCGTAGCAGGTGGCGTTCTATAGTTTCTGCCTACCCCTATGGGAAGCAGGCGTGAGTTTATATATGTATGTATGTGTGTAATTATAATTAGGTATGCACAAAAAAAATACAATTAATCGTGAAAACAGAAATAAAGTAAAATAAACTCAAATTACATTTTTTTTCCCTATTGGCAACAATAATAATGAAATACATAGATGTGAAGAGAAAACTTTTCAACGCCATGACAATGTCAACAAAACAAAATAAGTAATAAAGGAAAACCAGTCAGTATTTTATTGCTCAACGTGCAATGTCCAAACTATTTGCTGCAAAAAGTAGCTAGGTTTTTTCATATTATTATAATAAATATTTTGATTTCGACTGATCGAAATCTAATATACTGAGAATCTGGTGTTTTGAGAATCAGGTATTTTGAGAATCTGGTATTTAGAGAATCTGGTGTTTTGAGAATCAGGTATTTTCAGAATCTGGTATTCTGAGATCGAGCCTTTTTAGGTACTAGGCTAGCAGCAATTCAAAGCAGGTGATGTAGGCGTGAATTTAAAGAGTATCTGATTCTGCAAGATGGCGCACTCTGGCCAGTTAGCCTTGATACCAATATAAACCTTGATGACTGACTAATAATATGTTTCGGTATGTTTTGTAATTTGGTTCAGCTACTTGGAAGGTAGGTAGGTACCTAATAAAAACTTTTTACAAAAAAAGTAAAAACTTTTTTTTTTGAATTTTTAGTGGTCAGTTTGTAATTTATCTAAGTTACAATAGCTTAATGTCAACTGCTTATCACTTTTTACAAAATAATTCTTTTCCCGATGCAAGGACATTGACTGTGTTCTTCTGGTAAGAACCACGAAAACTCCACCTTCACATCAAATGGTGCATTCCGAGAGTAAATGCACGAGTTACTCTAAAAAAACCCAAATCGCTATAGGTATGCCTATAAAATTTGAGGATTTTCCTCGATTTCCATGGGACCATCAGATTCTAACTTGGTGACTATGGGACCGGCTCGAGAGAATACACTAACAAACAAAAAAAAAAAAAAAATCGGTCAACAATTGACGGAGAAATCGGTTAATATAAATAAAAAACATACAGACGAAAATAATATAACCTCCTCCTTTTTCGAAGTCGGTTAAAAATAATAGGTGTGAGTGATACGTCCAGCACCATAACTGCCTAGCTACCACCACTGAAACCATTTAGTTCAAGTAAACCAATTACAGGCACTTTTGAATTGTCAAAGAGTCGGTCAGTTAGTCAGAAAGTTAAAGCTATTTGCTCATTCCAAAACGTAGATCTCTATGGAGAAGAACAGGCAAGAAACTCCAAGTACACTATTTTAAATCAAGATAATACAAACTCCTGGGTACATTATTCTTGTCGCGTCTATACGTGAGAACAATGTAAAAAAATATATATTTTAAAACAATTCAAAATATAAGATTAAAAGATTACAAATAAGCCAGCAGCAGTTAACACGTTCAGGCCCGCGCCGCACGGTGGATCGAAAATCGGCTGTAGAAGACATAGGATCTCGATTTCTTAAATGTTATTTTTTTTGCTGGAAATGACTTCTGCTGATCATTACTGTTCTATAAAATGTCATATGAAGTAATTGTGTGCACAAATGGAAGAGTTATAATTTTTATAAGAAAAACATGTATGGAGCTGACATGAAAAATGAGGATACCTCTGGAATCGCAAGGTTGGCCGTTATATCCTTGCACACTGTTATAGTACTATTTATTTGTGAATTTTTGACATACTTAATATCGCGGCATCACTTGCGATTTTTTTTTTAAATCTTCAAAATTAAAAACAAAAAAAAAGTATATGATACATTTTAATGCTTAAATATGGCTATACCAAGTGTAATTTACAATATTTTTTATGCTTAGACCAAAACATTCTAAGAAATCACAAAGTCGTATTACCTACTTTGTGATTATCATTTGAAATGACACGGTAATTATGAATTACGTAATACGTAATCTTGTCTAATGCCTCAAGTCCACATTAGCTAATGATTAATAAAACTTAATACCTATATACCTAGTTAAAAGGATACGTATCAAAATAATTTGGGGTACTCGCTAATTTAGCAATTAGTGCAGGATTAACTTAATGAAAGTAATTAGATAAATGTGATACCATCATTAGTCAATAACAATAAATAGTCAAACATTGGATTCACAACTTCAGTTCATTTAGAGCATTTCTAATACTAACATCTATCCTACCGTGTCTTTTTACTCAGTGATCGTGAATAATGGAAAGCATTATTACAGATTTGGATTTGTTTGTTATTCTGAGCAATCAGGATGCTTCGTATTTCGATCATGAAATATTGTTCAACACACTTGTTATTCGACTGGGCTCTTGGCCAGTGTTACCGTGAAAGAATTTTGTCGAAGATTTACACGGGCAGTTCAAAAGACCGACGATCCCACAGGAAAAGTGAAGTTTTTAGACGTGATTACAGTAATTGGCTTGAGGCAAATATTGACTGGCCAAACTGCGTGCAAACCAATTTGCTCATTCAAGAATCAACAAGTGAAAATATTTCTACTGAACCTGTACCATCAACTTCAACAATGAAATCAACTTCAACGATGACAAAAAGATCTCGAAAGCCGTTTGAAGATCTAAGTAACAAGCAGAAGAAGAGACGATCTGATGAACATATAGGCGATGACCCTAATGAAGTAGCTTATTCAGCTGCAGCACTTTTGAAAGGAGATGGTCGTGAGGATATTGCATCTGTTATTGAACATATGCTCCAAAATCCAGATGCAGCAGCAAAAATCAAGAAAATGTTGAACAAACCAGCTCCTTCAACAATATTTTCACCAGAAAAAGCACTGGGTTTGCTACTTTCATTAAAACTGTCGAAATGGCAATATATCACATTAAGGGAAACGACTATTCGAGAAGGTTCAAAGGAGATATATCCGTCTTACTATAAAGTGCAAAAAGCTAAGCTACAGTGCTACCCTCCGAAGACATTTGTGACTGTAACGGATTCATCTGCTAAGATTGCACTACAAGCGTTACTAGATTTAACAGTGAACAGAATTTTTGAAACTATTCGTAGTCCTGATGCGATACAAGATAAACAATTGATATTAATATCAAAGTGGGGATTTGACGGTGCATCTAACCAAAGTAGATATAAGCAAAACATAGAGAGTGGTCAAGATGATTCCAGCATATTTATGGCCTCTTTGGTTCCATTAAAGTTGACAGCTGACGGTGATACCGTATGGGTGAATCCAAAACCCTGCTCACCTAGGTATTGCCGTCCAGTCCAGTTTAGTTTTGTGAAAGAAACCAAAGACGTTGTCATAAATGAAAAAACTGCAATGGATAACGAAATTGAAGCTCTCGTTCCCTCAAAATGTCAAGGACATGAAATTAGTCACAAATTAATGATGACGATGATTGACGGCAAAATTTGTACATATCTGTCTGAAGCTAAGTCAAATACGGCCTGCTACCTGTGTTTGGCTAAGCCTACAGAAATGAATAAGTTAGATGTCATTGCGTCAAAAACCATTTCTTCTGGTGTGTATGAGTTCGGATTATCATCACTTCATGCCCGCATTAATGTGATGGAATGTCTTCTATACATAGCGTATCGTCTCGACTTCAAAAAGTGGTCTGCAAGAGGAGAAGGTCATCAAGAGTTATTGCATTCACGAAAAAAACTCATTCAAGATCGATTCAAAGATGATCTCAACCTTTTGATTGACATCGTTAAGCAAGGATCAGGCACAACTAACGACGGGAACACAGCAAGGCGGTTTTTTGAATTTCCTGATAAAACTGCAGCGATCACTGGATTAGATGAAGACCTCATACGCAGATTTGCTGTGATTCTGCAAGCTATCACATCTGGAGAGATTGTAGACGTGCCGAAATTTAAAGATTACGCTAGAACAACCACTGAAAAATACGTGGAACTGTACGATTGGTACTACATGTCATCAACCGTCCACAAATTGTTGATTAACGGAGGGGAAATAATTGCAGAAAATGCTATTGTACCAATTGGAAGTCTTTCGGAAGAAGCTTCAGAGGCCCGAAACAAAGACTTTAGGAGGTTCAGAGAACACCATTCGAGGAAAAAGAGTAGACAAGCATCAAACGAGGATATCCTCAATATGCTTATCTTCTCTTCTGATCCTCTAATTTCTTCCACAAGACCAAAATTAAATGCCCACAAGAGGCAGACATACTTTAAGGAAACAGTAGAACTACTGAAACTTCAGGATCAGGAAGCTCCGACAGAGTTCTTAGAAGTTATATCTATTGTAGAGCCTGATTCTGAAGTGGATTCTGATGGTGACGAAGTATAAAATAAGTTAACTTTTATTGTTTATGTTAGGTTAGGTTAAGTTAATATTTTTTTTTAATAATTTGCTTTTATTTTTAATCATACAATAGTTTACAATTTATTGTTATTGACTAATGATCACGTTTATCTAATTACCCTCATTATGGTACGTATCCTTTTAACAGGTATATAGGTATTAAGTTTTATTAATCATTAGCTAATGTGGACTTGAGGCATTAGACAAGATTACATATTATGTAATTCATAATTACCATGCCATTTCAAATAAGTAGGTAATACGACTTTGTGATTTCTTAGAATGCTTTGGTCTAAGCATAAAAAATATTGTAAGTTACACTTGAAATAGCCATATTTAAGCATTAAAATGTACATATCAGAAACATTTTTATTTTTTTTATTTTGACGATTTTTAAAAAAATAATCGCAAGTGATGCCGTAATATTAAGTATGTCAAAAATTCACAAATAAATAGTACTATAATAGTGTGCAAGGATATAACGGCCACCCTAGCGATTCCAGAGATATCCTCATTTTTCATGTCAGCTCCATACATTTTTTTCTTATAAAAATTATAACTCTTCCATTTGTGCACACAATTACTTCATATGACATTTTATAGAACAGTAATGATTGGCAGAAGTCATTTCCAGCAAAAAAAAACATTTAAGACATCGAGATCCTATGTCTTCTACAGCCGATTTTCGATCCACCGTGCGCCGCTCCCGTGAAGTGCGCACGATATGACACAATATTTTCTCATACAAAACGGACATACGTTCACAAACGTTCTGCTCTTCAAACATCCTAGAGTATTATAAGATAAAAACACAACGTCAAAAGACGTCGACGTCAGGTGACGAATCCTCAGAAAGGTCCGATGCCGAGGTCTCAATCTTAGACGTAGATGGTTGAAAATTATATTGTATGACACTTAACGGAGTTATCACTGTCACTGTCAGACGTAGCGTATGTGTGCGCACGCGCTTGCAAGTGTGTAGTAGACGACAGCAGTATAATGCAAATAATGCACATTTTTATTAGACGTGATGACACGTTGTGTTAATAATAAATTATACCAATTTGACGGTTTAAGACGTTGCGGGTCCGAACGCGTTAAGAGATGACCAGTCTCAACTGACGGCGCCCGATCACGAACATGACGCGTGCATCAGCACCATCCAGCTCAACCATTTTGTAAGGAACCGAATGATCCAACACACGCGCCACCATCGGCGAGACATTTAAGTGAGCATGACTAGTGAAAACCATTTTGACGAAAGTGAGTTTTCAGTTCTAATTCCGAGTGGGTCTTCATTCGAAATTAGAACCGAGAAAAATGTAAACGACCTTTAAAACCATAGTTCCAACCAGATTTATTACAAGATCCATAAACTTTAATAAACCACATTTCTCCGTAATTACGTATTCAGCAGTCTGCCGTTAAAATCATATTTACGTAGATTGCAAGCCTCAGCTTTAAAATAATAAAGTCTCATTGTCTCACAGATTAGTTTCATAGTTATTCGAACTGTTCTTGTAGAAATTAATTCTTTGCTCTGCCTCTTTCCTCCTGTCTTTTTAGTTTCCAAGTTGTATTATACTTAAAGCTTGCTTCCCTATAACTTTTCTTTGAGTTTTTATTTAGGAGTTAGTATTGTGTTCACAGATAATAGTACTATGAATGAATGAATGAGATGCTCCGACCCCAGCGTGACTCGATTTCTCGAATGAACCCAAAGATCACAGATGATAGTCAAAGTTAATGAATATATTATTTTAAGGAAACCAATACTTCACATAACATCACGGATGTAATCCACGAAAGATTAGGCAAAGGTGTATTCTTTATTAAAATCAAAATACAAAACAATCAAATTGAAATCAAACCTGGCTACGCAGTACCAATTGACAACCAAGGAGCTGTATCCGTCGGAAATTAGCTCTATAATGAAAAATCGTTCTATCTTCGGTATATCGCATAATCGTTCTCCACAGCTTTTAATAGTTTGTATATTCAACAGCTTGAGACATATGGCATACGAGGCAACATTTTAAAACTAATTGAAACTTACCTCAAAAATCGCACTCAGTATACACAAATTAACTGACTTAATATTAGAACTAAGATGGAGGATACATACCTATCAAAGGGACGTAAAATACAATATGGTGTCCCGCAAGGAAGTGTAGTGGGACCGTTACTCTTTATAATATATGTTAATGACCTTCCAAATGCGATTACAAGCCCAATTACACTCTCTGCTGACGACAGCACCGTTGCAATTAAGTGTAATAACAGAACATCCTATGAGCATGATATAAGCAGTACCCTAAATGCAATCATTAAATGGCTAGATATTAATAATCTGAAGGCAAATATAGGAAAAACTAAAATAATCCACTTTAAACAGCGTGTGAATGAAAGTATGCCTCAGATTAACTATAAGGGTGAACCTGTATCTGAAGTGCAAACAACAAAATTTCTTGGTCTTACTGTGGATGACAAATTAAAATGGAAACCCCATATTGAGACACTATGCAAAAAAAAAAAAAAATCAGTATATGCGCTACATGAATTAAAACAGATTTAAATATCAATACCTTGTTAACTGCATATCATGGTTTAGTTGCTTCAGTCCTGAGGTATGGAGTAATTTTTTGGGGAAACTCGACTGACATTGACTTAATTTTTAAAGCACAGCAAAAGCGGTGCATAAGGGCTATGTTTGGGCTTCAAATAATTGAAACCTGTAAACCGTTTTTCCAGGAGTTCAAAATCTTAACTCTCCCAAGCCTATATATTTACGAGGTGTCAATGTTTGTTAAGGTCAATCAAAACTTGTTTACATTGGCCTCAGAAGTTAATAATAGGCCACAACGTGACGCACTTCGCCTCCGTGTGCGTCGAACCTATACTACTTTAATGCACAAAAGTGTGTTTCGCATGGCTACTGAAATTTTCAACAAATTACCTAAACAAATAAGGGCTATGAATACTGCCTTATTTAAGAAACATCTAAAGAGCCTTCTAATTAATAAATGTTACTATAACTTGAATGAGTACCTAAAAGATAATTTTTCCAAATTCAAGACCACACAGTGACACAGGCACATCAAGTAATAGAACAACTGTGCATGTATCTTTAAATAATTAATCCACTAGCGTATTGTAATAATTCTAGGAATGACATTCAAATAATTTATTTTGCTTTTAATAATTTATTGTTTTTATTACTTATTACAAGATTTCTTGAATTATTGATTGATTTTTTTGACCATGTATTAATTTCTTAATTTCACTGTATTAATGACATTTATAATAACTAAATTTGACATGTAAAATATTTTTATCTTTAATGCTAATGTATAACTATTGTATGCCTATTAGGCAGGACATATTGGAACTATAATATATTGTTAAGACCTGTAATACAAACATATGTGCCCACAATAAAGATATTTTGAATTTTGAATTTGAATTTGAATTCAAAACTTTAGTTGAAAAAAATGGAGTAACCATAACAAACAACTTACAATCCAGCATACGGAATGCTGGATTGTAAGTTGTTTGTTATGGTTACTCCATTTTTTTAAGTGTTATTTTTGTTTCTTGTATTTTGTTCGCATTCTCTTAGTGCTTTACTGTACAATAATGCTCTGCTAGTTACGATTACGTTAGTAATGGTTAATGCATTTATGACCATTTTCTTTAGAGTTTTACGCTACAATGACAGATAACTGAGTTATATACTACCAAACTTGCAGAGGATTCCGCACAAAATTAAATATTTTGTATATGGATATTCTAGCCAACTGTTATGACATAATAATTTTGACTGAGACCTGGCTTACGCCCGAGATATCAGATATCGAGTTTATTGATGAGCGTTATGTGGTACATTGGTGTGATCGTGACCGTATTGCCACCAAAAAAAAGTTCATTCAGTCAGACTGGCTCCGCAATTTTCAACTCATGCCAGCATTGAGCACATCTTGGTGCAACTGCCAAGCTCAAGTCGAGGCAAGTGCCAAATTATTGCTGCAGTATATATACCACCAAAAACGCCAGAATTTGGTTATGCTGAATATTTTGAACTTCTGCAATCACTGCTTAGCGACACAAACATTGATAATTTCTATGTGGTAGGAGACTTTAACCAACCAGCAATAGACTGGATCGCTTGTACAGATAGTACTTCACAATCTGCTCATATTTGTAGTAGTAACTCTCCCGTTTGTGATCACATGAGTGCACTTTTGTCGTTCCTCAACGCTTATCAATTTAATACAACATGGAATCTAAGTGGGAGAATATTGGACTTTGTTATTGATAACGGTGATTGCAATGTTACTAGAGTCACAGATTATTTACTACAGCTTGATAGCCACCATCCTCCACTTAATGTTTTTATTTCTCTAAGTGTACCCTACAATTCGATGGCCCGCAAAATGATTAAAAAATATAATTATTACAAGGCGAACTATGATAATATAAATGGGGATTTTAAAAGAGATTAATTTGGAGGAAGTTTTAGTTAACCAAGCCATTGACGATACCTAAAGTACGTTTTATAACATTGTTTTCTGCATTATTAGAACACACGTTCCATTGATTAGCTGCAGATCTTTAAAATTTCCGGTTTGGTTTTCAAAATCGCTTATTCATATTAACAAAAATAAAGCCAAGGCTTGGGTAAAATGGAAGATGTATCAAAACATTTCAGACTACGAGCAGTTTTTCATTTACCGCTCTAGATTTCAAGTTGAGTGCAAAAAACTGTTACAGAAAGTACATTACCTTCGTAGAAGTTGGTATCCGGACTAATGTTAAGCATTATTGGGCGTTCATTTCTTCCCGCAAATCCACTACAAGCTATCCCTCTATTATGCACTATAGTAACCATTCAGCCAACAACCCTGAAGACATCTGTAATCTGTTCTCCAGCTTTTTTAACTCGGTATACGAGCCATTCATTTCAATTGATGGTATAATTCATCGCAGTGCGGAGATTATTCTGAAACCTGTTCTCTAAACTGTGAACTTTGTGTATATGACGTGCTTATGAAGTCAATTTCGAATTTAAAATGAATATGTTCTTTTGTACTTTTGTCAAGAGAAATTGTCTGTCACTCTATAAATTTTCTCGGAATATATTTTTGCTACGATCTATTTCGCCCTGTCGTTTCTTTTATCTTACATTCTCTCCTTACTAACATTCAGTTTGCTGCCAATGAAATATTAAGTGCACTAAGAGCATTAGATCCGTTTAAAGGCCCGGGACCAGATGGCCTACCAGTTGTATTCATTAAATAGACCGCCGTTAATCTGTGGGTGCCATTACACATTATTTTTAATTTATCTATTTCACGAGGAGCCTTTCCCCAAGCATGGAAACTCGCAAACATAACTCCTGTTCCAAAGTCATATAATATATATATAGATATCGAGAATTTTCGTCCTATATCGATACTATCGGTTTTGTCGAAGCTTTTTGAGATATAATTCCGCAACGACATGGATTTTAAGTTCAACTGCCACTCTACCCTGATAACTTTTGTTGACTATTTATTTAACAGTATGGACTATGGACTCTCGTATTCAAGTTGATACTATATACACGGACTTCCAAAAAGCTTTTGACAAAGTGGACCATCAGTTGCTGTTGAGTAAAATTGCCTTTAATGGAATACGTGGCGACTTATTGAGATGGTTTTCTTTTTACGTTCAGAGAACAGATTTCAGAGAGTTGTGATAAACGGTTTTAATTCTGCGACCCTTAATGTTACTTTCGGTGTTCCTCAGGGCTCTATACTGGGTCCTCTTATGTTTATTATGTTTATTATTATAGGTACGTGTTTGCAAAAAAAATAAGTATTACTATAAGCAGATGATCTAGAAATTTTTAGGCCGATTATTAATTTAAGTGACTGTTTACTTTTGCAGGAAGATTTAAATAGATTCTCTGCACATTGTGTAAAAAATAAACATAAATTGATCATATCCAAATGCGATGGCATTAGTTTAACATAAACAAAAATAATTTTCAAAATCGGTTCACAATTGACGGAGAAATCGGTGAAAATACCAAAAAAAATACAGATGAACATAATTATAACCTCCTCCTTTTTGGAAGTCGGTTAAAAATTGTCTACAAATCTATTAAGCCACGCTATTAAGCACATTCACAAAATCTAAAATATTTATGAAATAATAAAAATAAAAATATATTTTAACCAAATGTCATGATTATAACTTTACTGTAAAAACTCTGAATTAATATCCTGTCCACAAACCCACAAAAAAAATGTTGAAATTAGAATTGTTGTTTATTTTGTGACTAATGTAACTGTTTTGCTCATTAGCCGTAGCAGTTGAGAATAAGGAAAAAATATATTTATGGCATCGTAGTATTTACGTACCTATATGGGTATGAAATTATGAGGAAACTCCAGTAGGTACCTAGTTTGAAACAATAATAAAAAACTTATGACGCCAAAAGAGCCCTATCTCAGCAGAGCATGATCAGCCTATAATGTCCCGACTGCTGGGACATAAGCCCAAGCAGCTCTTTGAGAGGGAGTGGGCTGTAATCTAGCACGCGGGCCCAGTGCGGTAATGTCACATGTCTACGATATTGGTTCTAGGACATGCCGGTTTCCTCACGATGTTTTCCTTTACCGCTTTTGAGAGCAGTGGTGATGAAATATATACATAAAGCAAAGCACCTGCCTGGGTTTGAACCTACAACTCGTAAATCGGGGTCGGCCACCACTGCTATATCTCAACTTGATGCTGCGAAATTTAAGAATTAATGTCGCAGTACTATTCTGATGGATAGTCTAGTCGAAATATATAAAAATTAAATGCTGTTTGTTGGTAAGCGCATCACTTGAGAACGGCTGGACCGATTTGGCAATATTTTTGTTTTAAAATGTTCATAATAGTCCGAATTAGGTTTTATGGACAGAAAATTTTCAAATTTAAGATAAACTGAACGTCTTTTTTTCTATGAGATTTTTGTATGAACTCAAAACCATCATCATCTGCCTAGCCTCTTCTCAACTATGTTGGGGTCGGCTTCCAGTCTAACCGGATGCAGCTGAATACCAGTATTTTACATGTTTCCAATACATGGTTGTACTGCCGCAGCATTCAGAATGGGCTCCGAACACAGCTAATGCAAGTACAAACGCCAAAGTTACAACAATGTTCATTTTGATGAACTTGGTTCTTGATTTCAATATGATGCGGTCTAGCTGAGTGGCTTTATTTTTATAGTACGCATGTTATCTACTCACTGTTAAACGACTTGATTTATTTATTTATTTACCCTCTCACTGGAACGCCATACAGCAATTACTCCAACGGAGCAAAAATTATATTATGTGCTGCTATCCATCCATCCTATGCGCGATGGACATCGGACGGGCGGCGATGGATCACGCACACTCACGCAGCGTCAAGAAACTTTTCCATATTTCCATTACTCCATCCATATAGCGCACATTCTTTGCGATTTTTGAGACTTAAAGATTGTTTTAAAATAAATACATTAAAATTGAAGAAAAAACGGAAATTTTTGATGTGTCATCCTACCTGACAAAAAATAATAAATAATTTGATAAAAGGACAATGGGTGAACATTTTACGATAGACAGAAAGCTAACATTTTTTGCCGTATACGTCGTAGTCAAAAGGAAAACCAAAATAATTGAAATTAAAAAGGAAGTCAAAACTTAAACCCAATTACGACAAAAACCCCAACTAAAAAGATCGATTCGATTCTTCGATCGATTTCAATATCGATTTTTTTCGGTTTTCATATTGCCGAAGTCACACGTAATCGTATCGTAAAAATACCGATATCGATGTCTTTTTAGGGTTCCGTACTTCAAAAGGAAAAAACAGAACCCTTATAGGATGACTCGTGTGTCTATCTGTCACATCCGATTTGCTCCGAATCTACTGACCGATTAAGTTGAAATTTGGTACACATTTATGAACTTCTGTGACCCAAACACGGAAATGTTATGTGATATAAATGAATTTTGAATATATGGGGTACTACTGGGGGCAAATCAGAAAATTAAAAAAAAAAAGTTGCGCAGACTGTACTTAGCAAATGAAAGGGGCTTATTGTAAGGATTTCATATTACATTGTTTATAATTTTAAAATAAATACTTTTAAAATTATTTAAGAAAATTTATGAAAATTGACCATTCTCGCCCGTTATCTCCGAAACTACTGAAAAAAGCAAATTAAAAAATAGTTCTTTATAATATAGATTACAGTAAAATCTAAAAGAAGTCTGTGATCTTAAAATAACATGGTAAATCACTCAATATTGTGCGTACAAACTTACATTTGTAGCTGGAATGTATGGGAGATCATGTTTTTCAACCACAATGTTAAGTTTTTTCTTGAGATAAAATCATCATACAAACATGCACAAACTAACGCCTTTTTCTCATGGAAGTAGGCAGAAACTACAGAAAGCCACCAGCTACGATTTTTACATACTCATTTTGCTTCGTTTACGTTCATATACAGCTTGAAAGTGACCTGCAAATTGCAGATAAGAAAATTTGGATTTCGGGAGCTACCCTGGCGCTTTCGCCTTATGAAGATAGTCGCAGATCGCCCTGCGTCTGTGTGCGTGCGCATGTTTTCGGTCCTTATCCCATGTATTTTGTGGTTAGCTATTTTTACGGATATTTCTATTGTTCTCTTATAATATGCGGTTGCTTATCAACTAACGGACTTGGTATATACATACATAAACTCACGCCTTTATCCCATGGGGGTAGGCAGAAACTATAGAACGCCACCTGCTACGCTCCTTACATACTCCTTTTGCTTCGCCTACGTACTTAAATGCATCTGGTCATACACGCACGCCGATTGCGAGTACTACGCACCTGACCTTTCTGAAGAACATCACTTGGAATATTTACATAAATAACTAAATTCCCAATTCTAGGAACGATATTATGGACAGGAAAAACACGGAATATATCGTGTGTGTTATTTGTGGTTACAGATTAGGCAAGTACTTGCCTTAACAAGGCAAGTTGTAACTATAGCTCTATATTGGGTCACGTTGTTGCGTAATTGTATTTCCGATGATAGAGGATGATTTCCGAGGGGCATACCTACTTTTCTTTGGAAAGATGTTTAAGATGGGTATGTAGTGTGTATTGATTTGGATTGAAAATTCAGCCCTGTTTTTAATCATGCTAACTGACTAAACCGACTACCATTTTATCATAGTGCGAGGTATTGTTATTTAAGTTAATCTGACGGGATTGAAGTGGCTTAATAATGTATGACTAGAAATATTACCATAGCAGGCTGGAAATCGTTTTCTGTTGAATGAATGTCCTCGTAGGCTACAGTCGAACCCTGCAGTGAGGCAAATTACCTATTATTATTATTTATGGTATGGTTATTAATGTTTATGGTCTTATGTCCGCTGGATGCGGGAAGCACAGAACCGGTCAAAGTGGCGGTGCTTGGGGAGGTCTATGTCCAGGTGTGGACGTCTTTCGGCTGGATGATGATATTTATGGTACACCATTGTTTACCAGAAAAATTTCAAGAGATATAAAAGAGAATGGGTGACATTTCAAAGGTCATAACAGAAGCTTTATTTTATTGTAATGCACCAAAAGTAAGACATGTACAGGGAACTACGATTGATTTTGTTTTGGTTTACATATCTAAGTTGTGTTTATATTCCAGTCGGAGATTTGAATGTTTCCAAATATAAAACCTAGTCAATAGAAAATTTTACGACCTACTAAACCATACAACATCCATTCCAATTACAAGCTAACAAAAAACTACACAAAACTGTCACTAAAACAATTTGTTTATCCAAACAATGTCGGTTTTCAAAGCATGAGGGCACAATGAATTCCCATAACTGCATGTAGACAAAAGAACCCTTGATATATTTCACAGTAAAAATGTAAAACAGTATCTCAATTTATAAATAATATATAAATATTTTGAACACAAATTGGAAAAACCTTCCCACCATCGAAAGTTGTGACATTAATACACAGTTCAACAAAATTGATTCACTTTCATTGAAATACTGAAATATTTGATCAACATGATTAATTCTGTGTTAAATGAACAAATCACGTTCAACACTACACGTTGATGTGGCTCAAAAGAGTGCCCAAAATAAATGGGACTGCCGCATTGGTTAGTTTCCGACTCGTAAAACCCGGGATTGGTGCCCTAAACAGTGGAAAAAAACAAGCTGGCAGTAATAACGATTATCTTTCATGTACACGATTCAATTTGGTTGTTTCATGCAAATTGAAAAAATTGTGTGAATCGTGTACCTAATTATATGTATAGCCTTGTGTTTGTTGCTGAAATAAATAATGCAATTCACGGCATTCCGCAACTCACGTGTCTATTCGTGTACGTCAATTTGGGCATTCGTTCGCAGGTGTTCTACTGTATGTCCACGTACTGTAACGTATTCGCTATTTTATAGTTGAAATCTGACACAAGTGGAAGTACGACGAGCTTGCCTAATTGGAGTGTTCTGGAGTACTGGAGTACCATATGGTGGAAGATACCTACACTGTATCGCGTAGAATCACTGGCATAAAGTTTGAAATCTACATTCAATTGTTTTCAACGTCGGCAATGGTTCTGACGTAGCATTCAAGATCTCTTGTTATTTTTGCGATTTTTGAGTCTTCTAATTTTAATTAATTCAATAAATTATCATTACCTTCTGAGACACTAATGTCACTGCATCATTTATGAGGGAAGGTGCTGTATTGTGTAGTATTTATAGAGTTGTGACTTTAAGTTTTACAAATACAGTTTTAAACTTCTGCAATGGTTTTAAAGGTTCCTGTGAGTAGCACTTGTTTTTGTGGCTTGGCAAGAATTCATGCATGATACTTACAGCAGTGACATAAAACCTCATCAAAAACGTACTTTAATACACCACGTAGGCCATGTAGGCACGAATTTAGCCCTACGACCGACTTCAAACAATTCGCTTATAAGAGCAGGCGCACCTCTAATACGAATTAGGTAGGCCAGTCCGTCTGCCTCTAATTGGAACACGGAACACCTCTATTCCTAGTGTCGAATGCACGCGTCTGTGACATACGGGCTTGAATATTAAACAACCGAAATTCTGGCTTGTTTATATCACGGTTCTTTCATACCGATGAAAACTGTGAAAAATAAAAACCTGGGCAGCAATTTTGCCAAAAGTTGTAATGTATGCCACAACCAGCACCAGAAAAGGTTGGCATTAAGCAGTCAAAGTCTCAATGGCTTCATACTAAATCTAGTCTCCTGGACAAACATTGCATTTTAAGATGGTTCCAATCTCTGGACCCATCGCTGGCAAATCGCTTGGACCCTGTTCCCGATCAAAACTCATTGGGTTACTATCTAGATGTTTAAACAGCATTTGAAGCACTAGCAGCATAGTGACCTTATTAGTGATGTTCTTCATATAGATCAGGTGCGTAGTACTCGCAATCGGCGTGCGTGTATGACAGCCGTTTGAACGTAGACGAAGCAAAAAGAGTATGTAAGGAGCGTAGCAGGTGGCGTTCTATAGTTTCTGCCTACCCCCATTAGAAGAAGGCGTGAGTGTATGTATGTACTTAAACCAATATTTGCATTCTAGATTTTGCTTTAAGTTACGTCTAAAAAGTTTAGTGTCTGCTCCCTGTGTTGCACCAACTTCGCCTGTTATCGTGGAAATGAACTAGATGTTTATGTTTTGTCTCAATTTATCATTTCATATCTATGAACTACTAGACTAGACTAGAATGACCTTAGTGTAAGCAGACACTATTCTTGTGTTCCTGCATTCTTATTTTCATCTCTATAGTAACATACATAACTGATAAAGTCGTTTACAGTGATCTGACCTTTGATTTTGCATTACTGTCAAAATCACAGAGATCTTTAATCTCGTTGAAATAAATAATAAAAGGTTATAAATAAATAATAAATTCTATATTGCCGTATACAGGTTACAGGAAAAATTGAGACCCTGGCTCCAGAGCTAGGTTACTAGGTTAGAATACCTGTATTTCAGGAGCCAGTGATTTATTTCATTTAGGTTACAGTTAAGCAAGTTTATGCAGCAAAAATGATAAAATTATCTTACTTAAAATTAAGTTTAATAGTAAACAAAAAAAAAAAAAAAAAAAAAATTAGAAAAATAAAATAATTTCATTAAATCAAAAATAAAATTAGAATATATTAAAATGTGGATTAAAATAAAATTAGATTGAAAATTGAGAACAATATTAAAATTAAAAAAAGAAAACTGGACAAGTGGGAGTTCAACTTGCGTGGTGAGGGTTCCGTATAATGAATAACATATTCATTTACCATGTTTTTTATCCCAAGATAATTTATCCCTAAAACAAACTTAACATTATAGTTGAAAAAGATGTTCTCCCATACATTCCAACTGCAAATATAAGTTTGTACGCAAAATATTGAGAGATTTAACATGTTATTTTAATACCATAGACTTCTTATAGGTCTGTAAGTAAATAACTATTTTCTGCATTTTTTTCAGAATTTTAGGCACAGCAGTTTCAGAGATAAGGGTGGGGGACTGGTAAATTTTCACCTATGTTCTAAAATTACTTTGAAACTAATTGTTTTAAAATTATAATAAAAAAACCTTTTTTTTTGTTTTTTAATTTTGCAAACTGTAGCGTGTGACCTATTAAATTTTGATAGGTCACATGGTACAGTTTGCAAAACTTTCTTTTTAATTTTCTAATTTGCCCCCAAAAGTGACCATCATATTTAAAATTCATTTATTCACGTTACACGTCCGTGTTTGGGTCACAGAAATTCATATATGTACCAAATTTTAACTTAATCGGTCCAGTAGATTCGGAGCAAATCGTCTGTGACCGACATACAGACAGACAGACAGATACACGAGTGATCCTAAAAGGGTTCCATTTTTTCCTTCTGAGGACAGAACCCTAATTAGAACAAAAACAAATTACAATAAAGCCAGGCTTAAACACTTTAATATGACTGCGCAATTTATGCTCGTCAAAATGCATATGGTGAAGTCACCATAAGTTATCCTGGTTCTTACCAAGATAACTCCTCAACAATTACCGCCCCTGCATCGGGAAAACCAATATTTTGTAAAAGGTGATGAGCATTTGACATTAGGCTATTGTAAATTAGATAAATTACAAACTGACCCACTAAAAAGTGAAAAATAAAAACTTTTTACAAAAAAAAACAACCGACTTCCAAAAAAACACTACAAAGTGAAAAATAACTTTAATTTCGGAAGTCGGTGGCAAAAAACTAAAATACAGATCCAAAGACACCGACTTCCGAAATTAAAGTTATTTTTCACTTTGTAGTGTTTTTTTGGAAGTCGGTTGTTTTTTTTTGTAAAAAGTTTTTTTGTTTCACACACAAGGTTGCTGGTGGGTTGCTGTTTGTTTTGCAGCTGTCAGAGGTTAAATAACTGTGAAAGGACCTGTATCTTCATTAGTTTATTTATGAGCTGAAAGTTGCTGTTTATTAATCAGCTTGAATAAGTAGGAATTTTAGGAAAGTAGCATGTTGTCTGAATGCAGCTTTATCTATTGTTATTATTTAAATGCTGAAAATATAGTTTTTAGAATTTTTGTCTGTTTTTCTGAATGTATGTTCTACCATCACGCAAGTTCTATTCGGATACATTCTGTTCAAATTTTGCATATATATTCCCTATAAGTCTGGTCAACCAATAGGTTATATACATTATTAAATATTATCACGCTATTTACTATGGGGGATGAGCAATATTGCATTATGTTTGTATGCCTCTAAGGTTTACAGAAAATTGTAAAAAGATGAACCAAATAGTTACAGATTTAACCATTCAAATGATTACCATCACGCCATATCTTTATGGAGCTAAGCAGTCAATTATCATGGCATATGTGGGATGGATTTTTAAGATGTAAGTAAGGATGTCTTAACCATTGTAGCTACACAAATTCGGTCTTAGAAGATTGTCCTAAAAATCTGAGCCATTTTGATCTGCATTCACAGATTTTAAAAAAAATGTACAGCCAGCAAGAAAATTGGCAATTTTCACTTTTTTATGCCAATAGATCCTCATCATCATCGGATCTGGTTCACTTGCGCGAATGACATTTCTGCTAAAGACACTTGCGCGAACCCACCTGCGCGAAAAGATGGTTGTCGTGATTTTGTGATGATTTTTGGTCATGGGTGTCGTTGTTATCGTTTTCGAGTTCTCTGGTAAGAATAATGGGGACAAAATCAAAATTTGAAATGGCGTTAATAAAAATTTGCAAATTTTTTATCATGGGTGGCGTTTTCATGGTTTTCGAGGGCGCTGACGACGATAATGGAGTCCAAATCAAAACGCAAGATGGTGCCAAATAAAAAAAATGGAACCCTTTAAGGATCACTTCGTTGTCTGTCCGTCCGTCCGTCTGTCTGTCAGTCATGACCCTTTTTTCAGGAACGCGTAGAGGTATTATGTTGAAATTAATATCAAATACGAAGGTCTACGGTCCCTTAGAGCTCTAAAAAAAATACGGCCATTCATGCGACATATTTTGAAGGGATAAATTTATCCTAACTACGTAACCCTTCATTGTGCGTTTTCTGACACGCAATTGACCAGTTTTTGTTATAATGGCCATTACAAAAGTCAGATATAGCAAAAGTTTTTCCCCTCAAAATCGTTAATTTGCATAAATGTGGTGGGTACAAAATATGTATAAAATTCTGTGCAAGTTTTATTCCGCCATGCACTGATGGCATGCCAATATTTAATGGAAGTTAGTCAGTTAAACCGTAACATACAATTATAGACAAATTCGTAAAAGAAATAGGTATTAAATTGGAGTTTTAACGTTAAGAGTTCTATGAAAGAAAGGAGCCAATTGACCTATCCTATCTTGCTAACCTTACTATGTCGTATAGCTTATTAACTTACCAATACTCAACTAAACAATTTGTTCATTAGTAACACTCAAAATCTTAAAATAAAACAAATTATAAAAAAAAAACAAAGTCGGAGGCAAACTTTAAGGCGTTCGTAACATCCTAGTTGCCTCCGACAGCATTTATTTATTTTTGGTACTTAAAGGATACTGGTTTACTTTTCATCTTGTTCCCATCCTTTCAGTAATTTTTTTTGCAGTCGGGTTTTTTGTTTTTTTTTAATAATTTGTTTTTTTTCAATTTTCATTTCGGTCTGCACTCTACATGTACGTACTTACACATTATCATAAATTGATGTTGCTTTTCGTGTCTGTCTGTATAACAGCATTGTTCTTCTAAACTACGCAATGGATTTTGATGCGGTTAACACCATCATTTAGGCAATTTCTTCCGGAAGGTTTATGTGTACAGTCGCCAGCACATCATTTTGTGGTAACTTGATGTACCTACTGGTACAATACATTAATATTAAACTTACGTATAATAAATAGGGCTTGATGTTTTTTGAAGTCGTAAAAACCGTGCGTGATTCTGTTTGCCTAAATATGCAACAGTATGTCATTTACTAACCGATTGTGTATGCATTATGATGCCTACAAGAGGTAAAGCTGGTATTAGCTTAGATATCTACGTAGAAAATATAAAGATCAGAATATCAGCTCGTAAACATTCATTATTTACTTAAACAGAAAAAAAAACTGCTGTTCCATACTAAAGTTTAATACCTACTGTTCAGGGAAAGTTGTTTTTTTTTTGGCGATGCCAAAGTTGGCCCCATGGTAAAAGTTATTCAGTTCGATAGTCTTAGTCTAAAGCACTCCTTAAAGTTTGTTAAGTTTAATACCTACTGTTCAGGGAAAGTTGTTTTTTTTTTGGCGATGCCAAAGTTGGCCCCATGGTAAAAGTTATTCAGTTCGATAGTCTTAGTCTAAAGCACTCCTTAAAGTTTGTTAAGTTTAATACCTACTGTTCAGGGAAAGTTGTTTTTTTTTTGGCGATGCCAAAGTTGGCCCCATGGTAAAAGTTATTCAGTTCGATAGTCTTAGTCTAAAGCACTCCTTAAAGTTTGTTAGGTTAATTTTTAAATATTATGTACAACGTGCCGCTACAGTGGCGATATTAATTTATTACATGATTACTGGCCACCAGGGCCAGTAATCATGTAATAAATTAATATCGCCACTGTAGCGGCACGTTGTATGAATCATAAAAACTATAATAAGATAAAACAATTCGTACGTCATTGAAAAATTAAAATTTTCAAACAAACTAATTAATAAAGCTCTCTTTTTCCTTCAATTCGCCTTCTATATAAACGTTATTCATTTTAATTTAATTGATGCGATGATTATCCGTGACCCTGAAAAATGACCTCTGCGCTACAGTTCTTGAAGTACAGGTTGTTATGCAAAATGCTATTTTAGAAAATTTATAATAAATCAATAAATAATAACGTTTAATTAAATTAAAATATCTTCATGAAAAGATAACGCGACATCGTATAGGTGTGTTAAATCACGCCAGTAGCACACCTTTTTTTTTTTTTTTTTGGGTGGGAAATTATCAAATAACTTCTCCCGCTCTGGGCGGAGCGGGAGGGCGTGTCAGACTTTTACTGACTAAAACCCACCCGTGTTCCTTCATTTGCCTGTGTGCCAGGACCACGATATCCCTTTCGGACAAACTCGCAACCCTGGCAGGCATTGGCCCTAATGGACCCCGTCAATTCGTGCTGACGTCTCTTTGAGGCACGCGTGGAACACGACTCGCTGTCGACCCGGGCCTGGTCCTTATCGGACGGTGAGCTACCCATCGCTCACCGTCCGCAGGCCCGCGCCTACGGTGGCCGGAAATCGGCTTGCGACTCCCGACGCCCAGGGCGTCTCCTGCGGCGACCTTCGCGAGCATTACTGCTTCGCAGAAGGAGGTGACGGCCTCCCATGCACTCTCGCTCCGAACCATGGCCTGAACCAGGGCCGGACGCGAGAGATCGCCTCCGTTAGGACACGGCGGTGCTCCGCCCAAGCTGGGCAGACCTCCACCGTATGCTCCACCGTGTCCTCCGGGCGATCGACACAGTGGTGACACCCGGGCGTTTCCTCCCGCTTTAACCTGAACAGGAACCTCCCGAAACAACCGTGTCCGGTGAGGACCTGCGTCAGGCGGAAGGTGAGGACGCCGTGGCGCCTCTCTAGCCACTCCTCAAAGAGGGGACTTATCGCCACAATTGTGGCGTGCCCAGCCAGTAGCATACTTACGCCGCGAAACTATCACAGCGAAACCGCAGTTGTTCAATTCAAATAGCTCGCGTCATGTTTCGCAACTCGAATTGGATGCGACTAGCGGAACATGACGCGAACCAGTTGAATTGAACTACCGCGGTTTCGCTGCTATGGTTTCGCGGCGGAGATGTGCTACCGGCGTTAATGACGCCATTGAGGCAGCATGCTGTATACCTAATATATAATTCTTCTACGAGTGTACTTCTGCCTACCACGTGGAATACTGGCGTAATAATATATAAGTGAAGTAAATAAGTAGGTAAAGTACGAACATGTTTAAAGGCAATTCCACAATCGTTCTTATCTGTTTTAGGTAAACAGGATAATTATAATTTAACAAACGAGTTCAACGGTCACAATAACAAAATCATTAAAGGCTATTTTTTACCCGACTGCCGCAGTAGGAGGGTTATGATTTTCGAGTGTATGTATGTATGTAGGTATGTTTCTTTCTTTGACACGCTCTGTAGCCTAAGCGGGTTAATGGATTTTAACATAATGAGGTATCGTTAGATTCGTTTTAATTGCAGAAGTGTCATAGGGTAAGTATAAAATTTTCATCTATAGCATCTGCGAATAAAAAAAGACAGAAGGAATAAAAAAAAATATTTTGTGATTTTAATAATATGAGTATCAAATAAAAGCTATTAAAAAGCCAATTCCAAATATATATATATATATATTATAACACTTTTTAGCTACTATTTTGACTCAAACTACAAGAAGTACATTTTCTATACCATAAAATAAATAAATAAAAATCGTTTATTTATAAAAGGGTACAACAAATATCTTAAAAATTAAAATAGAGCACAGTTGCTTATTTGCCTGAACTAGGTTGAACCTGTGTTTCAGGCTAGAAAGTGCATAAATGCTTATTGTAATAAATTAACAATGAGTAGATATGTATAAAGTAAAAATTAAAACTTAGGTAACTAAAAGTATAATAGCATATTAGCGGTTCTATTTGCAGACAACAAGTAGATCTTCTGACTGTGCATAATTTATGGTTAGTAAATATTTGAGTAACATTTTTTTACAGCTAAAGTAATTTAATTTATAGATACTAAGTTTTCTATTTAATCTATTGTATAGAAATGGGCCTAAGAAGGTAAAAAATCTTTCTACAAAGACACGTTTTGAGGCTGCATTAGATATGCATACTATATCATTCCGTCTCTTGTTAGTGTTGTCAGCATTGTAGGTAAGCATAGTGTGCGTAGTGTAGTTTTAATACTAAGTGCATAATGAAAAGCTGGCGAACCGTCAATACGTTGCAGGATTTGTATAGTAGATCTGTGGGAAAGAAGAAGGGATGGAAGTTAGCCACGTTTAAAATTGCTCTCTGAGCTCTTTCAAGAGGAAGTAAATTAGTTTTTGGTGCGCCACCCCAAGAGGTGATACAGTATTGAATTATAGACTGACATAGGGCCAAATAAACTTGTGTGATTAATTTAGAATCTGCAAAAGAGCGTAATTTTTTAAAAACATAAATTAGTTTGCGCACTCTTTTAACTAGACTTTCAATATGATTTCTAAAGTGTGGTCTATTATTACCCCGGGGTATTTTATAATATGTTACTCGTTTTGAGGGTAAAAGCACAATTACACGTGTTGACTGTATGGTTTACACATTGATGGGCATATAGATGAGGGTTAGTAATATTAAGTTGAGTCTTGCGCATTGAGAATAAAATATATTTTGTCTTGTCAGCATTTAATGTTAGTAAATTGCTTTGAAGCCATTTAGTCACTGTATTAAAACCTAGTTGAGCGATTTCGAATAGTTCACTGCTGGTTTTAGCGGTAAAAATTAACGCCGTGTCATCGGCATAAGATATAATTTTGCAGTCTGTAATTTTTTTTTTTTTTTTTTAAACGTTGCCCCACACTAGGAATTTCTCCTGTATCGTGGGTGCGTTTACAAACATTTAAATTCACATACACAAACAGCCAGACCCGGAACAACTACTTGTAGATCATACAAATATTTGTTCCATGCGGGAATCGAACCCGCGACACGCAGCGCGGCAGTCAATCGCTTAACCACTGCGCCAACCGTGCCGTCCAATTAAAACTACACAAGTCGTTAATATAAATCAGGAATAGCGTGGGACCCATAATGCTCCCCTGAGGAACACCAAAACCAGTATTTTTCTGCTCATCGCTCGTAGTATCATCTATTCTAACACATTGGTAGCGGCCCCCTAAATAGTCATCAAATAGTTTCAGCGGCGTTCCCCTTATTCCTATGGTCTTTAATTTGTTTATAAGCACAGGAACAGACACCGTGTCGAAGGCCTTGGTTAAATCAAGGAAGACTCCCAAGGTCTGGTTTCCTTTGCCGAGTTCTTCTGAAATGTAATCAGTCAGACTATGCACTGCATCGGCTGTCGATAGTTTGGCTCTAACACCAAATTGCGCAGGGGATAAGAAGTTGTTTTTTTCTATGTAGTTAACTAGTCTACTGTTCATAATTTTCTCTAGTATTTTTGATATTGAGGGGAGTATGGATATTTGCCTATAATTATTAACTAAGTCTTTATTTCCCGATTTAAATATAGGAACCACAACTGCTTTTTTAAGGCAACTAGGGAAAATTCCTTTGGAAAAACAGATTCAAAATATATGCGTTAAAGGAGGTACCAAAATACGCTTAAAGAGTTTAAGGATCTTATTACTTATATTATCCCATCCAACTGCACAGTCGTCTTTTAGCGCAGAAATTATTCGGTTAATTTCATCTTCATCAGTGCCCAGCATAGCAAAACATTTCGGGTTACAGCTATTACTTGATTTTTGAAAAGGTGGTTGGTCACAGTGTTTTGGAATCTGTTCAGCAAGAGTTTTTCCATCATTTACAAAAAAGTTATTTACATTGTTAGCTGACAAGAGTGGTGAAGGATTAGTAAGCAGTAAACTCGAGTTTGATTCACGCTTTTTAGACATATTGGTGACATTTTTAATATGTTTCCAAAGTTGCTTGCTATTGTTACCTGCTCTATTTAATTCATTTTTATCGTAATTATTTTTTAAATTCTTTAGGAGATTGTTGCAGAAGTTCCTGTATCTTTTATAGGTGTTTTGAATTATTAGATTTTCAGGGTATCTCTTTGTTCTTTGGTGAAGCTTATCTCTGTGTCTTATACACCGAATTAGTCCAGGAGTAATCCAAGGTTTGATGTTATAAAGTTTCTTATTTACTGTAGAAACTATCGTGTTACGTAATATGCTTGTTGCACATGTTTTATTAAGTACGATAAAGCTACATTAGTATCAGCAGTATTGTAAACTAGGCTAAAATCAAGTTTGCATAAATCATATTTGAGTTTTTTTGTGTTTAATTTGCTCATAGTCTGGGGACGATTTAGCTTAGGCAGCGTTAAATTTACGGTAAGTAGAACAGCGTGATGGTCAGTAATTGTTAAGTTAATACCAATCGTAATATATGATAAGCTGGTTTTGATCATCATATGATCGAGGCAGGAACCGCTCTGATGAGTAGGCAATGTGTGGGCGGGGAGAAAACCATGGTATGAGCAGATATTAAGGTAATCTTGGGTCCCTGTATCGCTGTTTTTGGAGCCAATATTTATATTTAAATCATCTATACAACATTCTTAAATGGACATTCTTATATGTTTTTAGAATTTTTGTCTGTTTGTCTGAATGTATGTTCCAGCATCACGAAAATTCTACTGGATAGATTCCGTTCAAATTTTGCAAAATATTACCTATAAGTCTGGTCACCCGGTAGGCTACATTTATATTATCACGCTATTTATTATGGAGGATAAGTAATATTGTATTATGTTTGTATTCATCTATGGTTTACAGTAAATTGTAAAAAGAGCCAAACGGTTAGAACATTGCAGGTACAGATTTAATCTTTTAAATGATTATCATCACGCTATATCTTTATGGGGCTGAGCAGTCAATCATCATGACATATACACAGTGGATTTTTAAGATGGGGAAGTAAATCTTAATCGTTGTAGCTACATAATAATGCGAAATTGGTCTTAGGAGACTGTCCTTAAAATTTTGAGATATATATATCTGCATATGAGATATTTTCACAAAAAAGAAAAAAATGCCAATAGATCCTGATTCTTATGAGAGAGTTAGACCAACTGTGGTTTGATACATTGGATCTGGTACACTTGCGTGAATGACATTTCCGGTAAAGACACTTGCGCGAACTTACTTCACGAAAAGATGCTTTTCGTGATTTTGCGATGATTTTCGTCATGGGTGTCGTGTCGTTTTTATGTTTTCGATGAAAACTGGGGTCAAAATCAAAATTCAAGATTGCACCAACGAAAATTTGCAAATTTTTCGTCATGGGTGTCGTTTTCATGGTTTTCGGGCGCTGACGACGATAATGGTGTCAAAATCAAAACGCAAGATGGCGATTTCATATAAACCTACATGGGTACTTATGGAACGTCAGAAGCTAGGTTCCAATTGGTCGTTTCCTATGGGAAAGAGCCGGCAAGAAACTCCACAGTTACTCTTTCTCTTTTAAAAAAAGTGGGCTTTAACAATGTTTCCAAGTTACAGTGTTAATAGGTATGGGAGGACAGTGTAAGCCCGTCAACAAGTACCAAGTACTTAACAAAATAAAAGATAGTTTACAAAGCTACAGTCTATTAAGCTTCGACGTTCTCACATTCACAAATTAAAAAAGAATCTATATAAAATATTACTAAAATAATTAAAATAAAAACCTATATATTTATACCAAATGACAACATTGTCATTACAACTGTAACAAAACTGAATAAATATTCTGTCCACAAGTCACTAATAAATATTTTAAATTAAAATTGTAGGTTATGTCAAAGTATGTAAAAAAAAGAAATAAAAATCGTAATTTAGGAGCAGTTAATAGACATTTACATAGTTATGCCGTTAATGAGGTACCAGGGAAGCCACATGTGCAGAAGGGATTATTGCCAAACTTCCTTGTCTTCAACGTAGTCCTTAATCTTATAGTATGCTTTTTGATTAGGACACGTTTGATGTGGGTTTTGAACATTCCATCGCTAAGTTCTATAACCGACTTGGGCAACTTGCACACAATCACAAGCAACATACTATATATATATGAATTAATGTTCGGCGACTGTTAATGAGAAGTGGTGTCTGTTATTTTAGTGATAGCTGTTCTTCAGAAAAAATCTGTAAGAATGCATCACTCAATGTATCAGTGTTCTGACATTAGGTAGTTTAAGCAGGAACACAAGCATTCATTAATTCACTAAAAACTAAAAACTTCACAGGCGATGTCCCCATTGCTTTGCTACTTAATACTACGGAGTCGACCTTAAGACAAAGACTGCTTCGAACACGGACAACTGCTTCTAATACGGACAATAGGGGGCGAGCCTAATGCCACTAACCGGGCACAAACCCAGACTTCGGACTGTTACTGGGAAATTTCAGATGGAAAACCCAATAACACTGCCTGACCGACCTCTGACCGGAATCGAACCCAGAACCTCAACAGTAGCGCTGTTTTCTATAAAACTGTGGCTGTTATTTTAGTATATCTTACGTCGTCCACGCGTACGAAGTCGCGGGCAGAAGCTAGTCTTTTCTAAAACCTATCCCATCCTATCTTGCTACCCCTACTCAATAAGCTAAACGATAACGTTTAGCTTATTAACTTAACAATACTTAACTGAATAACTTGTTCAATAATAACACTACACGCTTAAAATAAAACAAATTATAAAAAAAAACAAAAAACCCGATTACAAAAACATGAACTGAAAAGATGGAGTAGTCTGTTGTAATAACAAGATCTTTAAGTTTTTCATTTATAGCTATTTAATGTTGCAATATTCACGAATTTAGAACACCAAAAATCATTGGTGTACACAATATTCGATAACTATGCAAACGTCCATATAGAAATGGGCCGTCTTTTAATTCTATTTTAAAATTCATTCCCACCCTAGAGAGGGAAGCAATTACTATGAGTCTTTCCCGCCCAAGGGTCCGTAGAGGTACATATAACATTTCGACTTGATACTTCCACGCGTTCCTGACAAAAAAGGTCTTGAAAGACAGGCAGACGGACCCAAAAAATGTAAGTTGGAGGAGTCTCATTTCCCACGAAATGTATGGGAAAAAGTTTTTAGCGATTTCTGATTTTTCTAGTAGGTACTCAGACCTCATTTGGTATAATAGAGCAGGTTCAATATAGAGATACCATTTCCTTACTCCGAGCTCCGGTTTGAACTTTACAACCGTGGCCGCAGCCTCTCGAATTATAGCAAGTTTTGTTAACGAACTTGGATTAGAATATCCATAATGTTGCAGTGATTGCGAAGGGTTATTAGTTCTAATAATTATTTGATTGTTTATGAAACTGCTTATTAGGACTTGGAATTATGAGACTAGTGGTCGTCTTAGGGTCGTGGGTTCGATTGCCGGGTTGGGCTAAATGTTTTTGGGATTTTCGATCTAGAATTTCACCCCATAGATTTGTGCCCGGTTGATTTTTGCCTCCTATGCACTCTCGCTCCGAACCAAGGCCTGAACCAGGGCCAGACGCGAATGATCACCGCCACCGATCGCCTCTGCGAGGACACGGCAGTGCTCCGCCCAAGCCGGGCAGACCTCCACCATATACCCCACCGTGTCTTCCGGGACGATCCACACAGTGGTAACACCCGGACGTTTCCTCCCAGCTTTTAGTACGGAACCCTAAAGATTAAATAAAAATTACGAAGCCAAAAGGCTATAACTCTGTATGCTGCTGCGAGATTTAAGTATAAGTGTCGTAGCGCTAGTACTCTGGTGAAAGCTATAGTAATTTTAAATAAAATACATGGTCTTCAAAATTTGAAAATAGTTTATTGAAAAAATAAATAAAACAATCAATTTTCACAATATTGTAACAGAAATACATTAGAATAAAATAAAATATCAAATCAATTAAAATAAAAGAGTGAGTAGTTATATACTAATTACAAACGTGATAGATTTAAAAGTCATTTCAAACTAGGCTGAGAATCAGCACTTTTCGAACGTCAAAAATTAAATGAGACAGTCCCTCAAAAACGCCCACCCTTCACCACTTCCTAGTGCTTTAGCTGGTAAGAAGAAGTGGCGCAACAAACTCCCCAGCAGCACAACTGTTCGTTTATTATAATATATTTTTAAATTACATTGACTACTTTTTGTGCCAAGTTCTAGGATCATATATATGGAAGCCTCCATCAGCGTGACTAATTCCAGTTATTCTTCGGAAGTTTTCTTGAGCATTGCCTGTTATACAACCACCGTCACAATTGCAGCCGAATATATTGCATTTACCTTTACCACAGTACCATCCTTCTGTGTGCGTTTTCCCATCACCACAAACCTTGGCTATACAGTAGGTAGGTATTGCAAAATTGGCCAATAGATCACCTTCTTTACCCGTGTCCATGTATAAATATTGATCGTATGGCCAACAAATATCTGCACGCCAATACATGGCTGTCTTACCGCAACATTCAGAATGTACTCCGAACACAGCGAATATCAGTACGAATGCCAAGGTTCCAGCGATGTTCATTTTGATGAACTTGTTTTTAATATGATGCGGTGTATACAGTGAGTGGTCGGTCTTTTATAGTACGTTTCTACCTACATTATGTTTACCGATTTAGTAACAGGAAATCTTTTTTTATATTTCTAATATTTCCTGCTGATGTGTGTTTTCTCAAAAACTACACACGCGAGCAAAAAACTGGAATCACTTCATCGTTCGCTGCTCGAAAAAAGAAAGAAAGAAAAGAAAAAGCATTTATTGGGACTCGCACAGATCGCAAATTAAACTAAAACACACTCATGGAAACATAAAGAACAAAAATAAAACAAAATAAAAACAGAAAGTCCTGTGCGAGGCTAAAAGGCCCCATCTCAGCATGAACAAACAAACAAAACAAATTTTTACAACTTCTATGCAATGAATAGTTTAGTCTTTACGTCAATTTATATTACTAGAAGCTTATTTCCTACCATTTTTTTTATTGAGTGCTATACTTATAAAAGGCAAGTAGAAAGGCATGCAAGATAGTGGTGCATACAAAACAGTAGGGCCTACTGTTTTGTATGCACCACTATCTTGCTAATTGCTATTGGGGACTAATACTGGAACGTCTATGAAGATAATACCTATGATTTTATTTACTAATACGAGTATCACGGAAAAATAAGTCTTTAATGATTTTGTTATTGTGACCATTGAACTCGTTTTTTTTGAAAATTATAAGCGGTTTTAGGTTAACAGGATTAACCTAAAACTACTTAATCATTTCACTTGCCTCAAATCACGCCAGTATTCCCCGAAGTGGTAGGCAGAGGTACACCCGTCATATTTAATATAATTATGCGTTAAATAGTGGACAGTATCTAATATAGAGCTGGTACAACCATGGAAGTACCTAGTTGCGTATTCTGAGACCGAAAATTGTATGTCACACAACAAAATCTTTGATTTTCTATTGTGAAATTTGGTTTTACCTTGCCCAGAACGTTCGTGCAATTAGGCACTAATATAATCATTCGTAAAACAACTATACCAAGGTCGATAGTCAATGAGCACCAGCATACGCACAACGGAAGGGAACAATAGAAATATGCGTAACGCTAGGCCACAAAATAGATCGATACAAAAAGCCGGCTCTATAAAATGAGAAAAAACTGGTCAAGGGGGAGCCGGACTCGCGCACCGAGGGTTCCATACGTATATATGATGTTGATGATTTCTGAAAAACTGTGCTATTTAGAGACATCGTTTTATTTTTCCTGTAACCTTTACATAACTTCTATCACATAGAATAATTTCACATTTTTTTTTTACATTTTTCCTCAAACGTCGGAATCTGCTGCCTAAAAAAAAAGTTTGAGAATGTGCAAACAGCGCTCTTTCATGTGGTACTCCACATGCCCCTAGTAGCCCCACTTAATTTTTAAGACCCCCTTTCAGTCCCTTTTGCAAAAAAGATATTTTTTTAAAATTTCTTTCTTGTTTATCAAAATAGGTGGGCAAACGTCATCTAAAACTGTTCTAAATTTCAAGTTGATAGCATTAGTAATTCTTGAGATATCCAGATGTGACAGACAGAAAGACAGACAGACAGACAGACTTAGTCTCACCATAATGGTTCCTTTTTATCATTTTGGTACGGAACCCTAAAAACAGGCGCACGCACACATAGTCGCGTACGTTCGGCGATCTGACACTACCTCGTCGCTCTCATCGTAGTTGTAGTCGCGTTTTCTATATATGTGTGAATTTTTGGAGCCGACCTTCTGCGTACAAATGATGAACATATCATATCTAGAAGAACATAGACTTGAAAAGTGAAAGTCATCTATTAGCGGATACGATGTCTACTGAGACGCAAGTTTTGAAAGCACTAAACAGGATTGATGTTAACAAGGGTGCTGGTCCGGAAGAGTTGCCGCCACTGCTAGTAATTTGGCATATCCCTTTATCTTTATTTTTAATAAATCGCTCCTAAAATCTAAATATCCCACAGAATGGAAAAAAGCTAACCTGGTTCCGATATTCAAAAAAGGTGATTGCGCCGATGCTAAAAAATATCGGCCAATCTCTATCTTGTCCATGTTCTTAAAACATTTTGAATCAATAAGTTACCATATATTAACATCCCATGTTAAAACACAACTCTTCCCTCAACGTCATGGTTTCTGCAGCAACAAATCCATCACTTTCACAAATTTGGTATCATACCTTGATCCAATCTGTATGAGCACTGACTCTGGCCAACAGATCGACACTCTGCATACCGTCTTCAGCTGCGCTTGTGTTAAGCTTAACATGCATAACGAAAGAAATTACATGGTCGGAACCACCAGCAGGGGCCCATGTTTGCCTCTGCTGGAGTGTTTCAGATCGTATTTATGTGCGTGAACACAAAGAGTGGTGATAAACAGCTATCAATCTCCAGAGTAGATCCCAACTTCCGGTTTGCCCAAGGATCTCAACTCAGGCCAATTCTCTTTGCTAAATTCATTAATGACATAATAAATTGCATCAAACATAGCCAATGTTCCTTATTAATCGTCAAATTAAAACTCAACAAGACATTACTCTACTTCAATCTAATCTGAACTCAATACTAAGCTGGTGTATGGTGAATGAGATAGTTCTGAATGCCAGCAAATCTATCCCATACCATCAATTTACTTCCTCATCGGGACGTCACTGTAATAAGTTAAAAACTTACGGGACAGTACATAGGTGTAGTATTAGCAGCGATCTCTCATTTACCACACACATCAATAATGTCATTGAAAAGGCAATGAAAATGGTTGGGTTTATCAATTCTTATTTTAATTAACCTTGGCATTGAAAATTCTCTGTATCACCTTTGTGCGCACCCTCGTAGAATATGCATCTCTCGTCTGGAGTCCGACTTATATTATTCACGACGAGGTGCTTGCTGTTTAAAGACCACAAATGTCCCTATAGAGCCGATTACACAGAACGGCTCAGCTACTTCAAATTAGACTCATTGAAGCTACGAAGGATTCTAAATGATCTGTCAAGCCTTTATAAAATAGTGAACGGGATAACATCAACTCCAGATCTCCTTGACAAAATCAACCTAGAGGTAACTCGTCATTCTCACCTCTCCGGTCCAAGCGTACCACTAGGACGTTCGCCACTAAACCGTGTCGCACAAACCTGGGTAGCATGCTCCTGTAATCAGAATGTTGACTTTCTACAACAGAATGTTTAGATGAATGTGGCCTTTCTGTTCAGTTGACAGAAATATCAAATTTTATTTGATAGTCTGCCAATATTTAAAACTATATTATTAAAATTGACCTGTAATCAGCTGCCTACTTATTCTAATTTAATAGTAATGTAATTTTAATTGAATGGTGTTGTATTTTAATTTAATAGTGTAATCAAATATATTATTAATTTAATTTGAATTTAGTTTAATTCGACTTCGACTATATTTTTTGTTCATGTTCTAACTTTTATCACGACATTTTATTTAATATTTAGTTTTGTTACCTTATATAAGTGCGAATATTTTATTGTGATTTTGTATGGTTGTATTTCTCTCAAAACGGTTAAGGGAAACCCTGTGTAGAAACTGGCATGTCCTAGAATCAAAAATTTGAAGACATCTACCAGCCCGCACTGGGTCCGCGTGGTGCATAAGTTATGTATTTACACAGTATTGAAGCCTCATCATTACCTATTGATGCTATCCTTGTAAATATGGCGTTAGTGTGCCTTGCTCATTATATTATAATAATTAAATACAATGTTATCTAGTCGCTCTAAACCTTTAAACAATGTTATCTACTCGCTCTATATACATGTGGCGATGGGGAAAAACCCGAAGGATTATTCTGTGGTTAATTAAATTCAATATATTTGGCAGCAATTGTGATAGCGGCTGTATAGGTGGCGATGCTCAAGAAAACTTCCGAAGAATAACTGGAATTACTGACACTGTTCGAGGCCTCTATTTAAATGATTCTACGACATACCACAAAGGGTAGTCAACGTAATTGGAAAATCTATTCACTTTTTTTAACAGTGAACGTTGATTTTATTTTAATTCTTCCTTTATCATTTGTACCTACTCATACTCATTCCTTTAAGTGCATTCATATTTTATTTATTTTAATGTATTTCTTAACTATGTTCGGTCGGTTTCCAGTCTAATCGGATGCAGCTGAATACCAGTATTTTACATGGAGCGACTGTCTATCTGAACTTCACAATCCAGTTACTGGGTAATACGATTCCCCTTGGTAACACTTGTTGTCAGATTTTTGGGCTTCTGACTACCCGTAACGACTATCAAAGATCTACGAATGACAGCCGAGACCTTAACGGGCATTCCGAGGCACGGAGGGGACTTTGTATGTGAAGATGGTCACCCATCGACGGACCAACCGCGGCAAGCGTAGCTTAACCGGATCGATCGACCCTAGCGGCTGTTATTTGATTGCTTATGAAACTACTTATTATAAAAAAAACTTTTTACAAAAAAAAAAAATAACCGACTTCCAAAAAACACTACAAAGTGAAAAATAACTTTAATTTCGGAAGTCGGTGTCTTTGGGTCTGTATTTTAGTTTTATGCCACCGACTTCCGAAATTAAAGTTATTTTTCACTTTGTAGTGTTTTTTGGAAGTCGGTTATTTTTTTTTTTGTAAAAAGTTTTTTATTTTTCACTTTTTAGTGCCGAAAAAGAATTTTCCAAATCGGTTCGTAACTGACGGAGTTATGCGCGAACAAAAAACGCAATGCAGAGTAAACGAAAAGATCGTTAATTTAGACAATGTAGATACATTTTTAGATGTTTCTTGATTTTTCAAAAACCGCTTGTCCGATTTCGATAAAATTTTCATGGGATTATTTGAAAAGTATATCCTTTCCAACAAAAAAAGAATTTTTCAAATCGGTTGGCAAACGACGGAGTTATGCGCGAACAAACGTAAAAAAAAAAATACAAACATCCGAATTGAGAACCTCCTCCGTTTTTAGGAGTCGGTTAAAAAGGGCTTGTGGCTAATTATTTAGCCACCCCTTGTCAAATAATTATTAGAACTAATTACCCCTCGCAATCACTGCAACATAATATTGATATTCTAATTGCCCAACTTAGTTAACGACGCTTGCTATAATTCGAGAGGCTGCAGCCACGACTGTAAAGTTCCAACCGCATGGAGGAAGGAAATGGTAGTTCTATATTGAAGCTGGATGCATTTCAATGTTAATTTTGATGGAGTAGATGTGTAGATTAGTTAGGGAGGCTATGTTTACGAGTATTAAGGGTTTTCAATAGAGATGGTGGTGTTTAAAATAGGCTGTAAACGTAGGTCGCTACCACACTGGATATGTTCTTCCTTGTTGTATCGTAACATCTCGAACTAAAAGAATAGATATCCTAACTAATCACATGACACTAATATTATAAAGGCGAAAGTCTCATCCAAATCCGTGCAGCTGTTTTAGCGTGAAAGTATAACAAACAAATTCAGTTCTGCATTTATAATATTACTAGCTGCGCCCCGCGGTTTCACTCGCATAAGTCTTGATCCCGGAAAAATATCGGGATAAAAGTAGTATATGTTCTAATCCAGGTCATGGTCTACCCATATGCCAAATTTCATCCAAATCCGTTTAGCCAATTTAGCGTAAAAGCGTAACAAACAAACAATCCCACATTCAAATCTATGCTAATATTAAAATCAGCATATTATAAAGCTGAAGAGTTTGTTTGGTTCAACGCGCAGGAAATACTGGTTTGGATGGATTTTTTTTTTGTGTTGGATAGTCAATTTATCGGGAAAGGCTATAGGCTATATAACATTACGCTACAACCAAGAGGAGCGGAGCATCAATGAAAAATGTAGCAAAATCCGGAACTAAAAAAATCGTTTTGAGAGCTTCGTAAACGATTAAAGTTACGCAAAAATCATGAATGACGGAATTATTCCCGTTTAAAAGTTCTAAAAAAAAGTCCGCAACAGCATAATAAGTATGTCTATCTTTTAAGGTTGACTCACTATAACCTTTTTATGGTAATCAAATTTGTCCTAAAATAATGCATTATTTGCGAAGGTGTTTTTATAAACATGATATTTATCCGTATCCAAATAAATACGTTATTCATCACAAGTAATTCATTTTGGACAAAATTTCCCTTGACATCATGTCATCAGATTTCAATGAATATCTTAGGAGATATCATAGTTTTAAAGTCACACAAATATTATAAAGGCGAAAGTTTGTGAGTGTGTGTGTATGTTTGTTACTTCTTCACGCTCAAACGGCTGGACCAATTTTGATAAAATTTTGTATGAAGGTAGGTGACACCCTGGATTAAGACATAGGCTACTTTTTATCCCGATATTCCCACGGGATTGAGACTTACACGAGTGAAACCGCGGGGCGCAGCTAGTAATAATATAAAATGCGAAAGATTGTGAGGATCGATGGATGTTTGTTACGCTTTCACGAAAAAACTACTGAACGGATTTAGATGAAATTTGGCACACAGTTAAACTGCTAGTTTATAATAATATTAAAGAGAGGATTCTCTTTGTATGTAACCTAATGATTAAGGAAAAACTCGATACAAAAAACAAATTATTGCTGGTCAAGTCACGAGTGACGATACTGCAGTATCTACTTCTTCTAATACTTGGATACTCTCAAGAAAGGATATTAAACATTTTGGTTTTTCGAAGGGACATGATTTCAAATAACGCCAAAACCTTCCGAGGTACTTAATTTAACATGTACCGCTCAAATGTGAATAAAATCAAAATCAAATCAAAAATGTTTATTTGTTAGGATATGGTACAATAGATATTATAATATCAGTTCAAGCATTGCCATAGTATGGCGTACAGATATCTCTATACAAAAACAAAGCCCATTACTAACCTATGTATAATTATGAATAATAATGAATTAGAGAATAAAATATAAATCTTTTTTTTTTTTTTTTTCTCAATTCTAGAAAAGTTTTATTTAGATTAACCATTTTGTAAGTCTTTACATAATTTAAAAACTAAACAGACTTAAAATAAAAATAATAATATGTACAAGTAAGTATATACCAAAGGGGGGAGGAAAAATCATAGGGCATCAAAAATTCCTCCGCATCGCTGTCAGTGGTTTTTTTTCTATTATCAGTCTGAACAAATCTATTAAGGAACTAAGCTACGTTTTGGTCAAAAGTGACTCAAAACTGTTCGTGTACTCGTAGCGGTGTGAATGCGGTCTGTGTTTTGAAACTTTTCTGTACTCTACTGTGTTTATAGAAAAGTACCTACATTAATAATAATCTTTTTAAGGTTCCGTACCAAGGGTAAAACTTACGTTAATTATGAATATGACAAACAACTTGTTTTTTTGTTTCACTGAGTGGAATGTTTCATGATTATCAGCGGAGCAATGGCAGATGACACTGTGCTATCATTCGTTACAACTATTAGGAAGGCAATCAAGTAAACTATAAAATAGCAAATAGCATGGAATTCCATAGAAGTATCACCATACCTTGGTAAACGCACACATTTTTTTAAACCCAAAGTTGTGGTACCCGGAATACTCAACCACAGAGGAACTGGCTATTTTACCTCTAACTGCCGAAACACAACTATGCTGTTAACATTGTTGTAATAGCGACAGACTTAGATAAGATGGTGATAGCTAGCCAGGCGGACTTAGAACAAGCCCTACCACCAACCAAATCGAGCAGAAGATTTTTCCCTCGCTGGTTATCGAACCCGAGACCTTTTGGTCAGAGACAGGTGGTCTTACCACTGGACCACGGAGGCAGTTAATATGCCACAAATAATAACTTCGATAGACATCATACAAGTTATGTATAAGGCTTTTCCAAACGTTTAAGGTTAAAACTAATACGTAAACCGTACGTAGATGGAGTATTGTATGCATGGTTCAGATAATAAATAACGCCTTTAATCTTTTACTAGAGTTTAACAATCAAATAATTGGTTATTATCTCAGGTTTATCAAAGGTTACCTACGAACAACCTAAAAACAATGGTATAAGTTATTTTGCACCCGAAAACCCACAGCTAAACACGGTTTCAGGAAATAACACGGAAAATTGTGCATACATTAAACATAACATTGCGCTTGTAATCATTGAAGGTTCGGCAGAGGCGTACCAAACCAACCGGGCACATATTCAAACTCTGGGCTGCTACTGAGAAATTAAAGATGGAAAAACCCAATAACACTTTGCCCGACCTGGGAATCGAACCCAGGACCATATGCTCAGCAGTAGCATTCGAGACCACTAAACCAAACAGTTAGGTAAAATTGTAATCTTTATTAAAATACAAAATTTTGCAAACATTACATCAGAAACAATGTCAAAGCTTAATTTAACAATCCAATTTATTTCAGCCATTATGAACAACAAAAACATTTTATTATAGAGTGGTTTTCATTAGCCAAACTCATAGAAATACCAAAATGATATAATATAAAAACATTTGGTGCCGTGTTTCGCGAACTGAATCCTATGCAATTATGTTTAGCAAGCGACTTTGACCCTTAATGCTAACGAATTAAGACGAGTAATCCATTGGTTAATCTAGTGGAAACTAAGTTAAAAGAGGTTTAGCATTGGCCGGTTGTTACACCGTAGTTGCATGCGGCTAGTTATTTCATTAATTCGGTATTTCAAAGACGTTTATATTGTCACGCTGCTTTATTGTGTCAAGCGCAGTGCTGTTTTATATACGGCAACAATTTTATTAACAAATTAAAATACATAGTACTATTAGTTTTTATCATTTTACTTGTGGTAACCAAGCGTACTAAAAATGTGAATGTGTGAGTGAAGACGAGTAGCGTCAGCACACAACACACACACACTTTTGACTTAGCCCGTGTCTGGGACGGTACCGAGAGCTCCTGTACACACATTCACAGCATGATTCTTCTGCAAATTCGTTCTTAATTCACAAATAGTAAGTAAATCGACGATGACGTGAGTTGACAATAACTGCAATGTTTGATTTCATTATTGAATTGAGATACTGTATTGTTTTAAATTAAAGTAGGTTTATAACTTCAAGTTAGTTGGTCCTTAGTTCTAACTAGTTTTTAGAGTTCCGTACCTAAAAATGAAAAAACGGAACCCATATAGGATCACTTTGTTGTCCGTCTGTCAGTCTGTCAATACCCTTTTTCTCAGGAACGCGTGGAGGTATTAAGTTGAAATTAGTATCAAATACGAAGGTCTGTCAACGCAATAAAAAAAACGACGATTTATGCGACATATTTTGACCTAGAATCATGAAATTTGGTAAGATGCAAGGTCTCACAGTCACAGCACAAGTAAAGGAAAAAGTTCAGCAATCGTTAATTTGTAGTTTTATCACATTAAAAAAACTATTTTGGAATTACAAACTTACATTTACAGTTGGAAAATTGACCGTGGCGTATATCAAAGAACATGTTTTTCAACTAAAATTTTAAGTTTGTTTTTCGGATAAATTCATCCCAACTACGTAACGGAACCCTTCATTGTGCGTGGCTCGACACGCACTTGGCCGGTTTTTAATTATTAATGTAACAGTTTTTGTCAACTAAGTAGGTTTTCTGATCCTTACATTTTGTCAAGGGAATATATTATAATATATCAGCTGTTTCTTTTTCACTTGATGAACACAGATATCGGAGTATTTTGTTGTTAACAGACAATAAAGGGGTGACCAATCCTTCGCCAGAAACGAAACGGCCAAAGACCATACCTTGAGTTACGCTTCGGTGTAACAGGAGGACCACAGTAATGGGTTGTTAAATTTGTTGGACGCCTTATGGCTGAGAAACGGTGGAGTTGGAGCAAATTTATGCAACGGATAATTTTGTTCTCATGCTCCAAAGATGGGGTCTGAACCTTCCCTATTTCATGTGTTGCATTCTGAGGTGAGAGAGAGAGAGAGAAGTAAAGAGAAGGTAAATGCAACGACGTAACCAAAACTGTACATTTCTGTGTCGATATGATAGAAATATGCCTTGCCAGCCTTGTTAAAAATGTGTTTTTGAATATGAAAAATATAAACAGCAGTATATGTATATTATATATGAGCAGAGGTGAGTGGAAACGCCGGGAGGGGACGCCCTAGGAGGACATATGTATAGTGACCAAATTGGTGATGTTCTTCAGATAAGTCAGGTGCGTAGTACTCGCAACCGGCGTGCGTGTATGACCTGGGGGCCGATCGCGCTATTTCTCAACGTAATTACCGTTCGAACGGAACGTTTTTGGTTTTGGTTTAGTTTTGGTTTAGCTGATGTAAGAAACGGTATCGCGCTATTTTTTGTGAGAGTATTGTTCGATCGATCGTTCCTCCAAAGTAACTTCCAAAGTAAAGCTAAATCGTTTCCGTTGAAATGATTAGCGCGATACGAAATGTGTCTAACGTAACGTTTTTGGTTGTGGTATTAACGTTCAAAATTAGCGCGATCGGCCCCCAGATGTATGAACGTAGGCGAAGCAAAAGGAGTATGTACGGAGCGTAGCAGGTGGCGTTCTATAGTTTCTGCCTACCCCCATGGGAAGAAGGCGTGAGTTTATGTATGTATGAATATGAAAAATGTAATTTTGAGAAACTGATAAATCTTTGGGACAGACCGAAAATCGACTTTATTTAAGACTAATTATTTAAAACAAAGTCGATTTTCGTGTCTGTCTGTGTGACCGCTTAGTTAGATCTTGTAACACACTGGATTTTGATGCGGGTTATTTACAGAGTGGCCAATTCGAGGTACAATTTAAATGTCTATAATTTTTATTACAAACGAAAATTACCAGATATTTTTCCATGCCATAATACAGGCTTGGAAATTTTGTATGAAAAATAACATCTGTCAAATCTCTAGCTTTTTGCTGGTTTAAAATGCGATCGCTTTTCATCCTGTTTTTCACCAAAGTTTCGCATACTTTAAGTGGCCATCATCAGAGGCACTAATAGTCTGCTTATGCTTATTATGAGCAATTCTGATCAATTCTGAACATTAGTGTTCAGAATTGACCATGACGCCTTTAGATAACCCTACAGAAAAAAGTCAGGACATTACGAATCTAGTGAATTTGGGGGTCAATTGTGAACATTACTTGAAAGTTATTTTATCGGAAATATTCCTTCCAAAGAATGGTACAATTACTCCAGGTAACCAGTCAGTCAAAAAAAAATAGGGGACTTGTCTGGGTCAACAAAGTTAGCCCTTCTCCACAATAGTTAAAACGCTGTATATTTACAAATCCTCTGTGATCAAACTGGGATTAGGAACACATACTGATTTGTTGGAAAAAAAAATGGATCGTTTTTCAATCCGTGTAGGAACTTTTTGATTAAATTACTGAAATTAATGCGATAGTCATGGCCTTATAAACGAGGTTTATTGAATTTGCTACACTTTAACTAAATAGTGGTTATCAAAAAACTGTAAAATTTGCCGCCAAATGAAAATGGTGGCCAAAAAAAGTTGTGTACATTGGATTGAGCCACCCTTTGTGAAATTATCACATAACTTCTCCCGCTCTGGGCGGAGCGGGAGGGCGTGTCAGACTTTTACTGACTAAAACCCACCCGTGTTCCTTCCGTTGCCTGTGTGCCAGGGCCACGATATCCCTTTCGGACAAACTCGCAACCCTGGCAGGCATTGGTCCTAACGGACCCCGTCAGTTTGTGCTGACATCTCTTTGACGCGCGCGTGGAACACAACACGCCGTCGACCCGGGCCTGGTCCTTATCGGACGGCGAGCTACCCATCGCTCACCGTCCGCAGGCCCGCGCCTACGGTGGCCGGAAATCGGCTTGCGACTCCCGACGGTGTCTCCTGCGGTGACTAAGGGCGCGAGGGCGCGAACCTTGTCTCACCCTCACGCGTTCCGCCTCCTCCTTCGCTAGCATAACTGCTTCGCAGAAGGAGGTGACGGCCTCCCATGCACTCTCGCTCCGAACCATGGCCTGAACCAGGGCCGGACGCGAGAGATCGCCGCCACCGATGGCCTCCGTGAGGACATGGCGGTGCTCCGCCCAAGCTGGGCAGACCTCCACCGTATGCTCCACCGTGTCCTCCGGGCGATCCACACAGTGGTGACACCCGGGCGTTTCCTCCCGCTTTATCCTGAACAGGAACCTCCCGAAACAACCGTGTCCGGTGAGGACCTGCGTCAGGTGGAAGGTGAGGACGCCGTGGCGCCTCTCTAGCCACTCCTCAAAGAGGGGACTTATCGCCACAATTGTGGCGTGCCCAGCGCTGGGTTGCGACAATCGCACTCTCCATGTCGCCATGAGATCCCGCCGGAGCTCTGTCCGCCGTGCCGTGATTTCTCGCGGCAGCGGAGTTTCACCCCGGCGCGCGGCGTTTCGCCGGATTGAGCCACCCTATACAACATTTATTCCGGAAGGTTTATACCTATGTATACCTAATACATTACTCAATATTAACTTAGATATGACACAGAAATCAGAAAGCCAGCTGTCGCTGGAAACCATCGCTGGGGCTCTGTCTCGCATAGGATAGCAGCATTATGCTGAGCGATGGCCGTTTTGCGTGGATGTGACGCATATTCAGACTTAACTTCTTATTTCGTGTTTGTTTTTAGGGTTCCGTACCTCAAAAGGAAAAAACGGAAACCTTATAGGATCACTTCGTTGTCCGTCTGTCTGTCTGTCTGTCAGTCTGTCAAGACCATTTTTCTCAGGAACGCGTAGAGGTATCAAGTCGAAATTAATATCAAATACGTAAATCTATGGTCCCTTGAAGCTCTAAAATAATAAAGCTTCCTTTTTCTTTCTTTCCAATCATGAAATTTGGGCAGAAGCAAGGTCTCACAGCACAAGTAAAGGAAAAAGTCCGAAAATTGTTAATTTGTAGTTTTATCACATTAAAAAATCATTTTTTGCGATTACAAACTTAAATTTTCAGTTGGAAAAATAACCGTGGCGTATATCGATGTATGGGAGAACATGTTTTTCAACTACAATGTTAAGTTTGTTTTAGGGACAAATTCATCCTAACTACGGAACACTTCATTGAGCGTGGTCCGACACGCACTTGGCCGGTTTTTTTTTCTTACCGTTATCTTTGCCGCCTATAACTTATTTTCTTTCTTTTCTTTAAATTTCGATATTTTAGGATTTTATCACTTTCGTATGCGGTGTTTAGTTAGCAAAGTAAAGTCAAAGTGTGATCTATGAATCTTTCCCTGAGTGTTGGCACACCAATAAATAAAATAAATAAAGCGCCGATTCTAATATCAGATATGCGATTCTTCATTCACGTAGGCATAGTTAAACATATTTATCTGCCACCCTAGTTTTCATATTCAGGCTGATATTATTAAGGCACTAACATCAATCACAACCCTTTCAGTAAAAAGGTGCTTATTATTGTGTTTGATATCACTCGGTGTGATTGATGGTATGTGATTATGTTCGTTAGTATTTATTTGAGTTCATAACCTTTTTTTTTTTGGGTGTGAAATTATTAAATATTTTCTCCCGCTCTGGGCGGAGCGGGAGGGCGTGTCAGACTTTTACTGACTAAAACCCACCCGGGTAGCCTGTGTGTCACGGCCACGATATCCCTTTCGGACAAACTCGCAACCCTGGCAGGAACCTACACAGGCTATCTTTCTGTGAGGAACTGTCTAGAGTAGTCTGTGTGACACCTGAAATTCTGCGTGTCAATGACTAACAGCTGCACTCAGAAAGGTTCATTAAATTAGTCCTAACTCTTGACGGCACGGTTGGCGCAGTGGTTAAGCGATTGACTGCTGCGCTGCGTGTCACGGGTTTCATTCCCGCACGGAACAAATATTTGTATGAAAAAAAAAACCTAGTTCTTAAACTATGCATTCAATCTGTTAATCAACGGTATATTTGAGAGGCATAATTAAAGGGCACTTAACTAATGACAGTTATAAGTATCATCCGTAGGGCGAAGCATCATCAAATCATTTTATCGATTGTTTATCGATAAAGCCTTAGTGTAGCCATATTTAAAAAGTGTTGATATTAAATAACAAAAAAGTTTTTATAAACACGTTGAAACCTATTATTCATAGGAATATAAATAACAATCAGTTATTTAACTATGAGTCTTTACTAAATAAAATAAACCGATTCCGACCTTTTTCTCGTAACTGTCTATGTCCAATCAGGGAATTAACAATCGAAGATTTTTATTAGTGTTTTTTAACATCTGTTTTTTTTTTCATACCACACTTGTTTTCTCAACTCACTTTAGACATTGGCAGAATAATCGACACCGGCTTAGCTTGGCATATAATAAAAATAGAATAGATGTTCTATTTACGTATTTTGATTGTATTTCATTCACCGGACGAGAAACTTTTGTTTTGTGAATTTTAGATTTGAATAGCCAGAAAATACCATTTAGATTTTTGAAAGTAGCTAGATATTAGGCGCTCGGAAATTTTGGGTCACATATAACATAACATTACGCCTGTAATTCCCGAAGGGTTAGGCAGAGGTGTACCTATAGTACACCCACATTTCGCCAGTTATGTTTAAGTTCCATGTAATAGGAGGTCATCAAACGGGCACCAACCCAGGCTCCAGGCTGCTACTGAGAAATTCCAGATGGAAAATCCCAATAACACTTTGCCCGACCTGAGGACTTTATGAAGGGGATCTTTCAGATATTTACTGTCAAGAACCACAAGTTTTTTCCACTAACAGGTGAATTTGCCCTTTGTCGATGACCTAGTACTTAAAGGCACTCTTTATTCTCGTATTACATAGGCACAAAGTTATCCCGAATAAAACGGAACAGATAAACGGAATAGATAGATGACGCGATCAGAATTCCGCTGAGTAAAAAGTTAGACCGGGTGAAGTTAAACTGTTCACGAGGGACTTAATCAGAAAAAAACCTAGTAGCGATGAAAAATGGGAAGTAAGCAATTTTGTACTTTTATTCTTTTTGTGAGTTGTAGAAGATATTTATGTGATCATTGTCAGTCTTATTACGTCATATTTATGAACAAATGTAATCTGTTTCAACAGTGAAATTGATTGTATCAAATTACAACAGTGTGTGAGATTTTACAGATTGGTGGATCCTCTATGTTTTGCCCAGAGGCGTACAAATATATTTAATTAACATTGTCGATTTTTTACTTTCCCACACAAATTACATTTTTACACATAACATCGCGCATGTAATCCCCGAAGGGTTAGGCAGAGGCGCACTTATAGTACACCCACATTTCGCCAGTTATGTTTAAGTCCCATGTAATAGGGGGCGAGCCTATTGCCATCATTCGGGCACAAATCAAGACTTCGGGCTGCTACTGAGAAATTCCTGGTGGAAAAACCAAACAACCACTTTGCCCGACCTGGGAATCGAACCACGGACCTCGTGCTCGCCAGTAGATCTTGCGACCATGTGTATTTAGACCAAATACATATTAAAATCCGTATATAATACATTAATACAATGACATTTTAAATTAAAAATATCGTTTTGTTTCGTGTGTATGTGTAAGTAACGCAGCTGGTCGCGATAAAAACAAGAAATAGAACTTGGGTTTATAAACTCCTTTTCACACTATTTTTTTATCCGCAAGTTTATCAGACTAACAGTTAAGTAACAAAGGATCCTATTTCCATGTGATCATTTTGATAAATTTACATTTATTGTAAATTAATGAAAGGGTGGGGCAGGATTTGGCATTGTCATACAGTCAATTTCAATAAATGCCAAATAGATTGAAATTACATGTCATAATAATGCTAATGTCTAACAAAATTCAAAATCGTCAAAATAGGTGAGGTGATGTCCATTTTTTTGAAGCAGTCATTATAGAATTATCGCCCAAATATTCCTGTAGTGAATAATAGCATTTATTTATCAACATTCTTAATAGTTCTGTTTTGAAATTGTCCAGATTTAACGTTTTTATTTTTTCAGGTGGTTTGTTAAATATTCTTTTGGGCATACAAAAGGTACTTTTATTTATTAGTGCAGTTTTGCCATAAGTCACTTTGAGTTCAGATTTATTTTTCTCGCGTAATTTTCTGTAGTAACTTATTGTAGCTATTTAGTATAGTGAAATGTTATATTTGACAAAAATATTTGTTTCGTATATGTACAGCGATGGCAAGGTAAGAATGTTTAGACTTATAAAGAACGGTTGACAACTGTCTATGCTTTTCAGGCCACAAATAGTTCTGACACATCTTTTTTGGGCTCTAAATTCGAGTTCTCTATCTACTGGATTGCCCCAGTATATTACGCCATACCTAAGTGTTGAAGCAACATAACCATGACATTATAACAGCCTACTGTTAGTACGAATTCTAGGCACAATATTTTTGATAACTTATAAAGAGCATTGGCAAGTTTATTAAGTTTTTTACATATTTCGGCTGTCTGGGGTCTAAAAGTAAAATTGTTGTGTATATTATTAAAAAGAAATGTGATTTGTATGGCTCCTGAATCTTTCAATAAAATACCTGACCAAATTAAAAACTTACCGTTGCAATTTTTTTTTTAAGTTTTACAGAATTACTTGTAGATAAATGTTATTATTCTCTGCAGGATTTCCTAAATGATAATTTTTCAACTTGAATCATCTACTTTGTATAACATTTGCATGCTATGTTATGGCAGAATCTACATGGATCCCATTATGTATAATTTAACAACTTATTTTTATGTACCTAAATTTTAAGCAAATAAAGACCTATTCTATTCCATGAATACCAAGAAATTTAGTAGCATTAGTTGATTCTATTTTTGTCCTATATAGCTAATGTTAAGGAATTTGTTTGGGATCCTTTGATAAAAATGCATAATTCTAGTCTTTTCTAAGTTTATAATTAGATTATCGTTGTCAAACCATTTTATAATTCTATTTATGGGGATCATCACACTTAATGATTACGGTGATATCATCGGCGAATAGTACCATGGGGTGGTTTATTCAAGTGCCAATGTCGATCATAGCATATCATCAGGTGAGATGGTGACTAAATGCGAGCCCATAGTAATAAATATGGTAAGGAATCGCAGTAAGAAACTGTCGAGGAAACGTGTTCGAAGTAAAGAAAATCGACCAAACGGTTTTCTACCTAATATAAATGCGAAACTAACTCTCGTCTCACTAACTTTTACCTTTTTACGCTTTCTGCTGAATGGATTTCGATGTTGGCACACCGGCAGACCATTACCTGGGTTAAGACAAAGGAAATGTCCGACCACTACGCGGGCGAAACCGCGGGGAAAAGCTAGTGTGTTTATAAAATATCTGTGTAAACACATCCTCTCTCCTTAAACATCATCATTACAGAATACAGTTCCTAGCTCTTGTTTCATGTTTATTATTGTATATTGTATGTAAATATGTACATAGATAAGTGTATGCTTTATGTATGTATGTATTTATTGTATAGCTAAATGGTACTTACTGACTACCTGCAGTATTGTCTCTCCTTCTCCCTTTATTCCATCCAAAGGTTGTCTGTAAAAGATCGCTTTTAGCGATAAGACCGCCAATTGTGTCACCTTATATAAAATTTCAACATTTATAATATCTGTAACTTTTTATGGTGTACATAATAAACTGCTAGTTGCACGTAAGTCCATTAAATTTAATTCCCCAATAAAAGTAATGCTGTCTTTATCTAACGGAACGTATCAGGAAGTGACAGCATTACTTTTAATAGGGAATTAAATTGAACGGACTTCGTACAACTGGCGGAAAGAGTATTCTATTCTATTTTGTATGTCAGTCTTTTTTAGGGTTCCGTACCTCAAAAGGAAAAAAAAACGGAACCCTTATAGGATCACTTCGTTGTCCGTCTGTATGTCTGTCAGTCTAGCAAGACCCTTTTTCTCAGGAACACGTGAAAGTATCAAATTGAAATTAATATAAAATACGTAGGTCTATGGTCCCTTTAAGCTCTAAAAAAATCAAGCTTCCAAGTCAACGTAATAAGAAAATACGGCGATATAAGCGCCATTATTGCGTCATATTTCGATACTCGCAAATAAATCAAAACCTATAGGGTACTTCCTGTTGACCTAGAATCATGAAATTTGGCAAGAAGCAAGGTCTCACAGCACAAGTATAGGAAAAAGTCCTAAAAGTGTAAATTTGTAGTTTAATCACATAAAAAAAAATTTGTGAATATCTCGCACTTAAATCAAAACCAATAGGTTACTTCTCGTTGACCTAGAATCATGAAAATTGGCAAGAAGCAAAGTCTTATAGCACGAGTAAAGCAGAAAGACCAAAAATTGTAAATTTGTAGTTTTATCACATAAAAAAATACTTTTATTGCGGTTAGAAACTTAGATTTTCAGTTGGAAAATTGACCGTGGCGTATATCGATGTATGGAGAACATGTTTTTCAACTACAATGGTACTACAATTCATCCCAACTACGGAACCCTTCATTGTGCGTGGTCCGACACGCACTTGGCCGGTTTTTTTTTGCGTATCTACCTGGAAGTTTGGTTTTGTAGACGAAGTCGATCGTTCTCACACTCTTTTGTTTTATCGGGTAATAAGAGGCCTTATAGCCGACAACTCTAAAATTAAGAGGGCGTCATCAATTATGGGTAGGTTGCGCGGAGGCTCCAACAGCATCCTAAAACATTATAAGATAAGGTGGCCGGCCCCTTTATTAGGCACTGGGTGCGGAGGCACGTGCCAACATTGTGTTGAGCCACGTACTTATTAGTTGTTAGGTTAGTTTGTAAGTTTTATTAACATAGTTTTTAAGTCGTCGTTACTCATTTTTAGGGTTCCGTACCCAAAGGGTAAAACGGGAACCCTATTACTAAGGCTCCGCCGTCTGTCTGTCTGACTGTCTGTCTGTCTGTCCGTCTGTCATCAGGCTGTATCTCATGAACCGTGATAGTTGAAATTTTCACAATGATGTAAATCTGTTGCCGCTATAACAACAAATACTAAAACAGAATAACATAAATATTTAAGGGGGCTCCCATACAACAAACGTGTTTTTTTTTGCTTGTTTTTGCTCGATATTGATAACGGTAACAGTTAGACGCTTGAAATATTCACAGAATATTTAGTTTCACATTCACTTTAAAAATAAATAATTAAATTAAAATAAAAAAAATATTTAAGGGGGGCTCCCATACAACAAACGTGATTTTTTTTCCATTTTTATAGATAATGGTACGGAACCCTTCGTGTGCAATTCTGACTCGCACTTGGCCGGTTTTTTTTTATTATTTTTTATGTGGGACATGTGTATTTTTATGTCTGATCCGAAATAAATGAGAATATTATATTATATCGCGTACCCGCAGCGCCACAGCTGTGGGTACGCGAGCGCGAGTGGGCGCCCGGCGCCCAGCTCGATAACTACAGTCACAATACGTCACCACGCTCACAGACGCAATCGGGAAATGCAACTGTATTTTTTTTTTTTTTGAATGGCATCTCGCAGTTGGCCTTGAGAGGCCGTGACTGCTTAACCGGTCTTTTCTGTGGCTGCCCTAAGGTATTAGCTTAAAGCCTCCAGCCAGGAGCGTAAATATAAGTATTAAAAACTAAACGACAGCGCTCTAAGGGCACCCCCTGTGGGGTACGAACCTCGGCTTAGGGCGTCGTTGGGGAAAAACAGCAAATTGGGGACGGGCTGGATCGAAAGTTTAAATTCATGATTATTAACGGGGATTACTATTAAATGCTACGGTTCACTCAGCCTCGGGGCTGGCGGTTCGACGTGCAAGGGGGGCGGGGAACAATTAATTCTTGAACTTCGCGTGGTACCTCGGCGGCGAGGACGGAATGACGGTTTGTTTTTGTGCACTGTACTTGTGGCCCTATTGCTTTCCTGAAGGAGAGTAATGGGGTCATCCGGGTCTGAGAGAGTATGCCTAGGTCGGCGAGTCTGACTAATTTGAGAAGGCCTATAGCTAGCTGCCTGCACAACCAAGGGGTTGCGATGTCTATCTGCGGACTCGAAGAACCGCTTTGTCGCGCGTTTCATGAACTGTTTGATGGTGGGGATTCTAAGATCTACATGAAGGGTTTCGTTCCGAACGAACCATGGAGCGTCCGTAATTTTACGGAGAAATCGGTTTTGAAGTGCCTGCATTCTATGAATGAGATGGGGATGGGCGTGTGCGAAAGCGGCACACGCGCACGTCATAATCGGTCGGATGCACGCTGTGTAAATACGCAATTTGCCCTTAAGGGACAACTTGCTGCGTGAGTTCAGAACGCAATGAAGCCTACCGAGAGCGAAAGCGGCGCGCGAACGCACTTGCTTTATGTGCTCAGCGAACGAAATGTGATGATCTAAGATCACACCGAGATATTTGGCTAGCTTCTCCCAAGGGATAGGCTTGCCGAACATTTTGATCTGTCTTGGTAGGTCCGGTCTACGCCGGGGCCTAGAAAAGAGGACCGCTTGGCTCTTATCAGGATTGACCTCGATCCTCCACTTCCTGAACCAGTCACCGAGTCTGTTGACTTCGGTCTGTAGGATGCGGGAGATCTGGTCTTGACTGCGGCCGGTGTAGTAGATGGCCGTGTCGTCTGCGAACAGAGCTAACTACGCCTTTCTACTTTTCGGGATGTCACTGGTGAACAGCGTAAAAATGAGCGGAGCCAGCACAGACCCCTGAGGGACGCCTGCGCGGATCGGATGAGGGGAAGAGAGCGCACCCTCGATGCGATAGCGGAAGGTGTGGTCCAACAAAAAGTCCCGTAAGATGAGCACGAGACGATCTGGCACACCGAATTTGTATAGCTTATACAGTAAGCCGTTGTGCCAGACTTTGTCGAACGCTTTCGCGATATCGAAGAACACAGCACCCGTCATGAACCCGCGCTGGAAACCGGCGCTTATGTGTTCTATGATACGGTGGACCTGTTGTACGCAAGAATGTTGGGTTCTAAAACCGAACTGTTCGTTGGGGATGAGCCCCTTCGTCTCGGCGTAGTCTCTGAGACGCTTATAAATAAGCCTCTCATAGACCTTGCCGAAAACGTCGAGCAAACTGATGGGACGGTAACTGGAAGGCTCGGTCTTAGGCTTGCCGGGCTTCGGGATACCGATGATGGTGGCATTTTTCCACGATTGTGGAAAAATGTTATTACTAAGAGCACCATTGAAGATGGTGGTCATTAGCATGATCAGGTGAGCTGGGAACAACTGGACCACCCTATTGGTGATACCGTCTGATCCAGGGGCTTTACGGGGTTTCAGACCCTTGATTATATCGTGAACCTCGTCCGGGGAGACGGGGTCTAGAGGACAATCAGGGTCTTCGACCGGAGGGAGAGAGGCTCTACGTTCGACTTCGGCATCCACCTCGGTGAGGTGAGCCTGGTCTACTGGTTGAGAGCTGGGCGAGCACTGGGTCTCGAGGCTGTCAGCTAGGCATTCAGCCCTGTCGATGTCGTCGAATGCTATCGTCCTGTCGGGTCATGTCAGGGGAGGCATAGAGACTTGCTGGGACTTGAGTTTCCTCTGAAGTTCCCAGAATGCCAGATGAGTGGGCTCTAGCTCGCTCAACATCTTGTCCCAGTTACCGTCACGCAGCTCGGCCAAGCGTGTCTTTACAGATCTCTGCAAATAGCGCATGTGAGCTTTGTTGGCGTCACAGGGAAAGACGTCGTAGGCACGAGTAGCCGCGTTCTTCTCAGTCAGCAGTTCACGCACATCGTCCGGCAGCCTCAAGCGATGTTCGTCCATCGCCGGAGCTTGCCTTGAACAATCGTTCAGGACCGATTGTACGTGTTCCGTGAGGGAGCCGATCGCGGCCGTCGTGTCAGCGATTGAGGTAAACTGATCTGGTATAGAGTCTAGTAGAGGGGAGGTGGTGGATTTCAAGCGATCGCTTACTTTCCTCCAGTCCGTGACTACTTTGTTACGAGAGGGTTCGTCCGGGTCAGGGAGTCCGTCGCGAGGGACCAGTCTCATGACGACTGGTCGGTGGTCGGAAGTTCGTCCATCGCCTCTATCGAATCCAACCGGAGGCTGATATTCTTTAGGAGCGCAATACGTCAGGGGTATGGTTGGGGTCGTGAGGGTAATAGGTGGGCGTCATCGGGGCGATGACGTCAAAGTTTAGGACGGGGCAGAGGTCAAACAAGTGTCTGCCTCGGAACGTGGTACTGGTACTATTCCAGGCGGGATGTTTGGCGTTGAGGTCACCCGCTATGATAACGGATTCGCTCAGGCCAAAAAGAATTGAAAGATCGTCAGAGAGCAGTTTGAGACCGTCTGCTGACGAGGTCGCGGTGGGCGGCATGTAAGCCGAAACTATCGTAATCGGTCTATGACCTGACATGCCTAGTCTACATGCAGACACTTCAAGACACGAGAGAGTTGGAGGATCGAGAGGAATACAGTATAGAGGGGTTCTATAATAGATCAAGGTGTGCCGCCCCTGTGGCATCGAGACCTGTCATTGCGAACTATACGATAGTTCGCAACTGACGGGTTTCGATGACTCGGCTTGAGGAAGGTTTCCTGTACTAGGAGAATATCTAACGTGTTGACGCGGAGGAACTCGGCGACTTCGTCGCGTTGTCCCCTAATGCCGTTGGCATTGAAGAAGCCTAACTTGAGGGATCTGAGTTTAGTTCTTGCGGGGGCCGTATTATACATATTAGGGCCGTTTTGCGAAGGTGTTGAGGACTTGCGTAATTTCCGGGTACGCATTGAATATGCTCTGGATCTGATAAAGATTGCCAGAGGATTGAGCCTTGACTAATTCCCCGGCCATTTGAATGGCGCGAGGAGACATGAACACGTTGAATGTGCTCGTGATCATGCAACTGTAGTCTTTACTTTATTATTTATATTGTGTGCGGGCGCGCAGGACAGGGTGCAAGCGAGACAAAACACTTGATATTCCCGTGTAACAAATGTAATAAATGTTTTAGGTAGGTACTTACTTTATTTATGCATGGTGATGCGAGCGGATTAATTTTTATGTTTTTTAATCATATTTATTTGGTTGTATAGGCATTATATTCTAAGTACTGTTTATTTTATTTTATTTTGTTAGCTATTATGTACACACGGCTACACATCAAGCTATACATTTCCAGTATACGCTGAACTCTCATAGTACGGAAATACTACATAATGCAAGATCAGCTTATACTGGAATGTATAGCTTGATGTGTAGCCGTGTGTACAACTCATTAAACATGACTTGGGTTCCGTACGTATTTTACGGGTGACCACTGAAAATCAGCGCTGTGCTGTGGGTCCCCCATAGCACAGCATCATGCTGAGTGCAAGCCTTCTTGTCACAGTCATGACGTGCAGCTGCCGACTATTTATTTTTACCAGTTTATGTTTTCATATGTTTTGCACGTGTTTCTGTGACAAATAAAATTATTTTTCTTTCTTTCTTATATAAATATAATTGTTTTTCCAAAAGTCAGACAACCAGTCTTCCCAAGGGATATCGTTTACCCAGTAACTGGGTTGTTGAGGTCAGATAGGCAGTCGCTCCATGTAAAATAGTGGTATTTAGTTGCATTCGGTTAGACTGGAAGCCAACCCCAACATAGTTGGGAAAAGGCTAGGCAGATGATGAAATATAACTGTTTTCAACATTTAGAAGTCCGTCTTTAACAATCAAAAACACTACTAATTAACACCATCGTTCTAAAACAATCGAGAGAATCTACATAAACGTAGGTATATTCATACATCTCACCACCCGCCATTTTACTTTTCCCGACACCCTTATCAAGTAGATGACCGTTTTTAATTAATTAAAAGCGTGGATCAAGTCGGAAAGGAATTTGCGATAATGAACCAGAGGTTTTTTTTTAATTTTTCTCCGTCACGAAAAAGTAAGACACTCGGATGTTGAATGCCAAATTGGATAACATTTTTTTTAGACTGTGACGTTTTATTTTGGTTTCAAGTGTACTTATTTTTTTGAAATTGTGTTTTTTTTGTTTCATTCAATTGGATCACTGTTAAGTGCTGAGCCGACAATAGACAATTTTTTGTCTGCCGGACAGTAATGGCCGATGAAATGTACGGAGTCGGCAGTCTATGTGTCCCGCGTGTGCGCATAAATTTCCAAGCCTTCTATATTCACGGACAAATTCTTTATCATCTGCTATACTTGTCAAAAAATAATAGGCCCATTTTGACATTTAACGTGAATCTATTTATCGTGAGTGTCGAGCACTATACGAATCGATACTCGATACTTACGATAAATCGATTCAAGTTAAATGTCAAAACGGGCCTATTATTTTTTTGATAACTTTAAGTCAAAGTCAAACCATTTATTTCAAATAGGTACATAAGAGGCACTTTTGAACGTCAAAATTTACAAAAAAAATAGAATTGATTCTAGTTGCCCCTTCCAAAAGGTAGTTTCGTATGGAGAAGAATGGGCAAGAAACTCCACCGGTACTCTTTTAAAAATGTTTTACAATATTTTGTTTGATTACATTAATTATATGTGAAGACGATGCACCTAGAATAAAATTACTATACCATAATAGGTAAAACGAATTAAAAACTAAGCAATGAAAAATAACTTAATTATTAGATTACGTGGTGTTCACATATTTACAAACATCATACAAGTATGTTTTTCTAAAAAAATAAAAAAATAAGTCAGTGTGTGAGTATAGGTTATCACAGAATGTAAAATCAATATCATAAAAATAACAGATTTTACCATAAAAATAGCAACCAGTTTGATTTTGTCTAGACTCTAGATTGTCCTATGGAGCTGGACCAGCATGTTTCCAAGCATTCCTGTCCTGGATATAAGTGCCGTATGAGAGCCTTTTTCTCGCATAAAGTTTCTTCTTCTTGGCAAGCATACATCAACGTCGCTTGCATCATCGCTTACCATCAGGAAAGATAGTGGTCCGACCACAGAGTACGGAGACGCCTCGGTGGTCACTGCTAGAGATGACATTGTCAACACTTTTCATAAAAACCAAATGTGTCACTGGTTTTTGTACTCTGACACAAATGACATGTAAAAACTGATGAACAGAAATAGTGCGTGGAACGCAATGATGAAAAGACGTGATAGGATACCTACTCAACATTCGATCTTCAAAAACGGCTCAATGTCACACTGTTAGATGACACGTGGAAGTAGGACGGCATGTCATAATTATCGCGAGCGAAAAAGAGATAAGTTGAAGAAAATGTGGCTAATTAGCCGAGTTTTGACTTGTCAGTTGCGGAGTGTGTATAACCTAACTACCTCTTTTCACTTATAATGAATATTATTGGTTGAAGGCATTGTCGTTGCCACGAATTTTATTAGTATTACCGTATCTCCGGTGCGGCGATTCCGTCCAACACAAGCCTTACCAACATTTTAAATTTAATTTATTTATTTGTATCAGACACAAGTGCTCCATATTTTTGTTAGTATACTGAAGAATTATGTTAGTAACCAAGCTTTAAATACACACTACAATTATACTATTAATATATGTATAACTAAAATGAAATAACAGATGTACCAACTCACTATCAGTCTGTTGAAAATGAAAGCACTATCAGTCAGTTTTTGTAAGGCTATTGGGCTGCTAGACCTAATCCATATACAACAGTTATAAGGATCAGTTATATGCAGCTAAATAGCCCTTTGAGCTCTGTAGCTATTTGGTTTTCCAAGAAATGTGTGAAACTCGGGGTTGGTCTAATATTTACTAAGCTCCGGTCTCATGTTTACATCACAGTCTCTGGAATCTGATATTTAGGTATAAGCTGGGTTTATTTAGTTAACTACTGAGTGCGAATTTCACCAATGTAACTGAACGCAATCAGCACGTCTAAACCGAGTTCAAGAGCTGTGCGACGTCAGTGTCATCATTGTTGTGGTATATTGGCACTGACAGCTCTTGAACACGGTTTAGATGTGCTGATCGTGTTTAGTTTCAAACTTTCAATGGTGGAATTCATCCTAAGTGCCAATTTCACCAATGAAACTGAACGCGATCAACACATAAACTACGTTTAAGAGCTGTCACTGTCATTATTTCCTTTGGAATATTGACACTGACAGCTCTTGAACTCGGTTTAGATGTGCTGATCGCGTTCAGTCTCGTTGGTGACATTCGCCCTTAGTCTACAGGAGCGGCCGTTCGACGCTGTCCTGTACGATATTTTACGGTAAAATATTCAATCACACGTCAACACCCGAAAAACCCAACGTAATATAAAACTGCCATGTCATCAAAAAATTGTAAAGTAAAATATCATAATACGTGTGTACGTGTATGTATACGTGTGTAAATTATATATATATACAGGGTCAAATTAAATTAGCTAGTTAAACCCGCAGTCATGATGGGTGACGATATTTACATATAATAAAACAAAAAAAAAATTATTAGATAATGTATTTTTGGGTCATCCAATCATCAAAATCTGTTTTTTTTTTTCAGTAAACTTCACAGACGTGATGGGTATCGATATCTCAATACGATAAACCAGATTTTATCATACACTTGAAGTAAAAAAACTATCAGTGGCCAATGACCCCAAAAAAATCATCAAATCTTTTTATTTTGTCGTGTTTAGGTATCGATACCCATCACGTCTGCGGAGTTTCGCTAGCTAATTTAATTTGACCCTGTTTATATAGTTATGGTATAGTATAGGTATATTTAACATTTTAGATTAAGACTGCATATTTATATTTTCTCTTCTTGTTCTCACACACTATTGTCTACATTTCTTTTCATTTCTCCTTTCGCAGGTCTGCTGGAAGAAATTTCTTAAGAAATAATTAGTACCTTTGTACTAATATTATAATTATGTCGTATCTCTCTGTATTTTACTGTGTGTACATAAATAATAAAATAAATAAATAATAAAAAAACAATAAAAAGTTAAGAAAAGAAAAAAAACCTTGTCAGTCGTAGGACTGCCCGTCAGAAGTGAAATTTCTTAGTTTCACAAACTTGTAAACATCTGTATAATAGATGCATCAGAGCGTGACGGTCACGCAAGTTCAGTGCTCCATCCCAAAAGTGCCCAACGTGCCTCTAAAGAAGTTTTCACTTCGAAAACTCCATGTATTCACGATTAAATTAAAAAAAAAAAGCTATTATTAAGTAAATGTTATTACAGTGTAAACGAATATTTAAATGGTAAATCCCTAAAACTTTTATAAAAAAGTACACAAAAAAAGTTTTTTTTTTTTTAATAAGTTAGTTATAAGATAAACGATAAGTCCTCATCTTTACTTACAATCATTATTTTGCTGTGCCCGACAGGGTTCACTATTGTTCTAAAGCAAATGTTTACCACCTAAGCATAATTATACATTGTCTATGGAGTATTGACGGCACGGTTGGCGCAGTGGTTAAGCGATTGACTGCTGCGCTGCGTGTCGCGGGTTCGATTCCCGCACGGAACAAATATTTGTATAACCTATAAGTAGTTGTTCCGGGTCTGGCTGTTTGTGTATGTGAGTTTAAATGTTTGTAAACGCACTCACGACACAGGAGAAATTCCTAGTGTGGGGCAACGTTAAAAAAAAATATCGTGTTGAACGTGGCCTTTAGCATTGGCTTCCTAAAAAAGGTGATAACGGTGAAACAATAACGGCTGAAAAATACAAAGGAGAGGTCAAAAGTGGTACAATAATCCGAAGATTTTTAAACGCTAATGTAATGTACCTTATTAGAAAACTTATTTATTATGCTACGCGATTATAGTTAAATCTGATTTTTTCAGGCGCCCGTTTTCGTGAAAAAGTGAAAAGTGTTTCAATACAAACAAAACGCACATAGCCACATTTATTTGTTTCTATGCAATATAATTATTTTAAATGTGATAAAAGTTTCCGTTTCTAATCAATACTTTGAGATTTTATTATAATTTTAGCTCAATCAATCAATATTTTTTGTCTTAATTTCATGGGCAGTGCCATGAATATTATATAGAATAAATATTGATTATCATGACAATGCAGTAACTAATCGTGTCGAAAAAAAATCAAACCTAATGAAAAAAAAAAGTAAATGTCAATCCGAGTCCTGCGGGGCAAGCACCTTCTGTGACATGACTTGAGTCACACATTTTATCACAGTTTGAGCGATAAAACTGTTTTGTCATAAAATGCTAGTACAAATTGTCATGACATAATTTATCCTGTCTTGTCACAAACGTCTTGACACGCCCGTGCTCGGCCCGCTGCTGACTGACATTGTCATTGTAATTGTCACGTCATTTGCCACAGGGTTGCAAACATTTTATTTTTCAACACTTGTTTTAAAAATAACGGGCTGCTGTAAAAAAAAAATGCCCAAAGACATTAAAATAATTACCCTCTTTCAGCCTATATAGGTCAGAAGGCTGTTTAAATTTTCAATTATTTTAGTACCAAGCCTCATACATTTCGTGAACGTCTCCTTTCATGACGGTTGTAATAATAAAATATGACGGAACCGCTTTCCTAGGCAACTCTAGCTATAAAAAATAAAATTCAAAAATATTAATTTCAATCTATTTAAAATCATAAATGTAGTAAAAAAATTAAATTTAATCACACTTTTTATTTTGTAAAAACGTTGCCGTTGTAAAAACACTAAACATATACACGGTTACTGGTAACTCGACGTATTCCTTCCAGGACGTCACAGTAGGGTTAAAATGCAATAAATTAAGCCACCAAATGTTCTACCGAAATTCAGTACTTTTTGAGTTAATTATGTTTTTAGTTGTTTTATGAAAAATCCAATTTAAAAATGGTTTACGACGCGACTGTACTGGAACTTTAGTTACTATCATAGCTGATGCCGTAGCTGGTCTTTTTTGATAATTAAAAGTTCAAAAATACCTAAATCTTTGGCTATACCTAAATCACTAATTAAACATTATATTTTTCGTAATTTTTGTCATTAATTTATAAAAAAAAACTCAAAAACTACTGAATTTCTGTAGAACATTTGGTGGCTTAATTTGTTGCATTTTAACCATAATATAACGTCCTGCAAGGAATACTTCGAGTTACCAGTAACCCTGTATAAAAATAAATAATTTAATTATATGAATAAAATCAAAATTATAATATTTAAATCATTATTGATATTAGTTATAATTATATTACATTGTTATCCATCTGTATATACCTACAAAAACACATCATTTAAATGAAGTCACACATACATAAGACAACACGTCTAAAAACTTAATCAAATAACCCACCCCTGACTGTTCCCGGCGCAAAGGTGCCCATTACGTTTGCTTCATTGGCACGTTGGATGGCAATGGCTAACCTTTGCACCAAGAACGAGCCGGCGCGGGCGCGGGCGCGGGAGTCACCCGTTTTTAAATATAGCTTGTGCCCTACCTACCTAATGAGCTTCCTGGCCTCAGTGCCCCGACTACCCATGAAAAAAGAAAAAATTAAATGAAATGAAATGCATGAAATTAGAATTAAAATTTATAATAAATTTAAAAAAATATGTTTGTCCTTATAATGATATAAATATAATAAGAAAAATAAAAATTAAATATACTTAATATAAATTAATTGTATATATTATATATATATATTTGCTATAAAGAGACATAAAATTATTGAGACAGAATTCCATGTAGAGCAAGCAAAATGCAGTCAAAGCGAAGGCAAAACAAGCAAAACCCACAACAATCCGTCGATTCAAAAATATCAGAAACGAACACAAATACGTTCAATATTCGACCAGTAAAAATATGATGCAATGTAACCCTCAACCGCTCGGGTATTTACGAGACGTGGTCGCGAGTAGTTTGCACAGCACTCGCGCGGTGGCACTGTTTGCGACGCAATCGCGCGCCGATTTGTCGTGTCCTGTCGCAGGCGAGGGTTAAATCGCCACTGAATTTATCGTGTGTTGTTGGAGTTCCTTGGGTTGTGTAATTATGGAAAATGGTGGTGGTGTTTAGTAGCGATTACGTAGACTATTAGTCGATTTATTGTTGACATTTTTGTACCTACGAGTGTTTGGCTGCAGATTTGAGGACCATGTAGTACTGAAAACAAATTGGGAAAATACTTTTTTTTTGCTATTAATGCTTTTTTTGGTTATAAGTAGTCTGAACGCTTGTTGATGAAACGAAAAAAATATAGCATATTCTGCTATTTTTCTTTTTGTATTAAAATAACAGAAACAATAAGTCAATTTCACAGTCAAGAAAAACTGTCAACGTGATGAAAAATTAAAAACAAAAAACTAAACGCCACAGCCTAATCAAACAACACGGCACGCGACAACGCCATTCAGTCCAAACAATTTAACTGGACAAACGTTGGCAAAATTTTGACAAATACCACCACAAGCGAGCTGAGGCCGAACAAACAGTGTAACGTGTTATTTGTATTACTAAACGTCAGACAAGCAGAGGGTTAAAAATATTAACGTTGGCATATTCATCATGTGTGGGTTGTGGGTATACTGGTGTTTAAGCTGTTGGTTCTGTGTGTTGGTTGTAGAGGGTTACCTAAGTATCGTTGGGTAAGACGTAAATCTGTTGTAAATCTGCTGAGGTATTTGACATAAGCTAGGTTCAGACTTAAACCTAGCTTAGAAAGCAATATACGACACGAGATTGATAAAAAAAAACCACAGATATGAAAAAAAAAACGACTAAAACCGTAACTTGTAGTAAGGTTAAGTAAGGTTTTTGCTGTTTTTGTTTTTAACTTGTCTGATAGCTTTCTTTTTAATTTGTTAATTTGTCGCTTGAAATCTATCTACCACAAAAGCGGGAGCAATACAACGGCTATACACATTTGCTTTAACATTTTAAAATAAGTTTGATATTTATGCTCCCCTAATATAAATTTTATTTATTTATTTACTTCAGACACAGTGATATTTATGAATTATGTTATTACCCAAAGATTCAAATACACATCACACTCATATTATTATAACTAAAACATATTAACATCATCTTAAATAACAGAAGTACGTTACTCACATAAATAAAATCATAATAATTTTTAAATCAATTAAAATGTTTAAAATCATCATTAAAATTTAAAATCAAGAAATTCATTAAAATGCTTAAATTCATTAAAATTATAATACAAAAAAATCAATATCATTTCATCAGTTGCTGTTTTTTTCGACATGCAACTGTACACAATTCCACAAAGTTAGGCCATCAATTCTGCCAGCTTAACAGGTTCCCTGTCCCCATATAACAAAGATTTTTCATGACGTAATGTCCAGCACTTTTTTTTTAAATTTCGATTCTGTTAGTTATTTAAAAGGTATATAATGTGTTTTGGAAACATGTCAGAGGTGTTTTAGACGTAAAAAACGTCAAAACACACACTCAAATCCAGGACGTGCAAATAATTAGTACGCATAAAATTCGAATTTATACTCACCTTACCATTTTTTTTTCTATTCTTTTTGTATAATTTCAATAAATTTGCTAAGATAAATATTGTTCGTTTTATTTTTCTTTATACTAATTTACTGTGTAAAATTTATTTGCACATTCATATCCGTATAAAAAAAAAAAAAAGATAATTTACCTAACTTTTTTATTTTTTTCGACAGAAGATAATGTACTCCCTACGTCCCTATACTAAAAATTGCATAAATCCCGCTACGTTCAACAGAAATAAGCCTTTAAACTTGGTACTAATTTTGTTCATATATGATTCATGAACTTGTCAGTGTCGGTACAAAAAGTGTTTTCCTGGGGATCACGCTCGACTCTAGGCTTCAATGGGGTCCTCATTTAACATCTCTTGCAGGACGGCTAAGTTCAGCAGCATATGCTGTCAGAAAAATCCGTCAATTTACTGATGTAGATACCGCGAGGCTAGTCTATTTTAGTTACTTTCATAGTATCATGTCTTACGGTATTTTACTTTGGGGACGGGCTGCAGACATCGAGTCTATTTTTATTCTGCAGAAAAGAGCCATCAGAGCCATATATAATCTCCGCAGGCGCGATTCTCTTAGGGAACTGTTTAAGAATATTAACATCATGACGGTGTCTTATCAATATATCTATGAAAACATCATGTACGTAAGAAAAAATTTACATCTTTTTAGTAAAAGAGGCGAAAGACATAATTATAGTACTAGAAGTAGGGATCTATTAGCTCAACCAGGTTTCAGACTGGCTAAAGTAGACTCATCTTTCATGGGGTACTGTTTAAAATGTTATAATAAAATTCCTCCCCACATACTTCAACTGAATGAGACGAAATTCAAATCTTGTATAAAACGCACACTATGCAAGCAAGCATATTATAGGCTGGGGGATTACATCGCTGATAGAAATGCTTGGCTCAATGCTGGTCCTGCTCCACAACGTCAACTAATTGATTAACATTTGAAAATACTGTTGGAGCTGCTGAAGATTGTAAGACTATCTTTTCATTGTATAAACTCAATCACCTTTGTATTATATAATTGCATAACACAGGTGTTAGTACTATGTACAATAGAGCTACCATTTACCGGGTAATATGTCTTTCATTGACTTGAATATGTCCTGGCAGCTGAGAGTATGTCATGCTCACTCAGATGTCTCGCTGATGGTGGTGTGTGTGTTGGATCATTTAGCTCCCTTCAAAATGGTTGAGCTGAATGGTGCTGATCCATGCGTCATGTTCGTAAACGGGCGCTGTCAGTTGGGACTGGTCATCTCTTAGCTGCCACGGCTTATTTTTAATTATTTTAGTTTTGAATTGTTTTTTTTTTATCACGGACGCTTCTGACGTTTTGCATCGTTCTCACATGTATATTTTCAATAAGAATGATGTAACCAATACTTTGTATCAAATATTTTATTTTAAAAGAGTGTCTGTGGAGTTTCTTGCCCGTTCTTCTCCATAGGAACCTACTATTTGGAATGGGCAACTAGCTTCATATTTGTAACTGACCGACTTGTTGACAATTCAAAAGTGCCTGTAAATGGTTTAATTGAAATAAATGCTTTGAGTTTGAGTTTGAGTTTGAGTCATATGAATCATATTTGATTCATCGGACAGGAAACCTGTTGAAAATTGTTGCCACTGCAGCGGGCACGATTTAGCAACTATGCAGTTCTCTTTCTGAGGATGCCATGGAAGCCATCAATACGAGTGTCAGCAAACATAACATATTAAATTGATTATGTTCACTCTGAGATTACAAGACTATTTTAAGCTAAATAAGCAATAAGCAAGTCTGACCAACCATTTTAAAAAATAAACTTTCACTCCCAGCTTTTACTTAAATTATCTACTAAACTACATACAATATTTTTTTAAATGATTACGCACCGATGAACGGGCGCCTCTCCATAGACTAGCTAAAATCTACAACACATATAAATATTATTTTATTCTATAAAATAAACTCAGACCATGTATTTTTACCGAGGGGTCCGTATATTGGCGGAGTTAATAATAGAAGACAATCCAGTGAGCCTCAAAAACAGTATTTAATATACTGTATAGACACCAAATTGTGTTCTCGGCCAATATACGTACCCCTCGGTAAAAATACATGGAATATTCGCTTTAAATCGCCAAAAAATTAAGAAGTATTTAGTGGATTGTCTGCATTTGCGTGATGTGTAGTGTTTTTTCTTTTTGTTTGTCGTCGTAGTAATTATATCAAGTACTATCTGTTTTGTTTGACATAAGTGCATCCTCTTTTTTCTCTTCCTGTTTTCTTCTTTGTGTTTTTGTAACTTGAATATTGTGTCTTGAATATTTTGTCTATTAACTTCGTGGATGTACATTTACCCACTTCCAATGTAATCTTAGATGTAATTTATAATAAATAATGTACAATATTTTTTTGGTTTTCCCTTACAAAATAAAATAAATGTCCATAAAAATGCAGCAGCAATTTGTCAGTTCACAAAAACCCATTATTTTACACGAGACTTCAGCCAGAAATTCGTAAAGAAACACCGGCCAAGTGCGTGTCGGACCAAGCACAGTGAAGGGTTCCGTAGTTGGGATAAATTTATCCCAAGAACAAACCTAACATTCTAGTTGAAAGACATGTTCGCTCATACATTCCAACTGCAAATGTAAGTTTGTACGCACAGTATTGAGTGATATACCATGTTATTTTAAGACCATAGACTTCTTAAAGGTTTTCCTGTAAGCTATAAGTTAAGAACTATTTTCTGTATTTTTTTCAAAATTTTAGACTTTTTAGTCAAATCCTTACTAAACCCTTTCATTTGATAGGTCACAGAAATTCATATGTATACCAATTTTCAACTTTATCGGTCCAGTAGATTCGGAGCAAATTGGCTGTGACAGACGGACAGACGGAGGAGTTTGTGGCTAAATAATAACTACCGCACGGGTCGATCGATCAGGTTAAGCTACGCTTGCCGCGGTTGGGCCGTGGATGGGTGACCATCTGTTTGTACCAAGATTCCTGCGTGACTCGGAAAGCACGTTAAGCCGTTGGTCCCGGCTGTCTTTTGTAGATCTTTGACAGTTGTTACGGGTCGTCAGAAGCCCAAAAGTCTGACAACCAGTCTTACCAAGGGATATCGTGTTACCCAGTAACTGGGTTGTGGAGGTCAGATAGGCAGTCGCTCCATGTAAAATACTGGTATTCAGCTGCATCCGGTTAGACTGGAAGCCGACCCCAACATAGTTGGGAAAAGGCTAGGCAGATGATGAGACGGACAGACAGACACACGAGTGATCCTATATAGGTTCCGTTTTTTCTTTTTGAGGTACGGATCCCTAAAAACATCAGAAACGAAAAATATGGAACAACGGGAACCACTGAATAGCCAAGCGAATCTTCCAGTATGCAGGTTTTAAACAATAAAATCCAAATACGTACAGACGAGCACGCAAACTGTCTATGAATGGACGGGTAAAACCGGGTAAAACAATAATTTGTAGGTACAGTGGTGGAGAAAAATGTTTTTGTATAATTTTAAAGTTGTATTTTTTGGAAGTCGAGTTAAAAAGTCAGCATCGGAAAAGTTTTCTTTGGATCAGACAGCAGTTCGACATTCATAATAATTTTTATTTGTTTTCAAATTAAAAAAAAAGCTACGTCAGGTTTTTTGAAGCAAAACTTCTTTACGCACGCTTGACTTGGGGAGTAAGCTGGTGAATGCGTGACGAGAGCGTTACAGAAGCGAGCGAACGGAAGTTGAGAGGGAGATATAAGTTAGTGAAGATAGAAAGAGAGAGAGTTACGTTTAAGTTTTACTTCAGTCGTGTGGTCTAAAGCACACTCTAAAATAATTGTTTCCATTAACCAGAAGATTCTTCAATATTATCAGTATAGACAGTTACGAACACTTTACATGCACAATTACTTAATCTATGTGTTCTCTATATCACCCATGATTGGACGTATTTAGCAGTGAATGTCTGTATACGCTCGCTAAGTCGGCACGCGATTGGCTGTGTCGTACCACGAGGTGCTGGACATCATTGCAAATAAGCGACGCGCGCGCCATCTGAAGGAAGCTTTGCGTGCGCATAGAGCCGACGAGTCTGTCGTCGCCATTGACCCAATTAACTGTCTAATTTTGACTCCGTGAGTGTCAAATAGATAAAACAGGAACAAAGTGTGCATTACCGTGAGGTGTTACTCGTGCCAATCTCAGTGGTTAACGGTCCAATCAAAAGACCGTTTCAGATCAATTGGGAGCCAGCCGCAGCGGGAGAAAAGGTGAGTCGTACTCAGTCATCTCTCTGTTGAATTGTTTCTGGATTGGATGAACGGGTACCTCCGTTCATACAGAACAACCTCATATTCAATCTACAGCCAGCGTATTTTACAGTCCACTCCTTTATTCTACACTATGTATATTTATATCAACAAATATTTATATTACAATATGTCTGCGTGACCGCATTGTTCTTCGACACTAAGCAACGGATTTTGATGCGGTTTTCGACGTATTTCACCATCATTAAGAGAATTTATTCCGAAATACCTATGTGTATAAAATGATTATTAAACTTACATATTATAAAAAAAAAAATCTCGATGTTTTGTCAAGTTGTAAAAACCAGGTGAAGCAGGGGCGGGTCGCTAGTATCTATACTAATTTTATAAAGAGGTAAAATTTGTTTGTTTGTAAGTCTGTATATAGGGTATGTATTTTTTCATTTGATATCCCAATTCTTGAGGAGGGTATAGGCTCTTTCACATTATGGTAAAGCCCGTGTGAGCCGAATAAAAATAAAAAAAGTCAGAAAGAATGCTAAGCGAAAACGAAATAATAGCGTAGGCGGGTGATGCAATGCGACGCAGTGGGTCCGGAGAACAAGAAATTTCATCCAGACGAAGTCTAAATACTTCATATAATACAACAGGAGCCCTTCTCGGTTCAAAGGGTTCACAAGATTCAATTGTAAATTAACATCTAGCTGACTATAAAAATATGTTGCAATTCATACTTGGAATATTATGAAAATTATTTCATTCTTTTCTTTTCTTTTTTTTTTGAAATGTTGCTCTGTACTAGGAATTTCTCCTGTATTGTGGGTGCGTTTACAACCATTTAAACTCACATACACAAACAGCCAGACCCGGAAAAACTACTTGTAGGTCATACAAATATTAGTTCCGTGCGGGAATCGAACCTGCGACACGCAGCGCAGAAGTCAATCGCTTAACCACTGCGCTAACCATGCCGTCATTTCATTCAAGATCTTTACAAAGAATTTGCATGGAAATCAAGCAATGGCAAGTATTCTTACGGCTATTTATAGAAAATAAAACAGAATAAATACATATTGGATAGTTTAACATACATTTTATTATTTAAAACTCTTATATCTCACAAATAACGTATAATGCGAACCGGACACTTACACAAAAAATAACGTTAACGTAATCCCTCACCAATTAAAATAATAAATTTATTTTAAAAAAACTGGTGCATTTTTACGCAAATCTCTGCAACCGTACTTTTAACCGGGCCGGGCCAACGCTACCCGTATATTTTGAAAGAACCGGCCCGCACATCCAGCGCTTTGTTTACACCCATGCATCCGTATTACCGGTTTAACAAAGAGAACAAAGTTGGATCCAACTCCCGCTGGAAGAAAGCGCTGATTGTATGCTGGTTTGCAGTGGACCTACTTTTTATAGCGCAGGAAAAGATGTCGTCGTTACTGGTTTTTTTTTTAATGAAGTTGGCAAATTATTTTCACATTATTGGAAGATGAATGACGAATGCAGCAGCATTCTCTACGCACTTTAACGCCCCCACCGCAACCACTCCCCAAATGTTGGGGGAGGCGTATGTCCAGCAGTGGACGTCTTTCGGCTGTGATGATAGTGATGATGAACGACAAATAGGGTTGAAATATTAAAGTGGCGATCACGCATCGCAAAGCATAGCGTGCTAATACCTTACTCACAAGGTGGTCCGACGACCTGTACATCAAACTCAAACTCAAAGCATTTATTTCAAATAATCCAAATACAGGCAAATTCCAATTTCAGGCCAGCACACTGCACTTCCTTTTGACCCAGTACCCTCCGACAAGAGAAGGAAGGACTTGGTTTGCATCAAGCCTCAAATTAAACATGCGTTTGCTAATCGATTTTATGTATTCTTAGGACATTTTCTGTATAATAGGCTGAACAAGGTACTAAGCCTCTATAGTGTTAGCTATAAAAAATGTAGAACAATCTTATCAGAACATTTAGCGATACTCAATTACACAGACACAGAAAAACTTCTAGAAATTTTGTCATGATTTAATTTATTCCCTCGTAAGTAACTAGTAGTACTTTTGTATTATAATTATTTTACATAGGATAGATTTAGGTATTAATGTATCAATATGCTTTTTCTCATAGTTGTTAATAGATTATTTTTATATTACTTTTACTTAAAAAAAAAAAAAAAAAATATGTCCCAATGTAATTAAAATGTAAAGTGATGGTCTGAAACACAGGTTTGAATAAACCTAGTTCGAGCGGGTCGCTACCTAGCATTCTAATTCCGAATCATCATTACTTGCACCTGTAATTAAAAATATTTTAGCTTTAGTTTATTAGTACGCACTATAATTGTATAGGATATTTATACTAGTATTGGCTAAATTTACACCTTTTGTAAACGTTTTTATTAAATAAATTGAAATTGAAATTGACTTTTGAATTGTCAAGGAGTCAGTCAGTCATAAAAATGAAGCTATTTACCCATTCCAAAGCTTAGTAGGTAGTACCTATGGATAAAAACGGGCAAGAAACTCCACGGACACTCTTTTAAATTGACATATGGTTACAAAATATTGGTTACATCATTCTTGTTGAAATTATACATGTGAGAACGATGCAAATCGTCAAAAGCGTCCGTAATAAAAACAATTCAAAAATTAAATTAAAATAAGCCATGGCCGCTAAGAGATGACCAGTCCCTACTGATGGCGCCCGTTCACGAACATAATGCTTGGATTAGCACCATTCAGCGCAACCATTTTGAAGGGAGCTAAATGATCCAACACACCCGCCACCATCAGCGAGACATTACAGTGAGCATGACATACTCTCAGCCGCCAGGGCACATTCAAGTCAATGAAAGACGTACCCATTACTGGGTACGTCGTCTACCATTTACATGGTAGCTTTATAGTAAGTACATAGTACTCACACCACATCAATTACTTTTGCCTTCATTTTGATGGAGATTCATTATCCATTGTTTCATAATACGTTTGAAAAATTCATCTGCTAGACAATGTAAATGTCGCAATGATTATTGTTGAATTGTTCAAATGTAAGGATTGCGATAGTGAGTGATAAACTGATAAGCAATATTATGCTGTTAGTGAAAATCTCAGAAATCTGCTGGATGCGGGCAGTACCGGTCATTCTGGTATGCTTGGGCGAGGGATGTATGTCCAGCAGTGGACTCCTTTCTGTTGAAGATCCATCCATCCATAAAGGATGCCTAATCATTTTGTAAACATGACATAGCATCGCTCCTGTATTCCACGAAGGTTTGGGCCAAAGTTTGTAATACCCACGTTTCGCCAGTTATGTTAATACATAAACAAACTCAAGTAATTATAATAAATACATTCTATGTATAGATTTCTATGTATGGGTTTATGTGTAGGTTTGGTGGTATGAGGAACAGGGTGTAAAGCTCACTCATCCACCATAGAAAAGGGAAGATCCTCCGACCAGACGGGTGTTGTGTCTGGTAAGCAACTGCCCAACGGTTGATGTCGGGACTTTGTATATATGCTATTTGCGCGGTAAACTCTGCTTGCGTGATGCAGGATTTGCGTGACGTCAGTGTGACGCGTAGTTCGCATGTGGCGATGTAGATGCCGCTACATAGGTATTCTATGCGTATGTATGTATATAATCATAACATAACAATAATAAATTAAAAATGTACAACATGTCCCAGAATTAACGCACAACCTCTTAATGGGTCATTGTACTCATCATTAAGAACGACTTTTACTATGGGACCAAACCTGAAATCGCGAAAAAAATCAGCTGTTCCTTACATTTATGTTCGAATAACTCGTCAAAATGTAGGATAACAGCTGATTTTTTTTCGCGTTTTGAGGTTTGTTCCCTTAGTAAAAGTGGTTTATAATGATGAGTACAATGCCCCCTTAAGAGGTTGTGCGTTAATTCTTGGACATGTTGTACATTTTATATAACCAAGTATGTTCATGAACACAATAATTACTATTGGTAGTTATTATTGTGCTCATGAACATACTTGGTACTACTTGGTCTTGGTACATGGTACTAGGGTTGTAGTACTTTAAACTCACTTATACAATCACCGTGTCATCCTCAAATCATACACACCTACCCGCAGTGGCGATACGCATACCAAGTGGTGCACTTAGTTTCGTGTGAACATTTTTTCTTTACAACTACCCTTTTAATAAAACTTTTATGAAATCCTAATGTAATTTGGTCATAGTAGGTACTAGCCCACTACGCCAATCGGCTTTATGTATTTTTTAAGTTCTATTAGTGTATTTCCTCTGTAAGTGATTGTGTAAATCTTTTGAGAAAATAAATGTATTAAGCCGTAAAACAGTATTGTTAGAAAACTGCTTCACTTCATTAAAAGTATACATATAAGTATAGTATAGTATAGTAGTGTATATATATAAGTATATACTTCTTTACCAACATCCCAATAGAGGTTACGAAATCTCTCTCCTCATCATCCGTATTAGCTGAATCTCTTCTCAAAGAAAACTTCTCTAAAGACATTCCAAGTTTCGAATTCAAGCCCATTTCTGTTGTCACTATTAAAAAAACATTCAAAAGTCTTAACATAAAGAACACTGAAGACTTATGGGGAATTTCCGTTAAGGTTCTTGGAGATATAATTGACACAATAGCCCGTGTCCTAACAGGCATATTTAATCAATGTTTAGACAGCGGTACGTTTCCTGATTTAATGAAACATAGTAAAGTAGTACCAATTTTCAAATCGGGTAGTAAGAGTGATCCCTCTAATTACAGGCCTATATCTGTGCTACCAGCATTGAGTAAAATATACGAAAAAATAATGCTAGACCAGATGTTGTCACATTTTAATTCAAATGGGATTTTACATAGTCGCCAGTTTGGTTTCACGAAAGGTAGGTCGACGACTGACGCAGGAGTGAAACTCATCAGTCACATTTTGGAATCCTGGGAGAAATCCCAGGATGCCATTGGCATTTTCTGTGATCTCTCAAAAGCGTTTGACTGCGTTGACCACAATACACTAATCTGTAAATTACATCACTACGGAATTCGTGGACAAGCTGCTGATCTTGTTTTTTCCTATCTATCAAACAGGCAGCAAAAAGTAAACGTTAACGGGGCAACGTCCGTGGGGTCTCTAGTAAAGATGGGCGTCCCTCAAGGTTCAATTCTTGGCCCTTTCTTATTTCTAGTTTATATTAATGATCTGCCTTACATGATGGCTAACTTATCGAATATAATTCTATTCGCTGACGACACTTCCCTTATTTTTAAAATAGATAGAAAAGATACGGATGTCTTACATGTCAACGATAGTCTGGCTGTTCTTTCAAAATGGTTCGCAGCTAATAATCTTTTACTTAATGCGAACAAAACAAAATGTCTTAAGTTTTCATTACCAAATGTACCCCAAGTGAGTCTAAATTTAAAACTTGACGGCAAGAAACTAGATGCTATTACGGAAACTGTTTTTCTAGGAATTACTTTAGATTCAAAATTACAATGGGGTCCCCACATTAGAGCTCTTTCAAATAGATTAAGTTCAGCTGCATATGCAGTAAGAAAAATAAGGCAGTTAACTAATATAGCCACAGCTAGGTTAGTGTACTTTGCTTATTTCCACAGTATTATGTCATATGGCATTCTGCTGTGGATGCTGTTGGATCGGCTGCTGACGTAGATTCAATTTTCATTTTACAAAAGAGGGCAATCCGCGCGATTTATGGAATGGGTGCTCGTGAGTCCCTTAGAAACAAATTCAAAGAAATTGATGTACTAACTCTGCCTTCCCTTTATATCTTAGAAAGTATTTTATGTGTTCGCAAAAACTTAGGACTTTTCAAAATAAGAAGCGATTTCCATAATATAAATACACGTAGTAAACATGAAATTGTGATACCCAAATTTAGATTAACTAAAACAACCAAGTCATTTCTTATAAACAGTATCCGCTTCTATAACAAGTTGCCAAAGTCTGTTATAGAACTTAGCGATGGAAAGTTCAAAACCCACATCAAACGTGTCCTAATCAAAAAAGCATACTATAAGATTAAGGACTACGTTGAAGACAAGGAAGTTTGGCAATAATTCCTTCTGCACATGTGGCTTCCCTGGTACCTCATTAACGGCATAACTATGTGAACGTCTATTAACTGCTCCTAAATTACGATTTTTATTTCTGTTTTTTACATACTTTGACATAACCTACAAATTTTAATTTAAAATATTTATTAGTGACTTGTGGACAGAATATTTATTTAGTTTTTTTTTTTACAGTTGTAATGACAATGTTGTCATTTGGTTTAAATATGTAGGTTTTTATTTTTATTACTTTAGTAATATTTTATATAGATTCTTTTTTAATTTGTGAATGTGAGAACGTTGTAGGCTTAATAGACTGTAGCTTTGTAAACTAACTTTTATTTTGTTTAGTACTTGGTACTTGTTGACGGGCCTACACTGTCCTCCCATACCTATTAACACTGTAACTTATAACATTGTTAAAGCCCACTTTTTTTAAAAGAGTAACCGTGGAGTTTCTTGCCGGCTCTTCTCCATAGGAAACGACCAATTGGAACCGTGCACCTAGCTTCTGACGTTTCATAAGTGCCCATGTAGGTTTATGTGAAATAAAAAAAAATGATTTTGATTTGATTTTTGATTTTGTATTTAATAGTTTGGTACTTTATAACAACTCTGATAACTTATTTTATGAATGTAGATGGAGACCAAAATGTTGAAGATCAATTGTGCGTCCGACCTTGATGCGACCACCAAACGAAGAGAGACGTTTTTAAAAATGCCGTCCCCGCCATTCCCTTCTACTGACAGCTTTCAAAAAGAATTCGGTCGTTTCGGTGTGGCAGCACAATTAGTCGATTACAAATAATCAATTACAAAAATAAATTACATTAATACTTGATCACAATAAATTGCGTCAAATAGTTCTATTATAATAACTCAAAACCTAACAGTATGTTTACGTCCCTTGCAATAGGGGGTGAGTGTATTGCCATCAACTGGGCTGAAATCCAGACGGTTGCTGCTGGGAACCCAATAACTACTTAAATCAGTTTTGCTTCTGATTATAATAATTAATAAACAGAGTTATATTTAAGTCGTTTATAACCTCTTAAGGGGGCATTGTACTCATCATTATGAACTACTTTTACTATGGGACCAAAGCTCGAATAATTTGTTAAAATGTAGGGAACAGCTGGTTTTTTTTCGCGATTTCAGCTTTGGTCCCATAGTAAAAGTAGTTCATAATGATGAGTACAATGCCCCCTTAAGAGGTTATAAACGACTTAAAAATAACCCTGTATAATGAAAACATGACATAGTTTATATACACAGACTACTCGTACAACAGCTTCTGAGCAAACATATTAAGTTAAATCTTGCTTTCAGGTATTTTAGAAATTCCCTAGGGTTTAGGTAACTTCGTAGAAGAGAAGGCTACACTATAATTATATACGTTCAACAATCAACCGGGTCACCCGGGTATCTAAGCCCCGTGTAATATCTAGCAACATCCGGTTGCAAGATGGCCGACCCGGATATCCGGAGCTCTCTCAGATGTCGCTACTTGGACCGCTTAATAAAGTTGTTACGTCGTTATGTTTGCTTAAAAATGTGGATTTTTAAGTAAACTAGTTTAAAGTTAATTTTGAAATACATTTGGTGGACTGTTTAATATTTGTATGACTTAAGTGATTTTTTTGCAGAATAGAAATCTTATCTTGGATGTTGAAAATGGTTGCATTTACAAAACTTTTATAGCAATATATTTTTAATAACGTTTTTTGCAGTATCTTAGGAAAAAACCAATCGTCCAGTCTCCTGGTCTTAAGAAGCTATCTTAAGATCAGGAGACTGGACGATTTTTTTTGAATCCTTATCAGATAACCAACCCTTACTACATACATAACATTACACCTGCATTGAAGGGTTAGGCAGAGGTGTACCTATAGTACACCCACATTTCTCCAGTTACGTTTCAGTCCTATATAATAGAGGGCGAGTCTATTGCCATGAACCGGGCACAAATTTAGACTTCGGGCTGCTTCAATATATAATGTATAAATAGAGTTTCTCAAAATTCCAGATGGATAACCAATGACACTTTGCCCAACCCGGAAATCGAACGCAGGACCTCATGCTCAACAGTGGCATTTACCACTAGAGTGACCAACGAGGCAGGCAATAACTACAAAAAAAACATATCGCAACCGTTACACAAACCTATAAAACACGTTAAGAAAAAAAAATCTCGATACAAATTAACGGTAAACTAACCCTTTATTTTGAGTTTCAATCCAAAATATCTGTATTAATTATCAACGTACGGTCGGTATTTAATTAATAACAAGAACGTCTTATTTGTATGCAGAACTTGGTTGTTTTTATTATTTTCGATTACTCATCTCATTTTAGAGTAAATAGGTAATTGCTTCATATTTTGCAATAAATTACAAGCGTTGTGTCATCTGCTTTTGTATGCAGCTTTTCTTTCTTTTGTATGCAGTCTGAGAGTGACCGCGGTTTAGCAGTTGTCAGCGTCTTAAACGGTGAAGGAAAACATCATGAGGAATCCGTGACCAGCCTTTTTTTATGGGAAATTATCAAAAAACTTCTCCCGCTCTGGGCGGAGCAGGAGGGTGTGTCAGAATTTTACTGACTAAAACCCACCCGTGTTGCTTCCGTTGCCTGTGTGCCAGGGCCACGATATCCCTTTCGGACAAACTCAAAACCCTGGCAGGCATTGGCCCTAACGGACCCCGTCAGTTGGTGCTGACATCTCTTTGAGGCGCGCGTGGAACACAACGCACCGTCGACCCGGGCCTGGTCCTTATCGGACGGCGAGCTACCCATCACTCACCGTCCACAAGCCCGCGCCTACGGTGGCCGGGAACCAGCCTGCGACTCACGACGCCCGGGGTGTCTCCCGCGGTGACTAGGGGCCTGAGGGCGCGAACCTTGCCTCTCCCTCACGCGTTCCGCCTCCTCCTTCGCGAGCATTACTGCTTCGCAGAAGGAGATGACGGCGTCCCATGCACTCTCGCTCCGAACCATGGCCTGAACCAGGGCTGGACGCGAGAGATCGCCGCCGCCGATCGCCTCCGTGAGGAATCGTGAAGGAGCCTGAGAGACATTTCTCGACGGCATGTGAAGCCAAGCCAGAGACCCATGGGCAGCTTGAAACTGTGACACCAGGTTAGTCACTAACCACACGAAAAAGAAAGACTTTTAAAAATCAATAAAAACTTAATAGCCTCACATTTCCTTGCAGAAGTCAAAAGTCAATCGAAAATAGACTCCACTTCCACTCGCACTCATTCTATTTTCGATCTAAAAAATCACCGAATCCATTTTATCTACCTGGCAACAGTCGACCGTGTCATTCAGCGCTTTTAAAAAACGGTCGTAAAAATAAAAAAAAACAGCGAGTCTATGGACAATAGAGTTGGGGGTAATTTTTCACGCGTGTATAGAGTTATGTACGGTATAAGGGCGCCTTTATATTGGTATGGGAAAGAGATTATTTTTACTAATTTTTACTCATTTCTTACTTAATCCATTTTAGTGTGGAGTGACGAAAATGGATAAAGTAAGAAACGAGTTTATAAGGGGAAGTTTGAAAGTGGCGCTAGTGACAAGAAAAGTTGAAAGGAAAACATTTTCCTTGGTATGGGCGGAGGGAAAAAACGAATGTGACTAAAATAATAATGAATATAAATGTTGGTAGTTGGACGGATTGGTAGAGGAAGGTCAAAGAAAAGATGTATGGATTGTGTGAGAAATGATATGAAATAGAATGTGTAAATATGTGAATGATAGCGTGACGGTTGACAGGGGAAAATGGAAGAAGAAACCACGTTGCGCCGACCCCAAGTATCAAGGGCAGGAAGATGATGGGAACAGAGATTATTTTTATGTACAGAAAATTAGAAATTGAAAATTAAAAATAACTAATGAACTATTAAAAATTAAGAAAGTGCTTTAGAATACAAGTTTTTGTAATGATTTTGATTCTTTTCTGTGATTACCTTTTTTATTCTTTTTTTGGGTGGTAAATTATCAAATAACTACTCCCGCTCTGGTCGGAGCGAGATGTCAGACTTTTACTGACTAAAACCCATGTCCTGGAAGGCGTTGGCCCTAACAGACCCCGTCAGTTCGTGCTGACATCTCTTTGAGGCGCGCGTGGAACACAACGCGTCGTCGACCTGGGCCTGGTCCTTATCGGACGGTGAGCTACCCATCGCTCACCGTCCGCTAGCCCGCGTCTACGGTGGTCGGGAATCGGCCTGCGACTCCCGACGCCCTTAGCGTCTCCCGCCACGACCTACGTCAGGCGGAAGGTGAGGACGCCAAGGCGCCTCTCTAGCCACTTCTCAAAGAGGACGTATCGCCACAATTGCGGCGTGCCCAGTTCTGTGATTCCCTTTACGTGTTATCCGAATGCCTATCCGAATAGCGCACTTTCTTTTCTTTTTCGTGTGGTTAGTGATTAATTTGTCAGAGTTTTAAAGCCGCCCGTGGGCCTCTGACTTGGCTTCACATGACGTCGAAAAATATCTCTCAGGCATGCCGTTTACTCACGTTGTTTTCCTTTACTGTTTTTTATTCAAGTGATATACGCACATGAATCCTAAAATTCAGAGGTGCGTGTATTTTGTTTAAACTCGAGACCTATGACTTGAAAGTCCAACGGTCACCCCATTATCAGCTATCACTGCTGTTCTATCGCACACTTGGTAATTTTCCAAAAAAGGAGGTTCTTATTTAGAGATTTTGTGTGCTGTCTTACCTTATACTATTTGGATGTGTATTTTTTCTTAGGCGTAGTATTATAATGTTATTTTAATTTAGATGATACACTTCAGCGATATTAAATGAAATTCTGCCACAGCTAAACAGGGCAATAATATCAAAGCAAAAAATGATGTAACATTAATATTTTATTTTTAGGTTAAATTAATTTAAAAAAACACGTACACATCATTAAATAAAATAGCACTTCATTAAAACGGAGCTACATTACCTTTTGTCGAATAAAGTAGTGAAAGTGTTAATTGAAAATTAAACGGAATAATACCGCGGCATCGGGTGGGTAAAACGAAATTATTTCAAATAACATTTGTATTTAATTACAATTATTTATTTAGAGAATCTATTTAATGTGTTCTTTATTGGATTTCAGTTATTGTGTCGGATTTCAGATTTACGGATGTTAGTTTTCATTACGTGTTATAGATAAATATAAATCGACTTTATACCGGGGAATAAAACATACACCTTACACACTTCACGCCTTTATTCCCCAATGGGTAGCCAGGCACTAACATTTCACCAGTTACGTTTAAGTACCATGGCATAAAAGGCGAACATTTTGCCATCAACCGGGCACAAATACAGACCCCAGGCTTCAGCCAAAACTAAAGAAAGACATCAATAATACAATGACCGTCCCGGGCATTAGGTACACCCAAGAGCATTACAGAAGAATCCGCTGAATAATGCGAGAAGTACAGAACCGGTCGATGTGGTGACGCAGTGGACGACTTTCGGCTGAAATTATGAGCAGTAATGTGTTTCAATAGTTGAAAACCTGACATAAAGGTTAGTTAACCATACAATAAAACAACTCTTGAAGGGCGTGATATGGCGTGTGGAAATTGTTAGTTATTTGAAAATACAAAATCCACACGACCGAAGTCGCGAGCAAAGCTAGTGTCGTATAAAACCTACATTATGCACGCACCCTTACGCCATATAACTATTATCTGTTGTTGCAAAGTAATAATGTTCTATTGTGAGGAAAATTCGCCGTATATATTGATGGTGACTCGCGGTTTTAATTCAACAACAAAATGTTGGTAGGCATGACGTTTTGTTACCCCTGCCAACTAGGGTTGAATAAGTTTATTAAGCTAAAAGATACCTAGCGTGGTTAGGGGTGGGGTGTCAAATACTTATTTTTCTAGGAAATAAAGAAAAGAAAAGAAAGAAAGAAAATACGTTTATTTGCGGTAAACATAACGCAAAGAAATAAAAACACAAACACGAAAGAACAAGTTGAGGGAAAATATGCGTCACATTCACGCAAAACGGCCATCGCTCAGCGTAATGCTGCGACCCTATGTTAGACAGAGCCCCAGCGCTGGTTTTCAGCGACCGCCGGCGTTGACGTGATGACGTCAACCGGTGCAGCATAATGAGATAAAAATAAACAAAATAAAATAAATGCAATACTTCGTTATCTATGTATATATAAATATAATATCTAGAATGGCAACATTCAGTAACGTCGGCAATGACTCAAGCGCCGAGCGCATGTTACGCAATCTGTGTGTGCAGCTGTCAGCTGTCATAAAGAATTTGGCGTTTTACGTAATGGTTACATCTCAGTCAGAGAGGGTTACATAATTAAATAACATGGCGCATTATGTAAAGAATGCTAGGATGTTATCTAACAAAGGATTCATTGGGTGACTGGGTATTAAATAAGTACACACACTAATATTTGTACAGTGTTCGTGAAATTTGTATGGTGTTGATGACAAAATCGGTGACTTCAACCACAGACCAGGACAAAATGTAAGTTTTGCCTGCTCCGTTGGTCTAGTGGTCGCAACTATTATTGTTGAACATGAAGTCCCGTTCTCAAGGTCCTCCAGCAGCTGTTTGATTGCGTCATATTTGAGGGCAAAACGCCACAGGCATGGAACAGATATGTGGTGATGCTCTACTTTAAGAAGGGTGACAATACCCTACTTAAGAATTATAGGCCCATCTTATTTCTGAGCCTTGTCTACAAGCTGTTTTGTCAAGAGTCATCACGACGCGTCTCGCGTCTCGCGCAGGTTTAACGATTTCCAGCCTCCCGAACAAGTCAGATTCCGTAAATACCACATACATACGCTAGGGCAGTTTATTCAGAAGACCGAAGAGTATAACCCGTGGCTGTGCTTAGCGTTTGTGGACTACGAGAAGACCTTCAATTCGATAGAGACATACTGCAGTCTCTTCAACGGTGCCAGATCGACTATCGGTACATCGAGCTGCTGAAGTGTCTGTACAAAAACGCAACTATGTCAGTCCGACTCCAGGACCAGACCTCGAAACCTATCCTTCTGCAGCGAGGTGTGAGTCAGGGAGACGTTATCTGTCCGAAACTGTTCATCGCTGCACTGGAGGATGTCTTTAAGGTTTTGGACTAGAATGTGCTAGGCATAAACATCAATGGCGAGTACATCACTTACCTTCGGATTGCCAAAGATTCATCAGTCATGACTGAGATTATGGAGGGCCTCAGTACAATGCTCGATGACCTCAGTAGAGCTTCCGAAAGAGTGGGTCTTAGAATGACCATGGACAAGACAAAGGTCACGTCAAATGCCCATGTAACACCCATACTCATGATGATCGGAGACGCTACACTCGATGTTGTGGACGAGTATATTTACCTAGGACAAACTGTCCAGTTAGGTAGTTCCAACTTCGAGAAAGAGGTCAATCGTCGAATTCGACTCGACTGGGCAGCGTGCGGGAAGCTACGCAATATCTTCTTATCCCACATACCGCAGTGTCTCAAGACGAAAGTCAACAATGTGCCTTATTTGAAGCCTAAAAATCACCCAAAGGGCAATGGAGAGGACTATACTTGGAGTTTCCCGACGTGATCGAATCAGAAATAAAGAGATCCGCCGATGAACCGACGTAACCTGTAGAATTGCCAAACTTAAGTGACAGTGGGCAGGGCACATTGCTCGCAGAACAGATGGTCAATGAGGCCGAAAGAATCTGGAGTGGCGACCGCGTACCGGAATACATAGCGTTGGAAGGCCTCCTACAAGGTGGACCGATGACCTTGTGAAGGCCGCAGGTATCCGCTGGATGCGGGAAGCATAGAACCGTCGAGGTGGCGGTGCTTGGGGGAGGCCTACGTCCGGCAGTGGACGTCTTTCGGCTCAAATGATGATGATGATGATGAGGTCCTGGGTTCGATTCCCAAGTTGAGCAAAGTGTTATTGGGTTTTTCTATCTGGAATTCTTAGTAGCAACCCGTAGGCTGAATTTGTGCCCGGTTGTTGGCAATAGGCTCGCCCGCTATTACATGGGTACACATGTTCCTAACCCTGCGGGGATTACAGGTGTGCTGTTATGGTAGTTTTTTGCGAAATATCCCCATGTATGTTCTGCGTTTGTTTATAACTTATGAGTCAGACTTTAGCTTTCTCGTCTTTTAATGAGTGGGTATTTCTGCGTGCATGCGAAAAAAGAAAAAACAATCAACTAAGTTTATCAACATTCCACAGCTGGATATGTTTAACTAGTTAAGGCTCCCGCAGACAAGCGTGACGCGACACTAGTAGCACAATTTCTTAGGTGAAATTCACCCTTAGTTTGCGGCACAACACTCGGTTCTATGTAGCAACGTATGCACTTCCCAAAAAATGATTAACCCACTTTCCAAGGGGCCGAAACTTAAAAACAAAAGTTATAAATGGCCGTGTCACCCGCGGATATGATCCGCAACTCGGATACTCTCGGATATCTTCGGATAAATCCAATACAGATTGTGATCCGACTTAGGTACAAGTTGTTTGGACTAGTCTATGAGTTGTTACTTGATATCAACTTGTTTGGATGCCTTGTAACACTTTGTTGATTTTGGAGCTGTTTCGTCTCTTGTTAGTAATTAATCTTTGTTTTGTAAATAAAGTGGAGTGTGTTGTTTCGTTTAGGAAATAAGAAATGGGTAGATATTATTGTTTCTAGCTAGAGATATTTGCCATTCAAGAATGTAGCATTTACGCACCAAGAGTCTTAATAGAAACCTCTTAAACGATGACTGTCAGTATTAGGGGGCTTTTACTTACAAACCCCGCAATACTGACAGTCATCGTTTTATAGGTACACCTCTGCACAGGGCTTGAAATCAATTAATTTTTGTTTCTGAAGATGCAAATTATTTTTGATACAATTGATATTAGCTCCAAAGATTGCTTCATCACATGAAAGTAATAATAATAATATAATATTATTATTATTCTTATTTATTATATAATAATATAATAAATAAGTTCAACATTGATTTTGTAACAAAATATTAAATAATTATTAACGAAATATGTTCGAAAACCTCTATAATAACGGTTAAGGTTACATAGAAAATTAACCGGTTTCCAAGCCATGCCTCTGTTTTCCCCACGGGGCTCATAGGCGTTATGTTTTGTGATAGTATTGATGGGAGAAAAAAGAGTCAACAGTCCAGTAATTAAAAAAACGATATTTTTTTTTAATTGATTTTATCTTGGATAGCAAATTATTATTTGTAACTACTTACATTGTTCTGACAGTTTCCAATGTAATCAAAGACTTGACTGTTTATATCTTTGGAAGGAAGAGCCGCAAAGGTCGATCAGGTTAAGCTACGCTTGCCGAGGTTGGTCCGTGGATGGGTGACCATCTTTACATACCTAGACTTTTCCGTACCTCTGAAAGCACGTTAAGCCGTTGGTCCCGGCTGTCATTCGTTGTCAGTCGTTGCGGGTCGTCAGGAGCCCGAAAGTCTGACAACCATTCTTACCAAGGAGTATCGTATTACCCAGTTACTGGATTATGGAGCTCAGATATCAGCGCAGTCGCTCCATGTAAAATACTGCTATTCAGCTGCATCCGGTTAGACTGGAAGTCGACCCCAACGTAGTTGGGAAAAGGCTAGGCAGATTGATTGTTCTGTAACTTTGGAAATGTAAGTAGTTGGAGAATCTTGCGATAAGCTTATAGATTGTTCAAGTTGCCACATTATTTCTTCAAATTATACTCAAACTACAACCGCAGCAGTACAACAATAGATCCACAAGTAATGTGGGATGATTCCAAACAGATAGAAATTTGGAGTTCTGCCCAAACTTCTCTAAATATAATATCACCTGGAGCCAAGACCATAAATTAACAACAAAGCTAAACCAACATAATCTAAATAAAGCTGGCTATACACCTCACGATAAATCGTAGCGATTCAATGCTCCTGACTCCGCAATCGATATCTTAAAACGTCGATCGTGTTAGTACTTAAAGAAAATTCATGCCAGATAAATCAAATCATTTATTTTCTTGAATAAGGGTACATGAGGTGATACATACAAAAAGTTATTTATGCCATATCCTACCTATACAGGTATGCAAATATCTAATAATATGGAAATATTTCTTAAATTATTCATTCATTTACAAATAATAATAAAAATTAATATAATATCGGCAAAAATTACAAACTTCCATACCAATTTTCATCCACTATTTACTACATTAGTCATCAGTTTACTTACAATAATTATCATTGGCAGTAATTCCGTTTTTATTTAACAAACAACAACAACAAAGCAACAATAAAATTATGACTTTAATTTGACGTGACTTAATATCGTTGACATAGACAAATCAGCATCAGAGTCATTGTCGGGTTCCCAGACAACGGCGGGAGGGGTTCAGATCGGCGTCGAGTCGACGATGAAGTACCTGGGACTCGTCCTCGACAGCCGGTGGAACTTCGTGGAGCATTTTCGACGTTTGGCTCCCAGACTGGAGCGGGTCGGGGCTGCCTTGAAGCGGCTCCGGCCCAACCTAGGGGGTCCAAACGCCTCCTGCCGGAGGCTTTATGCGGGGATCGTGCGGTCCATGGCCCTTTACGGGGGTCCGGTGTGGGCGCGTTCCTTAAGGCTGCGACCAGCCCAGCGGTTGAACGCATCCCAAAGGGTCATGGCCATCAGGCTGGTACGGGGTTACCGCACGGTCTCCCGTGAGGCGGCGAGCCTCCTTGCCGGACTGCCGCCATGGGATCTGGAGGCAAAAGTCCTCGCGCACATCTGGGAGTGGCGCGAGGAGCCGAAACACTGGGGTGAAACTCCGCTGCCACAAGAAATCACGGCACAGCGTACAGAGCTCCGGCGGGATCTCATGGCAACATGGAGAGTGCGATTGTCGCAACCCAGCGCTGGGCACGCCACAATTGTGGCGATAAGTCCCCTCTTTGAGGAGTGGCTAGAGAGGCGCCATGGCGTCCTCACCTTCCGCCTGACGCAGGTCCTCACCGGACACGGTTGTTTCGGGAGGTTCCTGTTCAGGATAAAGCGGGAGGAAACGCCCGGGTGTCACCACTGTGTGGATCGCCCGGAGGACATGGTGGAGCATACAGTGGAGGTCTGCCCTGCTTGGGCGGAGCACCGCCGTCTCCTCACGGAGGCGATCGGCGGCGGCGATCTCTCAAGTCCGGCCCTGGTTCAGGCCATGGTTCGGAGCGAGAGTGCATGGGAGGCCGTCACCTCCTTCTGCGAAGCGAGTAATGCTAACGAAGGAGGAGGCGGAACGCGTGAGGGTGAGACAAGGTTCGCGCCCTCGCGCCCTTAGTAGCCGCAGGAGACGCCCCGGGCGTCGGGAGTCGCAAGCCGATTTCCGGCCACCGTAGGCGCGGGCCTGCGGACGGTGAACGGTGGGTAGCTCGCCGTCCGATAAGGACCAGGACCGGGTCGACGGTGCGTTGTGTTCCACGCGCGCCTCAAAGAGATGTCAGCACAAACTAGGACCAATGCCTGCCAGGGTTGCGAGTTTGTCCGAAAGGGATATCGTGGCCCTGGCACACAGGCAACGGAAGGAACACGGGGTTTAGTCAGTAAAAGTCTGACACGCCCTCCCCCGCTCCGCCCATAGCGGGAGAAGTTATTTGATAATTTCCCACCCAAAAAAAAGCATCAGAGTCATGCATTAGCAAATACTAAGGAAAACTTATTAAAGTTAATAAATTTAAAATAATAATATATTACTTTATTACATAATAATAAACTAATGTTTTAACTTTAATAAGTACTTTAACAATTGCATAGAAAAAAATAGGTTCATTATGTGGAATGGATTACTTCGTGCGTCGTATAATGACAACAACATTTTTGTCCTTCGGCTCGTGATGTACGAATGACTTGTAGTGAGAATACAAGAATCTGGTTAATGTCCCAATTTTATAAGCGACTGAGGAGACGATCAGCAATGATGAATGCGACAAAATAGGTATACCGGCGCAGGATAGCCTTTACCGGAAATGATCATCATATTAGTGGTTCAGCAGCTTCAATATCATCAGGTTTGTACCGGAATACAGCAGTTCGTCGTGTTCGTGGTACACAAAGGACTTTTTTACGTGGTACGACAGCGGCTTCTCTGACATTAGAGGGCAGCCGCCATGCAACCATCAATGCGACGCTCTGCTAGAGTGACTGTCGGCAGCCAGTGTCAATCTTATCTACTTTTTCGGTGATTCCAGTAACTTCGTAACACCGCAAGGCGCCACTTGATAAAATTCAAACCATTTTCAGGCACTTTTGAATTGTCAAGGACTGCCGCCGATGCATTGTGCAAATCAAATAATCTACTACGATTTCTAATACACACGATTTATTAATCTGTGCAGATCGATTTACACCTAAAAATAGCTACGATATAATTATCGTAACGGTTGTAGGTACCATAACTAGAGTGAAGCATTGCATAAGCACGATCGATGGGTAGCGATCACATAGCCCCGTGCCTTTGTGAGTGATCTCTCATTTGCTTATGAATGTGCGTTTAACCGACACTGTATGCGTAGATTTTGTAAATGTTTGTGTCAAGTTACTATAAAATAGTGTAAAATATTATCTGCAAAGATATAAAACCTTCTTGTCTCATGATAAATATCGGGTGTATGAGTCATATGCTCTACCCATTATTGTGATTATTTAGTACGGTACCATCCCTGGGAACCTGGGTTTCAGAGATCTTGAAGTTAGTATAATCATCATTCTTCTGCTTTTATACCAATTTATTTGGGGTCAGCGCAACATGTCCCTTTCTTCAATACTTTTGACCTATTAGTCGAAATCTCGGTCACCTCCTTTCTAGCCATATCATCTTTCACACAGTCCATACGTCGTTTCTTTGGTGTTCCCCTGGTGGTATAGCCATCGACATTCATTCTCAAAACTTTGGTCACGAAAGGACGATGGGCAATTTACTATGGACCCCGTCCCCACTTTTTTTTTTGATCCAACAGACTTCGCTTTTGTCTCATATTTTTCGTTACAAACTACAAAATAACAATCCGCTGGTTTCAAGTCTTAAATATATGGGGTTTCCTGAAAAATTCATGTTTTAGTTTCAATTATCTAACGAGAATATAGATGATTGTTTTCTATTTTTCGTCACAATAAATGAGATAAAACATAATAATTGCCTACTTATTTAATATGGAACATAAAACAACAAAACATCACGCCTATATTCCACAAAAGAATAGATAGGCAGACATGTGTGGAACATTCACATTTTGCTTTATGTTGTATTTCGCGATGTAATCTATTATACTCATTTTACTTACATGATATCACAATAGTATTTATCATAGGGAGGGGAAGGCAGAGGGCCACCCCTATCATAGGTAGGTACTACTGCATTGTATTTTTCGTCAAAATGAATTGTCTACGACTATGTTTTTATTTTAATCTATTTAAAACTCTTTACAAGACACCAGGAACATTCTCAAAGTCAATTTCAACAGAGTGATCTGGAATTTATTTAAAGTGACCTGATACCGCCTTTATTCCCTGCAAGTGTAGGCAGAGATGTTATGTTATGCCATTTTAAATAAAGAAGTAAGTATAGTTAAAACAAATATGCAATAAAGCAAAATAACATTCGATTTTCAATTTTTAATAATCTAACTTATTCTCTACTACAAAATAATTATGACCACATTTTATTATTTTCCCTTAAAACCCCATACATTCGACGGTCGTCGCCATAATAAAAAATGATCAGTTAGCCAAGACCTTTTAAATGAGATATGTCTCAAGTCTGTTGACTAAGTTTGGATATCGTGTTGTGGGTACCCTGGGTACACAATATCTACCTACACCTACGGGGTATACAAGCGTGAATATGTTATGTCATGGAAAATAAATACAATATGAAGTATCATAAGTAAAAACCAATACGATTTTCACTTTTTTTTCTTATTTTGTACTACAGTAGTACCATTACATTTCCTTGATTTCCCTTAAAACCCCATGCTTTTGACTATCGTCGCCATAGTAAAGAATGATCAGTAAGTTAAGACCTTTTAAATGAGATATGTCTCAAGTCTGTTGACTAAGTTTCAATTTTGGGGACGCCAGTTCCCATCGTCCTTTTCCTCATTCCTCCGCATCACATGCCCCTATCATGACAAGTTAAAGTTAGTATATTTTTACGAAAACCAGTTTTTAATAATAAACCTTAACCTAAACATACATATTGTGTAATATAAACAAAACTTGTGTTAATTAAAAGGCTTAAGACTATGTTAGTAGCACTTCACTTTGCACTATATTAAATTGTGCTGATCTGTGGAACTTGTCCGCGGAAGCAACGGAACACCACGTCCTGCGGCCAAAAGTATTTTCCCATGACAAGGGGCAGGTAACAGTTCGGTTCACGCACGACGAACTCCGTACGCCGACGGCGCGCGTTTAATGATTACGTAAAATATAATTAAGTGAATAAATCTCATTAATATTGTGCTAGTGCTTACTACAAATGGCATATACCGGAAACCAAGTGGATAAGCAATTTGTATGTAAAGAAGATTTTGAAAGAGCGTTTACTACTTTGTTTGAAGGCCGAAAATATAAAGAGAAACCATTGTGGACACAGAAGAGAATAGAAGAAGCTATTAAAAATATTGAAAAATATAAATCTAGATCTTCAACATCAGATGGACGAGGTCTACAAAACAAAGACTACTACTATGGAATAAATATGATGTTTTGGAGGTAGACACTCAAAAATTTTTGATCTTGAGACGGAAATCTGTTGGCCACGGAAGAAGAGACAAATTGATGTATGCTTTAAAATCCAGGTACGTTATTCTGTGGTCAAAGAATTTGTAAAGCTATGTACGGTGTGCCAGAACAAGAAGAAATTTCCCCAAAAAGGAATTGTTGTCCGCCCAATTGTGTCTAGTGATTTCAACAACCGCGGTCAAGTGGACCTTATAGACTTGCAATCAACTCCAGACGGACAATGGAAATGGCTGTTGCATTATCAGGACCATACAACAAAATTTAGTTTACTTCGCCCTTTGACATCAAAAAGAGCCGCTGAAGTGGCTATAGAGTTGTTAAAGATCTTTTTAGAAGTAGGTTGTCCAGCCATACTTCAAAGTGACAATGGCCGTGAATTCACAGCTACAATTATAAAAGAGTTGACGTCGATGTGGCCAACTTGCAAAATTGTAAATGGCAGACCCAGACATCCAGCAAGTCAAGGCTCTGTTGAGCGCTCAAATCAAGACGTAGAAGCTATGCTCCGTGCTTGGTTAATTGATAATAACTGCAAAAAATGGTCCATGGGATGTTACTTTGTCCAATTCCAAAAAAAAACTTCCTTTCATAGGACCATTCAAAGGCCATTCAATATAAGGCTTTGTTTGGCACAGAGCCTAAAATAGGACTGAAAACACACATTCCAGCAGACTTATTAGGCTGCCGGGGTTGCGAGTTTGTCCGAAAGGGATATCGTGGCCCTGGCACACAGGCAACGGAAGGAACACGGGTGGGTTTTAGTCAGTAAAAGTCTGACACGCCCCCCGCTCCGCCCAGAGCGGGAGAAGTTATTTGATAATTTCCCACCCAAATTATTACGGAAGAGAACTTGGAGAATTTTTTGAACTCAAAAAATGATGATGAAATAATCGAATCCTCTCCGGAAATAGACTCAGATAAGGATTTAAATGCCCCCTAATCAGAATTGAATCAGGCAAAGTAGGCCCTTCAACCTCTCAGCAAGAAATAGAAACAGCTGCAGAAGTTCTTATAGATCCTCCAGCATCCATACAAGAAAATATATTAACATTAGAAACTGTTGCTACTTGTGCTACTGTTACTGAGGCTGAGGTGATCAGTGATCAATCAGGATGTAGAATAATTGAAATAGAAGAAATGTTTATTGATGAAACACGAATATTTTGCTTTGTCTGTGGAAAGTAATTCACTGGAGCACATCGTTGTGGCGTTTGTAACAACCCAGTTCATCAAATTTGCGGGAAGATATTATCAAAAGAAAATGAAGGGTATGGATCAAAGATTCTGTGTGATTTATGTCAAAAAGAACAAAACATACTTATCGAAAGGGAACATGCCGTTGAAAATTTAAAAATATCAGCAAAAAAATGAAAGCAGCTTCTTCGGAAAAATTTGAAGAAATCGATATTGGTGCTACAATTTTAGTTGATGTGCCGAAAATAGATAGAGGGCCACTGGATGCAAGTAACATTATAGGAAAGGTAATTGATAAGAAGAACGATTTATTCAAAATTGGTACTTCAGCTGGGGTTCTAAAATACTGGCTGCCTCGAAACTCTATTCAAATATCAACTACTGCCTTTAACAAACCTATATCGACAAATTAACTAAGTTTGCATGAAATTGCTTCAAAGATGTCTTTATTTGGAGGCCAAGGTTTTATGAAATGCTCGTGCGAAAAATCTGAAGTGCGCTGCAAGACTAATCGATGTGCATGCAAAAAAAAAAATGTTATATGCAACTCTAGATGTCACAAGTCAACTGTCATAATAAATAAAGCATACTCTAGCAGATTTATAAAAAAGCAAGCACGTGGTAAACGTTTCTTTATTACATTTTTATTCTTTTTTAATTTTGACTCGGTTTAGTCGTATTTAATAGTTACGATATTTAATTTTCGCGGCTTATCAAAATCAGATTAATATAGGTACGTGAAATTGAAACATTTCATTTCATAATTGGATTGAAGGAGGAGAATATTGATAAGATCATGGATGTAAAATTTTGATAAATAAATAATTGTTTTCTTTCTACTAAGTTGCAAATATGATGGATTGTTTAATTTATTTAATTTAAATTGATTTATTTGTCATAAAACAAAGCAAACCTGTGATTTTGACAAGAACTTTATCATAAACCCAAACTAGTTCAGGTTTTTGATCAAAAATCTGAACTAGTCTGGTTTGTTACAGGTTTATGATGAAATTGAGTTTAAACTGTTTCATCTTCCGGTTTTTCATCAAAAACCTAGGTTTTTCATCAAAAACCTAATTTTATGAAAAACCTGTGACAAATATCTTCTTATCGTGAATGTCACGTGTACCGATTTGGTTTAATTTGCTATTATTCGCCATTCTTTCAGCTAGTTTGAAATTTCATCAAGCTCGTTTGTAGAATTTAAGACGCCTGGACTGCATCTTTATGCACAGCTAATTTAGCAGTGTCGGACACAGGGAGTTCAACTGTGTAGAGAAAGTAAAGAGTAGGACCCATCACGGCGCCCTGAGGAACTTCTGCCCGAATTTCGTGCAGTACCTATAGTAGTATTGCTTTGTTAAAGAAGAGTATCTCCATACTTCTTTGTAAAATAAGGCAATGAAGTATCATTGCCTTATTTTACAAGGAAATATCTCCTTTCCAAATAGGATTTAAAGAATATAAAGTAGGTAATTGGATTTTAATTTTCTTTTTAATGGGATACTCGATCGAAAGATTGATTCCTTTTCGGCACATTCCTTTTTGGACATATTCCGTTTATAAACTCGTGATGGATATAATTTTAATCGTTTTACAACAGCAGCCCACTTCATGTATCCAATGACTGACTACTAATCATTCATGAAAGCAAAATATTTTTGAACATTTGAAAAATTAAAAAAAATATATATATTATTCATTATGACGCATGACGTAGTTTGAAACATCCTGTTACGAGCGCGGTGCGAGCCTTGCGTTCCAAGGGCGGCGTAGAATGGAGCGCAAGGCTCGTACCATGCTCATAACAGGACGTTTCAATCTACATCATGCGTCATAATATTAAAATAAAATAAAATACTTTCATGAATGATTAGTAGTCATTGGGCTGAATGACTGAAATGAATGAATGAAATCATCAGTAGTCATTCATAAAGTGGGCTGCCGTTGTAAGACGATTAAAATGCCACGGTGTATACAGGGTGGAATTTTGTAATGCCACCTGGAGGGAAAGTACTCTTAATACTTCAGATAGAAAATTTTACTCAAAGGAAACATTCCTTTATTTTTGAATAGAAAGCAAACTGTATTCAAAGATTTTCGAAAATTCGATCGATGCAATAAAAGTACAGGGTATAATTTTTTCAGATTTGAGCCGGTTCTGTTCCCGGGTGTGGGAGAAGAGAATTTTCGAAAATCTTTGAATGCAGTTTGCTTTCTATTCACAAAATAAAGGAATGTTTCCTTTGAGTAAAACTTTCTATCTGCAGTATTAAGAGTACTTTCCCTCCAGGTGGCATTACAAAATTCCACCCTGTATGTTTATATACCCATCACGAGTTTCGCTAGCTAATTTATTTTTACCCTGTCTATCGTGGTAACACTTGCTCCACGATAATTGCCTTTATAGCTACGACATAAAAGCGCTGTCACTGTCAAATTCTTACCACTGATGTGCGGAAAGAAAATTGACTAACGATAAATGCTAAATGATTTTATTTCTGTAAGTGTACAAACATTTTTACACGTCAAACATATTTATAAAACTAGATGAGGTCGGCGTTTTCTTTCTCACTACTCTGAGATGAAAGGCCAAAACAAACTCAGAGGTACACAGCCTATTTTGAAGTCCAGTAGCAACTTAAATTGCTGTACTATTCAAATCAGTTGTATGAAATGGCTATAACACGTCAAAATGACTTAGAATGTCAATTTACTTAACAATTTGTTTCCCGGACTGTACAAACAGCATAGAAAAAAATAAGTATTGCTATGCAAACTGTGTTGTTTCTATTAAAATGTACCGTTTCAATAAATCTACGCCATATTATTTTTAATTGTTCCCGCCGAAAATTATTCATGGGATGCCTTACTAAGCCATTTCATATCAAACCGGGGCCTAGCACGAACGCGCGGCGTAATCGTAAAATTCCAAACGATGTAGGAATCGAAAATACAACTGCTCTCTAGCATTTTGATTTAAATTTCCGCGTCAAGCACAATTAGGTATAAGTATTACCCATAGATATCAATAAAGTGTTAAAACTAAGTAAATATTTTATGCAAAACGAGTACCTAATTTCAATTTTAAAATCATCCGAAATTAGCCCATAAAAATCGCACTAGGTTTTGAACAGCTTAGCCTAGCCTTGAGGTGAAAAACAAATAGTGTATTTTTTCGAAGCGCTGGAATGCATTCTGTTTGAATTCTCAATGTTCGGCTGAACACAGAAAGTTGAAAATCGCCCCTGCATACCTGGGCATTACGTTTACTCCACCCGTTCGTGCTAGGCCCTTTGATCCACAACAGCTAGTATGTCAAAATCCTCTATAACAAGTCATATGCAAATGTGTGTTTCATAGTCGGGCGGATTGCTTTCAATGGGGTTCTGTAGGTATTGGCTCGTTTGTAGGCAAACCCGGGGTAACACGTAGTATTATTCCGATTGTATTTGTTAGATATTGTATTGTCCGTGTGGTGCCGGAAGTAAAGAATATCATCAACCTATTTCGTCCCGTGGGTGTCGTAAAAGGCGACTAAGGAGACTAAGACTTACTAGACAATGGGCAGCAGCGTTCGCTATGCATTTTAACACCATACTGCGATTGCCGACCCGCCTGCCAGCCTGGGGGGGGGGGGGGGGGGCATGTCCAGCAATGGACGTCTTACGGCTGATGATTTGTTAGAAATCAATCGTCGATAATTTGTCTGAAAGCTCTTTCATAATCAATTTTATGAGGAGCGTAGAGTTGTGTAAGATGGACTGCCTCGTTGGTTTAGTGGTGGTAGCAAGCGCTACTGCTGAACAAGAGGTCTTGGGTTCGATTCGCAAGTTGGGCAAAGTGTTATTGGACTTTTCCATCTGGAATTTCTCAGTACCAGCCCGGAGTCTGGGTTTGTGCCCTATTTTTTATTTAGCCTTTGTTCTTGATACTAATTCATAGGTTGGGAAAAAAGTTTCCTCGCATTTTTTTAAGAAAATTCAAAACATTTTTTAATATAGTTTATTTACATTTAACTAAATTATGTAGGTACCATTTTGTTCGATGACTTCTTGCCACCTTGTAGGTAGGGACATGATCCAATTGCTATAGAAATTTTGGGACTTCTGATCAAAATACCGCGACAAGTGGTTTTGGCAGTCCTCTCGTGATGTTAACCTGACACTGCCGACAGAATTCTGAAGAGACCGCAACAGGTGGAAATCTGAAGGTGCAAGGTCAGAACTATACGGCGGATGCATTAACACGTCCCAGCCATACTCTCTTAATTTTTGCTGAGTGGCTAAAGATGTGTGAGGTCTAGCGTTATCATGATGAAAAACCACACCCCCTTCTGTTGATTAATTCCGGTCGCTTTCTCTCAACTTCTTACTTTAATCTTATCAGTTGTTCGCAGTAGAGTTCAGAATCGATGGTCCTGCCTGGTGGTAACAGCTCATAATGCATAATGCCCTTCCAATCCCACCACACACACAGCATCACCTTGTTGCGAGTTAACCTGGGTTTCACCACAGTCTGTGAAACCTGACCGGCCTTTGACCACGACCTTTTTCGCACGTTCTTGTCGTACGTGATCCACTTTTGACCGCCAGTTATCAGCTTCTTCAAAAATGGTTCGGTTTCATTACGTCGTAAAAAGGAATCACAAATGAGTACACGGTTCAGTAGGTTTCTTTCAGTGAGCTCGTGAGGTACCCAAATATCGAGCTTTTTTGTGTACCCAGTTTTTTTCAAATGTGCCAAAACTGTTTTGTGGTCAATTCAAAGTTCTTCAGCTACGTCGTAACTACTGATCTTGCTCCACTTTTTCAAAAATGGCATCCATTTTATCCGTAATACCGACCAGAGCGACGTGCATCTTTGACATCAAAACTTCCGGATTGAAAACCGGAAGATATCTGTCTGTCTGTCTGTCTGTCCGTCTATCACCAGGCTGTATCTCATGAACCGTGATAGTTAGACAGTTGAAATTTTCACAGATGATGTATTTCTGTTACCGCTATAACAACAAATACAAAAAAACAGAATAAAATAAACATTTAACGGGGCTCCCATACAACAGACGTGATTTTTTTGCTCGTTTTGCTCGATATTGATAACGGTAACTGGTAGACGCTTGAAATGTTCACAGGACATTAAGTTATATATTCACTTTAAAAATAAATATTTAAATTAAAATAAAACAAATATTTAAGGGGGGCTCCCATACAACAAACGTGATTTTTTCAGTTTTTAACATATATGCCTCTTTTGCCATCATGTAGTTGCTATTCCGTTATGATTTTCGTCCATTTCATCCTCCTGGAACTTATCATGTGTCCTGTCCATCGCCAATTCAACTGTCTTATTTTTTAATATGTCTTCCACGTTTGTTGTAGATCTAATACTTTCTGCTCTTTTGCGGTCTTTTAGCGTCACGCCCAACATATTTCTTGCGAAAAATCGCTCCCTATTACATGGGACCTAAACGTAAATTAATGTGGGTGTACTAAAGGTACATCTCTGATAAACCCTTCGGGGATTACAGGCGTCATGTTATGTATTGTGTTGTTAGAAATCCATCGTCGATGATTTGTATGCAATTCTTGCGTGGTCTGTTTTTGTTAGATTTGGATGAGTACCTAACAATTTGTTTCAAAGATAGGTATGCGCTAGATTTTAATATTAATACGCTTGACATGATCAGCAGCACAACGCGTACCTACACACTTTCAAGCAGAACCCGAGAGTTTTGAAGGATACTGCTAATCCATCGCTTTATAGGTTTGATAAACTCGTCTGCTCACAAACGCAATGAACGTGAGAGAACTGTCAAAATAAAACCTATTGCGATCAATTATCATTTTATGTATGTTACGCAATTACATTGATAATTTCCGGCTAAGACACCGCGTTTACTACTTGGGTCCCAGAAATTGCTCTGCAATGTCTCAAATTCTATGAACTAGGGATAGTTTTCGTAAATGGTGTTATGACTGTTTTTTTTAATTAAAAATCTAAGTTATAGTATTTTTATCTCACGCAGCGACGCGCGCTTTTTCTGTGGTTACCAAGTGTACAAACACGCTGTGAATGTGTAGAAAGAAAAACTGTTTATTTTGCACAAACAAAACGCACATTACAATGAAATAACATAAATTGCACACAAACAAAGTAGCCAAAAGCCTCGTTTTCAAACAATAAAAGTTTGACAATCCTGTCTATTGCTTGATATCAGAGACAATTTACATTGCGTAATTATTACTCTGTGTTGCGACACTGGCAAATGACAACAAACAAACAATCAAAACAAAAACAAAATGCTTATTGTCGAGTGGTAAAATAACTACTTTTGTAGCGCAGGAGTTCTCGGTACCGTCCGTGCCAATGGCGAAGTCGGTAGTGTGTATGTTTGAGCGTGTGTGTATTATGTGCACACATTCACACCGTGTTTATATGTATACTTGGTTACCACAAGTAAAGCGCAGGTCGCTTCGTGAGATAAAAATACTGTAATAATTATTAAGGCGGTGCCAATAATACTGGTTTAGGTGTTGTAACTGTTTTAGTTCTAAAAAGCATTTGGCAGGTTTCAAAGTGCTTTTTTTAAACTAAAAATAAATGTTCAGGTGTTTATTCATTATATTTGTTTATTTACTTATAGATTAGCATCTACTAGACTGTTGAACCATACATTTTTGACGTTATTTAACGTCCCGTGACCTAAATAAATCAGGAGCTCAGTGTCTTCGATGATCTAAAAAAAGTAATAAGTGAGCTGGTAAGAGCCTATAACGTAATTTAAAAATAGCTTATGTAAAAGGATTATCATAAATAATACTTCGGAAAATATATAAAACACTTTATTTTGTTAGTTACACATGAAAATCAGTCGAGTGGCAGTGGGCTGGCCATGTTTATCAAAGGACCAATGGCCGATGGAGCAGTCGAGTCCTGGAGTGGAGACCGCGTATCGACAAGCGTAGTATGGGACACCCCCAACTAGATGGGCCGACGACCTTAAGAAGGTGGCTGGGTCAGACTGGTGGCTGGGTGGACCGGTCAGATGCAGAAGGCGGAGGACAGGGTGTTGTGGCGCAGCCTGGGAGTGGCCTATGTCCAGCAGTGAACTGCGATGTGCTGAGTTGATTGATTGACACGAATTTCAAACGTCACTCAATGAACCTACGCCGCCACTCTGAAATAATATCGTCCTCGCTCATACGCATGCGCGTCGGCTGCGCATAGCACGTAAGTATTGAAGTGGTAAGGAGCCCGCTAGCACGTTACACAAATTATTTATGAAAAACTAAAAAAATTAAAAAGCGTAAATTCGTGGTGAACTGGTGACATCCTAAGTTTTACAAAAAAATACTTCTGCCAAAGTGCAAAACAGTTTGTTGGCAGATGTAGCTTCCATATATAATTTTTAATTTTTAATCTCGTAGGTACTTTTCCATCAATAATAAAAATACATTTACCGCTAAACATTACCTATAACTAAATACAGAAGCACAAAGGCGTAATTAAGGCGCAAATTACGTAATGCTAATAACATTTTATATTGCGTAATAGGATTCCAAATCACGCCAGCGAAGCCGCAGACATAAGCTAGTAAGACATAAATTCAATCTATGCATCTCCATTTATGAGGCTTTGACCATTGATATACTAAATCAATGGCTTTAACAAAAGAAATAGTACATTTTGATACAAGTGGAGAATGTTTGTTATCGCATTCGAGGCGGAATTAACACCCGAGCCGTAGGCGAGGTTGTTTTTGAGCCGAGAACTGCAATAACAAATGTCCACGTGTATCAAACGACGTTTTTCAATACACTTTTGAAGAAATAAAATAAATAACGAAAAATATTTTTGTCATGAATTATTAGGAAACTATGATTTAATTTTCTTTTTTTTCCGTGCTTTGCTTTCGCCAGGTTGAAGGAGAAGCAAAGGTATAAAGCCGATAAACAGCCTAATATTAAAAATATAAAATTAAAATAGTTTTGAGTTTAGAACACATTTAAATGTTAATTTGTTCATAAACGTTTTTTTTTATTGTAATAAATATATAATAATTATTTAAACATTTCAAAAATATTAACGCCGTAAAGACGCATTTTGACGAGATTTAAAAAAAAATCACCTCCGAATAGAGACGACCGTCTCTGGCGCGAGACGGTGTGAATAGACGCATTGAACCAATTTGGACTAAGTATAGGTATACGTTATCGTTACGTGTTGGAAAATAAAAAATCGCACGCTTGTGAAATACATTGCATTGTGAACCTAATCGTAGTGCGATATGAACCAGTTTTCGAGGAAGGGTATTGAAAATAAACTTCCCCATTTTATTTTTAAAGAAATTTTCGTGGTACAGCTATTTTCTAAATCGAGAGGGATGTCATTAAAAATGTTAGGATTAAGCATTCTCTATATCTTTGTCCATAATAGTTAATACTAGTGGGTCTTACAAATCTTCTAATGGAGTTATGTACCTATAGTTATGCACACTTTATTCTTGCCGATTTCGTCGTCGTCCAGCTTCGATCTCAAAACTGCGTTTAGGATAGAAGGTAGGACGCAGACTTTTATTTACTGCACCTACTAGCGGCCCGCTGCTGCTCCGCTCGGGTATTTTATCAAAACTTTGACAAAACAGCGAGATTTCTGTATAACTTGAAAGTTTAATATTAATGTCATCATCATCATCGTTTCAGCCGAAAGACGTCCACTGCTGGACATAGGCCTCCCCTGAAGGAGGGAATATTAATGTATTTTACACATAAACCTTAAGGGATACATGGCATCAAAATCCGCTGCGCAGTTTAGAAGAACAACTGAACACAGTCACAAACACACACGAAAATCGAATGTAATTTGTGCATATGTTACGGCTAATACCCGAAGTGCGGCTACACCTAGTTTTAGCCGGTTAGAACTAGGTGTAGCCACTTACTCTTGGTTAAACCTAGTACGAGCCGATTGTTTTCGGGTAAAATCATTTGGGTTAGGTTAGGTTAGAACAGTAACCACTAACAAGCGAGCGGCCGCCGAGCGCCAGATCCCCTCTATTGTTGGTAAATTGGTTTTATCCAACAGGGATTGTCTGGACCTATAATTCTAACCGGCTAAAACTAGGTGTAGCCGCACTTCGGGTATTAGCCGTAACACATATACACCGGGGCATTTTAATCGTCTTACAACGGCAGCCCACTTCATGTATCCAATGACTACTAATCATTCATGAAATATATATTTTTTATATTAATATTTGAAATATCAAAAAAAATAAAAATATTAATCATTATGAGCGCGGTACGAGCCTTGCGGTCCATTCCGTGCCGTCCTTGGAACGCAAGGCTCACACCGCGCTCTTAACAGGGTGTTTCAAACTATGTCATGCATCATAATGAACAATATTTTTTTTATATTATTCAAATGTTAATAAAAAAAAAATTACGTTCATGAATGATTAGTAGTCATTGGATACATGAAGCAGGCTGCCGTTGTAAGACACTTAAAATGAATGGTGAATATAGATTTCCACGGACTGAGATACAATCATGATGTTGTATTGCATAATCAGCTTATAATTTTCCCACTGCTGGGACACAGGCCTTTTCTCGGTAAGAGGAAGTGGACCGTAATCTTCCACGTGCGCAGAATGCACATGTGGATGGCACATGTCTTTGAATTTTTGGTTCTAGGACATGCCGGTTTCATCACGATATTTTGCTTCACCGTCTTGAGAGCCTGTTTGGGTTCGAATCTACGACCAGATCTAATCAACTGGTATGTTGCGGTCATTACCACTGAGCCACTACTGCTCCTTGTTTTATTGTATACCTACACAATAAAATATTTCATGTTCAGACTGTTGCATTAATTTGTTTCCCAGCCTGCGTGAAGGATACCTAATTAATGCAGCTATCTGCTTCTACACTTCGTAATAAATATAAACTTTTGTACGTATGTATATTATTATATTCTCATATTATTTGTTTAATTTTATTAAGTGAATTGTTTTTGATTTATGTATTCTATTTTCTCTTCTAATCTTATACACGGTGTCTACATCTCTTTATCGACTTTCCTATCGCAGGTATGCTGGAAGAGATTTCTTTAGAAATATGCATCACCTTTGTACGTATTTTTCTGTTCCTTTCTTCTTGTATGTTTATATATATGTGTGTATAAATGGTTAAATAAATAAATAAACTTCATTACTTCAAGCAATATTAAATTATGTATCTAATATCTAATACGAAGTCAGTATGGTTGTTTGTGCAAACCGCATCGATATTGGAGTAATAAACTTGAGATACGAGCAAATATTATTGAGGTACCGCTCTTCGGTACCTACTAGGACGCAATATGGTCGTATTTGTAATAGAAACTGATTTGTTAGGGAAAATATTTTGATATAAAAATGTCATGGTGGATTGTAAGTCTGCCAGGGTTGCGAGTTTGTCCGAAACGGATATCGTGGCCCTGGCACACAGGCATCTGAAAGAAGACGGGTGGGTTTTAGTCAGTAAAAGTCTGACTTGCCCTCCCGCTCCACCCAGAGCGGAAGAAGTTATTTGATAATTTCCCACCCAAAAAAAAAAGATGGATTGTAGGTAGTCTTCGCTTCTTAGGCATCGGAGAATTCAGGAACATGCGCCGGTTTTGAATTATTACAACCTAAAAAATCAAGTGACTTGAAAGAAACAGTCTTAAACAACTGGTATAATCCGTAAAAATCTTACAGTCATTACATAAGTGACGTAAGCTTAAAGTGAGCTGTCAAGAGAGTCAGCAATTACTTATAAACCTATGGACTTTCGATACCTACAAAATTAACGTGCATATCTACAAAAATCAGGCACTTAAAATGGCCACCTGTCGTAGGGTTGTAACAGCGAGTACAAGAGAGAGAGGAAGCAACCGTTTGACAGCTCATCAGCGAATTTTGTACCACCAAACTTGGAGTGAGCAGTGGTGGCCGAGTGGTAACGGCCGCGGCTTACGAGTAAGGTAGGTTCGAACCCAGACAGGCGCTTTACTTTGTGTAAATTATTTCATCAACACTGCTCTCAAAACTGTGAAGGAAAACATCGTGAGGAAACCGGCATGTCCTAGAACTAAAATAATCGACATGTGACATCTACCAACCCGCACTGGGCCCGCGTAGTGGATTACGGCCCACTCCCTCTCACAGAAAGAGGAGGCCTGTGTACCAGCTGTGGGAACATTATAGGCTGATTATGAAACTTGTCACTAAACATGACGACCGATCACGCGTAGACTTTTTGACGACAGACAAAAGTGTTGCCAAATTTAGTCCTTGACAAAAATTAAGATGTCTCTCTTTTCGTATGCAACTAGTGGTTAGTTAAAAATAAACAAAACGCTGTATGACATGTGTATGTGTCGATATGATAGGTATTTGTATAGTTAAATATTCTTCTTATAGTAGAATATGCAATTTTTATAGCTTTCCTACCTCAATGATCCCTAGCATCTGGTGGAATGACTCTCTTCACGTTAGTTTTCACGGTTAGATTGCCAGAACTTAAAATATTCTTAGATCTTAAATATCAATATCAGCCCTACTTTATAAGGCCTGACCTTGTAGCAAGATAATAACATTACAAGCTAATTTTGTACAATGATACCTACTCCAAAAAGTAATTATTCTTCACTTTCAAAATATCGCATTTCAAAAGTATCCGACACCAAATACCTTGAAGGTAGCATACAAAATACAGACGAATTTAATTTAGTTAAAAGAGAAAGTATCGCGTTACAATTAGAAGAATATTCCTCACGGTAAGGCTCGTTTACACAAGGCGAATTTCTCGACCGTCGACAAGTGTGAATGTCGATGCGAGACTGATATCGCACTCATGTGTTTGATTTAATCATGTCTCACCATACGTTTACTGTGAATTGACAACTCGAATCACGACTGTTTGTTACACGGACGGACTCAACAATCTAAAAAACCGGCCAAGTGTGTGTCGGACCACGCACAATGAAGGGCTCCGTAGTTAGGATGAATTTATCCCTTAAACAAACTTAACATTGTAGTTGAAAAACATTTTCTCCCATACATCGATATACGCCACGGTCAATTTTCCAACGAAAATTTAAGTTTGTAATCGCAAAAAATGGTTTTTTATGTGATAAAACTACAAATTAACAATTTTCGGACCCTTAAGTTGTGCTGTGAGACCTTGCTTCTGCCCAAATTTCATGATTCTAGGTCAACGGGAAGTACCCTATAGATTTTGATTTATGTGCGAGACATTCGCAATTTTTTTTTTGGTGTGATAAAACTACAATTTAACGATTTTCGGACTTTTTCCTTTACTTGTGCTGTAAGACCTTGCTTGTTGCCAAATTTCATGATTCTAGGTCAACGGGAAGTACCCTATAGGTTTTGATTTATTTGCGAGTATCGAAATATGTCTCAATAATGTCGCTTATATCGCCTTATTTTTTTATTGCATTGACTTGGAAGCTTGATTTTTTTAGAGATTCAAGGGACCATTATACTTACGTATTTGATATTAATTTCAACTTGATACCTTTACGCGTTCCTGAGAAAAATGGTCTTGACAGACAGACAGACAGACGGACAACGAAGTGATCTTATAAGGGTTCCGGTTTTTCCTTTTGAGGTACGGAACCCTAAAAAAACGAGCTGGTTCTCGAGTACCATGACGTACTGTTTACACGAGTCAAGTATTTTCGAGGCGAGAAGCGCTCTTCGTGTAACAGACCCATTACATTTGTAATGAAAGAATGGATTTTACAATTTATAGGAGACTCTGAAGTCCATTGTTCGGGCAATTTCTGATTTCAATTAAAGTTTCAATATATGGTAATGAATCATGGGGAATATTGTAAAAGCTGGACCATTTCATTATTAATTCCTAGTTGAGAATTAAGGGCAATGTTGCTGTTTGTTTTGGTTTTATATTTTATTTCGTGTGTGTATAAGTTTGATTGGAATTTTGTGAGTTTTATTTGATGTTAGATAATGGAGTATTTAATTTTGTGTTTGCGTTAGTTTATTAGAGATAGTTTATTTTATAGCATGGCACAGTCGTGGCCCAAGTTTTTTTTTGTGTCAATATTTATTATACGACTGTTTTGATAATTATGATTAAATGGCAAATTAGTGACAGAAGTGTGTCGGAGTTTTAACAAAATTAAAAATTTTGGCTACTGAACCTACCGTTCCTCTAATATTTGTAACACAAGATTTTATTTCCGTTTCCATTTCTATAGAATGTAATTGCTTTAATGACGCTGACAAAATAATCATTATACATTAAAATATGATACAGCAATTTCGAAAACTTATATAAGTTACCTACCTAAAAATTTATTCAATAAAAAATACCTGTGTAAATTTTGCAAATATATTATAATAGGTACTAAGCATGGAACAAAATTACGTTAACAACGTTAAAGTATGGTTTGTGTTCAAAGTAAATAATCATAATATTCCTTTCAATAAATTTTACTACCTGCTTACAATATAAATTATAAAAAATTCTATAAGTCTAGAATTCTAGATCAACATCTTCTCTAACCAAAAATTCAAAATATATAAAAGTTCAAACTATCTCTCCCTTAACAGAGCCAGCTGGTGATATTGAAAGAATCGCCGGAACATATCGAGTGTTAAAACGGTAGCCATTACCATTCGTGTGAGATTGACTCTGTACCTGCGCTGTTACGTAATTGCTTCTAGCCGGTAGCCGCCATGTTTGATCGATGGGGTTCCGATGAATATTTTGTGACGTCACGTTTTTATTGAATAAGCATGTGGATTGGTGTTTCGTGGTAATCTCAGTTTCAATGTGAAATGAAAAGTGAGTCCAAAGAAAATGTTTCATTTTCAGTTACCTCGTTTTAGATCTGCATAAAAAAAATAGATAGATCTTATGTTTGACAATACAAAACTAATGAGTGGTTATTTTGTGGGGTTATTTTGGTACTATATATTTGCAATTTTCCAAGACTATACTAGAGTTAGAGCTAATGTGATAGCCCGCAGGTTTGCACGCTGTTCCAAGTCGCTCAAGCAAACATTTTCAGGGCTTATTGTACCTCAATTTACACGGGGTGAATCACACCCAAAAAGCATACGGAGCCCTCCGTGTCCAATCCAACAACGCCTTCAGAGGGTTGATGTAGCTACCGCGACACTAGTGCCTCGGGCATGTTTGCCGAACCTAGTGTCGACTGCTTCTATGCAACGATGCGTAAACGGAGCGCGTCTCTGGTACGCTGAGTGCGCGGCAGCCCCAACAGCGTACTTATGATGATAGCGGACAGGCTCGACTGTCCATACATTCGACACTGCACTTACTTGCAGGTCACCTACAGTCGTCGGTAATGTAGGTAAGTGTTGATAGGGCGTTGGTTGAATGGTTGTTTTGTATTGTATTGTAATGTTAATGTATTGTCTGTTGTGTGTATTATGTATTAAATATAGTATTGTATACAAAACTTATCAGTTAAAAATCGTTATTTCATTCAACCAGTGTAATCAAAATCAAGACTGTTGGGAGATGATTGAACCGGACGTAAACAGCAATAAAATAAATAGATTTATTTTAATAAGATAGCCGAGACATAAATAGATATATTTTATAAGATTTAAATAGACGTGCACTCGGTCTTAGCTTTTTTTTTTTTGGGTGGGAAATTATCAAATAACTTCAGTTTTGGTGCTGACATCTCTTAGTGACGCGCGTGGAACACAACGCGCCGTCGACCCGGGCCTGGGGCCTTACTCCCGAAAACGATTCGAGTTTGATTTTGTTTTCAATTCGAACTCGTTTCTGATCTGAACTCGATTTAAAACCTTACTCCCGAACCAAATCGAATCGTAAACCAAGATCGACATAGGTTCGAGTATTATCAGTGTCGTTATGCCTGTCATTGTCTATATCCTATCATTCATGGATTACGTCATTGTCAAGTGTCTTATGTCTGTGGTTAGAATCTTTTATGTGGTTGAATTTATTTACTTCTCTATCACTTTCTCACGTAAAAAGCGATACCCTAGTGCTTTATTTTAACTTAACAAATAAAACCCTATAAAAAAAACATCAACCAATCTGCCTATTCTTTTTCCAACTATGTTGTGCTCGGCTTCTAGTCTAACCGGATGCAGCTGAATACCAGTATTTTACAAGGAGCGACTGCCTACTTGAGAGCAGTGGTGGCCCAGTGGTAACGACAGCGACTTACGAGTTGTAGGTCGTAGGTTCGAACCCTGACAGGTGATTTACTTTGTATAAATTATTTCATCACCACTGCTCTCAAAACGGTGAAGGACAACATCGTGAGGACACCGGTGGCATGTCCTAGAACCAAAAATTCGAAGACATGTCAAAACTACCAACCCGCACTGGGCCCGCGTGGTGGATTACGTCCTACTCCCTCTCACACAGAGGAGGCCTGTGCCCCAGCAGTGAGAACATTATAGGCTGATTATGTTGACTGCCTATCTGACCTCCTCAACCCAGTGACTGGGTAATACGATACCCCTTGGTAAGACTGGTTGTCAGACTTTCGGGCTTCTCGCCTTGCATTTAATGGAAATGTCACTTCGTCTGGTTAATTTCTTCATGTGGTGTTAAATCTTCTACCAACACATTAAACAACTCCTTCGAGAAACTATAACTTCTTCGAAATTCTTCCGAATCCATTTCTATAGCCCCGGGTATTATATCGATTCATATTTCTTTTCGCACGAAGATCCATACGATGTTTTCTCAAGAACATTGAAATTCAAAGTAAGGCGAGCCATAATAATAAAGATTTTGAAGAAATAAAGCAGTAAAGAACACAAAAAAATCTCACTCGATCTTCATAAAGTAGCTTCTTTGCTATCGAGTAATTTGACGTTTAGTTTTGATTCAACTACTCGATACATAACTGTCAGATGGCGTGTGGAGTACGAACTTTTCGATTCTAACGAATCTTTCGATCGAAATTAGTGTCGTTTTGAACCACCGCACGATCGTGCGCTAGTGTCGGTTTCAAGAGTATGGATCGTCATTTATTTCGAATCTAATTCGATTGATTCAGTACTCGATGCTGTCGGGAGTAAGGCCCCTGGTCCTTATCGGACGGCGAGCTACCCATCGCTCACCGTCCGCAGGTCCGCGCCTACGGTGGCCGGAAATCGGCTTGCGACTCCCGACGCCCGGGGCATCTCCTGCGGCGACTAAGGGCGCGAGGGCGCGAACCTTGCGTCACCCTCACGCGTTCCGCCTCCTCCTTCGCGAGCATTACTGCTTCGCAGAAGTAGGTGACGGCCTCCCATGCACTCTCGCTCCGAACCATCGCCTGAACCAGGGCCGGACGCGAGAGATCGCCGCCGCCGATCGCCTCCGTGAGGACACGGCGGTGCTCCGCCCAAGCCGGGCAGATCTCCACCGTATGCTCCACCGTGTCCTCCGGGTGATCCACACAGTGGTGACACCCGGGCGTTTCCTCCCGCTTTATCCTGAACAGGAACCTCCCGAAACAACCGTGTCCGGTGAGGACCTGTCAGGCGGAAGGTGAGGACGCTGTGGCGCCTCTCCAGCCACTCCTCAAAGACGGGACTTATCGCCACAATTGTGGCGTGCCCAACTCGGTCTTAGCTGCTGTCCGAATGGCGGCGGGGCTCGCTAGCGAGTCCCCGCGCAGCTAGTGTCCCCCGGCATCTCTCCACCGCCATTGGTTTAGAATGCGCATGTGCAAGATGCGCACGCATGTACAACGACCAAACAAGAAAAAAACGTTTGTCTTACACAAGCCTTGGATTTCAAATTTTAAGATCATTCTCAGTATCATTTCAGCCGAAAGACACACTGCTGGACATAGGCGTCCCCAAGCACCGCCATTTCGACCGTTTCTGTGCTCTCCGCATCCAGCGGATTCCTGCGGCCTTCACAAGGTCATCGGTCCACCTTGTAGGAGCCCTTTCACTCATACACGTTCCCCATTACACCACATCACACGCGCTTGCTCACAAACTATTGCTGTTGTTACACGTTTTAGCTTCCTTAATTTTGTTAAATAATCTTAGCGGACGAATGAATGGCCCCTATAACACAGGATTTTCCTAGCATCGGAGTCTTTATTCACAAAAATCGAGCACAAATTTAATATCATATTAACGTGCATATAACAATGCATGTTGCATTGTATTTCTTATTTTTGCTAAAATAAATTATTCTTATTCTTACAACGCCACATCTTACGGTACGTTCATTCCCCACGACACCACTGAAAACGATACCACCGGTGGTGTCGTGGGGAATGACAGAAATCACTATTCTCCGCTACACCACCGACTGTTAGTGATGTCCAGCTAATTTATTTTCATGACATAATTTTTATGATGATGTACGCGGTCGCAACTCCAGAATTTTTTAGCCCCATCGGCCATCTACTCTCCGAGCAATGTGCCCTGCCCACTGCCACATAATTTTGAAAATTCTTCGGGCTATGTTGGTTACCTTTGTTCGTTTGGTGGATAATTTTAAGATACACGTAAACAAAACAAACTGTCAGTCAAGTTGTGAAAAAAATAGCACAAAAACCGTAACAGCGTAGACAAAAACAAAAATTAAAATAAGTTATACCAATTAAAACTAATAAGCATTGTCTTAGAAAATCACTGTTAAAAAAACTTTTTAGGGACGCCCAAGTTGCCTTGTTAAATTTTTTTTTTTCATTTTGTTAACGGTAATGATGGAGCCGTGTTCCAAAGTTAATTCTCTTCCATCATTAACATAGAACAGTTTTATTAATTAGCTGATTGATCGTGATAATTATTATTGTAAAGATGTTTTTTACCAATTTTTTTTGTGGCTTTTATTTTTTAAAACAAGGCTGATTTTTGAAGGTGAGAGCAAATAAATCAGTTTTTTTAATTAGTAGGTACTAGTTGTGAAGTAAAAAAGTTTGTCTGGGAAAATTAAGTGTATCTGCTACTAAGCAATATTGCTGTGTTGCAATGAAGCTATGCAATATTGCTGTGTTGCAATGAGGCTATGCAATATTGCTGTGTTGCAATGAGGCTATGCAATATTGCTGTGTTGCAATGAGGCTATGCAATATTGCTGTGTTGCAATGAGGCTATGCAATTATGCATATAACAATTTTCTACCAAAAACTTGGTGAAAGTCATCCACAACGATTACGATGCTTGGGGAGGCCTAAGTCCAGCAGTGGACGTATTTTGGCTGATATACTTAATGATCCTCGGTACTTGTTGACGGGCCTACACTGTCTTCCCATACCTATTAACACTGTTACTTGAAAACATTGTAAAAGCCCACTTTTTTTAAAAGAGTAACCGTGGAGTTTCTTGCCGGCTCTTCTCCATAGGAAACAACTAATTGGAACCGTGCACCTAGCTTCTGACGTTTCATAAGTGCCATGTAGGTTTATGTGAAATAAAATATTTTGATTTTGACCTTGATAATGATATTAATCGTATTTATTTAGAAGGAACGCATTCAACGTTCGATGCTAGAGGCGTCAATACGCACTTGGCATCAGGTGGGCCGTTCACCTGTTTACCAAGTACTAACCTATATAAACAGTAGATTGTAATACAAGGGGCTAAAATTACTCATTATATACGAGGTTGTTTTACTCCCGGATTTTAGCGAGGGAGTAAATAGAAACCGAGTTATAATGGGTTTTTAGCGGCGTGTGTTACACTATACTTTTCACTACAATGGCGAGAAAATAGAATAATCCAATATACCTTGACGGCTACAGATTGAAAATTATTTATGTTCCTTTCTCTTCCATCTGCTGATACGGGTCTCCATTCTCACTAGATGATGACATTTTCACTGTTGTAAAATAAGTTACGGTCACCAATTCAATGAATTGTAATTAGAGAAAAAAATCTAATGATTTCGCGCCAATGCCTTTTTTAGGGTTCCGTACCCAAAGGGTAAAACGGGAACCCTATTACTAAGGCTCCGCCGTCTGTCTGTTTGTCTGTCACCAGGCTGTATCTCATGGCCCATGATAGTTAGACAGTTGAAATTTTCACAGATGACGTATTTCTATTGCCGCTATAGCAATAAATACTAAAAACCAGAATAACATAAATATTTAAGGGGGCTCCCATACAACAAACGTGATTTTTTTGGTCGTTTTTGCTCGATATTGATAACGGTAACAGGTAGACACTTAAAATATTCACAGAATATTTAGTTATATATTCGCTTTAAAAATCAATAATTAAATTAAAATAAAACAAATATTTAAGGGGGGCTCCCATACAACAAGCGTGATTTTTTTGCCGTTTTTATAGATAATGGTACGGAACCCTTCGTGCGCGACTCCGACTCGCACTTGGCCGGTTTTTATTTCTTCTGTAGCCGCAACCAAGGAATATTTATACTCACCTACGACGAGGCCGCAACGCAATGCCCACATTCTACCGAAGAGATCACCGCTTTTAGTTCCATTTTCAAAAATAAAATGTTCTTCTTTATTATGACACAGTAATAAGTCGAGTCTTTATTCATGATTGTTTTACTTAAGATGAATCCGCAGCCATAACCTGCAAAATTCAAATTTTCTTACGTTTTTTGCTATTTGCAGGTCAGTGTCAGGTTGTGTCTTAATCACAATATGATTCGCGACTCTATGTATAAAACTATAACAGATATGTACTTACATAACTATAATCAGTAGCTGTAGATTCACCTTAAGAATAATTACTTTTCCTTTTTTGTAGGCTCGTTGGTAACAGACAAAAATTAAAAAGAATCCCCTAGAGGAAGATATGCTATTTTAGCCCCACTCTGGTACGCTAAAATGACGGACTTTTTGAGCAAGAGGAGTGAAAATGATTTTTTCTTCTTTTCAAACATAAGTCTAATAAATCTAGCTAATTAGGTCGAAAATCAAGTCTATTCAATCACTGAGACTTGGACTTAGATCGAACATTAGCGATAAATACATTCGCGCCGGGTCTCAAATTAGGTTGATGTTTGTAGGCCATTAATTCAGGTACGCTCTGCAGGTCCACTTGTGACGTAAGTTATGTCACTGGGATGTTGGAAGATGGTCAGATATGGTAAGCTTGGGTCGCTTAAAAATCCTTCACAAGATTAAAAAAAAAGAAAAAGCCCAGTCATGGGGACTGCCAACAGAAGTGAAAAATTATCGCTCAACGCGCCTAAAGAAGTATTTACTTACAATAAAATAATGATTATCTAAAACACAATTTAAACAATGCACAGTGTACACAAATTAAACTTTTCACGTGGTCAATTTAACTTCACTTACTGCTACTACAGTTAGTCGGCGTGGGCATGTTGGTGACGCAAACCCATAAGTTTTTCACCAAGGGACGTTGTACGACTGACGCCGGTGTCACCTTATTGTGTGTACACATATTTACGGCGTGGGAAGAGGCCCAAGACGCCATAGGAATCTTTTGTGACCTCTCCAAGGCATTTGATTGCGTCGACCACGAAACATTACTCTTGAAACTTGAGCATTACGGCCTTGGAAAACTTGCGCTCAGTTTAGTAAAATCTTATTTAAATGATAGACAACAGCAAGTTCAAATAAATGAAGTCAATTCACTTGGCTTAAAAGTAAAAATTGGTGTACTACAAGGCTCGATATTGGGTCCTTTCCTCTTTTTAGTATATATTAATGATCTACCCCAATTGTTAAAAACTCAACCACAAATGGTGTTATTTGCTGATGATACTTCTTTAATTTTTTAAATTAATAGACGTGCATCAAATCTTGACGACGTAAATAATGCCCTACTGCAGGTCCAAAATTGGTTTACTGCTAATAATTTAGTATTAAATGTGAAAAAAACTAAGTGCATAAGATTATCTTTACCAAATGCAAAAGTAGTTATTGTGTGATAGTATTGAATCAAGAGAAACTAGAATTCGTCGATAAAACTGTTATCCTAGGGATCACGCTCGACTCAAGGATTCAATGGGGTCCGCATATAACATCCCTTGCAGGACGGCTAAGTTCCTGCTGAACTTATGTGCATTATGAACATATGCTGTGAGAAAAATCCGTCAATTTACTGATGTAGATACCGCGAGGCTAGTCTATTTTAGTTACTTTCATAGTAATATGTCATACGGTATTTTACTATGGGGACGGGCTGCAGACATCGAGTCTATTTTTATTCTGCAGAAAAGAGCCATCAGAGCCATATATGGCCTCCGCAGGCGCGACTCTCTAAGGGAACTGTTCAAAGATATTAACATCATGACGGTACCTTGTCAATATATCTATGAAAACATCATGTATGTTAGGAAAAATCTACATATTTTTAGTAAAAGAAAAGACACAATTATAGGACTAGAAATAGGGACCAATTAGTTCAACCAGGTTTCAGGCTGGCTAAAGTAGACTCATCCTTTATGGGGTACTGTTTAAAATGTTACAATAAAATACCTCTGCACATACTTCAACTGAATGAAACAAAATTTAAATTATGTTTAAAACGCACACTATGCAGCCAGGAATATTATAAGTTGGGGGATTACATCGCTGATAAAAATGCTTGGCTCAATGCTGGTCCTGCTCCACAAGGGCGCAAAAACTTAATTAATTAGCATTTGGAAATAGGTACTGTTGGAGCTGCTGAAGATTTCAAAAACTATCTTTGCATTGTATAAATTCAATCTATTAGTATTATATAATTGCATAGCACATGTGTGAGTACTATGTACTTACTATAAAGCTACCATTTACTGGGTATGTCTTTCATTGACTTGAATGTGCCCTGGCGGCTGAGAGTATGTCATGCTCACTGTAATGTCTCGCTGATGGTGGCGGGTGTGTTGGATCATTTAGCTCCCTTCAAAATGGTTGAGCTGAATGGTGCTAATCCATGCGTTATGTTCGTGAACGGGCGCCATCAGTAGGGACTGGTCATCTCTTAGCGGCCATGGCTTATTTTAATTTTAGAATTGTTTTTTTTTTATTCTTTTTATTACGGACGCTTTTGACGTTTCGCATCCTTCTCACATGTTTAATTTCAACACAAATGATGTAACCAATATTTTGTAACCATACGTCAATTTAAAAGAGTGTCCGTGGAGTTTCTTGCCTGTTCTTCTCCATAGGTACCTACCTACTAAGCTTTGGAATGGGTAACTAGCTTCATCTTTATGACTGACCGACCCCTTGACAATTCAAAAGTGCCTGTAATTGGTTTATTTGAAATAAATGCTTTGAGTTTGAGTTTAACCTACCAAAAATTATGGTTGCAATCTATTCTCGAATCCGCCCGAACCATTGAGCATTGCTCAGACCGTGGTAAAAATATTATACAGTCAGCAATGTGGCAGTGTTGGTGACTGTCCATAGAATATCACTTTCTCTAGGCCCTGAGGACCTTTTATCATGTGGAAATCCTCATGGATTTCTTCCAGCCTGGGTTGGGTGGAGGGGTCTGTCAGACTCTTACTGAATAACACCACACGGTGTTATGCTGCTACTTTGCTACTTTTAGCCGGGGTGCTGGAGTGCTTGCGCATTTCGTCAGGCTCCCCCAGATCTTTTTTTTCTTTTTTCTTTTTTTTTTCTTTTTTTTTTTTTTTTTTTAAAACGTTGCCCCACACTAGGAATTTCTCCTGTATCGTGGGTGCGTTTACAAACATTTAAACTCACATACACAAACAGCCAGACCCGGAACAACTACTTTTAGGTCATACAAATATTTGTTCCGTGCGGGAATCGAACCCGCGACACGCAGCGCAGCAGTCAATCGCTTAACCACTGCGCCAACCGTGCCGTCGTAGATCGTATGGACCGTGTGGACTCCGTCACCCTCAGCGGCCGCATACGGCCGCAATTCCTCTAGAGAGTCGCGAACGCGGAACTCGGCGCGCCACCGCTACCGTCACGGAGGCCCTCTGAGGTCCTCCGATGATAGGAAAGTCAAACAAGTATGAGACTGACCTAAGCTACAAAAAGCTTATTGATCCCATTGAAAATGTTTGTAGAAATACGAAACACTTTGCAAGCGACTGCCACTTATGTACGCCCTCAGGATGAATAGTTGAGTATCACCTACCGTGGTATTTGATAAGATGATACTGATAGTGAAGTTAGTACGTATACAATAAAAACAGATTATGTCGAACCTACATATTTAAGTAGAGAGAGATGGCTGATAATACGCAATTTCATTTCATTTTATTTATTTTTCAGACAAAGTCCATTACATTAATTACAAACACACACACACACACAACACCTTACATTAAATTAAATAATATTATACTCAAACATTCAAATCAAATAAAATTTAAATACATACACTTATTATTCAAATCAAATCAAATTTAAAATACATACAAATGCCATTCAATATCTATTATGCATAATGTAAGAGCAAGCATTGAGTCCTGGATGCAACGACATTTTATTTTGAACATTTTTTTTTCAAATTATGCCGTCGATAATAGGTAGTCTTAAACTGTATAGTCACAGTACGTAATACTTTTCAGACAGTTACGTAATTACCTATGCATAGGTGATTAAAGCGCTATTACCCACACAGTGAATTCTATTATTAACCGTGAGTTTCTTAATTTATTTATTTGTTAATACACAAAGTTAGTACAAAGGCGGATTTAATGCCTTAGGCATCCTCTACCAGTCAATCAAGGTTGGTGGAGAGATAACATTGCAGGTGCATTGTTAGTGAGACAAAAAAGTATAGTACTAGTATAGTAGTATCAATTAGACAAACATTACAAAAGTCGAGGCAATAGCGAGTCTGGAGCAATGAGCTTAAACATTCGGTAGAAAAAGAAAATAATTACCCTCAGCTGAAAAGATGGGTGGATTGTGTGAGGAATGATTTGAAAGAGGAGGTAGTGAATGATAGCGTGGCGGTTAACTGGGGGGAATGGAGGGAGAAAACGCGTTGCGCCGACCACAAACTTTGACTTTGATTGTGATGATGATCCTTAGCTAATTCAAGTAACTTAAACATCAACCAATAAAAAGACAGAACTCCTATTAAAAACTACTGAAGTCAAATCCTACATCTCCTTTAATGTTCAATGGCACAGCCCCAACAGCCACATCAAACTAGGTCAAAATCAGCTTCATAACTCTTCGGGTACACTGAAGTGCACTAAAAGCATAGCATACGAATTCCTCGAATTATTTATTGAAGCAGAGAATTCCGAGTGTGTGCAAGTTCGTGCACTTTCCAAGAAGCTATTAAAGTCCCGACTATTATAACATCTACTTAATTAGTTAGTTCCACTTTAATTATAAAGTTTTAGTTGAAAAGTTTTTCAAATTTTTTAAGTTTTTTTTACTTTGGTCTCGGATGGATTATCTGATGGTGGAATTAGCAGAATAAAGCTTTTATTGGGGTTAATTTAATAAATAAAAAAAACGTCTTTGCGAATTGTAATAAGAAAAGTTTTTATTAAATTGTGTATAAAAGGATGAATAAGTATAAAAATATTTTATGGTGGCATAAAAATTATGGGAATTTTTTAATACATCTTGTTTGAAAGTGACATTTTGCTGTTGGTCCCGGCTGACTATCTATGAGACTCGTTACGGGTCGTCTGAAGCCCAAAAGTTGACAATCAGTCTTACCAAGGGGTATCGTGTTACCTAGTAACTGGGTTGTGGAGGTCAGATATGCAGTCGCTCCATGTAAAATACTGGTATTCAGCTTGATAAGACTTTTGGGCTTCTGACGACCCGTAACAACTGTCAAAGATCTACAAATGACAGCCGAGACCAACGGCTTAACTTGCTTTCCGAGGCACGGAGGAATCTTGGTATGAACAGATGGGCACCCATCCACGGACCAACCGCGGCAAACGTAGCTTAACCTTATCGATCGACCCATGCGACAGTTATTATTTAGCCACAAGCTCCTCCTCAAATTTCTAGCAACCTTATTTTATGATATTTTTAATGTCTTAACAGTTTGCTTGGTTAGGTTAGCATACTCATTTTATTTTCATTTCTCGTGTAATGTAACACACCTTTTCAGTACGAATATTTCTGTGTTTATCTTCTTGCACACATACAAACTTGGTATATCGCAATATTTAACGAACTATTTGATTAGGTACTCAATATAATATCGGTACTTATAGACTTCAAGAAGTCTAAAACTTCTTGAAGACAACGTTTACGTTCCGAGGATCGAAGAGAATTGACTTATCAACTACGTGACGACCCAAATATTATGTTTTTCATTCCATTCTGTTAAAAATCAGTACTTTTACCGTAACTGTCAAATGAGATACTTTTAAACTTCAATACAAAAATCATTTGAGACAAATCACTTACTTTTAATGTCATATTTAGTATTTAAAATCACTACAAATCTAATTAATATTTGGAAATCATGACACTCATTTGTTATTTTAAATCTTTGATAGCATTAAAATAAATAATCGGTTAGAAAGCTAACTTATAAAGTAATGGTCATCCGATAGCTTTTCATTTAGAGGTTTTAGTTTCAAATGAATAAGTTACTTTAGGGTAACCAAGGACCAACGTCGACTGCATGATCAAATGCGAGGCTATCAAATATTTATAAAAAAAACATAGGCACGCACATTGTACGTCTTCTTTAACTCAATTTAAAAACACACTAACCCTAATTTCAGATATTCAGTCACTAAAAACGTTCTAACTGTAGTTAAACATCACGAGAAGTAATAACTAAACGTAGCTTGTAAAGTACGTAGGATCGATGTAGTCACTGCCACTGGGAACTTTAATGAATATTTCCATTTACCGTGCTGCAATAAACGGGTGCAAGGAAGGAATGGACCGAGAGTTGGGATTCAAAATGCTGGTCGCATATTTTTGTTGGAAGAATAAAATATTCATAATTTTCTGTAACGTTTTTCTGGGAATTTAAAGTATTGAGGAAATGTAAGCCATTTATTTAACACTGTTGGTATAATGTCGTTCTGGGCAAACTGTATTTCCTGAAATGTTAGCAACCTGGCAATTATGTTTTTTATTTACATAATAACACAAATAAAGCAAAAATGTTAATATTGCTATATTAACTGATGCTTTATCGTAAACATAGCAATTTATTTTTCCCGTATAAATTACTTAAGCATTAATTTTCTTGAAGTTTAGTTCACCTAGATTTTTAGTTCCATAATTATTTTAATTTGCGTAGTGCTGTGCAATGTTCACCATTTTTTTTTTTTGCTGATAATAAGAGCCTTCTGCGTCGCATACGACGGCAAAAGTTAAAAGCACTTTCCAATAAATATTCGGTTTTCGTCAAATCGTATATATAAAGCAACAATTTGTTGCTTGTGTGTAAGAATGTATTACAGCAAGAAAAAACAAAAAAAAAAAAAAAAAAATTACAACTACTCTCTCTCTCGCTCTTCTGCTCTCTATTACCTACTATTACTTATTTTTTATTTTTCTGTTTGTACGGATAAGGTACATATAAATGATAAACTGATTATGAGTTAAAGTTGTGTATTGATTAGTTAAATAAATGATCGACCCGCGGCGAATGAGTCTTTTGTTGTTACCCAAAACAATGCTATGCGACTACTGATCGTTTACTAAAAATATGTATATTTTATTCATTCGCTGCGCGTCGATGTCAGCATAAAATTGATACAATTGATATGTACGGGTTTGCTCGTACACTGTTATTTACTTTTATATTATTTTTTATTAATTAAAATTGTTGCTTTGCCGAATGTTTATTAAGAAGTGCATTTTTAGCACCAAATTGTATTTTTTTTTGTCAAATAACCCAGTATCAAAATTACAAATAACCCATAATAGCAAGAATGTTCTTAGATGTAAAAGCACCAGGCATAACAATGGTGGACCGTCTTACTGTTCAAGCAGGAATGGCCGTGTAAGCATTAGAATCGTTGAGTGGGTGAGTAGGTACTCAAGCGTGAATATCTAACGTTCTGAAGACACCGAGAGTGGTGGATTTGTGGCAGAAAAATGCTTATTGTGGTAGTTTTGGAACAGTGTGTCATTGAAATATGCTGCAGATTGGTGATAGAGGCATGAGAAACAGGGTGTCTAAAGTTAACTCATCCTTTACAGAAAAGGGAGGACCCTCCGACCAATTAGGTGCTGTCTTGTGGGCTACTGCCCGACGGTTGATGTCGGGACATTGAAAATATGCTAGTCACGCCGTAAATTCTGCAAGATTTTGCGTGATGTCAGTGTGAGGCGTAGTTCGCATGTGGTGATGTAGATGCCACCACAGTGTAATTAGTACTATGTTATGTCCTTTTATTGATCATAGATCACAATGTTAAGTCGCTTAGCATGGTGCGAGCAAAAACGTTCAACTTTTATTTTATTGAACAAAATAATAATGGTAATAATGTAAATAGGTGTTTGTCAGTACTACAATCGGACCGAAAATTGTTTTTTTTTCGGCCGAAAATGTATTTCAGTCGGTCTCTAGCTAGTAGCAGATTTTTGAATATTTTAAATAAAATGCAGGATGGCAGAAGCTTCAGTTTTTAGTAGCCTCTTCTTACTGTAAATTTCATTTAACGTAATCATTTAGCAAGGTTCATAGTGTTTATTGAGATACAGTTCAGGAAACATACAGAAAAAATCTCTACTCACAATAGAAACCCTTCAATCTTGCCACCAAAATTCTACTAGACTTTCTCAATAACACCCTTGTACCACCCTACATTGAAGCCCCAAACTGCCCTAACATTTGGGTACATTAAGCTACATTTGGGTACTTTTGGGAGCCCAACTCCTGGACTACAGAAATAGTGTTATTACTTACTACAGGAGAACCGCATAGCTTAATGAAGTGCTCAAACTCAATTAGTTTACTGCATGTTTCTAACTTAAGTCCTGTAATAGGTCATAGGTACTTAGGTACCTACATTTGGGTGGGTGTTTGAGTGTTTGTTTTGTGAGATGAAAGTCTGGAATCAATAATTGGTTGAGTGGGTGATGCAATGTTGTTGATGTATGTGGTTTTATTTGGATTTGTTTTGTTTTTTTTTTTTGTTGTTTATTTGTTTCACAAGGATTTGTGCTAATGATATAGTAAGTAACCTAAAGTTAATAATAGAGCTGCATCCTAATAGAAAGCCATCGTCGCGCGAATATACGATCGTCGCGTTCATATAATTATCACAGTTAATTGTTTGGTGAAATGGAACGCGTGGTCGAGCCGACAGATGGCGCTTTCTGGTGTTCCGAACAAAAAGTGACATATTAACGCGATGATCGCGTATTCGCACGACAATCGCTTTCTAGAATCAAAAACAAAATCAAAATCAAAATATTTTATTTCACTTAAACCTACATGGGCACTTATGAAACGTCAGAAGCTAGGTGCACGGTTCCAATTGGTTGTTTCCTATGGAGAAGAGCCGGCAAGAAACTCCACGGTTACTCTTTTAAAAATAATGGGCTTTTACAATGTTTTAAATTACAGTGTTAATAGATGGGAGGACAGTGTAGGCCCGTCAACAAGTACTTAACAAATTAGAAAATGGTTTACAAAGCTACGGTCTATTAAGCCTACAACGTTCTCACATTCACAAATTAAAAAAGAATCTATATAAAATATTACTGAAATAATAAAAATAAAAACCTATTTAAACCAAATGTCAAGGTAGCCATTACAACTGTAAAAAATCTGAATTAATATTCTGTCCACAAGTCACTAATAAATATTTAAAATTAAAATTGTAGGTATTTAGTGTCAAATAATGAGAGATTTATGTCAAGGTATGTAAATAATAAAAAAAAAATGTTAAAATAAACATCGTAATTTGGGAGCAGTTAATAGACATTTACATAGTTATGCCGTTTATGAAGTACCAGGGAAAGCTATGGCTTCTTTGCGAACTACACGCACTCTCTGTTTCTCATGCTATGGCTACATTGTCGCTTTAACGCGAACTATACTTCGCGAGCTCTGTGTTTTATAGCGAGGCGTCGGCGTCGAGCGGCGTGCGTGAGAGAGTGCGCGAAGTGTAGTTCGCGTTATGGCGGCAATGTAGCCATAGAATAACAAAAACTGGAGATAATGAAAATTCAATAACCTGGCATTGTATTAGGTATCGACACAAATGCTGTAGTACCCAAAGTGCTTATCTGTGGCTTTTGTACGAATGGTCATGAAATAATCGAAGTCCTGAAAAATTTGAAACGAGTGGTGACATGGGCAATGCCAGTGTAACCAGAGCATGGAACCGCCGAGCCACTGGCAGCGTTTAGATACAGCAGTACCTACTAACAATATGCGGCGCCGAAAGTGCGTTCAGCGCAGAACTTTTGTTACGGACCAACATTCAAAGCCGTCAGTTTTTATACGTCATTTGTGTGGTATTGCAAGTATATGGAGACACGCTTAGTTTGCATCGAAAGACAATGCCGCCTCAAGCTGTGGCTACCGAGGCGTCGCGCGTCGCATACATAACATCACGGCTGTAATCCTCCAAGGATTAGACAGAGGTGTACCTATAGTACACCTACATTTCTCCAGGTATGTTTAAGTCCCATGTAATAGGGCCTAGCCTAGCCTAGCATAGCCTATTCTAATCAAATTAACGCAAATCCAGACTCCGGATTGCTACTAAGAAACCACTAATGGACAACCCAATAAAACTTTGCTCTACCTGGGAATCGAACCCAGGATCTCACGCTCAGCAGTCGCGCTTGCGTCCGACGAAGCAGTGTTATTATACAAAATTTGACACACAAATCATAACTAGTGTTCTAAGACTGCATAATCGCATTACTCACAGATTTTTGTAGCGAGCTTCCCCTGTGTTTCCAAGGGTCACTTAAGTCTTGTGATAAATGGCTAGAGATTAGGCGATATTACGTGCGCCACTCCCGACCGAAAACACGTAAACTTATTTGTATTATAACAAATTTACAATGTATGGGTAAGTTCTTTACTGTAAAATTAAAAGTAGTTTTAAGAAAACACGCTATTTAGTGGTTATTATAAAATGTGTTTTGGAAAATTAGCGATTATTGAAAAAAAAAAACCGTTTGTTTACATAATTATGATTTTATTTATAAGATTAAATTGACCTACAATTTCGTCGAGGTAATTCGGTTAAACTTTCAGCTTTAAAGGCTCGTGCAGACTGTGCAATATTGCGGGCGCGAAGGCAGCGCGAAGCGCAGCGCGACAATTTTTATTAAGTTTTCATAGAAATTGTGCTACTAGTATCTCGTCGCTCCTGTCTGCTGGAGCCTTTATTCAGTCGGATGTTGACCTAAAATATCCAGAAGAAAAAGCACGTTTGAGGAATATACAGAAACACTGCTCATTTGATCCGACAGACCACAATCGAAAACTGAACTGGTGGACACGGATATTATGTTAGCATCTATTAGTTGGTCTCGTAAGCGCGACTTCTGAGCATGGGGTACTGGCTTCGATTCCCGGGTCGGTCAAAGTGTTATTGGGTTTTTCCATTAGGAATTTCTTAGTAACAGCCTGGAGTTTGGAAATTGGTGGCGTGATACTCCCGTGCCTCGGAATGCACGTTAAACCGTTGGCCCTGCAGCTGATCTCTCTTCGGTCGTCTCGGATTGCCATCCCATCGGACTATGAGAGTGAGGGAAGAGAGAGTGTACCTGTGTCTGCGCACACGCATGTGCACTATAATATCTCCCGCGCCGAAGGCTGGTCTCCGCTGAGATTCGTCGCCATGGCCGAAATTCGGCCTGAAGGACTATTATTATTAGTAACTATTAGATCATATAATAATATAGGATTCAATCGTCTATCATCAAGAATAAAACCTATTTTACAAATTAATACTTTCAATATAATAACATTTCAATTCAAATTAATTCAAATAATCTTTATTACAATCCATTACTTACACATACTGGTGGTATATAATACTAAACAGAAACTTCTCTCGGACACGCAAAATTGATTCAAAATTTTCCCCGCAATTTTCTTTCTAGGCAAAACTTAAGTTTTCGAAAAGTTGCCCACGATGCCAGTGTACTATGGCGGATACGTCGGCGGACCTCACAGCGGCGGCTACTGCTTGTACTCGTGTGGCTGCAGCCCTTCGACCGGGGGCTGTGGACCGTGTTGCCTCTTGCCGGGGCCTTGCTGCGGACTTTCCTGCGGACTTTCCTGCTAGTCGTGTACCAGCAGAGTGGCCAAACAAGATCTGCGTGTTGAAGCAGAACGTGCAGATAGTGGTGTCCCTGCTGATGGGCATCAGTCTACTCGTCTTCATAACAGTACAGAAATCAAATCACACGTGGATATTATTGTTAAATAAAAGTTGGAAAAGTGAAAAAAAAAAAATATATGGACCCTGTCGGGTACAGCAACATTTTTAATAAGTAGGAGAGAGAAAGAGCACTTTAATGATTTTCCTTGATACTAAATATTAAATTATTCCCTATCTATCTGGTAAAAACCAGATAGATAGAATAAATGACTGATAATATATTATATTATCAGTAATTTATTTATTATCTGAATATAATATGTGTCGGTCAATCTATTTATTTATTTTTGTATTAGATGTTTTGTTATTATTGGTTATTTAATTATTCGCTTAAATATTTTGTATTGCAATTAGTGTTTTTATATTGATAAATGTATATTTAAATAAATACTTAATATGTTCATTCAGCTCAGCAGCAACAGATGCAGCTCATGTCCCAACTAGCATTCAAACCTTATAACCAAGCTCCGCATGGCAGCCGTGCTTACATCGAATAGACCAATCAGGTGAGACTGCACGCATTCCTGCACACCAGTACGTGACGTCATTACTTCTCATTTGTACAACATCTCGAGCATCTACGTTACCTCACGACAATGTCTGATCACGATTTATAGGAAGACTATCCATATGGATTTGTAGGGGATGCTTCTTGCACGATCACATTTTTACAAGCACCTGAAATTTTTGAGTCAATTTTAGTATAAATAACTCAAGCCATTTATTTAAATATTAAACATTTACAGTCACTTTTGAATTGTCAAGGAGTCAGTCGGTTAGAAATTTTAAGCTAGTTGCCCATTTCAAAGCGTATAGTAGATACTGGAGAAGAACGGGCAAGAAACTCTATAGACACTTTTTAAATAACTAAATGTGAGGACGATATAAAAAAACGCGTATACAGTACAGCAAATAGAAACAAACAAAAAAACTAAAATACTTAAAATAAGTCGTGGCAGCTAAGAGATGACCAGTCCCGACTGACAGCACCCGTTCACTAACATGACGCATGGATCAGTAATACATAGTAAGTTTGTATTCATGAAAGTAGATGTGCAATTTAGGCCTCTAGAGTCTACAATTTGGGATCTTACAATCAAAATTTTACCCAACATAAAATTAGTTTTGAACAGCAAAAAATCACAAAGGGAGAATAGAATAGAATACTCACGAAAAAGTTAAAAGGAGGATAGGCCTATGCAGTGAGTCAAGAAAGTGTATGAGGAACATACTACCATGCCAAAATATTAAGCGAGGCGCTGTTTTTATGTTGCTGAATTTTAAAGGATAATCATGATATAGTGTTGTTTGCAGATGACACTTCACTTTTGTTTAAACTTAAACGTCAGCAGCTGGTTACTGACGATGTAAATAGCGCGATCTCAAAAGTAGTTCACTGGTTCAATGTTAATAATTTACTTCTAAATGAAAAAAAAACCAAATGCATTAAGTTTACGCTACCTCACGTTAGGCAGGTGAAAACTGATGTGTTGATAAAGGGCGAAGAATTGAATCCTGAAGAAAGCACAGTATTCTTGGGCTTAACTTTGGATGCTAAGCTTCAGTGGGGCCCACATATAGATAAACTGTCTAAAAAGCTAAGCTCCGCAGCATATGCTGTTAGAAAAATTCGTAATTTAACTGACATAGAGACAGCCCGTTTAGTGTACTTTGCCTATTTTCATAGTGTAATGTCGTACGGTATTCTGTTGTGGGGAAATGCCGCCGACATTCAGAATATCTTTGTTTTGCAGAAAAGAGCTGTACGATCAGTTTATAAATTAAGTCCAAGACACTCTCTCCGAGAGAAATTTAAGGAGATTAATGTAATGACTGTACCTTCTCAGTATATTTTTGAAAATCTTTTATATGCCCATAAAAATATAAAATTGTTTAAAAAATACAGTGATATCCATAATATAAATACTAGAAACAAACATAAATTTGTTGTACCTACAACAAGGCTCAAGAAAATAGGTGGCTCGTTCCGATGTCAATGTATACGCTTTTATAGTAAACTTCCAAGCCACGTTCAAGATCTAAGCCTTAATAAATTCAAATCATTCATTAAACGTAAGTTGTGTCAGAAAGCTTTTTATACCGTTAAAGATTATATTGAGGACAAAAAGGCTTGGGATTGAGATGCTCCAATTTTTAATTATTGAAGTGGTTTATTTTTATTGTTTGATGTTTTTTTTGCTAACTTTTATTATTTTATATACGTAACGTAATATATACGTAATGACATGATTATTTACTTGTAAAGTATTATATTATTTTAATTATTGTGAATGTGAAGACTATGTGGGTTATTGCTCTTTTATTTTTATTTTCACTTTGTCTTTTATTCTCAGTTAGTGTTAATCATGGTCTGGCAGTTTGAGTCATTTAAGCGGCCTACCCAAATGTCCTTTCTTTGGTATTGATCGTCGCATCGTTGAGCTCCTTAAGTTCTGAGTAGAGCTGCACGATTACTGACAAATGCGTGCACTGACTGGTCAGGTCCACTCAATCTGCGTGGTTCTTTCCTCAAAAGACCATTTCAGACACCAATCTACATGGCCTTCACATGATCTGACCAAGATTATGTCTGGACTTTAAAAGAGACTGTGACCTCTGAGTTTGTTTCGGCCTTTCTTCTCAGAGTAGTCAGATAGGAAACGCCGACCTCATCTAGTTTTAAAAATATGACTGACGTGTAAAAGTGTTTGTACAAACCTACTTACAGAAATAAAAATCATTTATCATCATTTATCATTTATCATTTAAAGGTGCACAAAAAAAAAAGTCTGTCGTCAATTTCTTATCTAATTGTGAGAAAGCTTGAAATAATTGAAACATTAAATCTGTGTAACTATAAAAGTACAGTTTTCGTGGTGATAAACCATTCGTGTCAGTCTCAGCACCTCAGTTAATAGTTTCATCACTTTTACGGGCTTGAAAATATAGCTTATTTCGCCGTTCATTTACTTTTTTTGAGTTGAATATGTCTGCTTACAAAAAATATTTTTAATAACTAAATTTATGTTATTATGTTAAAGAAAAATGTTCCTAAACTCAACAAGATATCGTAAATTTTGTGTGAAGAGGCAACGGAAATTATTTTTTACAATATTATAAACCAACATTTTCCAAAAAAAAATTGCTACCAATGGAGATGAAGAAGTAATCTATCTGTGACAATTATTAGTTACATTTGGTTTAGTTAAATTTTGTCGCAAAATTTGTCAGATTTTGTGATAGAGTCCTTAAGCCATCGACACGATAAAAATGACGACAGATCGTATCGAATTTCCTTACTACATACATCTAACTGCAGTGCCATCCCAATTCGCCAGTCTATATCCTCAGTTCATGTACATCTGTTGGACCCGCTCAGAACTAATCTAGCGCACCTGTGCTAAGAAAAATGTTGCTATCACACGCGATTCGAACCTTTTAACAACGACAAATCGTATAAAACAATTTAAAATGTAAAGGGAGCTTTGTTAGCAGATGTTCGCGAGATCAGGTTGATGTTCATGCTTTTTGTTTCTTGTGAGATAATTTGGAATAGATTTTAGTTTAGGTGAGCCGTTGAGATATTTAGCGTGAACGTTATGATTTTAGATATAAGATATATGTTTTAATATATATATTTTTTATTATTTATTTATTAATTGGGAGTTTACTCTCAATTTATTTTGATGTTAGCTTAAACTTTAACTTTGTCAAAACTATACAATCAAATAGACTGGCTAATTAAGTAATGGTATGGCATAGCTATATTATTCAAATTCAAATTCAAATTCATTTATTCACGTATAAATAGAGTAAATACAATCGGTGGTTTCCATGTTACATTATTTGGTCTTATAATTCTATTTAGCCTGTGGTATGGCATGTGAATCGTTTTCTTAAAAGTAAAAAGGAATAAAGAAATATAAATAATGGTTAGTCTTAGCCCGTGGTCTTAGCCAATACGTGTCTCCGAAATTCATAGTCTTATAGTCTTATATATTATTTCTAAGAACATTAATGGCAAGAGTGTTCCTATATTGCGGTAAGAATAAAAAAACCGGCCAAGTGCGAGTCGGACTCACGCACGAAGGGTTCCGTACCATTATCTATAAAAACGGCAAAAAAATCATGTTTGTTGTATGGGAGCCCCCCTTAAATATTTGTTTTATTTTAATTTAATTATTGATTTTTAAAGTGAATATATAACTAAATATTCTGTGAATATTTAAAGAGTCTATCTGTTGCCGTTATCGATATCGAGCAAAACCGAGCAAAAAAATCACGTTTGTTGTATGGGAGCCCCCTTAAATATTTATGTTATTCTGGTTTTTAGTATTTATTGCTATAGCGGCAATAGAAATACGTCATCTGTGAAAATTTCAACTGTCTAACTATCATGGGCCATGAGATACAGCCTGGTGACAGACAAACAGACAGACGGCGGAGCCTTAGTAATAGGGTTCCCGTTTTACCCTTTGGGTACGGAACCCTAAAAAGAAGTTTGATTCGAAAACCGTAGTGACTTTCTCTAGCTCTCTAATGTCAAATTAACGAATGATTTGAAAACTGAACTCATTGAGACCATGAGTGAGGATCATAGTTAAGTAGCACTGTAGCACAGTTAAGATCAAATGTAGGTAGTTTTAAGGTTACTTGTCTCCTCTCTTAACTCTATTTTTTTTTCACCAAGTAATTTCATTTTAATATTTTCTTCTCTGTTCCTATCCGCCCTAAAATCTTACAAAAGCAATCGATCTCTCTAATTTGACAAGACTTGCCAAAACAATAACAAGGTATACGGAAAACTTGTTCCGATTGGACTCAACCGGCAATTTTGTTAATTAAAAGGTTCAACATTAATTTGTACTGTAAACAAGTTGTATCCGAAATCTAACTTGATTTGTATAAGGTTTTGTGTTCGTGGAATAAAACAAATTGGCGTAATATTCGGAAATTCGATAATTATGTGAACTCTGTTTGAGTTTTACGTGTGGGTTTATTCTGTTGCCGTGGAAAGTTGTTTATTTAATTAATGTCAAACATTGGTTCTTTATTGGTTTTAATTTGAGCGTATGACATACTTTCATTATGAATTATTCCTTCTTCCACGCTTTTGGTAATTTTTGCTCGATATTGATAACGGTAACAGGTAGACACTTGAAATATTCACAGAATATTTAGTTATATATTTACTTTAAAAATCAATAATTAAATTAAAATAAAACAATTATTTAAGGGGGGCTCCCATACAACAAACGTGATTTTTTTTGTCGTTTTTATAGATAATGGTACGGAACCCTTCTTATTAATGGTATGGAACTCGTACTTGGCCGGTTTTTTTTAATATGATTGACGTGTAAGTGTTTGTACAAACCTACTTACAGAAATAAATCATTTATCATTTATCATTATCATTTATCAATGCAGTCTGCCTTTTTAAAACCAATATTTTGAATTTCCTCAAATTTTAACATATTTGGTTGAATGTCAAACTAAGTGGTGAGCCTTTTTTGTTCTGACACAATACTTGTCAAACAAACATTGCCAAAGATTTTAGAGAACATAACAAAATAACCAAAGTTAGTCCTCCCAAAACAAAAATCGATAATCCAATCGGTGATTAAGGGAGAATCTCCAATAAATTCACCATTATTTAGTCTCCAGGGCTTGAAAGTCGCCCGCTATGCAAATTGTACAGCATAATCACTGAAACTGTTTAGAAGGGTTCGCCAATTAAATGTAACGCTGAAAATTTCACTTCCAAATTCCCAAATCGATTCTCTCTCGAGTTTTATTTTATTTGCTTTGGGACATTCAAACAGGATTAGTGGACGTAACAACTTTATCTTTTTATTTAGAAGTTGAAAGAGTTCTTTTGGATATTTCTTGTTTTCCTTGTATACCTTATTATATATGGGCAGGCAATTTTAATTATTGTTAATTATCATCAAGGATTTAGTAATTAAAACTTTTACTATAATCGCATCTACAAATCATCGCAGTTAAAATTAATCTTAAGATTAAAATAATAAAACTTTGCTATTCAATCTAACTTTGCGAACATACAAACGCATTTTAATCTCAAACTTATTAATTTAACTACTTTCAATATTAAACTTACGCTTTAATATCTAAGATTTGAATTTTCAAGACAAAAATCTTTGCATCTTGCACAGAATTTCTTTAAATGAATATTCAGTTGTTAAAGTCGAAGCATAGAAAAGTACAGAAGGTCAGCTTCATACAACGAGCGAAAATTGGCGCTCGCACATAATTATAGACGCGTACGTTCGGCGTTTTCAGTCTATGTAAAGCTCCATTTACACGGTACAAGTATGTTGACTGTGGCATACAATAAAATTGAAGCAACCAATGTCTTACCAAAGATATAAATATGTCTAGATAGACAGTCAAAGCTGTGAACTCGTCGAAAAAAGTTGCGTCCAACTGGTAGCTGCAAAATGCATGCACACTGAAATAACACAATGATAGCACAGTGACGTGGCGCGAGTGTAAGACTTAACTGTCACGCTCACCAGCATAACAAAGTTGGCCTGTTTATTTTGGTTCATTTGCAGCGCGACAAAAATAAAAACCGGCCAAGTGTGAATCGGACTCGCGCACGAAGGGTTCCGTACCATTATCTATAAAAACCGTAAAAAAATCACGTTTGTTTGTATCCCATACAAACAAACGCCAGGACCGTATCAAGGTAAAAAAAACCGGCCAAGTGCGAGTCGGCCTCGCGCACGAAGGGTTCCCATACCATTATCTATAAAAACGGCAAAAAGATCACGTTTGTTGTATGGGAGCCCCCCTTAAATATTTGTTTTATTTTAATTTAATTATTATTTTTAAAGTGAATATATAACTAAATATTCTGTGAATATTTCAAGCGTCTACCTGTTGCCGTTATCAATATCGAGCAAAAAAATCACGTTTGTTGTATGGGAGCCCCCTTAAATATTTATTTTATTATGTATTTTAGTATTTGCCGTTATAGCGGCAACTGAAATACATCATCTGTGAAAATTTCAACTGTCTAACTATCACGGTTCACGGGATACAGCCTGGTGACAGACGGACAGACAGACAGACAGACGGCGGAGCCTTAGTAATCAGGTTAAAAGTTCCGTTTAGACTAAACGAGCGAATGCACATTCTATCTTCACTCAACTAATTTATTTTTGGGTAACTAGGGATATCGTATTCTTTCATTAGTCCTTTATAGAAACCAGTTGATCCCGTGTTTAATTTAATTATATAACTACACTGGCTCATCACCACACCAAGCCTTCCGTGGAGAGTCACTTCACCTTCAACCATTTCCCGTCCTTCGTGGTGACTGATAGATGACATTAGTGACAGCAGCTACCCCACCACTTGTGTAAATGAGACTGTGTACATATCTATTAAAAAATATATTTCACATAGCGTTTCAATACGTTTCATAAGTGCCCATATAGGTTTACATGGGCACTTATGAAACGTCAGAAGCTAGGTGCACGGTTCCAATTGGTCGTTTCCTATGGAGAAGAGCCGGCAAGAAACTCCACAGTTACTCTTTTAAAAAAAGTGGGCTTTAACAATGTTATAAGTTACAGTGTTAATAGGTATGGGAGGACAGTTTAGGCCCATCAACAAGTAAGTACCTGGTACTTAACAAAATAAAAGATAGTTTACAAAGCTACAGTCTATTAAGCCTACAACGTTCTTACACATTAAATAGAAACACTACAGCATCCACACGAAAATGTCAAGAATATCAAGCAAATATTGCTTTTAATCGAATGCCTGGCTGTCCGTGAAGCATGTCCATGTGTGCGTGCGTTTTAGCTCTATCTATGGAGCCAACCTTCTGTAACTATTCTGTGGTCGAAGGCTCACTTAATAAACCTGGCTAAAAGGCGCCTAACTTTCTTCAGATTTGAGTACTTCGAAGCTTTCACCGATTTGTTTCACTTTGTTGGGTTTTAGAGGTATTGCAAAATGTTTTTAGATATTCAGATAATAAAAATACTGATAGAATTTATCGATTTATTAATGGTGCGAGGATAGCTAGAGGTGATAAGAGTCATGTCAGTGATTTTACAGGTCTGCTTTAGGTCGTATCTTTAGAGTCATAAAATATTCGTGGTGTTTACGAGAATATGGCTTATGGTGAAGGGGAATTGCCTGTCCTAGATTTAGGTGGAACTCATTAAAAAAATCTGGATTTGAAAGTCAAGCGAAATAATTTGCTCTGCTAGTAACCTTGCGTTTTAACCTTTTTATAAGGCTAAGGACACGATGAGGACTTAATTTAATCTGTCATTCCAACTCACAGGCTGATACCATGTGCTCCGTGTTTAGCCGGACGTGAAAAATAGCACCATCCTATTTCTTCCCGTGGGTGTCGTAAAAGGCGACTAAGGGACTTATTAGAGAATGGGCAGCAGCGTCCTCTATGCATTTTATCACCATACTGCGATCGCAAACCCGTCTGCCCAGAGTGGCAGTTATGGCAACTCCCCTTGGGGGTAGCCTGCAGTGGACGTCTTTCAGCTGAAATGATGAGGCTTATACTTGAGACCGGAGGCTTGTACATAGGGACTTTCGATAAAGTGGGTTAGTTTAATGCATCACCTATACTGAAACGAAGGGAAGGACACCGGAAATACTCAAGGTACTGCTGACACATTGTCGACTTAAGAGGAGGCTCCCTATTTTTATGTTAATTTGCATGAATATTCTGAAACAGTCACACATACAAGCAAAACGAAACTAGTATATATGTAACTAGTTATTGGATCTTTTTCATTCCATGTTAAAAACAATAACGTAATTGTAATAATTTTCTCTCAATTATTTTTTTATTCGAAAATGTATCTTTCATGTCTTTTTAAGGATAATTTTAAAAAACAAACAAGATTGTTTAGCTATTATGTCTGAAATAAATATTCACAGCAAAAAAATATAGTTTATTATCCCGACACAAGATATTATTTTTCAAGATCAATTTACTTTAGTTATAAACGAAATAAGAATTGAGTTTTACGCTATTTAGTTTCGTGCTGGAACACGATCAAAGAGCGTATGCGATATTCAACTTTATTACTGATGTATTAGCGTCTAGCAAATAATGGAATGGCGGGGAGTGAGTGGCGGAGCATGCGTTCGAAATGTGATTTAGACTGCCTGCTCCTAAAAGGCAAAGATAAAAAATCTAAACCATTCGCAGCTTTTTAGAGAACTTAACCAATCTTAGCACTTCCCTTAAAACTCCTACCATATGAACCATCCCCAATAAACCAGCTTACCTAAAATAAAATCCACACACGATCGACACAATCTAAACACGGACTCGTAACAATAAATTTGTTTCGCATCGGTTGCCGCGTCTGCGTACAATTTATGCCGGCCGGCCGTCTCAGCCCGGAGATGTATCGCATCCGATCGTTGCATCGACGTGTTCATTTGCCCACAAGATTTACTAGCTGTATTCACGTGGTTCGATTTGATACGTTCTAGAAACGTCTTTATTTCTTTTTATGGAGGAAGGTTCAGTTAACTTCAGTTCAGGCTGATGAGAGTTGAAAGGCGTTTGTTTTATTGTGTTTAGATGAATAGTCAATGAATGTAAGTGGTGGGTGGATTTTGGCTATTGGAACTTAAACATATCTGGCAACCCTTCGAGGAAACAAAGCGTGATGAAGCTATGTAAGTTGTTTTGAAGTTAGTTGGTTGATAGTTTTGCTGTAGAGCTTCCTAAAGAGTGGGTCTTAAAATGGACATGGATAAGACAAAAATCATGTCAAATACCTATGTCAATTTCGTTCTATCTATTTTGTCTAGCATAGGGTCGCAGCATTATGCTGAGCGATGGCCGTTTTGCGTGAATGTGACGCATATTTTCCCTCAACTTGTTCTTTCGTGTTTGTGTTTTTATTTCTTTGCGTTATGTTTACCGCAAATAAACGTATTTTCTTTCTTTTTCTTTCTTTTTATGTAACATCCACTCTCATGAAGATCGGAGATGCTTCACTCGAAGTTGTGGACGAGTATGTTTACCTAGGACAAACTGTCCAGTTAGGTAGGTCCAACTTCGAGAAAGAGGTCAATCGTCGAATCCGAATCGACTGGGCAGCGTTCGGGAAGCTACGCAAGATCTTCTTGTCCCACATACCGCAGTGTCTCAAGATGAAAGTCTTTGACTAGTGCGCGTTGCCAGTGATGACCTATGGCACTGAAATGTAATCGCTCACAATGAGCCTTATTAGAAGTCTAAAAGTCGCCCAAAGGGCAATGGAGAGGGCTGTGCTTGGAATTTCCAGATCCGTAGGCAAACCAAGGTAACCAACATAGCCCGAAGAATTGCCAAGCTTAAGTGGCAGTGGGCAGGGCACATTGCTCGCAGAACTGATGGCTGATGGGGCCGAAAGGTTCTAGAGTGGCGACCGCGTACCGGAAGACGTAGCTTTGGAAGGCCTCCTACAAGGTGAACCGATGACCTTGTGAAGATCGAAGGTATCAGCTGGATGCGGGAAGCACAGAACCGGTTGAAGTGGCGGAGCTTGGGGGAGGCCTACGTCCAGCAGTGGACGTCTTTCGGCTTAGAAAGAAGAAAGAAAGAAGAAAGAATCTTGTCTCTTGTTTTATGTTTGTCCTTTTAGGAAAGGAGACTGCTATGGCCACTCTCCAAACTTTCTTGAAACTTTCAAGAATGTGATTCATTTCCGGTGACAAAATAATTATAATTTAACCTTTTATCTCTTCTTCTTTCTCCTGGCTATTATCACAATTTGTTTGGGTCAGCCCTCCTAGTACTTCTGCGCCACACCGTACGATTGTGGGTGGTCTCTTTTGTTGTGTTGCTCGCTATCATATAATTTTTTATTGTTCGTAGAAAAAGAGGCCGTGGACGACCACCAACAACTTGGTTATTGGTGCTCGCCCACGGCCTCTTTTTCCGTCTTCTATATTCATGACTCTCTTGTATTGTGCTTACATACAAGGAGATTGTTTTGTTTTGGCAGTGTGTTTTTACAGTCGGTTGCCACCTGATGCCAAGACCGTTACTCTCTTCCAGGCTGTAAGTGCCGTCATTGGCCCATCATAAGCTCTTCTGTCGACATCACTTCCGGAGTGCTCTTGCCCAAGCACCTAGCACGGTTCACGACCTCTGCTCTAAATAAAAGCCAAAAGTAAAATTATTTATTTCAACTAGGCACATAATTATGAGGCACTGAACGTCAAAATTTACAGAAAATAGAATTCATTCTATTTGCCCCTTCCAAAAGGTAGTTTCGTATGGAGAATAATGGGGAAGCAACTCCACCGTTACTCTTTTAAAAATGTTTTACAATATTATTTTGTTTAAGTACATTAATTATTTCATTATTTGTGAAGACGATGCACCTGCACGATGACTATGTCGAAGAAGTCAGCAGCAGGGGTTTGATAATGGAATTTCCTTCTCTCACCTGCTGGGAGGTATTTTATTTCCCTCCTACCCGACGGTGACGCCGAGCATTCCCATATCCGAGCATTCCCACCTGGGGACGCGTTCTCTAGGTGTGAGGCTCATACGAGAAGTAATTTAACCTTAGCATATAAATATAAAGAAACGATGGATGGACTGTGTGAAAGATGATATGACTAAAACGGGAGTGACTACCGAGATGACAACTAAGTACAGTAACGAAGTATGGAAGAAAAAAAGACAGGTTGCGCCGACCCCAAATTAATTGGGGTGAGAATGTTGATGATGAAGAATATAAATATAAAGTATTGTTTTTAAACTAAGTCACAGTGTTAAACCGCATTTTCATATTTAATGTCTGGACTTTAAAAGAGACTGACCCCTGAGTTCGTTTCGCCATTTCCTATTTAAGGAGTAGTCAGATACGAAATTATGTCGATTTCATCTAGCTTATTTATTAAATATGACGTCTAAAGTGATTTCGGCTGTAATCTTATTTACAGCATAAATAATTTAATTTCATTGCGTTTGCTAAAAAAGCTTACAATAATTATCTTCAAACTCAATATAATTCGACCTTAAACTCTGATTTTTAATTTGCTAAACCAAAATGACAAATTCGATTGAGTTTTTTCAAAAATAAATCGCAAAATAATTATTATTACAGAGACAAAACGAGAACAGTGTCCTGCATATAATGATTCAGTGGACCTTGGTGAGAGTCATTTGGTAGTTGCTAGATTATTACCTAAGTTATTTTTATGTTGACACCAAATGCATTTTAGTCTAGCAAATTAAAAATCAGGGTATAACTTATTTACACTAATACCTCACGTATTTACCCCGCTAAAGGACAACCCACACACCACACAAGCTCCAAATTAAAACTACCCACGAACAAATTTACAAAAAAATTGGAAAGAATTTTTTCCTCGAAAACCTGAGCATAATACTCGTCTGAAAGGGGTTTTTTCAAAAGCCATGCGTCTGAACGGGGCTTTGTGTCAAGTAATGATTTTTTTTTATAGAGTACTCCTTTGCAGTATATGGCCGGTTCATTACAAGAGATAAGGCCCTTGGTGGTATTATTAAGGCGGGATGAACGGTGGTGAGCAGGCTTTGAGATCGTGTTGCAAATATGGATTTTTTTGTTGTGGATTATTTAGCCGCTGTAGTTGATGTTAACACCTGCTTACTGAGAATTTGAAGTTGAGAACCTGTCAAACTTTACTTTGGCAGGTGTTTAGTTTTTTTTTTTACTTTAATTACCATAGACAATAGTCTACCTATACTTCTATAGCATAGAAAATGATGTTGGAGCATCGGGAGTCGGTCGATCCTGAAACCATTTTAACAAAACGGTTTCAGGATCGACCGACTCCTGACTATCTTGTAAACATTACGGTTTTTCTTATTTATTTTACTTTTTATCCTCCTAGTGGGCTTTAGTCTATGTCCGTAGGTGTGTTCGTGACATCACAGCGGATCAGAATACCAGCGCTGCTGTATTTGATTTTTTAATCGACTTCCAAAAAAGAGGAGGTTTATTTTTATAGTATCTTGTGCATTTGCTCTCGGAAAGCACCATTTGGTGAAGTGGAACTGATGATGAAGACCACAGGAACTACTTAATTATAAGTATTTCACGGGTTGCGATTCGATTAGATACTTTAATATGGTTGCTAAGTAATTTATGCTCGTCACAATGCGATGGTGAAGTAAAACAGGAGAACTCCTCAACAATTAACGTCCCTGCATTGGAAAAAGCAATATTTTGTAAAAGGTGATGAGCAGTTGACATTAGGCTATTGTAACTTAGATAAATGATAAATTACAAACTGACCAACTAAAAGGTGAAAAATAAAAAACCTTTAAACAAATAAAATAACCGACTTCCAAAAAAAAAACACTACAAAGTGAAAAAATACTATAATTTTGAAATTCTGTGGCAAAAACTAAAATACAGATCCAAAGACACCGACTTCCGAAATTAAAGTAATTTTTCACTTTGTACTATTTTTTTTTGGACGTCGTTTGTTTTTAAACACAGAAAGAACGAAATAAAGTATTTGATATGGGTCACGCACAGGAAATCATCATTCATCATTCCAGCCAAAAGATATCCACTGCTGGACATAGGCCTCCCCCACTATTGGGAAAAGTGAACTCACAGTTTATGCAATGCAAGTGTAATTTGCGCCACCAAAATCAATTATGCCCGATTTCTGAAGTTTCCAAAAAAATTCTCATTAGCAATTGATTAATATCAATAAAGTTATGCATATGCTAAACGTTAGTTATCTGTCACTGCGTTTCTGAATAGTCCATGAAGTTTCTTGCCCGTTCTTCTCCATAGGAACCTACTACGCTTTGGAATGGGCAATTAGCTTCATCTCTCTGACTGACCGACCCCTTGACAATTCAAAAGTGCCTGTAATTTGTTATTTGAAATAAATGCTTTGAGTTTTAAGTTTTTTGAGTTCTCATCGTGAAAACATAGTTTAAGTGAGCGAGAGTCAATCGTGTCAATACCTAGCATCAGCACTGCTATTTTGTAAATATCTCACCGTGAAATCTTGCGTGGAGTAAGCTGTCAGTGTCATCTCACTGATGCTAGGGATTGACCAAGCATTACATTTACAATCATAATCGAGATTTTAATATATTTTTATGCTAATTCTGTTGATCATTTTATATTATTTCAAAGCTAATATTAAAGTATCTAAACATGACTAATTAAGAGGTTTTTAAATAAAATAGCAAAACAGAAATTCAGTCAGATATTAATTTATTTTTTAAATTCCTTTTATTACTTGCTTTGAAATAACATAAAATAATCAACAGAATTTGCATAAAAAATATTATTAATATCTCTATTGTGATTGTAAATGTAATACTTGGTCCATCCCTAGCATCAGGTGGGATGACACTGACAGTTCACTCCACGCTCACTTCACGTATGTTTTCACGGTGAGATGGTTACAGAATCGACTTGCAGGTGGCCTGCAGTAAATATCTCACCGTGAAATAACCACTAACCAATAATGACTGAATGATGGATGAATGTATGTGGTGAAAAAGCTTTTTTCATGACTGTCATTTGTTTCCACGACGGTCAGTATCAAACCATTGTGGGAAAAAAGTTACAGCTAAAAGAAAAACCTGTGTTATTGTGGCAAAAAAAAATCATTCGTTATAGTAAAACATACATAAAATATTACTTTTTACTCTAAGAAAAACAAACCAAACTAATCATAATTACTTTTACCTGATAATGCAAGCATCACAATAATTGTGAGTTTTTTGAGAGGAACCGCCAAAGATTTTATCCTTTTTAAAAAGAACTAGGTTTTTTAATAATTAATTACAACCTAGCCTATAAGGAAAATAAGTAATTTAAATCTAACTAAATTTTTTACGTGATCATTATTTTGTAACTTCGAATAGCAGCACTATTCTAAGTTACAAAATAATGATCACGTAAAAAAATTGTACTTTACACAAGTCCGTTCCACTTTCTTAGCCCTTTCAGACCTGGCGTCCACAATTGAGGACATAAAATATAATTAAATATAAAAGTATTACATTCGTTAATTTGTACAGAAAAACGGTTGTATTCATTTGGTCACATAAAAAGTCAAGAAAAACACTACAAGTACCGCCATCTAGTATCGTATTTTAACGTCTTTTCGTCAAGTTTCATCCAGTGATCGTGTATGTTTCGAACCGCTCAGGTAAGCTGCTATTTTTATTCCTAAATACTATGATTTTGCGAAAAATTTGAATGTACTTAAATATTTATCAATAAGTTATATTACTAAGATTATGTATGATTTATTTTATGTGTCATTTATTGTTTGTTTGTACCAAAATAATAGATTTTTCGATTTGTCCTCAAATGTGCCCATCAGGTGTCAACTGTCTTTTCTGCGTAATATTCAAATAGTGTAACGATATTTGAAAAGAAATATGTTTATTTTATATAAATGTAGTTTTACGTTGTTTTTGCAACATATTTTTATCAGGAAAACATTATCTAACATTTCTTTATACGTATTTTTCAGAATAAGTCTACAACGAATAATGTTTTCACGAAATGCCTTGGATCTTCTTCGTGATGGAAATCTCTCAGACTTGGAGTTATCTTCAGATGACGACGATGGGAATGGAGGTAGTTTTGCTCGAGAATCTCGGTCTGTTCGATTCGGTGCAGATGCAGTTAACCAAAATCAAAGGGAGATCTTCCCCCCAGACTCTGATGAAGATGAAATGGATAATATTTCTGTAGACAACATGTTCGTCCAACCGGCTCCTATACATGAAGTTCCTGACATTTTTGATGAAGTATTTGAGAGTCAACCAGGAGCAGCCTCTTCAAATGAAGATATTTTTGAGAATCTGACACCAAAGGCGAGAATTAGGTGGAGGCACAGAGAGCTGGAAAACACTATCCCATCAGACTGGTGTCCACCAATAGCTATTGACCCCATAGTCGAAGCTCCTGTCGATTATTATCACAGGTACGTTCCGCAACAGTTGTTTCACAGTATGGCTGAAATGACGAATTTATACGCAGTGCAATCACACAGGCCTAGATTTAGGCCTACTAATGCAAAAGAATTGGAAGTTTTGTTTGGATTACATTTGGCTACTGGAGTATTTAGTTACCCTTGCTTGAAAATGTATTGGGAATCTAATATTAGCATCCCCCTTTTCTCAGAACATATGTCGAGGGATCGATTTTTCGAGCTCCGCAACAATTTACACCTTGTCGACAATACAAACATACCGACAAACTGCCAAGATGCATTCTACAAAGTACGACCGATCTATGATACCATCAAGAGAAGATGTTTGGAACTACCACTCGAGAAAGAACTTTGTGTTGATGAGCAGATGGTTCCTTTTACCGGGAAACATGTGGCGAAGCAATATATAAAAGGGAAACCTTGTCCTTGGGGCCTGAAATTATTCTTTTTATGCGGTAAGCACGGTCAGGCCTATGATTTTATTCTTTACCAAAGTTCGTCTCCAGAATTAGACAATAACATTGTAAAGAAAATCGGTTATGGTGCATCTGTAGTGTTACAGCTTGCAAAGCGAATTGGAGAAAGCAAAGGCCACGAGCTGTACTATGATAACTACTTCTCATCATACCATCTTCTACAAATTTTGAAACAGAAAGGCATCATGGCTGCATGTACAGCTCGCGTCAACAGATTCTCAAGTCCATCATTTCTAACTGATAAAGAAACCAACAAGAAACCGAGGGGCTTTGTACAAGAAATAAGTAGTCATGATGGCGATGTCACAGTAGTCAAGTGGTTGGATAACAAAATTACCCACCTGGCTTCCAATTTTATTGGTATTGGGCAAAAGGATTTAGTGAGAAGATGGTGTAAAAAGGAGAGGCGATTTGTTGAAGTTGAAAGGCCAGAAATTGTGAAGAAGTACAATCATGCGATGGGAGGAGTTGACTTGCTTGATCAACTCATGAGCTATTATAGGACATTCATAAAATCCAAAAAATGGCCTCTACGCATGATTTTCCACGCATCAGATCTTGCAGTTGTTCAAGCTTTCCGGGAATACCAGACTGACAATGAATTACTCGGAGTCCCGATAAACAAACGATTCACTTTGCTACACTTTCGTCGTAGATTAGCAGAAAGCTTAGTTTTGCGAAATAAACAGATTAGTGTCGCTAAAAGAGGCCGTCCAAGTGGCAGTAGCCCGACGCCATCCGTAATTATTCCCCGAAGACCAGGAGAAGTTCGCCCTGCGACTGAAATAGCTCGTGACGGGGTTGGACACCTTCCTGCACATGATGACGGGGCTGGAACACGCTGCAAAATGGTAGGATGCAAGGGAAAATCCCGTGTAAAGTGCATCAAGTGTAAAGTGCATTTATGCCTAACAAAGGATAAAAATTGCTTTTTGGCATTCCACACATAGGATTTTCTATTTCTAGTATTTTTTTATTTATATAATAACGATACCATAGGATGATCTGATTTAATTTTTATTTACTTCATTGTTTTTTCTAATAAAACTATAGTATATCAACAGTGTTTATTGATGAAAAATCCCCTGTACATTAACCGTAATTATAATTAAAGCCGGATGGCCACATTTGTGCACATAAAGAAAAACAAATTTTTCCGAAAAACTTGACCTCCAGGATTTTTATTATTATTTTTTTCCTACTTCTTAATACCTATTATAACTCTGAAAATTTACTCAAATCCGTAGGAGAAAATCAAAAAAGTCAGGTCTGAAAGGGTTAATCTGTTAAAATAATATAAACACTTTGTTCATGATTGTGTTATGTCATTGTCACTATTATGTCTACACTTTTTACACTACACTAACGCAAAACGTTTTGTTCGTTTTTAATCTTCGCACTATATTTTTTTGGTCAGACAGCTGAATTGTCTCGATGTTCACATATCGGTGGAGTCTGTGTTCATGGGCCTCAGCAAATTTTTGGATTATGTTGGTGACGGGTTCCATTTTTAGGTCACGATGGAGGTCGTCATTTCTTATACAATACCAGGGCGCATTAACAATACTGCTGATTACCTTATTCTGGAATATTTGTATAATTTTCATACTGGTCGGTTTAGTACAGCCCCACGGTTGGATGCCATATATCCATATTGGCATAAGAATATGCTTATAATAATAAATTAAAATTTTGTTATGTATCGATAGGCAGGAATCCCGTCCAATCAACCAATACATGCTTATAAAACGCATTTCTAGTTCCTGTCTTCTATATTAACGTGCGCTTTCCAGCGCAGTTTCGCGTCAAGCGTTATGCCAAGGTATTTGGCTGTATTTGCGTATGGCATTTGTTGGCCATTTATGAAGATTGGGTGGTAAACACATTTCCTGTTGATGTTGAAATCAATGTGAAGTGACTTCGATTCATTCAATTTGATTCTCCATTTTTGTGTTCAGTTATGAACGTTATTTACAGCAGTTTGTACCTTTTTGATTGCTTCCGTATGGCATGACGCTGTAGCCATAATAGCACTGTCTTCCGCAAAGGTTGCAATTGTATTATTTTCCAGCAGTGCTATTCTGTAACCATCTCACCATGAAAACTTAGATGAAGTGAACGTGGAGTGAACTGTCAGTGTCATCCCACCTGTTGCTAGGGATGCATGGACCAAGGTTGCATTTACAATCATAATCGAGATTTTGAACAGAAACTCAATTTTGTTTTTTTTTACATCAAATTGAGTTTGACAAAATTTCTGTTTTGCTATTTAATTTAAAAGCCCCATAAATAGTAATCTGGACTTCTTGGCGGGAAAGTGAAGCGTCATGTTAGCAGTTTTGTTTTATTTTCTAAAATTTGTGTTTAGCCGAATATTAATGTGTAATAGTGGCGGATAATTAACCATTAAGTGTTCGTGATCCTGCATTAATGTAGGCAAATGAAACAAAACAGTGCAACATCACTTTAAGTTCTCTCAAGAAGTCCGCGCGAGGTTTCAGTAAAGTGCCGCGTCTTTACTTAAACCCAAGGGGGGGGCGGGATATCATCAATCATCTTTATCATGCATTGAGTGGAGTTCATTTCATAATTATTTAAATAACTTTGTACTTGTTACCTAATTTTACATGACACTGGCTAAATGCACAAACCGTGCGAAGCCAAAAAGAAAAAAAAAAAAAAAAAAATAGTAATCTTAAGACACATAAATATTGAAATAATATAAAATGACCAATAGAATTAGAATTAAAAATATTATTGAAATCTCGATTATGATTGTAAAGGTAATCCTCGGTCAATCCCTAGCATCAGTGTAATGACACTGACAGCTCACTACACGCAAGATTTCACGGTGAGATTTTTACAGAATCGACATGCAGCTCTGGTATATTATACGTATACAACAGGTGACGTCGCCAATAAGGTGTCGCCTAGTGGGTATGAGCATCAGACGGTTTTACCCAACACCTGATGCGTCCACGTCTGTGTTTTACTTCGTTTTCTACGTAACAGTTGGCGACACTTATTGCAGTCTTCTTAGTAATAAACACGTCTTGAATTTAGTACTTGAAGTGGAAACCTACATTGTTGTTCTCAAGAGAACTGAATTGAAAACTCGTGGTAGTTTCAGAAGCTGTTTAGATGTCGTTTACAGCAAATTTGTAGATGATAGAACCGGTGAAATATGCAATAGTTTAAGTTGAAAATCATAGGATTTGGCTACTCTGTGAAGTTTCCATCCAGGGAAGTAGTTAGTACTGTCCTTTTCCAAAATGGAGCTAATATATTTTTGTAGATTTTGCTCTGTTTGTACTAACTTTAAAAAAATCACCCGGTAGGTATAAGTAGAACACCTCCTTCTGCGAAGCAGTAATGCTCGCGAAGAAGGAGGCGGAACGCGTGAGGGTGAGGCAAGGTTCGCGCCCTCGCGCCCTTAGTCGCCGCAGGAGACGCCCCGGGCGTCGGGAGTCGCAAGCCGATTTCCGGCCACCGTAGGCGCGGGCCTGCGGATGGTGAGCGATGGGTAGCTCGCCGTCCGATAAGGACCAGGCCCGGGTCGACGGCGCGTTGTGTTCCACGCGCGCCTCAAAGAGATGTCAGCACAAACTGACGGGGTCCGTTAGGACCAATGCCTGCCGGGGTTGCGAGTTTGTCCGAAAGGGATATCGTGGCCCTGGCACACAGGCAACGGAAGGAACACGGGTGGGTTTTAGTCAGTAAAAGTCTGACACGCCGTCTCGCTCCGCCCAGAGCGGGAGAAGTTATTTGATAATAAAATTTCCCACCCGGTATAAGGTATAAGTAGAAATACTTATGACTTTTTTCCATTCTTGAACGGCCGGCGTCTAGCCAGTATCTTACCTGATACAAATAAGGTTCATGTTTGTATGAGAAGCTTACTGCACGTAACTTAAGATAAGTCTAAGTATATGCTTTATAGATCTTAGCGTCATCATAATCATCGTCATTTCAGCCGAAAGACTTCCACTGCTGGACATAGGCTTCCCCCAAGCACCGCCACATCGACCGGTTCTATGCTCCTCGCATCTAGAGGATTCCTGCAGCTTTCGCAAGGTCATTGGTCCACCTTGTAAGGGGCTTTCCAACACTACATCTTCATAGGCCATCTGTACTGCGAGGAATGTGCCCAGCCTATTGTCACTGAAGATTTTCGCGTAAGATAGATTTAATATCAGAATGGTCAGAAACATCTAGCTCTGTAATCTTACCTTTAGGTAATCTCCCAGGAATTTCCATATCCTTTAAACTTGAAATATCTAAAACACAATATCAAATAATTTCACGAAAATCAAACCCCGAAAATGGTTCTATCATCTAGCTAACATTAATCATGTTTACGACGCAAATAATTGTTTGGCGGACATTCTAGTCTGAACTGAGACAAAGATTCGGATGGTACGTGCGGAATTGCCCTCCGTCCGGTCGGTGGGTAGGTCCTTACTATTTTTGCTAAAGTCACTATACTGTAACTGAATTGTAATGAGATTTATCTATTCTCATAACGTAAAATTCGAATTATAAACTTCAAAATATTGACATCTTACTTTATAAACACAATACCGTAATTTAAAAATAGAATCATAATTATTATATAGTAGATTGTTATACAAGGGTCGAAAGGAATCTATTCGTAGAGCGTAATGAGGGCGGCTATAGTCCGAGTAGGAATTGGGACTTTTACCCGTGTTAAATAGCATTCTATTTTTCATTTCGAATAATTATAAGGAAAGTATAAAAATATAGTTTTTCTTAAATATTTTATTTTCTTGTTTGCTCGCCACTTCATAAAATCGTTGTATGTATTCGAATACCTTTCATTTGAAATTTCTAGCAAAATATTTTGGATTACTGTATTTGCCTCGTTTTTAACCGAATCTGGGGGGTCAACATTTCAGACCACAGACTACCTAACCAAATTGAGTTCTATATTTAAAATTCATTACCGCCCTAGGGATGGAAGCAATTACTATGAATCTTTCCCACCCAAGGGTGGGAAGCAGTGTTTTCCACCCGCTACTCAGATCAAACAAACACTACTTTCCGAGTATGAGAAATGAACACTTTTTTTCTAACTAAATGTTATAAAACTTTTTTTTTTAACAATACGATACAGGGCAAATCCAAGAAATTAATATCACCAAGAAGTTTCCATCAATTATTTTTTCTAATGGAACGCAATAAGCGTAGTGCGCTATTTTTGGAGCATTACAAAAAAGTTTTGATTCCAATTTTTACTTGTCTGCTGCAGCGCTCGCTTTAGTTTTGTAAGCAATACAGTATTTCTTTCTTTTTTAACCTTATATCTTTTATTTAGTAGGGTCAATCCCAATGTATGAGAGTGGATAAAGTAGTGTATGGAACTGCACATAACTAGGTATTAAAACACTCGTGTGACTATTAAAAAACTCGCCTACGGTTCGATTTTTAAACACACTCGTGTTTTAAGACCCCTTATTATGCAGCAGTTTCATAAACTACTATTATTAATTTTTTTGGTGTATAATGATGGCAGTGAAATTGCTGAGTGGTGTTTTAGGAAGTTGGTGTAAGTGACGGAAATTTTGGTGAGTAGCGCTGCAAAGCTATTGTGGCTTGTGGCCAAAATCAGGAGGACCTCGCCTTCTTGTTTTTTGAATACATTTAAAGTGACATTTCACAAAACATTTGCACAATTGTTCACCAACAGCACCCCCCTGTCAACGTCATTCAAGTGCCATCACTGTAACAGTGTTGGTTTTTTAAAGGACTCGAAAAAAGTAAGTTCAAAAACTAAAACCTGACTACTGAAAAATCACGTTCTAAAAAGTATGAAACAAGAAAATATTCTCATCTGAAATTGTTATGAGTACAAATTGAATATTTATCGTCTATTTAATAAACAACTTACAAGTAATATATTTTAATGTATTTAACGGCGCAGGATAGCCTTTACGAGAAGTGATCATCGTATTTGTGGTTCAGCAGCTTCAATATTATCAGGATTGTGCCGGAATATAGCAGTTCATCGTGGACGTGGTACAACAGCGGCTTCCCCTCACATCTTCTTTTGTTATCAGAAGACAGACAGCCACCATTTAACCATCGATGCGACGCTCTGCTCTGTCAGCAGCCAGTGTCACTCTTATCCGACATTTTCGGTGATTCCATTTCCAACTTCGTAACAAAAATAGACGGTGCCACTTGCTGCGTCGTCATATTTAATACATATTCATAGTGATCTTCAGAGGATAGTCGTGGTCGTATTCACTTTGCCCTAAAGCTTGTGATCACTTACTACTTTTTAAATTTATTGTTTTGTTAGGGTAGGTGGCATACGACCACGGCTATCCTCTGAACATCACTATGAATATGTATTATGTTTATTTTTTAGTTCATGACTTTATGGCCTCTAGAGGGCGCCATATTATATTTACTCGTAATGTGACGTCAACGTCGACGATAACCAGCAGACAATCAAGATGCTTCCAATGATACCTCATTTGTCAAATTATGATAAGAAGTTATGAGAGAACAGATGAACGTATACACATACATACATACCAGTCAAAATCATAACCCTCCTTTTTGCTTCACTGTACTCAGGTATAGAGACAGAGACTGTACAGCATAAACAAAACAGTTCAGAGATCTTACACACATGTCTCAGTGAACTTTCTGCTTTCCACTTAGAGCATTTAACCTAAATGCTCTAAGGCTTTCCATTATCAATTTGGAAATAGAACAAAATGCATTTTAAAACAAAATAAGTTCCCTAATATTTAGGGAACTTAGGCAGAGGTGTGCCTATAGTACACCCACATTTCGCTAGTTATGTTTAAGTCCTATGTAGGAGTCGAGTTTATTGCCATTAAATATTTATAAAATTAAAAGGTATTCGTGCACAAATTATAATGAGCCCCGCACTCGAGTTTCGTAAACTCGGAATAGAAATTAATGTATTTAATTATTCAGTCTGTCTGTCTGTCAAGTGTTGTGACTGACAAGGAAGGAGGGAGACCTTGACAACATTCAGAGACAGTTTAAACCAACTGCATTGCTGGGTTTGCAAAATACTTACTAACAAATAAATTAGAGGACGCTTCCTGAGAATTAGCGTATTCGTATCTATTATATTTAACCAACTAGCTTTTGCACGCTTCGCCCGCGCATACGTCGGAAATTTACCCACGGGACCGTACTATCGAGATAAAAGTATATTTTGTCTTGACCCAGGTCATGGTCTACCTGTGTGCCAAATTTCATCGAAATCCGTTCATCCGTTAAGGTGTCAAAAGGTAACAGGCAGACAGATAGATAGACAAACAGAGTTACGATGTTTCTGCATTTATAATAATAACTATAGATGTAATGCGATGGAAAAATTCTAAAAAAAGAAATTGTGAATACTTAGGCTTCATCTTGAAGACTGGCTATTGCCAACTATTCAAAATTAGACGCCTAATAGGCATGCTATATACTATGAAATTAGGAGGAAATAGTAGATTATACAACAAGTGAAAAAAGGGAATTTAATTCGAGGGACTAAGCTGGATCCCGAGAGTAGCGAAGTATTCTAGATTAGAATCCTTAGTGGAGCGAGGGATACAAGGACAGACATGTTTTTTTTCACGAGATATGTACCCTATTTTTTACCATTGACTGCGAGAAAAAAAAATTGCAGTTATAGTATTTATAATTATCACATTTTAGATTTTGGCGGCAACAAGTTATATACTATAATTGCTGCTTTAGAACGAAATGATTCCGAAGTCAGTGTCTCATTTTTGTCAGTGGTAGGTCCTCGTAGAACTCATTTTATTATAATTATGGTAATAGATTTTCCAATGACATTTAAAAACAACCACGATATCAAATAGAAAAGAAACTAACTCAACTTGGCGGATATTTTTTATTTAATTTAATTGTATGGCTCTATGGAATAGTTTCATTTAGCCAGCCAGTAGGTACTTTCAGCGCGTTTTATTTGTTTTTTGTATATAATTCGCGGGCTTATTTTAATTCACACAGTGAATAAAATAGAGTTTTATTCGCTGTTATCGGTGAATCACACTACAGCCCTTTTTCGAGTGGCAATGGTAAAAAATATGTTTTAAAAATGAAGCGAGAATAATAACAAACTCAACAGGCCTCTGCAAGTTGGCTTCGACTCTTCGCACACCTTCTTAAGGTTTTAGGCTCATGGTCCCACGTGATTAAAAAAAATAAGTTCAAAAACTAAATCCCCGACTACTGAATAATCACGCTCTAAAAAATATGAAACAAGAAAATATTCTCATCTGACATTTTTATGTAAAAACTATTCAATATTTATTGTCTATTAAATAAACAACTTACACGTAATAATTATATTTTAATTTGCCACTTTGCCCTAAAGATTATGATCGCTTACTACTGTTAGAATTTGTTGTTTTGATAGGTTTGGTAAGCAAAAAGGAGGGTTTTGGTTTTTTCTACGGTCGGGTAAAAATACTATGCTCCTTCCTTGAATTTTTGGTCTTCAAGACCTTCGGTAAAGGTCCATCCAGTGTGCCTCCAATTCGACTGAATGGAGTAGAGCTCAGTCGAGTGTATCATTTTAAATATCTAGGACATTACCTTACTGAGGGCCTTGACGATCAAATTGATATTGAAAAGGGAGCGCAGGGCGCTGGCGGTTGGGCATGCCACAATTGTAGCGATAAGTCCCCTCTTTGAGGAGTGGCGAGAGAGGCGCCATGGCGTCCTCACCTTCCGCCTGACGCAGGTCCTCACCGGACATGGTTGTTTCGGGAGGTTCCTGTTCAGGACAAAGCGGGAGGAAACGCCCGGGTTTCACCACTGTATGGATCGCCTGGAGGACATGGTGGAGCATACGGTGGAGGTCTGCCCAGCTTGGGCGGAGCACCGCCGTGTCCTCACGGAGGCGATCGGCGGCGGCGATCTCTCGCGTCCGGCCCTGGTTCAGGCCATGGTTCGGAGCGAGAGTGCATGGGAGGCCGTCACCACCTTCTGGGAAGCAGTAATGCTAGCAAAGGAGGAGGCGGAACGCGTGAGGGTGAGACAAGGTTCACGCCCTCGCGCCCTTAGTCGCCGCAGGAGACGCCCCGGGCGTCGGGAGTTGCAAGCTGATTTCCGGCCACCGTAGGCGCGGGCCTGCGGACGGTAAGCGATGGGTAGCTCGCCGTCCGATAAGGACCAGGCCCGGGTCGACGGCGCGTTGTGTTCCACGCGCGCCTCAAAGAGATGTCAGCACAAACTGACGGGGTCCATTAGGACCAATGCCCGCCAGGGTTGCGAGTTTGTCCGAAAGGGATATCGTGGCCCTGGCACACAGGCAACGGAAGGAACACGGGTGGTTAGTCAGTAAAAGTCTGACACGTCCTCCCGCTCCGCCCATAGCGGGAGCAGTTATTTGATAATTTCCCACCTAAAAAAAAAAAAGGGTGCTGGCGGTTAGAAATAATATGTTGGCACGCAGGTTTGCTCGTTGCAGTTCACAGGCTAAAATCACCCTGTTTAAAGCATACTGCCAAACATTTTACACGAGCAGCCTGTGGACCACATATACTCAGTGATCACTCAGTGCCTTGCGAGTCCAATACAATAATGGATTTAGTATGTTGTTGGGGCTACCGCGTATTTGTAGTCCTTCGAATATGTTTGCGGAAGCTAGGGTTGATGGCTTCCACGCCATCAGACGTAAAAGAACTGCTTCATTATTGAGCAGGTTGCGCGGTAGTTCTAGCAGCATCTTGCAGGTTATTGCGGAGAAATTCGATTCTCCAATTATGAAGGCGTTCGTCCGGGTTTTGATCGAAAAACCTCTTAGTAGGATATTCGATCGAAACCAAAAGGAATCGTCCTAAATGTAGTTTTCAATTCATAATTTTTTCTATTTATGCTGTTCGTACTAACATAGTGTATAAGTCAAAGTGTTACTAACAAAGTGGACTAAATGTCTGAAATAAAGAAATCATTATTATTATTATTATAAACAGTTTGGCTAAAGTAATAGATGATATTCAACCAATCACCTCATCCTATTCTCAATAAAAAAAAAGCATGTTCAAAAATTCAACCCATGGCTGAACAGTGGCATTACGATCTGGCTATCGAATACTATGCCAGATACTCATAGGTATGAACAAAATTAAATGTTTTTGATTTAAATCAAATTTAAGTATTTAAATGAATGATTGATCAGTCTCCAAATAGCCTTTGCCAAACAATAGAATACCTATTAGGAACGCAATTTTATGTAAGAAAAAAATTTCGCTTTGCCTCATATAGGCTTAAAACCATATTATAATCATCTCACCATGAAAGCGTGAAACAGAAACGACATTAAAACCCCTAGTAAGTGACCAGGTCAGAAGATATCATGATTTATTCGCCAATTAATTATGTAACGGTTATATAGGGCGGGTCCCGATACTTAAAACAGTTTTAGGGGATTTCTCTACCTGATTCATTTGAATTTTGGTTGTAAAGACTCGGAATACCAATAAAGGATCTTGTTGAGATAATAACCAAATCAAATAAATGTTATTTATTTGATTTGGTTTGTGCAGAAAAATGGTGCAAACTGGAGCAGACATGAGAAGAGAGTTAGATTATTATCCTGGGTAGTCAAATTCGTTATCAAAGACTGTTCTCAAATATGTAACATAATAGAATAAAATAGAATATAATACTCTTTATTATGTGTGTGTGTTTGTTATTGTGTGTCTCTTCGTTATGTCTAACATTTTGATGTAAAACAGTGTCTATGGAGTTCCTTCCCTGTTCTTCTCCATAGAACCCCAATAAGCTTTGAAATTAGCATCTAGACATCTTTCTAACTGACTGACTCCTTGACAATTCATAAGGAAGTAAACGTAGTAAGTTTGAGTTGTTATTAGCTACTAAACTCTTCAAATATTCAACGTAAATACCAATTAGAGTGCCTTCTTCTACATCCATAGTTTCCGACAAAACTAAAACTGCACCATAATTTTCTAATGTTACATAAAACGCGTAAACCCAAACCACACATGGGCGTAGGTGTACGTACATAGTCATTTGCCTCAATTTTACAGTGTCTGAAGCAGTTGCTAAAATTTTGCACCAAACGAAGTCCATGAATACAGCTCCATGGAGCTTCTTGCACTTTATTTTCCAAAGTTACTTGTACGCTTTGAAATGGGCAACGAGTTTCATCTTTCTGACGGACCCACTCCTTGACTATTCGAAAGGTCCTGTAAATTATTAAATTAAAACAAAAATGCTTTTAATTTTTATTAGCAGCTTCAGTACTAAACTCTTAAAATATTCAACGTAGGTAATAATATAATACTACCAACTAATTATAGTGTCTTTTCAACGTCCATAGTTTCCAACAAAACTAAAACTGCACCATATTCTAATGTATAAAACGCGTAAACCCAAACCACACTTGGGTGTAGGTGTACGTACATAGTAATTTGTCTCGCATTTACAGTCTGAAGCGGTTGCATAAATTTGCACCAGACGACGGTTGTGCCGTTCACAATGAGCTTTTAATGTGCTCTGATGCGGTATACATTCCCCTCTGTTTATTAGGATACGTGGGCCTGGGTATTGCTTAGGTAGACTTAGGGCTTGAGAGTTATGAGCTGCATAATTGTAAGTTATCAACATGATAGGTTTTTGGAAGATTTTCTTGCCAACTACACGGCTGACGTAAGATTTTAAATTGTATTAGCTCTTAGAATATATGTTTTTGGCTTTATCTAGCTTTTAAGATAATCTTGAATATATAGAAAAGAAATAGAAAATTGCTAGTCATCTGCATTTCTAATATAAACCAATGAGATTTACGAATAATGACGAAATGAGTATGATTATTATGCTGTTACGATGTACAGCAGGGTCTAAAATAATGGAGCTACTGCTGAGCAAGAGGTCCTTGGTTCGATTCCTAGGTAGGGTAGTGTTATTGCGTTTCCATCTGGACTCTGCATTCGAGCCTGGTTGATGGCAATAGGCTCTCCCTATCACATAGAACTTAAATAAAACTGGCGATATGTGGGTGTACTATATAGGCACCTACACCTCTGCCCAACCCTTCGAGGAAACAGGCGTGATATTATGTTATGTATTGTCTGAAAAGATGGGCTTGTGGCTAAGTAATAACAGCCGCATGGGTCGATCGTTCAGGTTAAACTACGCTTGCCACGGTTGGTCCGTGGATGGGTGACCATCTTTACATACCAATACCCATCTATGCCTCGGAAAGCACGTTAAGCAGTTGGTCCCGGCTGTCATTTATAGATCTTTGACAGTTGTTATGGGTCGTCAGAAGCTCGATAATCTGACAACCCGTCTTACCAAGGGGTTTCGTGTTACTGGGTTGTGGAGGTCAGTTATGCAGTCGCTCCATGTAAAATACTGGTATTCAGCTGCATACGGTTAGACCGGAAGCCGACTCCAACATAGTTAGGAAAAGGCTAGGCAGTTGATGATTGTTGTCTAAAAAGATTAAGTCCATCTATAAATAATACAACTTTGAAAAAACATAACATCGTGCACCAACCTACACTTCACACACACCACATACACCCCACACTTCACTCACACCACACACACTCACACCGAAAAACACCTAAACTGGTCATCAAACCGTCTTTCTACAACATAATAATTTTTGTTGGTTAACTTTTTTAAACATTACACTGTACTTATTGTTTTCATTATTATTTTTCTTTTGTTTTTTTTTTTTTCAAATTTATTTGTTCACCTAAAATATAAAAATGTTTGCGTTACTTGGGAAGAGACTGGATCCTACAACACAGGGAATCCTAGTGTGGGGTTCAGGCAATTTGTAAAAATCTAGCATGTAATTATGTCACCTAGGTATTTTTTTTTTTTTATGATGTTCCGTGTTTTTGAACAGAATAAAGTTTTTTTTTTTAAATCGCATTGGCAACCAAGGTGACTCCTGAGTTAGAAAGTGTACCATAGGTACAGATTTAGGTACACTCAGAACCATACTTTAAATAAGAGACAAAACCTTACTTCTGTTTTTGTAATTCAGAGTGATAAAAAAAAACACTACACATTTTATACCTCACCGTTTCCCCTTCCTCAAAGAACCTTGATTACAGATCCCTACAAAAATATGAAGTAACAAAATCTTTGTCTTTTAAAATTCGCACTCAGTGCTATCTATCAAAACCACCCTCGTTTTGCCTTGTTCCCCTAAAAAAAAAACTGTCATTTCAAGAGGGTGCATTTTCCCATTTTCCTTCATGGTTAATTTTTTTTTTGCTTTTAAAATTTCTTTATGGCAGCTGTTTATTTTTTATACTGTTTTTTTATAGCCAAAGGTAATGGTTGAAGGAGTATGTCATCATTTTTGGCGTTTAGGTTTTTTAGAGTGGAAATAAACTTGGTTCTTTTGAAGTGAAATCAGAGATCAAAATATAAAATGGTAGTTTATTTAAATTTACAAACAATTTAAACATAAACTCAAATCTTCTTCCCATGGGGGTAGTCACGAACTACAGAACTCCACCTGCTCCGGTCCTTACATACTCCTCATGCTTCGTTTACGTTCATACATCAGGGGGCCGATCGCGCTAATTTTGAACGTTAATACCAAAACTAAACGATTTAGCTTTACTTTGGAAGTTACGTTGGAGGAACGATCGATCGAACTTTCGGTATTGGGTAACGTCAACGACTTTTTCGCTCAGAAAAAATAGCGCGATACCGTTTCTTACAGCAGCTAAACCAAAACCAAAAACGTTCCGTTCGAACGGTAATTACGTTGAGAAATAGCGCGATCGGCCCCCTGGTCATAAACGCACGTCGGTTGAGAGTACTACGCACCGGACCTTTCTGAAGAACATCACCAATAAGGTCACTATATGTCCTTCTAGGGCGTCCCTTCTCGGCGTTTCCACTCACATTATTTGAGCTTTACAATATAATATGTTAAGGCGACGATAACCGCCTTTTAATGATTTTATACTAAAGATCACGTCTAAACAAGTAGTGTTAATGATTTGAAAAAAAGATATGTTAAATTAGAGTATTTTCTCAATAACGTAATATACGAATATTTTAGATTATGTTTATATTACATAGTGAAATTAGTTTGTAAATTTATGTCTAACGCGGATGAAAAAAGGAGAATGGCGCAAAATCTACCAAGCGTATTATTCTGAAATCTTCACCAATTTAAAGATAATTTAATTATTGATCTTTTAGCATGCGCGTTTTATTTTGTGTATAATAAATTAATAATGCGTCAAATTGGGGACAGCGCTCCTTGATGGACGAGTCCAATTACTGGCTGAACGTACGACGCTTTGCGTGAGCTCAGTACAGAACACGTAAGCTAACTATTCAAGGGCACTGCCATATATGTGCGTCTTAAATGAATAATGCTATACTTCCAATTGTTTGTATTTGGTTCTTAAAATCTATAACACAGTAAAAATAATCAATTCCTACAATATCTACAGTGTCTAAAAATGCCAATTAGTCTTTTACAATCCAAAAAATTGTTATAATAACAGTTTCAGACGCACAATGGTCCACCTGAAGGACTAAGTGCGGAAACCAAATCTTCTAACACAGAACAGTTTCTTAGCTCGTCATTCAATAATCAAAATAACAACTTAAAACCCCTTTCAGATAGGACGTCCATGACCACCGTAAGGCACCTTTCACACGGTCCATAACGATGAGCAAACGAGCTCTTTTTGTTGCCATATACGGTTTTAGCAAGTCACCGACATGAAAAGCTAAGAAAAATGTAAGAGTTGAATTTATGTTGGTTTAAGTAGACTTGATGGAGTTTGAAGTGAGTCTAAAGGTAAGTGCAGGGTAGGTATTTAATAACAAATGACATAAAATCACGCCTTGTTTCCCCGAAGGGTTGGGCAGAGGTGTGCCTATAGTACACCCACATTTCGCCAGTTATGTTTAAGTCCCATGTAATAAGGTTTTGTATTTTTTTCATGTGTAATATACATGGGAATAATTTCCTGAAAAGGGACGGAAAGGGATTCCATGCTCAAGCTGTATGGAATAAGTAAGTACTTTTTAATAGCATGGAATTAGTAGGTACTTTATAATAGCATGGAATTAGTGTATTCATGGAATTAGTAAATACTATAAAGATTGTTAGCGGAGGGGGTCGAATTTCGACCAGTGGGCGACCGCTAGTAATGAATAATTATTCGAATAAATATTTCAGTATTTAGCTTTTTAAATGAGGTTCATTTCTGTCGCTGCTCAGTTGCTTATTACCAAGGTGAGATGTCAGATGTTACACATCATAAGCGACTACTGTAAAGCTGGGTATCCATTTGAGGCAGCCTCGGGCCGAGCGGTTGCCTCGACCCGAGGCAGATCTAGTGGAGACCGTGCCGCGAGTCGAGGCTTGCCGCGACTTGAACCAAACGAGGCGGCCGCGCAGCGAGCCAAATCGTGTCGGTAAATGGCCATGCTCAAAGACGCCTCAGTGTGAGGCGTGCGTTCAGTGGAGACGAACGTACGTGTGCTCGGCACGCAGCAAAATGGATAATGAGAAATGTCTCGAATTAATTAAGTTATATGAAAACCACCGACATTTGTGGGATCCAACTTCACCGCATCATTATAATAAACAATTGAAAGAAGATTCTTGGAAAATAATAAGCAAGGAAATGAAACTACCCATTTCCGAAGTAAAAAAAAAAATTACTTCGCTTTGTGGATCTTTTCGGAGGGAAAAATCTCGGCATAAAAAAAGTCTCGTCACGGGATCAGGTAAAAATTCATTGGTTTTTGAAAATTAGTTGTACCTATATTGTTTGTCATTTATTTTATACTCATTTTACTCACGTGTGTAGTGTAGTGTACCTCTAAAAAATATTTTTATTCTAGGTCGTAATGAGGTGTATATATCGAAATGGTTCGCTTATGAGCACTTTTACTTTTTGGCTGACAAGTTCTCTCCCCGTGAGACTCAAAACTCAATGTCTATCGACACATCGTCGCCTTCTGCAGCAAGAGACACAACAAATTCAGAACCGTCACCTTCTGTAAGTATCTGGGGTCAGTAAGCTTTGGGCTAAAGGCGGAAACATATTTACGGAATTATATTTTATATTTAATATCTATGTTGCCATGTTATTTGTCCATTTGTAACGAAGTGTGTAACCAAGTGTGACCGAATTGCTTTTGCGTCATTTGCAGACCTTCGAGGAATTGCACGTAAAGGCACAAAAGAAGTCGAATCTGGTTCATTCCTCCACGACCCTTGTACGAAATTTCCATCGATTTCAGAGTCCAAACTTCCTGGTGGTGTATAAATATTTGCCCTTGTTTTTCGTAAAAAGTTATGCAAATAAACAGTAGCCAGTTCCACTTTCGTAGCAATTTCTGGTTCCAATAACATTGGTTTTCTTAACACTCTAAATACAGAACTCATGATGCCAAAAGCATTTTCTACTACCCTTCGTGCTCTAGATAGACGGTAATTGAATATTCTTTCCGGAGAACCATTGTCTGGGGTTCCTTCAAACGGTTTCATAGTATAATGGTTTAAAGCAAATGCCTTGTCAGCTAATATAACATAGGGCACTTTAATCAAATATGGTGTCTGTAATATACAGGGTGCTGGTAACTTTAATTCATTATTTTCCAATGATTTATACAATGCACTGTTTTTAAAGACTCCACCATCGGATATGCGTCCTTGACATCCAACGTTGTAGACGTTGGATGTCAAGGACGTACATAAAATTATAATTAGCATCCACCAAGCCAAGCAATACGATGCTGGGATTTTTTTTATAATTTATGTATTCTCCGTGACTATTAATTGGTGATTGAAGAATAATATGTTTGCCATCGAGGGCCCCCACACAATGAGGTAAATGCCACTGGTTTTCAAAATCTTGTGCTACTTTTAACCATTCTTCTTCTGATGATGGTATCTGAAAATTATGTCACATATTTTACTATTACCTATCGCACTGCTAAAACATTATTTGATGATTTTATCTACTTTAATTTACAGAATGAAGAATTATTCGAAGAAAATGAATCGATGCGTGAAACTGCTTCTTCCGAGCGATCATCTTTGCCCCGCGATGATCAACAACAGACGCAGCCCGAAACTTCAAGATCAAATAAAAGAAAAATGCCTGATGCTTGTGAACATAATATAGATCTAGATAAAGCTATGGAAGTGTTAAATTATACAGATGATAGTTATGATAGGTTTGGTAAACATATTACTGCAGAACTTAGAAAATATGATCCAATTACTTTAGCACACGTTAAAAGAGCTATGATGGATATCTTATTTCAAGCTGATACCGGGATGTTACCAGGTACACGACAACAAGGATACTACACGCAACAATACGGCCAAACTTCTGCGAACGCACAAAATTCCCAACAATATGGGCAAACTTCTGTGAACTCACAAGATTCTACTGGAAATACTGAACAATTTACTACTCTGTCATTATTGTAACTTTGTACTTTACTAAAATTTTGATTAATAAAGCATTTTTAACATACCTGAACATATTCTTTGAGCACTTTTACCAAGGCATCACATGTTTCGCGAACAATTTTTGAAATAGATTGCTTTGACACTCTAAAAAGGTATTGCAAACTAACAAACGAATCACCACTTGCTAAAAACCTCAGGGTAATGGCCAGTCGTTCTTTTGTTGTGATTGCTTTGCGAAACGATGTATCTTTTTTTCCAATTATTGGTTCAAGCTTGATACATAGATCTTCAAAGGTTTCAGAATTCATTCTGGTAAAATTTTTAATAGTTTCTTCTACGCCTTCAAAGGTCATATCTGACAACAATTTTATTGCATGAACATTTCGCTGACGATATATTTCCTTAGTCCACCATCGATGTTTCCGTTTCTTATGTTGCTTCCTTTTGTAGTGACTAATTATTACTAATGCTGCAGCGACTTTACGTGCGTCAACCATGGTGGTTAATGAGGAATTGAGAAAATCGTGGCTCGGGTTGAGGCTTGCCGCTCGATACGATATTATGTGTGCTCAAGTGGAGACGCATGTACTTTCCGCAGCTCGCGACACGCTCAGGATGAGGCAGCTCGTCACGAGGCTGCGCAAATGGATACCCAGCTTAAGACTCACTTGTTTTTTTTATAGTGGTCGCATTGCTACTGCTAAGTAGTCCTGGGTTGGAGTCTGGAGCCTGGATTTGTTTCCGATCAATAGCATTAGGCTTTCGAAACGTGTGCTTAAATATTATTTATTCATTTATAATATGCACACTAACAGTATAGTCACTATACATTCAAAAATTATTTAAAGGTTTCTTTTTAGAATGTAGATATTGAAATCCCCTGCAATGATAATATTATGAAAGCACTTTTTAGTTAGGTCTTTTAGGAGGATTTTGTATACGTTCAGGTTAGTTAACTTGGGAACTCTACACACGTATGTTCTTCTTCGTCGTTCCCTCAATGCTGGTGATCACGACCACATACGACGCGTTATCCCAAGTTATGCGGTCTTCTGCAGTGTGGACCGCTCGGTAAATGCTACCTCCAACAGCCTTCTTGATTACGTCGGACCATCTTGCCGGCCATTGGTATACACGTATGTTAGGATAGTGTTATAGTAGGTAACTCTATCGCGCAACATTCAAATACTGCAGGTTCTGATATGTTGGCTACCTCCTTTATTTCGATGAAGTGGTGTCTGTTCTTTAACAAGATGCATGCTCCACATCTCTTGCTTTCTTTTCTGCAGCAAGACGCTGCTAGTTGATAATTTGGTATAGTTAAATAAGATTCATATCCTGCCATAATGAAGTGTTTGATTACGCACAATATATCTACATTCGAACACCATTATCATAACTCATCATAAACATACTGCCACCATGTCGGAATTGTTTAGTCGTCATCCTAGCCCCAGTCTAAGCGGATGCAGCTGAATACCAGTATTTTACATGGAGCGACTGCCTATCTGACTTCTACAACCCAGTTACTGGGTACAACGATAGTCCTTGGTAAGACTAGTTGTCAGATTTTAGGGCTTCTGACGACCCTTAACGCCTGTCAAAGATCTACAAGTAGCAGCCGGGACTAACGGCTGTACGTGCTTTCCGAGGCGCGGAGGGGTCTTGGTATGTATAGATGGTCACCCATCCACGGACCAACCGCGGTAAGCATAGCTTAACCTGATCGATCGACTCGTGCGACTGTTATTATTACTAAACCACAAGAAACTCGCGAGTTGAATATTGCCGGGTTACTAAACCTAATTTTAATATCACATCACACTAATATTATAAAGGCGACAGTTTGTGAGTGTGTGTGTGTGTGTGTATGTTTTGTTACTTCTTCACGCTCAAACGGCTGGGCCAATTTTGATAAAATTTTGTATGGAGGTAGCTGACACCCTGGATTAAGACAGGCTACTTTTCATCCTGATATTCCCACGGGATCAAGACTTACGCGGGTGATATCGCGGGGCGCAGCTAGTATTATATAAATGTTACTTATATTCTGATGTTTTAGAGGTTGCCATATTACGATGCCTTTGTTTGTCGTACGGGCTAATTACTCTTAGTTATCCATAGTAAGGTTAGGTAGGGAATTAGATAAAATCGGCCTAAAATGCCTAGATTACTTTGACAAAAATAATATCAGCCAAAACTTTTAAAGTGACCGTTTCTAGGCACCTTTTACATGACACCATTTTCTATACGGCGCAGCAAGTGGCGCCATGTATTTTTGTGATGAAGTTACTGGAATCACCGAAAAGGTCGGATAAGAGTGACACTGGCCGCTGACAGTCACTCTAGCAGAGCGTCGCATCGATGGTTGCGTCGCGGCTGTCTTCTGATGACAGAAGAAGGTGTCAGAGGAGCCGCTGTCGTACCACGTCTACGACGAACTGCTATATTCCAGCACAATCCTGATGATATTTAAGCTGCTGAACCACTAATACGATGATCAGTTCTGGTAAAGGCTATCCTGCGCCGTTAGATATATTTTTTCCTGACGATTATCGTTATTACTTAACATAGTATAATATCACGCTGGAATGACAGGGAGTAGGCAGAGGTGTACCTACCAAGAGGTGTTTTTATTTTATCTGGTGTATATTTGTGTGCTAAATAAATGTATTTTCTTTCTTTAGTTTCTTTCTTTCTTTCTATAGTAACCAACACTATCATTCCAACAGTTTTTATGTTTTAGTCTCACGGAATAAGGAGTAATTATTGCCAGGACCCAGGCATGAATCTAGACCCCAGGCTGCCACTGAGTAAGGACCAGGCCCGGGTCGACGGCGCGTTGTGTTCCACGCGCGCCTCAAAGAGATGTCAGTACCAACTGACGGGGTCCGTCAGGACCAATGCCTGCCAGGGTTGCGAGTTTGTCCGAAAGGGATACCGTGGCCCTGGCACACAGGCAACGGAAGGAACACGGGTGGGTTTTAGTCAGTAAAAGTCTAATACGCCCTCCTGCTCCACGCGGGAGAAGTTATTTGATAATTTCCCACCCAAAAAAAAAGGCTGCCACGGAGAAATTTGCGGAGGCAAAACTTAACAAAACTTTTTCCGACCTGGGAATTAAACCCAGGTCCTCTGCACAGCAGTCACGCTTGGTACCAGTAGATGACTATACCCAAGGGGCACTCTACTAGCAGGCTGCCTATATTACATAGGGAACAAATTCAGTTAGATAGTCGTTAGTTTAAATATGTATATAGTTTCAAATCCACTCAGTTTGAAACACAAATATTTCCAATACCGTAGAAATATTTATATAACAAACAATTTAAAATATTAATTAACTGACTGGAACTCGTTACAAACTCCGAAATAACACAAATATATACATTTTACACTACTTCCTAATAACATGAAACAATAAACCAATCTCGAATATTTAATAAATTTAGCCGAAAGCCCGAACTAACGAACGAAGGGGTCTTATCTCAGGGCCTCTAATTAACACCTATGTATTCGACCCAAACAGAAGTTATTCACAAAGTTGCATACTTCACGAAAAAAACCAAAATCAACTCTATCTCAAAGACGTAAGATACTTAGAAAGTGTAAAGTTAAACTGGTAAATCTCCATCCCTTGTCACACTGGGTAGGTATAAATTAATTAGTTTTCTAAAGCCTTTCCGGTGAAAGATTTTGTTTTATTTTAATTATTTTGATACGGTTTTGTTTTTATTTATTATATTATTTTTAGGAATCTGCATAAGTAGACAACAGGGCAAAGTTAACGACTGTCTGTATGGAACTTTCATTTACAGCGTAAATCTGTTTTTGAATCTAAATTTCTTACCTCGTAATAAATACACTACTTTAGCTTATTCTATTACGAGCTGTTTATACGCTGTTAAATTACATTCTGCATTTTCTCTGCTTTGAGACAATGCAGAATTTCTAGTAACTATAAGAATCAAATTCCTAAAACGCTTATTCGTTAGTATGAAACTGACAGGTTTCAAGAACGCATTCTCTCGACTGTCGGACTTACATTTTATTTTCATTGCCAAACTCAAAATGTCTGACACACTAATACCTATTTTGGTTTCAGTAATAAGCTTATATTAAATTAACAAGCAATGTCTTGGGTGGGAAATTATCAAATAACTTCTCCCGCTCTGGGCGGGGCGGGAGGGCGTGTCAGACTTTTCCTGCTTTTTTTTTTCAGTTGCCTGTGTGCCAGGGCTACGATATCCCTTTCGGACAAAACCCGCAACCCTGGCAATTGGCCCTAACGGACTCCGTCAAAATATTTGTATCCTGATAATCATATCAGCTGAAAGTCGCCATGTGTTGGATAAAAGTTCCCCTTAAGACGCTGACAACAGGTAAACTGCGGTCTCTGTCAGACTGCAAACAAAAGAAAGAGAGGCGCGATAACACAACGTTTGTAATTTATTGCAAAATATGAAGCAATTATCTATTTATTATAAAATGAGTTGAGTAATCGAAAATAAAAAACAAACCAAGTTCTGTAAACAAATAAGACGTTCTTGTTCTTAATTAAATACCAACCGTACATTGATATTTAATACAGATATTTTGGATTGAAACTCAAAGTATAGGGTTAGTTTACCGTTAATTTGTATCGAGTTTTTTTTTTCTAAACGTGTTTTGGTAACAACCAAGTTCAGAGAAATAAGTTCAAGAATAACATATATTTTTTCCGCTACCACAAACTATAATAGATTTGGTAATTTTTTTGTTTAAGACAAGCCTACTTTTTAACCCCCGACGCAAAAACGACGGGGTGTAATAAGTTAGAAGTGTCTGGCCCGAACGCATGACCTGATTTTGATTTTGTTTTTTTTTATCATTTGCCTCTAGTCAGCGCCTTAAACATCACTAATACGACTGGTCCTCGCATCCGCATCCAACTGTCGCAACATTTCAACGCAAAAGTACATGGTAAAATTAAATTAGCTAGCGAAACTTCGCAATCGTAATGGGAATCGATATATATACATGATAAAAATAATGATTCGTTGATAATTAATTTTGGGGTCAAGACCGCTTGTAATGTTCTTACTTGATATATGAGTTGAGAAAATCTGTTTTTATTTAGTTTCGATTTATTTATTTATTTGCTTTCATGCACATCACATATTTTACAATAAATTACTGTCAACTTTTGTACATGATTGTCAGGGCACTGCAAAACATAATGATGGTTTAGTGTCGAGTTACATTAATTAGTACATAACATAAAGAGCAATTCCAACTGCCCATACATTTGAAAACCTGATAATGAAAGTTGATGTATATATAATACTATATTTCTTACATACATAATCAGCCTATAATGTTCCCACTGCTGGGACACAGGCCTCCTCTCTTCGAGAGTGAGTGGGGTTGGTAGATGTCACATGTCTTCGAATTTTTGATTCCAGGACATACCGGTTTCCTCACGATGATTTCCTTCACCGTTTTGAGAGCAGTATTTGTAACACCATAAACTTCTATGAGAGGAGCTTTTGAATTTTGTGTTAACATTATGCATTAATGCTAGTGACTGTACATGTAAACACAATTACTCTGCAGGCTGTTCAATATATCTGTACGCCACAGATGTCGAATATATCCTTCCGCTGAATTTGACAGTGCGTATGCGGTCAGGCTACATACAACATACCGTAAATCCTAAGCATAATAGCATATTAAAGCCTCTACAGTTGCTATTATCTAATAGAAAGGATTGATCCATCCTATACAAGTGGAAATCGCGGTTTCAAAGTGTTTCATAATTCTACGAAGACTTTCAATAGGATTGACATAAGCTTTTCAGTAGCTTATTAGTTATGATAATGAAATAAATTTTTGATCTGTGTGGTGCCGTACGTAAAGAATAGCACCATCCTATTTCTTCCCGTGGGGGTCATAATTGGCGACTATGGGACTTACTAGAGAATGGAGCAGCGTTCTCTATGCATTTTAACGCCATTATACGATCGCCAACCCAGGCTGCCAAGCTCTGCGATTATAGAAAACCAGTTAATGGGTAATACTGTACCCCTTGATAAGACTGGTTGTCAGACTGTCGGGCTTCTGACTACCCGTAGCGACTGTCAAAGATCTCTAAATGGCAGCCGAGACCAGCGACTTAACGTTCTGTCCGAGGAACGGATGGGTTCGGTATCTAATGGATGGACGTACATCCACGGACTTACCAAGCGTATCTTTACCTTCGATCGACCTGTGAGGCTGTTATTATTTAGCCACGATCTACTGCACATCTTTCCACATCTTCGAGTATTTAGAAATATTCAACATAAAACTAATTCCCTTCTACATAAGCTTTGGTTTTGATTACACTGCAACATTGCCCCAGCACGCCCCGAGCTAGCGCTGATCTCTAAGCTCTAGCAATATACTAAGATAATATTCTGTCACTGTTGCTATGCTGTAGCAATATCCTGTTTCAGATTGTTTGCTATACCCCATCATCTTCACTCTACTGCACTTATGTTTGTGATGGCGGACAAATGAATTGACTCAGTCGGAAAGTTTAATTTTATAGGATAAACAATCTATTATTTTGCGTAGTAAGAACGATCAGTATATAGTATCAAATGTGTTCTACAAATGATTGAAATTAAATTAGAACCATTCTTATACCTTACCGAGTCCTGTAAAAACCGGTAACTTCCTAAAAAAACTCCTACTTTGAACATTATTTTAATAATCAGCAACTTTATTAATACATAATCTGATTTGTATCTAAGCCATTTACCATCCTTTATTTGCCACACACCAGTACAGGTAAACTATTTGTAGCCAGGATGCAGGTGCAGCAATGGGAGCAGTGGCTATTGCATCTTGTTTGATGTTTTCATCATCCTCATTGCACTTAAGTTTGTTAGTGCTAATAATAGTTAATGCAAGTTATATTTTTATGAATATGGAAGCTAAAACATGGAACATACATTTTCCCACCAGCTGCGGTAAAACTGATCTATATAATATCTTATATTAGTTTTGTTAGTACACAAAAGTCATAACATTTAGCAGTATAATGCATGAAACCAATATTGCAAATCATTATTTATTTCTCCACAAAAAATAATAATTAAAAACATTTCAACATAGCCTTTTAAGTCAAAATAAAACACATTCACGGCATAACTCAAGATAAAACGATAATAATTAAAAGGAAAAACATTTTCCGTGCAAAAATTAAACACGGGCAAAATTTATTCCTGAAAATTACAAGGGCGACTGGTTTTCTAAAAATACTTTTAACAAAAGCTATAGAATTTTACGGTCGCCAGTGTATCGGGCATAATTCGAGTGTGCAGGCATCAAATACGGCCGAGTTATTATGAGCCCTGTTCCTGTAAGACTTAATTAAAATTGTGTTCCTTATTGCCGCCGAGAAAATTATTCCATTATGGCTTAAGCTGAAAATGCTTCGTACATGAAAAGAATTTCATGTAAGGAAATTACCTACTGTTACTTTGTAGCTGTTATATAAATTCATAGTTTGCTGTAGGTAGGTTTTTTTTTAATAATGAGAGTTTATTTAATTTTATTCTTCGTATACAAGTTTGGTTTTTGTTATTACAGATTTATTTTTACTTTGATTTTGTAAGATTGGATATTGACGTCAATTTGAGTGATACGTATTCTGAGAGGATCCAGGATGTGCCCTAACAGGCGTTGCACAGAGGGGTTTCGGATCGGTCTTTTGAGAGGTTAAGGTGCATCTTTTGAAGGTTACCCCCCAATAAAAGGTATTCCGAGAGGTACCTATAATTCCAGTACCTAATTGATCGAGGAGACAGTTTGATCTGAAGCTTTATCTGTTTTAATTTACAGTATTTATTTATTTAAACTTCTCGCACACAATTACGTACAAAGGCGGACTTAATGCCTTAGGCATTCTCTACCAGTCAACCAAGGGTGGTGAAGAGATAAGATGGCGGGTGCTCTGATTGAGAGAAAATAAAAAAATAAAAAATATAAAATTATAACATAATTAATTATAAATAAAACGGGTGCACAAGTACATAAATAGGTTATAAACATATAATACACATACATACATAATTATTTACTAAAATATTTATATCCCTACATATATATATATATATATATATAAATATTATATACATACAAATTCAAGGAAAAGAGGTAATTGAAATGATTCTACGCTATTTGTTTTGTAAATAACTCTGCAATTTCCGCTAATTTCAGTAATGTTACATCATATAATGTTATGCCTGTAATCCGCGATGGGTTCAGCAGAATTGTACTTATTAGTACACCTACATTGCGCCACGGTTACTGTAATGTTGTAGGTACATAATCATCGAATCTCATTTCAAAGCGAAAACTAGCCTTAATATTACCCCTACTGTAAAACAAACGTTCTCGCCCCGTTTTCTCAGTACATAAACTACAATTTCAATTAAGATACTGCCATCAATTCAGGGCCTTTATAATGTTGACTAACATGATAGCTGTGGGCAGAACAAAATAGATACAATAATACCTTTTAAGACCAACTCTTTAGATACGCGCCAGCTGAAAACCGCTTTATCTTTTCCTGACCCCAGCCTTGTGGTAAGTAGCTGTTTGAATTTAGCGTCTATTGTGCCTCTAAAGTTAGTTTTGTACGCTAAATTAAAATAGTTAATTAGTTATTGAAATTTTTAAATAATTGAAGTTTCGTTAAGGTCTTGGGTTCGACTCCCAGGTCGAGCAAATTGTTATTGGGTTTTTCTATCTGAAATTTCTCAGTAGCAGCCCGGAGTCTGGATTTGTGCCCGGTTGATGGCAATTATAGGTTCGCCCCTTATACATAACTGGCGAAATGTGGGTGTACTATGGGTATACCTCTGCCAAAACCTTCGGGGAAACAAGGCATGATGATATGAGTAATGTTTTATGCAAGGCTTGCGTTTGACTCATTTTATCAGATTACCATGTTAAGTGATAATAATTGTGTGGACGATGAAGAACGCTTTGCCTTTTGTGATTCTTTTTGTTCAACAAAACACGAATCTGCCAGTTAAATTGCCCGAAGCTTTTGAGACAATGCATGTGTCTTAAGGTGAATCCGCAGCTGTAGCCCGCGAAACTCAAATTTTCTTACGTTTTTTGCAATTTGCAGGTCAGTGTCAGGTTTTATCTTGATTAAAATATGATTAGCGACTATAAAGTATATGTATTTACAGAGTTATTATCATTAGAATCATCATTAGATTTGTTCCCGATTTCATGAAAAAGTCATTCAATGAAACAAATCTAACATAAGAGAGATGTATTTATGGATTATAATTTTGTAAATCCATATTATCTGTTATAGTCGAGAATCATATTTTGATCAACCTAACACTGACTTGCAAATTGAAAAAAAACGTAAGAAAATTGGACGGCACGGTTGGCGCAGTGGTTAAGTGATTGACTGATGCACTGCGTGTCGCGGGTTCGATTCCCGCACGGAACAAATATTTGTATGACCTATAAGTAGTTGCTCCGGGTCTGGCTGTTTGTGTATGTGAGTTTAAATGTTTGTAAACGCACCCACGATACAGGAAAAATTCCTAGTGTGACAAACCTTAAAAATAAATGAATTTCGCGAGCTACAGCTACAGATACACCTTAAGGGCGCATGATTGATTGCGTCAAGAGGAACAACAGCAAGGTCGACCTGTCTGCTAAGTGCTAGGACATGCGTTACCTAATTAAATCAGAAACAGAAAACACCGCTTTTTGAACTTCATTTCTTAAAAAATCATTGGTACGAGTATGTAAACATAGTAATAAAAAAATATGCAGAAGCTCACGAACACAGACTTCATCATCACGTGAATTTCGAGGCGATCCAGCTCCTTGACATCACAGAATTAGTGCGAAGACTAAAAAGGGTAAAACCTTTTGAGTTAGTTTAGTGCAGTGTGAGTGAACATAAACTGTAGTGCAAGTGCTGACTAAAGAACACGAGAATTAAGTGTCTTCCCCTTAACATAAAGTGAATAAGAAAGACGTTATTGGACGATTTCTTAATTTTATATTTACTTAGCAGTTTAGGTTATATTTAAATTACTTATTAGCGACGACGGACGATTTCTTAATTTTATATTTACTTAGCAGTTTAGGTTATATTTAAATTACTTATTAGCGAATAGGCTAGATCGTAATGTGAATAAAGTATCACCAGCAGTAATACCTTATAAAAGAAAAAGAATGTTCATGTTCTTGCTAATATTTATGAGCAGTGATATTTTTTTTCGGTTTTCACGAACATATCATTTTTTGTCTTTTTTTTTTCTATTAAAAAATATATTCAGCTAGAGTTTTCAGTTACTTGATACGCACATTTTGAATGCAATTTTTCAATTTATTACTTATATTTTTATATACATGAATAAAAACTTATATCTAATTATTTTTTTTATCTTTTAATCTTTTTGATTTTTTGTCTCTCACATTATTTTTCTAAGCCAATCTAAGCACAAACAGCATCCTACCTCCACGCGACCCATACCTGCAGCGACCACGAACCTTCATTGTGCTAGTGACAAACTACATGAGACGTTTAATAAAAGCAGCCTTGAGAAATGTGCCCGCGTCCAGGCCCCTTTGTAAGTCCGCCATTTGTAAAATACTGAGAATAAAATATTTTCTTAGAGGCCGGTATGCGTTCGCGTAAACAAAGGTAAAAGGAATTGTTACCGCTCTCTTTTAAGGATATTTTTGACTTGATGAGGATTGTTGTTTAGGTTATTGCTTTTTTGATAAGATGTACTATAGGTAGGTACTAATAAAAATAATAAAGATTCTTAATCGCAAAGAATGGAAAGTAGCGGTAAATAGCGCGGCAAATTGGGAAGCTTAGCTTAGGACACCGTTCAGCCAGCTGCAGCCCTTTAAAACGCGCGAGGCTCAGATTGGGTACGGAATACAGAAACTCCTAAAGCCTGTAATCAAATAGTAGAGAGCAATCGGCTGATTTGATAGGATGAGAGTCCTTATTCGGAATAAAAAACTTTTTACAAAAAAAAAACCGACTTCCAAAAATTACACTAAAATAAAAGTTAAAATTAACTTTAATTTCGGAAGTCGGTGTCTTTGGATCTGTATTTTAGTTTTATGCCACCGACTTCTGAAATTAAAGTTATTTTTCACTTTTTAGTTCCGAAAAAGAATTTTTCAAATCGGTTCGTAAATGACGGAGTTATGCGCGAACAAAAAACGCAATGCTGAGTAAACGAAAAGATCGTTAATGTAGATGTTTGTTGATTTTTCAAAAACCGCTTGTCCGATTTCGATAAAATTTTCATGGGACTATTTGGGAAGTATACATAATTATAGGTACTCTTTCCAACAAAAAAATATTTTTTCAAATCGGTTGGCAAGCGACGGAGTTATGCGCGAACAAACATAAAAAAAAAAAACAAACATCCGAATTGAGAACCTCCTCCTTTTTTAGAAGTCGGTTAAAAATAGTAAGCAGTGACCATAACTACATAATGCGGTTGAATAATAAGAAGAATTATTTAAGTTCACATTTATTAACATCGATCACAATAAATGATAACCAAGGACGGCACGGTTGGCGCAGTGGTTAAGTGATTGACTGCTGCGCTGCGTGTCGCGGGTTCGATTCCCGCACGGAACAAATATTTGTATGACCTACAAGTAGTTGTTCCGGGTCTGGCTGTTTGTGTATGTGAGTTTGAATGTTTGTGAACGCACCCACGATACAGGAGAAATTCCTAGTGTGGGGCAACGTTTTTATAAAAAAAAAAAAAAAAAAACTAATTATTAGTTGTTATTACCAGACAGGAGGACTCATTGCATGATTTCATCTTCAACTGAACTGAAAAGACAGCTGTGCTGCTGGGGAATTTGTTTCGCCACTTCATCTTCCCAGCTAAAGCACGGAATAAAGGGCGAGCGTTTTGGGGGAATGTCTTACGTAATTTTGACGTTCGAAAACTGCTGATTCTCTGCCTAGTTTGACTAAATGGCTTTTGATTTGATTTGATTTTATCAGGTCTCAAAAAAAAAAACATAAAGAATAGCACCATCCTATTTCTTCCCGTGGTTTTCGTGAAAGGCGACAAAGGGACCTACTAGTGAATGGGCAGCAGCCCTCTCTATGCATTTTAACACCATACTGCGATCGCCAACCCGCGTGCCAAGCGTGGTGATTATGGCGACACCCCTAATTTTCGGAAGGCCTATATCGGTTAGGAAACTGTATATTTTTGAAATAATTAATAGATACCACAAAATAATCGTTCCTACTCTTCCTGTATTGTCCAAAAGAGTAGAATGGTGCCCTGTACTCCGTCACAAAACATCAGTTGCACAAAGACATTTTATTGTACTGGCTCCCCGCATCTATAACATTGTAAATAAAAAAATCAAAACTTCAAACTCAAACAAAACATCAGACTTAACATAAATCAGTCTAAAAAGGTTATACTGCCTTGGCTAAAAAGTTTCGACTATGACGCCACAGAAAACCTAGTTAAGTCATTAAGAAGAGGAACACTCACACTTCCCAATATACACACACACACACCCTCACTTAATACACACACTCATACTACCCCCACACACACACACCCCGTCCCTTACCCCTTATACACTCACACCCATGCACACCTCAACTAACATGCGCGAGCACATACTGCCTGCCCACACAACACATCTATAAACATCAATAATTGTATGTTATTTTTATATTTGTTTTTCGAAATTATGCATGTTAGATTACTTTTAATTTTTATTTTACACACATAACACATAACATCACGCCTGTAATCCCCGAAGGGTTAGGTGGGTGGTGGGTTTTTACTTTATTATTTCTATTAATTTTGATTTGCTTTCTAGTCTTTGGATGCCATAAATAACATGTAACATAGTAACTAGGGGTTGTCACTAGCTCCTGTAATACAGTGTATACTAGCGCAGGATCTAGGGAATTCATATTCATTATGTCAATAAAGATTATATTATATGATGTTATGTCCAGCAGTGGACGGCTTTCGGCTGAAATGATGATGATGATGAGGTCTCAAACGGATATATATATATTTTTGTTTAAATTTAATATAGGTGTGAATTTAAACAAAACCATATTTCTTGAAAGACACACATCAAAGTAGCAAAAGGATCAATCACAACGCAAAGCAAAAGACGCAGAAAGTTTCCCAGCAGGAACTCTTTAACTCCCGCCTTATTCCCAGAATCTTCCTGTGCGAGGAAGTGGTCATACACTCATTAGTACACATGAACTGTTCCTTCCTCGCTTCGTCGCAAACTAGGTCGGCTAATATCTGTTGCAGACAATTAACACGAAGGAATGAAGATAGTATAATTATTGTAATAGCGGACGATGGAAAGTTGGGAGTGTTTAGTGGCGGCTCGCCAAAATATAATGTTATTGTCTTGGAAAAGGATAATATGCTTTGGGAAAACTTCTATTTTTGATAGTTATAATAATGGTCATTGCGTTGAACATATAACTTCTTATTTAGAACGCACTTGTCGGTAGTAAAAATAGCTTTCACCTTATTGGTGATGTTCTTCAGAAAGGTTAGGTGGGTAGTTCTCGCAACCGGCGTGTGTGTATGAACGCAAAAGATGTAGGGATCGAAGGAGATGGCGTTTTGTAGTTTCTGCCTACCCCCATGGGAAGAAAGTATCAGTATATGAGTGAGTGAGCTTTCAGTCTTGTTTAAACAATCCAACAATGTATGTATTGTGCGTTTTATTTTGTAATCTCAATAATACCTCATAGCAATTGGTTTTGGAGGAGATATAATATTATTTTTTATTCCATGAATATTACTGAATTGTCAACAGTTCAATAATATTCATAGAATTTAAACTTGATAGGCGATTGTGGCCAAAACACATTTAAATGCAGATGACAGCTGCACACACAGATTGCATAGATAAGCCGGCGGCGCGCTGCGCTTGAGTCGTTGCCGACGTTACGGAATGTTGCCATTCTAGATAATTATTATATTTGTATAAACATATAGAACGAAGTAATATATTTATTTTATTTCTTATAATTTGTTTATTTTTATCTCATTTACTATCTAAAAACGCTAGCTAAAAACCAGCGCTGGGCTCTGTCTTGCATAGGGTTGCAGCATTATGCTGAGCGATGGCCGGTTTGCGTGATTGTGACGCATCTTTTCCCTCAACCTGTTCTCTCGTGTTTCTATTTTTATTTCTTGGCGTGATGTTTACCGCAAATAAACGTATTTTCTTTCTTTATTTTGTCATTTCATAGATTTTTAATCAATGGTTTGTGTTATTAGATAGTTGCTAGTTACGTAGTTAGCACTGGCTAAATGTGGGTGTACTATAGGTGTACCTGTGCCTAACTCTTCTTCGGGGAATACAGACGTGATACTGTGTTAAATCTATGCGACATTGCAATTGCATAAAAAACAATTCTTTTAAAAACGTAATGCCCAAATTACCCAAAATCTACCTAATTCACCTCGTAAAAGCACGAATCGCATTTCGAGATCCATTGTCACGTTTTGGACACAAAACACCCTACTAGAGGTACACAAACAGCACCCATTCGGCAATTCTTCGCTAATTTCGTGCACACGTAAACGCATTTCGGTTTCATTTCACTTAACACTGGGAACGATCTAAAATACGTTCCCACACATTCGTCCATGTAAATAGGGGAGAGTCGGCCCCCACGTTCTGTAATAAATGCAAATTGGCTCGAACTCTCGATTCGCGGAGTAAAACTTTTCGCTGTACTACCCTAGTAGTCCGAGTTTCCCGAATTCACCCTGTTTCTGATACGTATATTTCGTTTGAACTATTAACTAGTGAGGGGGTGAAATGAGCCGAATGCCTCTATTGCTTTTTGTTTTGATTTCGAGATAGTGTAGTGACATGGAACGGGTGGAGTTTTGCGTAAGTTGTTTAAGAATTAGGTTACACATAAACATACAAACAAAAACTCACGCCTTCTTCCCATAGGGGTAGGCAGAATCTATAGAATGCCACCTGCTTCGTTCCTTACATACTAATTTTGCTTCGCCTACGTTCATACATCTGGTCATACACGCACGCCGGTTGCGAGTACTACGCACGTGACCTTTGTGAAGAACGTCATCAATTAGGTTACTATTATATCCTCCTAGGGCATCTCCCGGCGGTTCCACTCGCTTTGCTTTGTAAACACCTTTTGTTTGTTGTATTTCATTCATTCTCTCGACTTAACCAAACCATCTAGCATACTCTTTTAAATTTTTGTCATTACATCTTCTTTTAAACTGCACCGTTGCCTTATCACCTCATTTTTCAGCCTCTCATTCATAGTCACATCAGATATACTTCGCAAGGAACGCATTTTCACAGCATTTATTCTACTTTCATGCTTCTTTTGCCACACCCAACATTCACTTCCATACATAAGCGTAGCCAACACACCATTGTGTACAGCCAGTCATGTTTTTTTCTTTTATGAATCTACAAAAAATACGTATTTCTCAATTATATGAAGTTGATAATATAAAATCACTGTCCATTCCAAGGTTGCCTGACCGCCTATTGTCTCTCTGTAGGCCTCGCGGATGAGCTAACGAAATTAGATGCATCCTAAAACACCGTCGCTGATTTTCACAAAGAAGTTTATTTATTTATTTATTCATTACCAGATACAGTATGTATTTGTGTGTATGTATGTATGTATATTAGTATATTATTTGTTTAGTTTTATTAAGTAAATTGTTTTTGATTATATGTATTCTATTTTCTCTTCTACTCTTATACACGGTGTCTACATCTCTTTATCGACTTTCCTATCGCAGGTATGCTGGAAGAGATTTCTTTAGAAATAAGCATCACCTTTGTACGTTTTTTTACTTTCTTCTTGTATGTTTATAATGTGTGTACATAAATGGTTAAATAAATAAATACATTTGTTTTAACATGTAATACCCAAGCTAATGTAAGAAGTCATGGATTTCTAATTGTTCGGTCCCAAATAACGGGTCCGGGTAAAGCACAAGTTACGAGTGGACAACATACTATGTGTCACCCTCTGAAATTCCGTCAAAGAGCAAGAAAATAATTATATCCAAACGAAGAGAGACACTATTAAGTATTCATACTGCACGAATCACTGGTGCAAACTTTAATAAGTTTGTACGGGTTGCCGGAACTTTAAAAAGTCCCTCGGTCCCAACCGTAACCTCCTGTCTGGAACGAGCAATCCCAACGATTCCAATATTTGTGGATTATTCAGTATCCCACGAAAAACCATAAAAACATATTTTACAAGAGCAAGGTTGCGCCTTAGTACGTTAACAAAGTTACGTAAACACGTGTCGCGGAGCCGGCCTCGATATATCGTCGTCAAAATCCGCGTCAGCAGGTTCGTCGCCAGCGCATCCATCGATTGCTGAGCTTGCAGAGTGCCCCGCCGCTGCTGGCGCGCCCTGCTGCCCCGCACTCGTCACGGCGGCTCCTCCACACAGCGCCGCCCTCGCCACTCGCCCCATCCAGCTGCCAGTGTCTGCAGCCCAGGTGAAACCCCTACAAAGGGATTTCGCTAGCGTCACTGCGAGTGCCCCTGGCGCTCCTAGTATCAAACCCTTGCCAGAAAAGGCGCTGAATAGGGCTGACAATGATGACGGTTTCGTGGCGGTGCAAAAAAGCCGATCGCGAACTAACAAGAACCGCTGCGGCAAAGCTCCTACGAACCTCAAAGTGAGTCTACGTGCCGCAAAGCCTAACACACTGGTGTACATCTTCCGCCTGCACTACACTACTAAGGCGGAGGACATCATGAAGTACGTGCGCCAAAAGAGGAGGTACACGCCGAGGGTGCAGTTACTGGAGTTGCGCCTTTACGTCAACTTCATAGCGTTCGTCGTGTGTGTACCGAACTGTTACCTGCACCTCGTCATGAAAGAAGACTTTTGGCCGCAGGACGTGGTGTTTTGCCGCTTCCGTGGACAAGTTCCACAGGACAGCACAAATTCAATCTAGTGCAGAGTGAAGTGCTACTAACATAGTCTTAAGCATTTTTGTTAACACAAGTTTTTGTTTATATTACAATATGTATGTTTAGGTTAAGGTATTTTTCAATGGGCCTGTGTCACTCCAGGACTCGTTTGCTCCACCGGCCATCGGTCCTTCGACAACTATGGCCAGCCCACTGCCACTTCAGCTTGCTTACTCTGCAGGCTATGTCGGTAACTCCGGTTCTCTTCCGGATAACTCCATTCCTGATCTTATCCTTCAAAGAATCTCCGAGCATAGCCCGCTCCATAGGACACTAAGTGACCTTGAATTTTTGGACCAGTTTCGGCACCGTACGTCATAACGGGCAGGAGGCAGGTACCTATGTTATGTTGATAATATGGTATTTTTATCTTAGACATGGTATCAAGAAGAGAGGTAGAGCCAAAAAACAACTTGTCAAGATTAAATACTACTTCTATGTAGTTTGACGTTAAAAATAATATACTTACAATATTAAAATGTTTTGTATGTGATTTATTTATTTCATGAACTGTTCACAACAACATAATTATAACCTATATTCCTACTATTTATTACTGAACAGTGCGCTATTTTACTAAGTTACAAACCTGATGAGGCCAACCTACTCACTAAACAATAGCCGTTAGTGATTTTTTAGGCGATGATCGTATTTCTCAGTATTCCCGTTAGACTAAGTATAATTATTATTAACACTTTAACCTAGAGATCGTAAGGAACAAATCAACGTGCGTTTCATTAATACGCCACAAGTTTTGGTGGGCCTAAACTCCAAAGAAGAAAAAACTATCTTCTCTCAACAATTATTCCCAGAGAAGTCCGTATTTATTATTTGCTGCAATTAGCAAGTAAGCTGCTTATAAAATATGAACACATTATAAGCTTATTATTGCAACAGCTAGGCTATTTTAAGGCGCTTGTTGCGCTGGCATTCAAGAAGTTTTGAGTTTGAACCTCACTCATTATATTGTTGAAGAGAATTCAAATAATTTAAAGTATTACTTGTTATAATTATTATGTAAGAGGAGTTTCAATGAAGCGCATGAAATATGCAAAATAATAATAAACTAAAATAAAAGAGTGCTATTCTCTCCCACATTGCAGTAAGGATTATAATGTCTAAAAAAAAATTGTCAAGATTCACTTCAAGCTACCAGAGCTTGAAGTGAATCTATAGTCTTGACAATTTTCATATGGGACTGCCTCATAAAAATTGTCAAAGTCAAATAATTTGTTTTAAGTAAGCCATTAAAATACACTTTTGAAAGCAAACATTTGCACGAAAATAGAATTGAAGTCTGAACAACAATCGTTACATTAAAACTGTGCCTTGTGTCCAAAGAGATATTCAGTACATTAAAAAATTATCATCATTTTCATAAGAACCGTCTCAAGTCATGATTCTGGTCTGTTCCAAGCATAAATGAATTTTCGAACCCAGTTACCAAAGAAAATAACACACGGAGTACACAGCTGCCGCGCCCGCCGCCAACCGCGGCTATTCCCGGTTGAGCGGAGTCCGCGCGTTGCTGCGGTGCCGCGGCTCCGCTTTGGTCCTTGTGTAATACGCGGTTTTGATCCGCTCAAACGGGCACTGCCGCGGGGTACATCGCTAACTGCTTCACGTAACCTATTAAGCTTTCTTGTATTGACAATATCTGAACTAAATTCACAAAACGAAAAAACATTTTCACTATTTCTAACAAAAACCCAAGTCTCAACCAGTCAATAAGTTGATTCTAATCGTGATCACGTGCACATAATCCCGTTCGCCAGTACAAAGGTTGCTAATAGTCATTAGTCGAAATCACGCCCGCGGCTCGAGCCGCCATTTTAATCACGGCTAATAAGCGAACTCCGTGTAATACCGGCAAGTTCAACCGTGACAGTGACGGTCAATTAATTTTATTTTTATTGGGTTCGTAAGGATTTTGGTGGCTGGGTTAATTGGAGTTTGGTTCTGGGTGAAGTTCAGTGATATTTCTTGAAATTTTAAAGACTGTTTCGGTGGTCTACTAGGTTGCAAGCGCTACTGCTGAGCATGAGGTCCTGGGTTCGATTCCCGGGTCGGGCAAAGTGTTATTGAGATTTCCATCTGGAATTTATCAGTAGCAGCCCGGAGTCTGGATTTGTGGTCAGTTGATGGCAATAGGCTCCCCCCTATTACATGGGACTTAAACATAACTGGCGAAATCCGGGTGTACTATAGGTACACCTCTGCCTAACCCTTCAGGGAATATAGGCGCGATTTTATGTTAATTTAAAGACATTGTCGTAATGATGACAATGAACTTGGTAAATTACCTATTCTTAGGACCTCCAACCGCTTTGTTCAGTGTATGTGCAGTGATTTGAGATGACAGCAGAAACTGTTACTACGTACATTCGTACCTTTACCATTGTGGAATGCAGATAAATGAATATTACTAGAGAATGGGCAGCAGCGTTCTCTATGCATTTTAACACTATACTGCGATCGCCAACCCGCCTGCGTGGCGGTTATGGCAAAACCCCGCTTTTGGGGGAGGCTTATGTCCAGCAGTGGACGTCTTCCGGCTGAAATGATGATGATCATGACGATGAATATGAATGAGGAGGGGGGGGGGGGGTTGATGATGAGGTTGTATGTAAAAGATCGCTTTTAGCGAATCAATGTAGCAAGTAAACCCAGACTACTACAAAATTAAACTACAAGACTGTAGGTCAGAATATAAACTTGAAACTAGAACTGTCATCAAGTAGAATAACAGTTGATTGTGCCGGTTAAATTAGGTAATTAATGAAAACCCTAATCAACGGCGGTCCTTTTTAGGGTTCCGTGCCAAAATGATAAAAAGGAACCCTTATGGTGAGACTAAGAGTAAGTCTGTCTGTCGGTCTGTCTGTCACAGCTGCTAATGCTATCAAATTGAAATTTGCAAACAAAAAAGAAATTTAAAAAAATATACCTTTTTTGTAACAGGGCCTGAAAGGGGGTCTTAAACATTCGAATGGAGTCTACTATATGGGGCATCATATGAAAGAGCGCTGTTTGCACATTCTGAAACTTTTTGTTTCTAGGGTTTATAGTCGACGATGTCTCTAAATAGCACAGTTTTTCAGAAATCATCAACATCATTATATACGTTCCGGTTTTTATTCACAAAGTGACAACATTGCCCATTTCACTGCACTACCGAAGCCACCTACCAAACCGTCAATATTCATAGTTCAATACCTTATAAATTGTGCGTTGCATCGAGCCATGTTGACTGGAGCTATATCCAACAATTTCTAGTGCAAATCTCCATACAAATCATGCAAGTAGCAACGTCAATACATTTGAGGGGCTCCGGGCTATTCTCCGTACGATACATTCTATTTGTGTGGCACCGTAGAGCGTGAACTTGCATCAGGCGCCCATGTGTATGAAACAGCAATATTGAGTGTATGTACTGAATTTTGTTATGGAATTTTAGGTTAAGGAAACATTTTTTTTTATTGACATGGATCTTTTGATTGCTGGCCTTTGACCTTGTCTGATTTTAAAGGCTGTTTGCAACTCTACACGTTTGGCAGAAGTAACCGCAGTGGTCGCCCAGCGGTAATGGCCCCGACTTACCCGTTGAAGGTCGTGGATCCGAACCCAGGGAGGCACTTTACTTTGTGTAAATAATTTCAGGGCTTACTGCTCTCAAAACGGAGAAGGAAAACATTGTGAAAAAACGGGCATGTCCTTGAACCAAAAATTCGAAAACATGTGAAATCTACCAACCCGTGCTGGGCCCGCATGGTAGATTACAGCCCGAGGAGAGGAGGCCTGTGTCCCAGCAGTGGGAAGATGTGGTTATAATAAAATAGAATATAATCAGCTATAGGCACATAGACACCATTTTCTCCCCGCCCTACAAAATTACAGCCTAGTGTAAAGTGTACCGCGTAGTGTACCGGTGTTAAGTTTGTACGATACAAACGCTCGTGCGTGATTATGGCATTGTAACACATCTTTCTTTGAAATTTTTGAACTAATCGGTATCTTTTGCACTATATTCAGGTTTCGATGCAAGCAAAAAATTTAAAATTTTTAAAAACAAATTCAGTATAAGCCTGCAAAAATCTGGTTTTTGCACAAATTTTACCTGAACTTTGGCCATTCATAATGTACTCATAAATTAAAAATGTTAAGAAAACATTACGATAGAAACCTTGCAAATGTAATGGAGATTCTAAATGGCCAACATTTATTTCACAAACTAGTAAGGCTTACTCAAAAACACTTACTTCCTGGAACAAATATTATGAAATTCCGCACATTATTTTTCGTTCAATGTTATCGCGTTCTCACTCGTTTGTTAATAGTTTTCACTTGCGCTGGATGAAACAACAAGCTTTTCGACCATGTTTGCGTTGACGATAGACGGACCGGGAAGGCCGCTCTTAAGACTTGCAAACGAGCGATCACGAGTAAACCTCATGTAAATACATTCGTATCTTCGTACTTATTAAAAGAAAACGTAAAGCTTGTCACCAGCGTAAGTTTTTTCTTTTAGTATTAAATCTACTTTTCTTACTGCGAGTGCCACCGATCGCGTTGTGATATCGCGTAACGGCGGACATTAATGCGATGTAAACGGTACGTGTGCGTTGTGCTGCCAACAAACACACCACGTTGCTAATACACAGATGACATTATAAGCACATGACCCTCCTTTTCTCATGCACGAGCCATTCAATGTAAGTCATCATCCCGCCTTAAGCTCAGTTTATTTGGTGTGCAGAACGTCTTTCCTTTCATGCACCTCTATTAGCCGTCATCTCAGTGTTCATATACTTCCAACCCACATCATCTTTTGCAGAAGCCACCCATCTTTTCTTTGGTTTATCTCTTTCAAATTTTCTCAACACGGTAAAAGATTAGTCAGTGAGCAAGTGATGTTGACTGCCCAGGATGTAAGCCACATTGCTAATCAGTGTCAATGTGATAAAATTTTTATTATTTAGTTCGAACGGGGTCCGGGGAACGGTTTAAGACATTTATTCCTGAAAAATAATACAATTCACATAACTCTGCTACACACATGCTACTAACACTATGGACTTACGTCTGAAATAAAGAATTTGAATTTGCATTTGAATAACATGAGAAATACAAGTTAATATTAGTATTAAATACACGAACATATGAAGAACGGTTGGTACTCGTTAATAATCTATAATAATAAGTTTTTTTTTTTACAATGTTTTGGGTAACAATTAAAACTGAGTGTACAATTTCATAGCGTTTCCTGATGGCAATTACACATTGTTATTATTATCAAGCTGACAATATTTTTTAATTTGTTAATGTTTCAAAATGATAAGATGTTTACTAAATGAATTTTATATCTTGGTATGTATTGTAATAATTTGATGCAATTAATGTTGTCTAATGTAAATGATGAATAAGAACTGTATGTGATGATATGAATGATGTGTGAAGAATGTTGTTGTTGTTGTTTTTTTTTAAATATTGCAGCATTCTGCTGAGATATGAGCCTTTTTGGCATCGCACAAGTCTTGATTGTTTTTTTTTTTGGATATTATTAGTTTAAATGCTATTTTAGTATTTCTTGTGCGTGTCCCAAATAAGCGCGTTTGCGTGTGTCCGTGGGGTATGCCACCACACAGACACACAAACTTAATGAATGACGAAATGTGCTGACGCTAATCGTGTTCACGCACATATTCACAGCGTGTTTGCACACTCGATCACCACAAATAAAGCGCACGTCACTTCGAGAGAAAAAATACTGTAGGTACGCCAGACAGTCAGTGTGCTACGAACCTGTTGGCAAATCTTTTTACCACGTTATCAATTATTCCAATAGCACATGCTTAAACGAGAAAGAAGGAGAGTTATCGTAAACCGTTCAGAAAATCACATTAAGAAACAGGTTTTCTAAAGAAAAAATTGAATTTCATAAGAGCACTAACACCTTTTAAAATAAAATTGTACCCAACTAACGCGCTCCAGTTTCTCTTTTTGAATTACTCCGAATATTCTCACCGCTCCGAGTGTTATTAACTTAATATTTAACACCTATAATCCTCAACTTGAAAGTAACAAGCCAAAAAGGTTCCAAGTACTTAAAGTTAAGAGTGTTGCATTCAAGTAATTTGTATAACAAGTTGAACTGAAAAAGTTGTGTACAGGTAGCTTTAACCACGGCCACGGTAATAATGGAAGTTTGTGTACGTTAACCCTTGTAGTTGCGTGACGGAAGTCTATAGTTTCGGCCTATTTTTTTAATAGCGGGTGGTTAAAACTTACTTAGGATAACAGGTATTTATGTCGTCCAGCCAGGGTTGCGAATTTGTCCGAAAGTGATATCGTGGCCCTGGCACACAGGCAATGGAAGGAACACGGGTGGGTTTTAGTCAGTAAAAGTCTGACAAGCCCTCCCGCTCCGCCCAGAGCGGGAGAAGTTATTTGATAATTTTCCACCCAAAAAAAAAGAAGAAAAAAAAAAGGTATTTATGTCGTGGTCCTAAAGCAACTATGTCAGAAAAGTTAGCAGCATCTTTTTGACAGCGGCACAAATGCAAACGTTTATCCATATGTTAAGTGTATGATTATGAAAATATAACTTTTGATTGTTTACATACATACATTACTTCAGGCCTTATTCCCATGGGGGCAGGTAGAAAATATAGAACGCCACCTGCTACGCTCCTTACATGCTCCTTTTGCTTCGCCTACGTTCATACATCTGGTACGGACGCCGGTTGCGAGTACTACGCACCTGACCTTTCTGAAGAACATCACCACTTAGGTCACTATATTATGTGGCTCCCGGCGTTTCCACACACCTCTGATTTGATTTGGTTTGATTGTTGATTAGAAGGCTTTAACCAGCAGTAGACGTCTACGACTTGAAATCTGATGATGATGAGATTTTTCAATAGCGACGAAGCAGATCATTTAGTATACAGAAATTAATGTCAATCCCAGTCAGAAAGTAATCCAGAGTGACTCAGTTGCCATAGAAATAAACTTAAGTGTTTCAATAAAATTACGAAGGCGATGCATTTAAAAGCTTCAGAACAAAGCGAATTACGCCTAAGACGTTCAAAAACCGCTCTTATGCACAAGAGCATACTTTGCATGGCTCCAAAAGTTTTTAATAAGCTACCAAATGGCATAAAAGATTTAAACATGACACAATTTAAACGTAAACTAAATATTTTTTTAATTGTCAAATGCGACTATACCATTGATGAATTCCTAGTTGACAAAATTTCAAGTGACTGACCATTCTATGTACCTATTTATTAATGTAATATTCATATACATTATGTCAGTTAATTTATTGCTTGTATGTTAATTTCTATAGATATTAATGACTTTATAATGTTTAGTTTCTAATATTGTAATTTAACAATGCATGCCTGATAGGGTAGATTTTTGAGGTACTATAAAATATTTTTAAGACCATGTTATATCACCAATAATCGCATTAATAAAAACTTTGACTTTGAGTTTAGAAGGATATCATGGTGACGAATAACAGATATCATCATATTTATTTCTCAGGTCATCATAATTTCAACTTACCCATGGCACCTCATAACCAGCCCATCCACCATAACCACAAACATCTCCCTACTTCATAAACCCTGAACCCTCAACCTTCAAGACCATAACTTGTCCTATCATGCTTATCACAGCCAAAAAAAAAATAAACAAAATAAAATGTACTATTGTATATCTTTATATCTGAACAGACATATCTGTACATATTTATATCTGAACAGACAGCTGTGCTGCTGGGGAGTTTGTTGCGCCACTTCTTCTTCCCAGCTAAAGCACTAGGAAGTGGTGAAGGGTGGGCGTTTTTGGGGGACTGTCTTATGTAATTTTTGATGTTCGAAAAGTGCTGATTCTCAGCCTAGTTTGAATAAATGACTTTTGATTTGATTTTGATTTGAACCAACCATTTGTTTTGTAGGAACCTTACCTGTGAAAAGCAGTAAATAAATGCAAATTGTTGGAAGCACTCTCTTGGATCCGTACCTACACCCGGGTCGCCTTTCGGACCAGTGTAGGGCCGTTTCATTGCTCTTGTTAATGTTTTAGCATTCGATACGAAGGTCGGGGCAATTTCGGGAGGTAATTAGGTTAGGTAGGTGTAGTTTAGGTACCTACCTTACACGATTTTTATTCAGTCACTAATACATTTTAAAATAGAAGATTATTGTAATAGTTGGTAATTATGTACTGATTCTTTAACGACGTTCTTTTTAGGGTACCGTACCCCAAGGGTAAAAAACGGAAACCCTATTACTAAGGCTCCGCCGTCTGTCTGTCTGTCTGTCTGTCACCAGGCTGTATCTCATGAACCGTGATAGTTAGACAGTTGAAATTTTTACAGATGATGTATTTCTGTTGCCGCTGTAACAAAAAATACAGAAAAACAGAATAAAATAAATATTTAAGGGGGCTCCCATACAACAAACGTGATTTTTTGCTCATTTTTGCTCGATATTGATAACAGCAACAGGTAGACGCTTGAAATATTCACAGAATATTTAGTTATACATTCACTTTAAAAATAAATATTTGAATTAAAATAAAACAAATATTTAAGGGGAGCTCCCATACAACACACGTGATTTTTTGACGTTTTTATAGTTAATGGTACGGAACCCTTCGTGCGCGAGTCCGACTCGCACTTGGCCGGTTTTTATATACTACAGCAAGGGCAGTTATTATCGTTTTAAAAAATAGGTACGGACTAACCATCTATTAGGTTATGATGGATGGGCTCAAAATTACTAGGTACTGTATTTTGTTTAGGACCTGAAAAGACGTCCAAAAAATAACCATAAACCATACGTCTTCTTCGTCCACCAAAAATGTCAACTTCCTTCAGTATTGACAGTAAAATAAATTATGTCAATGAAAAAATAGCAAACACATGAGGCTTTTGTGAAAATGTATTTCGAGAGGCCATCACAAAAAATGAGGTAGATTTTCTAGTCATTAATTAAAAAAACTAGTTTGTACTTGACCCAACCGTTGTTGTCCCGTGGTCATTCGAAAATTCCATTGAAAAAAAAAAGCTTTCCATAAAAGCTTTTTAAAAGACCTCCTCGGTCGATTTTTTTTTAATGTTTGTAATGTTCCTAAAAAGCTTTTAAGGAAAGCTTTTTTTTTTCTTTTTACTTATAATCTATAATATTACTTACTAATTCCATGAGTACACTAATTCCATGCTATTATAAAGTACTTACTAATTCCATGAGTACACTAATTCCATGCTATTATAAAGTACTTACTAATTCCATGCTCAAGCTGTCACTTCTGTTACCTATCTATCTTCAAGTCATGAGGCCCTGGTACTGTGTGTGTGTCAAACGCTTGCTAGTGTGCGTAATGTTTTTTTTTTTAATAATTTAATTTATTTCTAATGCATAATTAAACAACAATATTAGCTTTCTGCACTACTCCTCCATATAAACTTTAACTGTGTCAAATTTCATACTCCTCCGTCCGCGTAATTTACGTAACAAGGGTTACAAAGTTTTCCTTTTATCTATACATACATCTATGTTTTATTAAAATAACATAATAATATCATCACGTCTGTATTCCCTGAAGGGATAGGCAGAGGTGTACCTCCCCATAGTACACACACCTTAAATTTCGCCAGTTATGTTTAGGTCCCAGTCCTATTGCCACGAACCGGGCACAAATCCAGACTTCGGACCGTCACTGAGAAATTCCAGATGGAAAACCCAATAACACTTTGCCTGACCCGGGAATCGAACCCAGGGCCTCATGCTCAACAGTAGCGCTTGCGACCACTAGACCCTCATTGGTCTGAGTCTGGTCTGGTCCTCACTGGTCAGTTTTTTATAAAAAATGTGGCTGTTATTTGAGTATATTGTGGTGTCTTACCACAAGTCGCAATAAAAAAAAAACAAAATAATAAATAATGATAACCAAATCGGTCCAGCAATTCTCAAGTGATACACTTACCAACGAACAAGCATTTAATTTTTATTTACTTACAGTATTTTTTATCTCACGAAGCGACACGTGCTTTATTTGTGGTTACCAAGTGTACAATAAACAGCGCAGGAGCTCTCGGTACCATCCGAGACAATGGCGAAGTCGGAAGAGTGTGTGTGTGCATGTGTGTTATGTGCAGACGCTACTCGCCTTCACGCACACATTTACAGCATGTTTGAACTAAACACAGCTGATATCCAAAAAAAATCGTGGCAATGTGAAGGCTATCCTTTTGTTATGTAAATAACTATTAGTGACAAAAGAGGATTAATTGGTTATATTCCTAGCAAACTAGACAGACAAGTTTATTTCAATATTATTTTAATTTATGGCATACATTTGCAATATTCACTAAGGAATATGAATTATTTATAGTTGACACTTTTTTAAGTGCTAACATTGATTAAGTCTGTGTAAAGTTTACAACGTTTTCTGGTAAATAAGTCGCGATCAAAATAGCCTTGTTTTTAAGCAATTATTACACTGAAAACGAGTGGATTGGTGGTTATTATTTTCTCATTATTATACAATACGAAATAGGTAAAGCTATGTGAACAAATGACCATTCGAGGTAGGAGTTTGGCATTAAGTCATAAAGGTTCAGGTAAGGGTCAAGTTTATCGTCAGCTAGGCAACATTTGAACCATTAGTTGGACCTATTTAAAAACCGGACTAGTGCGAGTTGAACTCGTGTGGTGAGGATTCCGTACAATGAATGTTATCTACAATATTTTTTATCCCAAGATAATACATCCCAAGAACAAACTTAACATAAAAACACACAAACACTTGAAAAACATATTCTCCCATACATTCCAACTGCAAATGTAAGTTTTTACGCACAATATTAAGAGATTTACCATGTAATTAAACCATAGATTTCTTATAGATTTTCCTGTAATCTATAAGTAAACAACTGTTTCTTGTATTTTAATTTTAAATATCAGGCTCAGTAGTTTCAGAGATAATGGAAGGGAATGTTCAATTTTCATCAATTTCTTACATAACTTTATAACTATTTACTTAAAAATTATAAAAAAAATATATTTGAGACCTGAACAACACGTCCTTTCATTTGATATGTCATACGATAGTTTTTTTTTTTTTTTTTCATTTTCTATTTTGCCCCCCAAAAGTGTATCATAGTATATATAGTGTATCATGTTCAAAATTACGATTATAATTTTACGTTACATATCCGTGTTTCGGTCACAGAAATGCATATGTGTACCAAATTTCAACTTTATCAGTCCAGTAGATTCAGAGCAAATCGGCTATGACAGACGTACATATAGACAGACACACGAGCGATCCTATAAGGGTTCCGTTTTTCCCTTTTGAGGTACGGAACCCTAAAAATATAATGTTAACAAGGAAAACCATAAAGGGGTTATTTTAGCCAAAAGGATCAAGGACTCACTTTTTTATAAAGAATAACCTTAACTTCATTATTCAACCTGAGAATTGACCTCAGCGCCTTTCTCCCACCCAGCAACTCCACAAAAAAATCTTCAACAAAATATTCATCTACCTATAAAACACATTCAACTTACTCTCACATCTACTTTTTCCAAACGCTCTCTCACTTAGCAGGATTGGCGAGTTCTTTTGTTTTTTGCAAGCCTTCTAAGCAATCAGCTGAATAGGTAGACCTAATGCGCTAACATTAGCAGGAGTGCGGTTAAAAGGGTGTTGAAGCTTGGTCATAAATTTTTCCCAGCGCAGCGATGTGGGCAAAGTATTGAAAGGCTTCGGGTAAAAATCTTGGACATGGTTTGTTGTTAGATATTGAACGGTCAGGGATATTAATTGTTAAGCAAATTGATAACCTCCCTCAATTTAGCGTGTTATAACAATTTCCGTGCCTCGGAAAACACGGTAAGCCATTGGTCCCGGCTGTCATTTGTTTATCTTTGGCAGTCGTTACGGGTCGTCAGAGGCCCGAGTTTGACAATCAGTCTTGGGTCAATTCAGTAACTGAGTCGTGGACGTCAGAGAAGCAGTCGTTCCATGTAAAATACTGGTATTCAGCTGCATCTGGTTAGACTGGAAGCCGACCCCAACATAGTTGGGAATAGGCTAGGCAGGCGATTAGTCAATTTGCTTAGCCATTTTATTTCCCTGACATTACTTGTATTGGTAACTGAAAAAAAAAAATGTGTTTCATAAACATAGCAACACACCTGTATATGAGGTGTTAGGCACAGGTGTATTGTACACAGCAAGCCTATTGCCATTAAGTGGGTACAAATTCAAATTACAGGCTGCTACGAAGGATTGCCTAGAGACTACTGTGAGTCTGTGACACCTTTTTTGTTTTTGTTTTCAGGGGGTAACCTTCAAAAGGCACCTGGACTTTGGGAAAAAAGACCAGGGAGTGTGCAATTCTGACCTCACTAAAACCACCCCGGTGATCACCATCAGCACGTGGAGGGGATCCCGTTACCTCTTAATAGACTAATCTGGAACCCCCTTAGTGCAACGCCTGTTAGGGCACGTCTCTGGGGAGACTATAAAGAGTTCTGCCCTGAGCCTCGGTATGCACGGCAGCACGTAATCACAGTGCGAGTAATCCCTAAAATCGCTCGGTGGGCAATCAGTGTCCCCACTCTGATCACCCGCGATTCCAAAGTCCCGCCTGCATTAAATGATTTGAATGGGGTTTCAGCGTGTTAGGTATCGAGGCGGTTGCCTCCTCGACGCCTTCTTCTACAAGCGGGATCGGCTCTCTCACGATCTCGCTCGGCAGCCTCCTTCTGGACCACCACGGTCTCACAAAAGGAGGAAAGTTCCCTCCTGTTTTCTGTCTCCGTCAGCATAGCCCTCACTACTGCTGGCAGAGAGGTCTTGCCCAATCCTGGCGACCAAAACCTGCCGCTCAGAGGCCACGCAGGGCACTCCTCGAGCGTGTGCTGTGCACGTGCACAGAAGCTAGGTGCACGCTTCCAATTGGTCGTTATCTATGGAGAAGAGCCGGCAAGAAACTCCACGGTTACTCTTTTAAAAATAATTGGCTTTTACAATATTTTCTAACCACACCGTTAACAAGTATAAGAGGACAGTGTAGGCCCGTCAAAATTACCAGTTATTTAACAAAATAGAAAATAGTCTACAAATCAACAGTCTAACGGTCTCACATTAACAAAGCATTAAAAAAAACGATATAAAATCATTAAAAAAAAAACGATATAAAATATTATTAAAATAATAAAAGTTAGAACCTTGTTATTATTACATTATTTTTATTAAAAAACTGCGTCGTTTGTCTAGTGGTCGTAAATGCTACGTTGAGCATGAGATCCTGGATTCCATTCCCGGGTCAGGAAAAGTGTTATTGGGTTTTCCATCTCGAATTTCTCAGTAACAGTCCGAAGTCTGGATTTGTACCCGGTTAGTGGCAATAGTGGCTCGCCCCCTATTTACATGGGACCTAAACATAAATGGGAAAATGAGGGTGTACTATAGGTATATATCTGCCTAACCCTTCGGGGAACACAGGCGTGATGAATGAATGATGAATGGCTGTAGAGAATGTATGATATTAATTTCAACTTGATACCTCTATGCGTTCCTGAGAAAAAGAGTCTTGACAGACAGACAGACAGACAGACAGCGAAGTAAACCTATATTGGTTCCGTTTTTTTCCTTTTGAGGTACGGAGCCCTAAAAGTAAGTTGGCGTCCTATTTCCCACGAAATGTATGGGAAAAGTTTTTTGCGATTTCTGTCTCTTCTAGAACTCAAACCTCAGTAGGTCTAATAAAGTTTTTTGATCCTCATAAGAAAAGGATCTATTGTTCTATTGGGAAGGATCATTTTTGAGAAAATTGTCTATTTTCTTGTTGACTGTAATTTTTTGTCAAAATTGCAGATCAAAATATCTCAAAACGTTAAAAACAGTCTCCTAGACAAGACAGATTTCGTGTAGCTACAACGGTTAAAGTACCTGCCCTTGCTGCCACATCTCAAAAATCCACGCTGTATAATGTCATGATGATTGAATGCTTAGCCCCATAAAAATATAGCGTGATAATCATTTAAAAGGTTAAATCTGTAACCATCTGAAATGTTCTAATATATAGTTTACAGCAAACGAGCCAAACGATGGCTCTTAAAGAACATAAACATAATGCAATATTGCTCATCTCCCATAAAAAATAGCGTGATAATATATATATATATATATATTGCCTACCAACTAACCAGACTTATAGGGAATATGTATGCAAATTTTTAACAGCACTACCCAGCAGAATTTGCGTGATGCTGGATCCGATGCTCTTCTCCATAGGAAACGACCAATTGAAACCGTGTTTTTGACGTTTCATAAGTGACCATTCAGAAAAACAGACAAAAATTCTAAAAACTATATTTTCGTGATTAGAATCGATCCTAGCAGACCTCGTAGCAATTACTTTTTTCAAATATATTCCATGTACAAATCAAATCAAATCATTTATTTGCATGAACATGAGTTGATACATACAAAAAAGTTCTTTAAACCATATCCTACCTAAACAGGTGTGCAAATATCTACTAATTATAATAGAAATATTTCTTACATTAATTCATATTCTTCATATTCATTAATTTACAAATATTAATATTAAATTATTTATGAAATTTATTAATTATATATTTTTATTATTATTACTAACTAAAAAAAAAATACATTTATCATTTAAATAATCAATAACTTTGTAATATGCTTTATTGATCAGATAAGTCTTTAGTTTATTTTTAAATGATGCAAAATTATTTGCTTCTTTTATATTATTAGGGAATTTATTATATATTCTAGGGCCCATACAAAATGCACTCTTTGTTCTATGGCGTATTGCACAAAGTGTACTGGCAAGCCTGGTACTCTTTAACGTTTTATATTTTTTTATATTATTTCTAATGTCTAATGCTAGTTCATAGATATACAGTGACAGATATACAGTTTTGACTTACGATTTTACTAATAGATAGTTTTCTATTAACGTATTATACACATAAAATTTTTGGAATAAATTCTCTAATCGATGGTGAAAATTGCATCAAAATGAGTGGTGTAGTTTAGAAGAACAACGCAGACACGAAAACTTTAAGAAGACTTTAATTTATAATAAGGTATAGATATAATTGGACATTCAAATCTTCACTAAAGATATCCTATATTCCTCTCTTACGCCACAAAATGCCAAATTACATATCACTCACGTATTTAATCAGCCATTGACTATCCCCCTTTCATAGCGCAGTGCATCTGACCGATTTAGCTATTTTCAATACGTGGCTCCCATTGACCCTCATTCAGACAGCCACCGCTTCCTATTAGTTTCCGACTACTATAGCCTCCAGGACTTTGCTGGCGTTTGAAACTTAGTATTCATGGATTTACTTGATCCTGATGTATATTTTGCGATAGCTTTATTGGCTCTAATTATTTATTTCAAATACGCACATAAGAGGCACTTTTGAACGTCAAAATTTACAACAAAAAAAGAATTGATTCTAGTTGCCCCTTCCAAAAGGTAGTTTCGTATGGAGAAGAATGGATTTTTTTTTAATTTACTGACTAGTTACCAAAAACAATTAATTATGAAAAGCTAGTACTCCACCCTAAACATTTAATTGATACTTTTCTGAAAGCTGAGATGGATCGGTTGAGGTGGCCCATGGCCGGCGAGATGGCCAGATTTAACGCCATGCGACTTTTATCTTTGGGGTCACATGAAGGACTTAGTGTACCCTACACCAGCGATATCCATTGAAGAGTTGAGGGAGGGGATTTTGGCAGCTGCCAAACACATAAAAACCTCACTTTCAACACGAGTGACAGTGAGTGAAGTGCGTCGTAGGCTGCATGCTTGCTTAACAACAATGGCAGGCAATGTGAACAGGATTTGTAATTTTTGTTTACTGTTTTTTTTTATTATTAAACTTTATCAAATTACACTTATTTTTTATTCACTACTCTACAGTTTACTTTTCGAGCTGAATTCAATTTACAAATCAAAATTAAAACTTTGACCTACAGCGCGCTTTTGCTGATTTTTAAACAACCGCTGAGAAAGTAATTAACGTTTGTACCTCTTTGGAAAGCTTATGAAACCAGTTAGTCATTTTATTAATTTTTACGCCAGCTGTCATACAATTTTTTTTTTCCAATAATCTATTTCAATTTTCGGGAAAAATACAGTCATTAAAAAATATTTCTACTAAAGACCTTTTCTGATGTTATGTAACTTTTGGCCAAGCATATTTTTTTTCATGATCACTCTTTTTTCAGCTTTCAGAAAAGTATCAATTCAATGTTTAGGGTCCACGTTTTTTCATAATTAATTATTTTTGGTAACAAGTCAGAAAATTCCAAAAAAATCGAAGAACCGTCATAGTTCGGTAACCATCCAGTTGTGACCCCTAGTTAACTGGACTTCATTTGTTGCTAATTATCTCTAGTTTAACCCTTTTCAAGGAATAGGTCGAATTTCCCTGACAGCCTGTATGTGAGGACGATGCATCTAGAATAAAATTACTATACCACAAAAGGTAAAACAAAAATGAAGCAATGACAGATAATTTATTCATGAGATAGATACATGATGCTCACATATTTACAAACATCGTAAAAGTGTTTTCCTAAAAAAAATTAAATAATAAGTGTGTGAGTGAAGGTAATCACAGAATGTAAAATCAATGTTATACAATTCAATACAATAGCAACCAGTCTGATTTTGTCTACACTCTAGATTGTCCTATGGAGCTGGACTAGCATATTTCCAAGTATTCTTATCCTGGATATAATCCTCTAATTTGTAGTATGCTTGTTTACAAAGTGTACTTTTAATTTGTGTTTTAAATTTTCTTTCATTTAATTGCAATCTATCACAAGGTATTTTGTTCTAACATTTAACACAGTACACCAAAAAAGATGTATGTACTTTAGATAATCTTAAAAATGGTTGATCTATTTTATCTTTATTTCTAGTATTAAAATTATGTCTATCACCTATCTTGTTAAAAAGATGTAGATTTTTCCTTACATACATAATATTTTCATAAATGAATTGGCAAGGCACCGTCATAATATTAATCTTTTTAAATAGTTCCCTAAGAGATTCGTGGCGACGTAGATTATAAATGGCTCAGACAGCTCTCTTTTGCAAAATAAAGATGGATTCAATGTCAGCACCCCAACCCCACAGTAAAATGCCATACGACATAATGCTGTGGAAGTAGAATGCTTTGGAATGGGCAACTAGCTTCAGCTTTCTGACTGACCGACTCCTTGTCAATTCAAAAGTTCCTGTAATTGATTTATTTTAAATAAATGCTTTGAGTTTGAACTGAATTTTACATATCATAAATTGTCATGTTTTTTTTGTACCTATGTTGGCACCTCCTTGACAAATTCTGCTTTGTATTTTTTCATCAATTCGAATTTTGAATTGTGCCTTATCTAACAATGCTTCTTTGTTTTGTCTTTTTTTGTTATTTATAAACGTTTTTACGGTTCCGTAGTAAGCAAGGTACCCTTATAGTTTCGCCATGTCGGTCTGTCTGTCTGTCTGTCCCCGGCTTAACTCGGAGACGCTTAGTCCTAGAAAACTGTAATTTGGCAAGGGTGTACATATTCATCACGCCGAAAAAGTCGTAAAATAAAACCATGAAAAACATTTTTTTTTCTCATCTAATACATGGTGTGGGGTATCGTTGGATAGGCCGTTTAAAAATATTGTGGGTCTGTGAAAGCCATTTTTGAATTCTGAGATGCGTTTGCGTAATATTAAGCTTTAAAGTGCTATTTTTTGTTAGAGTCAAGTGTGTCCCCCCCCCCCCCCCCCGCCAGATAAATGGTTGGTTTTGGATATGTGAAATAATTCATGGCAGTAGTATATTATAACGAAATTAAAAGGAAAACTATCACAGCTAAGTAGGGTTTACTAGTTAACGAGTAATAGTCGACCAACTTAAATTTGCAGTTGAAGAATTGACCGTAACGTATATCGATGTATGGGAAAGCATGTTTCCAACTACAGTGTTAAGTTTGTTTTTGGGATAAATTCATCCTAACTACGGAACCCTTCATTGTGCGTGGTCCGACACGCACTTGGCCGGTTTTATTCTTTTCTATTTTTAAGTTTCTTTGAAAGACAAGAATTTTAGTCTTATTATTTTTACTGTTTGGTTTAATTGTTTAGTCTAAACTTTGTCCGAACTCACCGTAAACACAAATTGAACGTCGCATAGCTCCTATATAGGGTAACCACGTAATAGTTTGAGAAACTCTAAAAGTTATAGAGAATGCGTCAAGTTGAGCTATCCCAAAGTTTTCTACCCCCTTTTGGGGAATACCTCGGCAGATTGTTGGAAATCAAATGAGTATACTGTCATTGTTGCTTAACAATTCTCTTTGGTGAAGGAGTTTTGATTCTTATTACATTATGATAATATTTTAGAACGTCGAACGCTTTTGAGTTCAAGACATTTTTAGGGTATAATTATTTTGAGAGAGGGTGAGAATTTTGTTGGACTACAGTATGGCCATTGAGATATTGCGTTCCTGACAACTCTCAGTTGCTATAAGGATCAAATTCGAAAAACACATTCGTTATTATGAAACTGATAGATGCCAAGAACGCATGCTCTCAGCGGTAGCACTCTAACCTTACTCGATAATAATAATAAATAAATAATTTATTTTGGACCAAACACTTGTACACATTTTATAAACTAGCCAAACTATGTGATAGCTTGTCGGCAGGATTAGCGCTCGTCTTAAAACATTTGCTTTAAATAATTTATTTAAACATCTAACAAGGTAGATACAGGTATAGTTTTTAAATGGTTCAGTGTTCCTCAATCGATTAATTACGTGTTCGCCTAATTACACCATTAGCATAATCAGCCTATAATGTTCCCACTGCTGGGACACAGGCCTCCTCTCTGTGAGAAGGAGTGGGCCGAACTCCAACACGCGGGCGCGGGGTTGGTACACCATTATCTCTTCTTAACCAGTCGATGCTATTGTACAGTGTAGGGATTGATAGGGGTCCACAAAATTAAGAAATTAAGTTATCCGGAAGAGAACTGGAGTTACCGACATAGCCTGCAGAGTAAGCCAGCTGAAGTGGCACTGGGCTGGCCATGTTTGTAGAAGGACCGATGGCTGGTGGAGCAAACGATCCCTGGAGTAAAGACCGCGTATCGGCAAGCGTAGTGTGGGACGCGCCCCAGCTAGATGAATCAACGACCTTAAAAAGGTGGCTGGGACAGACTGGGTGCGGAAGGCGGAGGACAAGGTGCTGTGGCGCATCCTGGGAGAGGCCGTCCGTCATGTATAATTAGGTATAATATATATATATTATATTTAAGTTTTGAATAGGTATATGTATGCATATCCTTATATTTGAATAAATATTGATTTCACAATTTTTGTTATTGCACCTACCACTGGTTGTCTCTGCATCACCCAAAGGATGACTGGTAGAAAATGCCTATGGCATTAAGTCCGCCTCTGTACATTTTTTTTGTGCTTAAAGTATTAAATAAATAAATAAGTACTTTACATACAACAAAAAGTAAACCGGAACATAAAGTTGAGAATTTGGGAGAAAAGTGAGTTTTGTTTTATGACAGAGTACTTTATACAAGTGACAGCCTAAGACTCGGTATGATCCTGCCCAGAAGAAAGGTAACCTTGATGATTTTCATACTTAAAAGAATAATAGTGATGTATCAAAATAAACCTATGACATTGACTCATTTAAAAGTAAATCAGAAACTCCAAAACCCAAAACGTTATTCAGGTAAAAATGTCCAACACGCGACTAAGCTAGGATAATGGAACGAAAAACGGAAATCCTGGATTACGAGTGGCTTCGTTTTGTCGAGATATTTTTGTAAGGAGTTGTAAAAGTACCCATTTTTAGGTTTTCGCGTGAATGAAAAATACTTTATTTTTGTTTTAGTAAGTCAATCACATTTTTTTCAAATTGGAGTTAACGGTTTAAAAGGTAAAGGGTTGGTTTAACTTAACTAACTGTGTTGTCAGTGTTGGCAACATTGCACTTGAAGCGCCATCTAATGGACGACGACACCAATGAAGGCAGTTTCATATTGCTGAGGTCCCTGGAGTAGGGGGGACACCAGAGGGTTTATATAACGGCGAAGCACAAGCGGAGCGGCCTCTTGGGCTTTCAGATTTTGGATAGTTTACTACCATCATACTAACTATCATTGATTATTATTTTATTGTATACCTACCACCTACGGAGTTACCGACATAGCCTGCAGAGTAAGCAAGGTGCAAGTGGCAGTGGGCTGGCCATGTTTGTCGAAGGAGCGATGGCCGGTGGAGCAGACGAGTCCTGGAGTGAAGACCGCGTATCGGCAAGCGTAGTGTGGGGCGCCCCCAGCTAGATGGATCGACGACCTTAAAAAGGTGGCTGGGACAGACTGGATGCGGAAAGCGGAGGACAGGGTGTTGTGGCGCAGCCTGGGAGAGGCCTATGTCTAGCAGTGGACTGCTATAGGCTGAGTTGATTGATTGACACCTACCTATATTGTAAAATAAATAAAGTAAAAGTAAAACAAACTTTACATGAGAAATTTTTAATAGACTTCAAACAGAGGAGGAGGTTGCATTCGGCGAGTTTTTTTTAATTTGATATTTGGAAGAGGAAGCCTGCGAAGTGCTCTCATATAAATTAATTAACTTCAATATTAGCTATGTACCTTTTCCACTTAGTGTAAGTTGCTGATGTTATAATTAATTCCTGTCACTGTTATTTACATACCAAGTAGTGATATACGAATTTGTGTGGGGTAGGCACTACAACTAAAAAAGGAAAAAAAAAACATTTTTACAATAAAAAAAATTTTTTTTCACTTTGCAGTGTTTTTTTGAAAGTCAGTAATTTTTTTTTTGTAAAAATGTTTTGTTGTCAACTGGCTTTTGTCCATGGCTTTGCCCGCGTGGATGTCGGAAAGTCAAAGTGCATCAGGTTATACGAAACTGTCAATAATTTAAACTTTAAAATGTTGTCGCTAAAGTTCAAAATCGAATGAGAAAATTTGACATTTTGTGGTGACTTGATGTGCCGTGACTGTACTACCGGGATCAAAAATACCCGATGTGTTAGTGCAGGTGTGTGTATCACTATCTGTGTGCAAAATTTCATCCAAATCCGTTCAGCCGTTTTTGGGCCAATCCAGAATTTATATCCAGACAAACAGACAAACGGACAAAAATTAAGCATTATTAGGTAAAGTACAAAAGTATTAGGTACGCTTAATTAAAAAAAAAAAAAAAAATAGTTTATTATTCAGCCACAACATATAAGATATGTTGTCTCTAGATCAATTATTACTTTAGTTATAAACGAAAGAAGAATTGAGACTTCACTGTTTATTTTCGTGCTCGAACACGATCAAAGAGCGCACACGATATTCAACTTTATTTCTGATGTATTAGCGTTTAGCACACAACGGAGTGGGGGGGAGCAAGGGTCAGAGTTTGCGTTCGAAATTTGATTTAAACTGCCTGCTCTTAATAGATTCAGTCAAACATCCGCCATCATGTTTTCTAGGGCAAAATTGTGCTACAGTTTAGATAAAATCACTGAAGAGCTCGTGGCTAAGTAATAACAGGGGTACGCACGCACGGGTCGCACCATCAGGTTAAGCTACGCTTGCCGGGGTTAGTTCGTGGATGGGTGACCATCTTTACATACCGAGACTCCTCCGTGCCTCGGAAAGCACGTCAAGCCTTTAGTCCCGGCTGTCATTCGTGGATCTTTGACAGTCTTTAAGGGACTTTACAAGCCCAAAAGTCTGACAACCAATAGCCGGGCAATACGTGCCGTACGTACCGTATTGCCCAGTTACTGGGTTATGGAGGTCAGATAGGCAGTCGGTCCATTTAAAATACTGGTATCCAGCTGCATCCCGTTTGACTGGAAGCCGACCCCAACGTACTTGGGAAAAGAAAGAAAGAAAAATGCGTTTATTGGCATTACAACAAAAAATACACCTTAAAACTATAAAAACAGAAAACAAAAGGGTAGGCAGATTGATTTATCTATTGTTTTAAACCTTCTCTGGATCTTACCTTATTCCATTTCCTCTCCAACCGCCTGGTAACCAGTAATTTTCTTACAAACGTAAGTATCTCGTCCAATAATATATTATATATGGCATTTTATTGGAATAGTTATTACAAAATGAAACATCAAAAGCGAACATTTTCGAATATTTCCATTTATTTTCGTTTCCCAATAGTTTAGTGAAAACATTCCGACAGTTAGAAAGACTCCATTTTAAACTATTTACAATTATTTAACGTACAAACTTAATTGTTTTGTTAATTATAAAATTATTAACTAGCAACAGAACAGGATATTTCATATCCGCTAAAATTAAATGTTGCAAATATTTAAAATTTTAACTAATATCGTTAGTGTAATTGAGTATGTACCCATTGTTCGATGATTCCCGTCTTAGGGCGCCGTTTTTATAACGACTTTGTGAAATTAATCTGTAAGTATCTTTAACATTTTTTAGCTATTCTTGCAAAATAATACCTATACAAAAAATTCACTGTCACTAATCAATATTTTTTGTCAAAACTAGTGAAAACAACGAAATTAAATTAATGCATTCAGAATTTGGAAACGCATACATTTTGCACGATATTAAAACGTCGCTACAGGTAGTCAAAAGCCCAAAAAGTCTGATAATCAGTCTTACCAGGGGGTATTGTCAAACCCAGTAACTGGGTTGTGGAGTTCAGATACCTTAGTGGCTCCATGTAAATTACTGGTATTCAGCTGCATCCGGTTAGACTGGAAGCCGACCTCAACATAGTTGGGAAAAGGATAGGCAGATTGATTGATTTATTAAAAAGCCTATATTAGAAGTCCAATAAATAATTTAAAAAGAAACCCACAGTGTAAAACAGCATGATATGCGATACTCGGTATTGGTAGCAATGCAGTTTTCAAATTACTTAGTAAACACAAAAACTTGTCTATTTTTAATATTCCTGCCAGACCGAGCCATTTGCTAATAGCTACATTTCCATTTAGTTTCAATAGTTTATTCCCCAGCATAACAAAAAGGTTACTCAAGGTGCCTCTAACTTTGAACATTAAAATTTAGCTCCATAACTTTGCAGATTATAATAATTCTCATAGCGGTGTTTTCTTCTGTCACTTCCAAACAATTGCTTTGACATGTAATTAAGACAGATAGGTACACTCACAGGTAAATTTCACAAAGTCATGTTGTTTCCATTATGAACGTCGTTTACACCACTTTAAGACACAAATAGGATTTCAACTGTTATAATACAAAACATATTTACATAGTTACTGTATTTACAAAACCCTTAATGGACAAAGTAATATGAACTTTATTGTTAATGGTTCAAGTCTCATGTTCATTTGATAGAGTTTGCTGTTTGATACTTAGTAAAACGTTTTATGTGATGTGTGTTTTAATACGATATAAATGTCAAGGTGATATTTCAGACATAAGTAAATATTTATTTTCGTAACAAAAATCATTAAACAACCAAAGCTATTAGAATCGCACATAAATTTTTCAACTGAATGCAAAAAAAGTTTTTGTTAGGTAATACGGGGTGAACAGAAATGCAGGGGTGAATCGAGATGCAACTTTATAATGGATTTGGAAATAATATCTTTTGTTGCCAAAAAGGACTATAATGTGTTACCTGTACTATATATTAAGCTGCTATATTAAGTGCCTTGGCAACAAACTATATTATTTCAAGGTTAAAATCTATTTTAAAGTTGCGTCTCGATTCACCCCTGCATTTCTATTCACCCCGGTTTACCCGGTACTCAAAGATTACACAAAAAAAGTAATGCTTCATGACAGTCCACAATTTAAAAAAAAATATTAAGTAGATTAATAAAACTTAGATATTAAAAAACGTTGCTGATTAAAAGCGTAGACAATCTTTTTATTACTGTACCTATTAAAAGACTAGTATCTAGCGCTAGCTAACTTTTAATCAAGGCAGGAAAATGGTGGTCATGGATCTTGCTAACGAAACAGCAATTTGTATATTTTCCAGCTCTCTCTCGCATATTGCAGTGCATCTATCTTTAAAATTGTTTTCAATTAACAATGTTTGACAGTTTTTTGTTGCATTTATGAAATAAACTAACAGCCGGTATATTTTGTAAAAAATCGCCATGAGAACTTATGTGAAGTGAACTGTTATCCTACCTGGGGCTAGGGAATCTAGGACAGCAAGACTCCCTAGCTTGACAGGTCACTTCAAACTCACTTCACAACCCTTCACGGTGAGATATTTACAGAATAGCACTACTGATGTAATTGCGTATCGCAGAAAAATCAACAAAAGAATGGTGTCACAATAATAAAAAAAAGGAAATCAAGACAGGTCATAGTGCCCACTTGGTTTTTTAAGATATCGCGAAGCGGTTGGTCGACTCTTCACGTGACCAGAAGCCTGGGGCCCAAGTCTGCTATTTTTATAAATTCAGTCATTCCAACACGATCCCATTGTCATGCCATTGTCATTTTGCTAAAAGTTCGTAATCTGGTAAATTCATAATGGTCGATCATTTTCTTTGCAATTTCTTTCAATGTAGTGTCAGTTGCCGACCATTGGAAAGTCATAATGACGCCATTATAATAGTAGATTACCAAACTTGTCAAAATCAACAATTATGAAATCAATGATCGACCATTCTGACACTATTGTAATAGCAGAGTTGTGGCCCTGGCCTATTTTTTTGGCCAAAGAATCAGCATCGCCATACAATGCCATACAGCCTTTTGGGCAGTTTTCCTGTTGACAGCGAAGCGGCCGAATTTTTTGATGCCCTATGGTTCTGTTATCTTCCTTGGTTTATATACATGTACAAATTATTATTATTATTTTAACTCTGTTAGCGTATATATTATGTAAATATTATTATTTAAAAACAGTTTAATAAGACAGGCATACAAATAAATAAACATAATCTTAAAATTTTACCAACCAAACATACGAGTACCTGGAACTTTTCAGATGTTTATCATTTAACATTTTAGGTAAAAAACTGCCTCTGGTAAAACTCACATTCAAATTTCGCTTACTCTCTACAATACATAATTTTCAATCTGTCTGAGCTTTTGTAAGTGCACAGCACATAAAACGTTTGCAAAATCAAAAATTATTTGATTTTCAGAGTTTATTGAAATCCGTGAGTGTGTGACCCATTTCAGCAAACACTACAATGAACCAAAGAATCGAGGCTCACCCCTCATTCATAAAAATGTGAAAAACGCTCGAAAAATCTTTACCTGACATTTTAATATTACGCAATTTTTTCTATAGATTTCAAGAGCGTTTTTGTCAAATATTATTCAGGAATAAGGGGTTACATTATCACATTTTAGTGATTATGTTTATTAACTAGAATATCAGTTTCATATTAACTATAATACAGTAGGAAATATTAGTCCAATCTTCAACCCATTTTTGAATTCCAAACTTTAAATGGTATTTGCTGTGAGCAGTCAGAATTTGATGGAACTTTTAATGTTGTACCTTTATATTTGCTGAAAGAATTGAAAATTAAAATGTCAAATGACGTTTAAGATGTGTTTTAACTCTGCAAGTACTTTGCACGTAAAGTGATACTGGTTTATGGAAAGGCAACTTGTTCGCGACTTTATTTCCAGTATTTACTAAACATATGGAAGTAGCGTGGAAGCAAGCTCTGTCTCTGTCTGTTAGAACTTGAGTCTCTGTCTGTTAGAACATACTTGCGTAATGCAAACATAATACTTGCACTATAGTTTGACCAAGACTACTGTACCGCGCCTTACGTACGTGCGCGGCGAGACGGGGGGATAGTGCGTCACTCATTCGCCAACGCTCGCGGCTCCCCGCCTCGCTGCCCATTCCTAAGCCGCGGTACAACGGTTTTCATCAAACTATAGTGCAAGAACAAGCACGTTTCGATTATGACGCAAGTATAAGGTGCAAGCAACTTGTAGCAAGAACTGAAAGTGTAGAGTATCATCAAAATCTGACCGCCCACGGATTACATTATATTGATATTCATAAAAACTAGTTTACAAACGTGGCTTGTTTATTTTCACAACCATTTATAAACGGAAAATGAAAACTTTAAAACAACGACAATCCGATTTACACTGTTTAACATTTTTGAGTATAAATATTGTTTTTGAATGTATTTTAATATATAACTAGAGTTTATATTGTGTTATATTTACATTTTCTTGATTTACAAACGAATCATAACAGAATTTTCAATTATTTTATCCTACCTAATCGGAATTCGACTAACAATAATATCAAGTACGTGCTTGAAGTGCTGCCATATTTACTCGATTTAAAAATATAGATTTCCACGAATCCAGTCTTTAGTAGTGCATGTAATTAATTAGTCAGGAGTCGATGGAATCGATGGATGGCGTAGATTAATATTTAAGAACTGTTGGAGTGACAAAGTGGAGAGGAAAATAAACGTGTGCGGTCGGAGGACCCCCGTCAGGAACGAAGTTCCATCTCATGTATGATTTAAAACAAAAACGAAATTTTCGCAGCCGCCATCTTTTTTTTTTTTTTTTGGGTGGGAAATCATCAAATAACTTCTCCCGCTCTGGGCGGAGCGGGAGGGCGTGTCAGACTTTTACTGTCTAAAACCCACCCGTGTTCCTTCCGTTGCCTGTGTGCCAGGGCCACGATATCCCTTTCGGACAAACTCGCAACCCTGGCAGGCATTGGTCCTAACGGACCCCGTCAGTTGGTGCTGACATCTCTTTGAGGTGCGCGTGGAACACAACGCGCCGTCGACCCGGGCCTGGTCCTTATCGGACGGCGAGCTACCCATCACTCACCGTCCGCAGGCCCGCGCCTACGGTGGCCGGAAATCGGCTTGCGACTCCCGACGCCCGGGGCGTCTCTTGTGGCGACTAAGGGCGCGAATTACATTTTGACCTCACTATCGACTTTATTAAAAAGCCGGAAATAGGTCACGTTAGAGAAATATACTTGACCAGGCTAAGGCCCACCCGCGGCTACAAAGGCTTAGTAGATGATAATGTAATTAGTCGCTGCAAGTAAATAGCTACTTGACTAACAACTAAATCAATTTTTATGTCTGTATTTAAGCAATCAAGATTGACCTCCTGGAAACGTGTGAATGACCCCTTGAACGAAGTGGCTAGTTCTCCGCACAGAAATTCTAGCTAACCATTTCAAAAGCCACATTCCAGCTGTTAGCTAATCAGACGTGTCCACATCACAGCTCGGAACGTCATATAGTTTTACTGGGATGTCTAAAAGCTCGACCAGTTTAGCAGCTGTCAAGTTTCATAACGAGATTTGACTGCGAGCTTCTATTTCAGCCAACGAATGAAAACAATGATGCATCGTAGTGCGGTTAATTTTGTTGATGCAATGTTTTGGTGCAACTTACGAGATAGAAAGAAAAGAAAGAAAGAAACTACGTTTATTTACGGTAAAAATAACGCAAAGAAATAAAAACACAAACACGAAAGAACAGGTTGAGGGAAAATATGACGACTACGTTTGGCTGTGGGTAGCTATAAAAAGTGAAACTTAATTAAACTTAATACTGGGTGCTTTGTTTGGGGCTTGTGGCTAACAGCCGCACGGGAAGATCAATCAGGTTAAGGTACGCTTGCCATGGTTGTTCCATGGATGGGTGACCATCTTTACATACCAAAACCCCTCCGTGCCTCGGAAATCACGTTAAGCCGTTGGTCCCAGCTGTCATTCGTGGATCTTTGACAGTCGCTACGGGTCGTCAGAAGCCTGAAATTCTGATAACCAGTCTTACCAAGGGGTATCGGATTACCCAGTTACTGGGTTGTGGAGGTGGAGGTCCGATAGGCAGTCGTTCCATGTTAAATACGTATTCAGCTGAATCCAGTTAGACTGGAATCCGACTCCAACATAGTTGGGAAAAGGCTAGGCAGATGATATTGGGTGCTTCGTTTGTCTAGGTCCTGGGTTCGATACCCGGCTAAAATGCCGCTGGTGTAGTCACTTGAAATTAATGAGTTTCAAAAACATTTTCTTTGTTTTTTCTCGTCATCTTTGGACATCGATACCTATCTAGGTATACCTACTATTATAAATGTTTGTGAGTTTGTGAAGTTGTACGGGGTAATCTATTGAACCGATTTTGAAAATTCCCACGTTATTTGTGAGTGTGGCTTTGTATTAATCAAAAAAATCAAAAGACTTTCCGCTCAAAGAAGTGGGCACGGGTCAACTATTACTATATAATACTGGTATTCAGTTACATCCGGTTAGACTGGAAGCTGACCCCAACATAGTTGGGAAAAGGTTAGGCAGATTTATAAACATCGATACCTATCAAGTCTGTAAAGTTACTCAAGTCAATTTAATTTTTATCTTGTGACCTGGTTGATATTTCTACCATTCATATTTTATATGAACACGATTCTAAAGGGGTCTTCAAATAAATATTAAGTTAGAACATTGAATAGCAAGAAAACTTCAATGTTGAACACTTAGCTAGAACTTTACTTGAGTGTCGTAATAAAGAGCTTTCTTCGTGGCGTCATCTTTTAGTTCCTGTTTTAATTTCAGTTCATGAAGTCGTTGCAGAGAAGTTTATTACCTACTTGGTTTTATATAGCTTCGGATACTGAGAAAACCCAGTGGACAACAATTTTATAATTATTATTATGATGCTTGAAATAAAAATCAAATCAAGTTTTTTCAAGAATCTGAAAGTTTCTGTAAAATTTTGTAAGTTATGATTGTGATGTGGAAGTACAGATTTTGGTATGCTGTTTTATTTCTTGTCAGTCTTTCTAACAAGTGAGTGAATTCATTTGTTAGAAAGACAGCTCATTTACAGCTTTTTAAGTACAGTTTGAGCAGCACTGCAGTAGGCACTTGATATCAACAACAAAAACACTAATCACTCGATTTAAAAAAGGTTTTGAGCACTTGAATAACACAGTCGTATTTACATGTCCTATAGCTGCGTGGTCTGTCAGAGCGGAGTATCGCGGGGGGGCAGGCGGGGGCCCGTCGTCGGCAGCCCGGGGGCGGGCCCCTGCGGCCCCGCGGGCCCCGCCGGCCGCGGCAGCGTGCGCAGGTGCTGCATGGGGATGCCTCCCGCAGGACCCAAGGTGGAGCCCCGCGGGAGGGTGCACGAGCCCGACGCGAACCGCGCGGGCGGCGGGATGCCCGATGTAGGGTTCTGGACGAAGAGAACACCATAAGAATATCCTTCTTCGATCTGCTGGAGAGATTGTTTGCTGATACATTTTAAAGTTTTGTGGTTCATGCATTTGTAAATAGTAGCAGTCTTACAGTATTCAATTATAATGCTCCTTCAACGTCCGTGGACACCAAAATATCCAAAAACAAAACGTCTCTGGCTAATAATAATAATATCCTTCCGCCCGAATTTTAGCCACGGCGATCGGCAGTTACTGGTAGCCAAGTATGCAGAAGACATAATAGTGCTTAAGTGTGTCTATGACAAGTTTTATACCCAAAGCGAAAGTTTTAAAACAATGTCATTTAATTCATCGCCCACCTGAAGTTAGAGTGGACCTTGCATTAATGCGGTAAACTCGTAGAGTTGGAAGATTTTCTTCTATTTCTATATTTTATAATTTTGCTTTCCCAGAACTACAGTCCTTCAAGCCCCTTAGTAGATCAGATCAAATGAATTCATTACAGTAATTTTACCTATCTATAGTCTGTTCCGAAAGTATCTGACGAAAGTGTGAACAAACCATGTTCAGGTTAAATTCTTACTCAATCACTCACTAAATGGAATTAGTAACACATTCACCTGTGTGCAGAAGGTTTCAACTTTATGTCAAACCACTTTTTCATCGACGATTATCGACGACAGTTGAGGTTATAAAATTTAGTAGGTAAATAATAATTAAAACAACGCACTCAATTCGGCAAAGTGGTACTACAAATTGGCATCCACTGGTTTTTGATCCGTTTGTTTACATTATTATATTTATTTTAGAGACACACTGACACACACACACACATACACACACACACATGCAAACACAAAACGCACACACAAATTTATATTGAATCTTGTTTGTAAGAGTATTAGTACCAATCTTATTATTATTTTTTACTTTTTATTCACTCGTAATTATATTTTGCTTGTTTAACTTTAAAGTCATTATTTTAACTTTTACTTTGATTTTCTTAATAATCACCGTGTACAATCTTTTGGAATATAACGAAAATGTACAACTCTGATTCCCAAGATACAGACTAACGTCTGGTTTGGGGATCACCGTTCAAATTGCTATGTATGATATACTTGATTATTAAATAATTTCAATTTCACATTGTCATCAGATAGTTTTGGAAGAGAGCATAGAAACAATAGTCACCGTGGGTTGGTCCCGCACGGCGGGGTGCGGCGGCGCCGTGCGCAGCGCGCAGTAGGCGGGCAGGCCGCCGCGCACGCCGGCCACCGAGCCGCGCGCGCGCGCGCCCACGGGCGAGATCGTGGACACGCGCTGCTGCCGGTAGTAGTCCATCTAGGAGAGCAAAACTTTTGTGAAAGATACTCCGGAGATAAAACTAGACATTTTTGAGGTTAAGGGGGATGCGCTAAGGTAGTCCGCGAAATTCAAATTTTATTACGTTTTTTGCAATTTGCAGTTAAGTAACAGGTTTTTTGTTGATCTAAATATGATTCGCGGCCGTAACAAATATGGCTTTACAGAATTATAATCATTAAAATCGGAAATACAACTAACTCTCTTCATAAAATCCTATTGGATGACTATTTCTGAAATAATCATTCAGTAGGATTTTATGAACTTAGAGAGTTGTAATGCTGATTCTAATGATTATAACTATGTAAAGCCATATTTGTTAATATTTTTTTATATTGTTAATATTTTCTCTCAATACAGTTTTTATTCGAAAATCATGTCATTTTTAAGGATAATTATAAAAACCAAACAAGAAACCAATCTTGTGTAAGGATAATTATAAAAACCAAACAAGAAAACAATCTTGTTTGGTTTTTATAATTATCCTTAAAAATGACATGATTTTCGAATAAAAACTGTATTGAGAGAAAATATTACAATTACTTAACTGTCTTCAACATGGAAAGAAAAAGATCCAATAAACCATATACTAAAATTTCATTTTGCTTGTATGTATGACTATTTTAGAATATTCATGCAAATTAACATAAACCCCCCCTCCCCCCTCCTCCTCTTAAACAAATTAAACCGCCGTTGATGGGCCTTATTGCACGGAATCAGTAATAATAAAATTATTGTATTGAGATGAGTAGGTACCAATACACCTATGGTGCCACATTCTATAAGGTGATTATGGTTAGGTCTTGCAAATAAATTCTGTAACTAGTATTCTTCAAAAGCCTCATAACGCTAGTTTGTCCTTAGACGGTTAAGTATTGACTTTCAGACGCTGCGAATATAATGAAGACAACTTTTCTTTTACCCTGAATATGCCATTGCTTTTAAAATCAAAGTTTTTTGTCATCATGCGGATGGTGTTCAAAACTGAATCATCTCTTTTGTTCTACAAAACAAGTTTTTTAGAACACGTCGACATAATGAAATTAGATATTTATTCTGTGACTTATGTCAACATGCACGGGGAAACCTAGTCAACAAACCCATCATCTCTGAAGGAGACTGCGGACTACGTGGAGACCTTACTTGTCGGGGCATTTGGAATGCTCCTTCTTATATTTCACGCTCTGTCACCTCTGTACTAAAATCCCTCGAAATGCGACATTCACCTGTTGCATCCGTTGACAGAATGACTACCTTCGTAAAGGATCTTGGAGCTGCAATCGCTGAACGCTGAAATAGGCCCTTTAGCATACTGATGGGTTGGCTAAGATGATCTCAATAATCCGTGCCACTTGCATGTGCATTTGTGGCACAAGCCATAAATTTAAACCAATATCCAAGTTATTCGGCTTCGGCGATGGAGCAGCCCTACCTAAACAAGACTAATGTGGATGCAGCCAAGGAACTAGCAAGACGTCGATTAAAAAATTAAAATAGTTTATTTCTGTAACTTTCTTGTACAATATTATTCTGTGGCTAGAACCTCCCAGGAAGCATGTAGTACTCGTAATGCTTGTATTGGGTGGTTCTGCTCCTCCCTTGGATCAACATATTTTTAAGTAACTAGATAACTAAACTATTTTAAGTAATTACAAACAAGAACATAATTAACGAAAAGTTAGAGATACTGGTGTGACTTCTCTTTATGTGTGTGTGCGCGTGCGTGTGTGGTGTGTGTGTGTGTGTGTGCGAGGGTGTGTATGTGTGTGTGTGTGCCTTATGATATTTAGAACATACTATTTCTCATATAGGCTGTGTGAATTTGACTCCTAATTAGGAGACTTCTAGCCCTACGATGTAATATCTTGGGATCAGGAAGTACCACTAGAAGTCACGAATATTGTCTAGAGTTCGTATTTAAATAATAAGTTCTCTATATCACAGTACCCAAGCCGCTCGAGCCCGTGAACGATTGTTTTTTACATTCGTGGAATTGAAGGTTGTATATTGAATATTTGTTGTGAAGCTTATTATATAGGTAGGCAGTGGGCTTGAAATTGACGCCTGGCAAAAAGAGTTCTACAGCGAGGAGCAGTGGCCACATTACATTTTCTTCTACCTGTTTGAGCTATATGAAAGTAAGGTAATGTTTCAAGTAGTTTAAGTACTGAGTTTATAATATAAAGTTTTCGAAGTGAAAATATTTTATGATTTAGATACTCGTATAGTTCGTCAGTAGGAAATCTAAATGGTTTAAAGAACATTGTTTTTATCAAGCATCTCTGGGCTCTTTCTGCTTCAAGGAATTTAATTTTAGTGGCGTCACCCCAGATGGAAATACAATAACACATGACTGATTGTGCCAATGCAATATAAATACGCTTTAGGAGGTCTTGAGAGGTGACATGTCTCAACTTTTTAAAGACCCATATCTATACGGATCCTACCATTTATAGCTTCAATTTGAGGGTGCCAGGAAAGTCAGTGGTCCAGGATTACACCAAGGTATTTAGTGGATTTAACACATCCAATCTCTTCGCACAAGTATGAATCCTTAATACCAAGTTTGGGGGGGGAAGTGTACGCTTATTTATAGCAAAGCAGATGTAATTCGTTTTCACGATATTTAGGGTAAGAAGGGCAGACCTGAGCCAGTTTGCAACCTTATGGAGACCATGCTCAGCAGCTTCAAAAACGAGTTCCAGGAAGTACCATTAAATATAATGGCAGTATCATCCGCATATGAGAATACTTGCCCTCTCTCAATTTCGAGATTAGTTAATTCGTTAAGGTATATCAAGAATAATGTGGGGCCTAAGACGCTTCCCTGGGGCACGCCGTACTCAATTTTAGTGTCAGAACTAGTGAAACTGTAAATTTTTACGCTCTGGGTACGGTCTTTTAGGTAATCAGTTAAGATATTTAGTGGCATACCCCTAATGCCCATATACTCCATCTTTTTCACAAGAGTGGGGACATAAACAGTGTCGATCTAAGAAGACTGTCAGACACTTTTCTTCACGGTCTAGACACTAAGTTACCAAGGAGGACAATCCTGAGACGAAGATTCTGTAGATTTTGCTTTTCTGAATCCGAATTGTGAACTGGATAGAATATTAAATTTTTCGAGATAAGTAATTAGGCGTGAGTTGATTAGCTGTTCAATAACTTTAGAGATAACTGACAATACTGAGATAGGTCGATAATTATTGATATCTCTTTTATCACCACCCTTGTAAACGGGTGTAACAATAGATTTTTTAAGCAAGATCGGGAATATACCTTTTCTGAAGCAGAGGTTAGCAAGATGGCTAATAATGGGAACAACGAGCGGTTTAACCATTTTTATGAATTAAGTCTGGATACCGTCCCAGCCGGGAGCACTGTCAGTTTTCAGGTTTGATATTTAAACACTGTCAACTTCCATTGGGTCAGTCTCCAGAAGTACGAAAAAAGATGGTTGTGTTTTTGGAGTAGATATTAGACCTCCAGCTGGCTGCGTGGATCCACTGAGGATGCTTTCTGCGAGCCGCTTGCCGACACTTGCGAAAAAACCATTAACATAGTTTACCGACGCTATAGGAGAACTTCGAGTATTGAGTAATTCACAGCTTCCAATTTTAGATGTGTTAAGATGCGCTATTAGATTATTGGGCTTTAGAATTTTTAATATTAGTTTTTAGTAGTTCAGACTCATATTTACGTTTCAATTTTTTTATTAATTTGTTACAATAATTACGGTATCTAGTAAATGTTATTTTTAATATTACATTATACGGATCGGGCCTTAATTTTAGCTGCATTCTGTTTCTGTTCCTGATACAGCGTAATAGACCACTGGTGATCCAGGGCTTAATAATGCGTTGTTTGCTGGAGATACTCTACTTTTTTTTTTTTTTTGGGTGGGAAATTATCAAATAACTGCTCCCGCTATGGGCGGAGCGGGAGGGCGTGTCAGACTTTTACTGACTAAAACCCACCCGTGTTCCTTCCGTTGCCTGTGTGCCAGGGCCACGATATCCCTTTCGGACAAACTCGCAACCTTGGCAGGCATTGGTCCTAACGGCGAGCTACCCATCGCTCACCGTCCGCAGGCCCGCGCCTACGGTGGCCGGAAATCGGCTTGCGACTCCCGATACCCGGGGCGTCTCCTGCGGCGACTAAGGGCGCGAACCTTGTCTCACCCTCACGCGTTTCGCCTCCTCCTTCGCGAGCATTACTGCTTCGCAGAAGGAGGTGACGGCCTCCCATGCACTCTCGCTCCGAACCATGGCCTGAACCAGGCCCGGACGCGAGAGATCGCCGCCGCCGATCGCCTCCGTGAGGACACGGCGGTGCTCCGCCCAAGCCGGGTAGACCTCCACCGTATGCTCCACCATGTCCTCCGGGCGTTCCACACAGTGGTGACACCCAAGCTTTTCCTCCCGCTTTATCCTGAACAGGAACCTCCCGAAACAACCGTGTCCGGTGAGGACCTGTGTCAGGCGGAAGGTGAGGACGCCGTGGCGCCTCTCTAGCCACTCCTCAAAGAGGGGACTTATCGCCACGCGGTGGGTTGCGACAATCGCACTCTCCATGTCGCCATGAGATCCCGCCGGAGCTCTGTCCGCTGTGCCGTGATTTCTCGCGGCAGCGGAGTTTCACCCCGGCGTTTCGCCTCCTCGCGCCACTCCCAGATGTGCGCGAGGACTTTTGCCTCCAGATCCCATGGCGGCAGTCGGGCAAGGAGGCTCGCCGCCTCACGGGAGACCGTGCGGTAACCCTGTACCAGCCTGATGGCCATGACCCTTTGGGGCGCGTTCAACCGCGGGGCTGGTCGCAGCTTTAAAGAACGCGCCCACACCGGTGCCCCGTAAAGGGCCATGGACCGCACGATCCCCGCGTAGAGCCTCCGGCAGGAGGCGTTTGGACCCCCTAGATTGGGCAGGAGCCGCTTCAAAGCAGCCCCGGCCCGCTCCAGTCTGGGAGCCAAACGTCGAAAAAAAACACATGGCCTCGGACTTGTGCAACCTCGAGTCCCAATTGCCGAATCCTATCGACGATTGTCGCAACCCCACGTGCCACCAGTTCGGCCGCCGCCTGATGTACGTAGCAGACTACGCTGACGCCCGCGCCGCTAGGGAGGTTGGCACGCAGCACCCAGTCGTACCCGATGTCCCACAGATGCGGCCCCAGGACCGATCCCTGTGGGACACCGCACGACATCTCTCGCCGGTTCCAATCTCCGTGGTAACCGGGGGTCTCCGTGGTGACCGGGGATCCTCTTTACCTTAACAATCTCATCCAGGGATGATTTAAGTTTATTAATTAAATGTTCGATTACAAAGTTAGGGTCATCGCTAAATAAGGTAATCGCAGGTAATAGGATAATAGGGTAATCGCAGGGTTGCGGTCGGTGAGCGATGGGTAGCTCGCCGTCCGATAAGGACCAGGCCCGGGTCGACGGCGCGTCGTGTTCCACGCGCACCTCAAAGAGACGTCAGCACGAATTGACGGGGTCCATTAGGGCCAATGCCTGCCAGGGTTGCGAGTTTGTCCGAAAGGGATATCGTGGCCCTGGCACACAGGCAAATGAAGGAACACGGGTGGGTTTTAGTCAGTAAAAGTCTGTGTGTCATCGCTAAATAATAAGTTGGATAGGTTTTTGTTTATTAGCTTTTCAGCAGCTGCTTCAAAGTCAATGAAGGTCTTGATAGTTGGAGAGCGGTAGTTAGTTTTTATTTTAGATATGCTCATGAAGACCGTGGCGTGATCAGTTATAGTAGTGTTTACAACTGCAATACTCGCCGATAGCTTGGTTTTATCAATCTTTAAAATGAAATGGTCAAGACAGCTATTTTCTCGCGTAGGAATTATGTATCCTGGTAGAAGACCATGAAAGGACAGCATGTGTTAGGTAAGAGGCCCGATTACTACATTCGTAAGATGATTAATTCTGTTTTATAGATAGGTTAATATTTATATCACCAGAAATTATAATATTCCGATTGCATTTTATCGTGTCTAATAAAGTATTAAGTGAGGTAATAAAATTAGACGCATTTTGATGTGATGGTGACCAGTATATTCCCAGTATAGTACTCCCACAAATGTTCAATTGTATGCACGATGCGTTAACCAGGTTATGTTCAATAAAAACTGGATTTAACTTCGTTTTAGCATAAATGACCACTCCATCATTTTGATTACAATTGTACGTAGTAGCGTAATGAATATAGTTTATTAAAGAGGGGACGGGTTTGTTTGTGTTGAGGCGACATTCGGTAAGTATTATAACGTCAATTTCTGAATTAAGATCCGAGAGCGTGGCTCCAAAGTTATCAAAGTTGCAATAAATACTTCTTATATTTTGCTGGATTAATGTTAGATCATTATTGTTATATTTTATATGTTTGTTTAAATCCACTAAGTCACATGTTACCGACTTTGCAACCACGATGTCGTCCAATTCATTTAAGTTTCTGAGGTTATCTGTCATTTATTTTTAGGGATCCAGGCTGAGTTTCATTTAGCGGAGGAGTGGTCACTTGCAGCAAAAGTAAATAAGAGCGCTTAAAGTGAAAAGTAAAGTTAGTTTTGTTTAGGGCTAAAGTGTATTTATAATAAGTGTTAGAAGTGTATGTTGTGTATGTGAATGGGTGGAAGTGTATGCGAGTGGTTTTGAATTTACTGGAAAGCGTGGTGAGTGTATTTATGGTAGGATTGTTTACGATATTACATAATACATGACATAGAGATACCAGTATTAAGAAACAAAAAACATGGGCACTAATATTACTACAGTCTATAAATAAATCTAGTCAGACAGTGTTGAAAAGCTGTTTGACTTGAGCTTCATTTGTGATAGTTATTTTTGGAGAGTTCTCATCCTTTTTAACGTATACATTTCTGTAGGCCGTCCAACAGAAGGTAAAAGCAGTAATTTTATAAGATCACGCGCAAGAAAATATAATCGTGAGGCCTTGGGTGTCAATTGCTCAGAGACGAAGATAGCGGTCTCTTCGTTAAAAACGAATCCCAGGTGTTTTGCGCGAAGTTTTGATTTGTTCTTTGTGTTAAAGGCCTTACGTTTCTGCAATATATCGGACTTTAGTAAGGTTGAAGTCAATTCCACAACGATAGGTGCATTAGAGACAGTCCCTTTTTTCACTCGAACTCTGTATTATGTCCTTGATGTCCAATTTCGTTATGCTTGCACCAACGGTGGTGGATAGGCTGGTAGCATATTTAATCAGGTCATCTTGCGTCTCCTTTTTTAATTTTGGTACATTTTTAATTTCAATGTTGGTTTTTCTGTAGGGTTTTTTGCATGATTTCAATTTTATCTTCAAGGGTGAAGATATATTTCACATCTTCTTTTTTCTGTTGCTCTAAATTCTCAATCTTCTTCTTCAATTCTGCGTTCTCATTTTGCAAGTATTCAATAGAAGTTTCAATCTCGGCATTGGTTTCTTGACTTTTCTTCTTCTTTCTTATTGTTTATATTATTAAATTCTTGTCGCTGGGCGGCAAGTAAGGAGGCAAACATCCCCCGCATTTCTTCCTTGAATGGGTAAACATCATTTAAACCAGTGCTGGGGGTAGACAGCCTTAAGTCAGCAGGACTATCCTGTTCTTTCCTCTTTTTAGCACGACCAAAGACAAAGTTTGGTGGGGTAACATTTGGTTCACTTATTGATTGGTTGGTCGTTCAAGTTTGCTTCGGACAAGGACTTATTCATATTTGCTAGTACCAGGAGACCACAGAGAGGTAGGAGTAAGTACGGTATAGTCACTGTACTGTATAACTTGTTACTTTTACGATTATAAAATCTGTGGTTGCAATACGCTGTCCACAAGTACTAGGAGGACATAGGTTCGTAGTAGTAAATTATCTTGACAACACTTGCAAAATCCCGGCTGAGTGAATGATGTCTCCGTAGAACTTGTAGTGGTTTGTTGGTGGCGCGAAATTCAAATAGGTTTCAAATTTTAGGTTGTTAAGTATTGTGACATACAGATTGAGATACCAGGATCGCATAAACTTGTAGTAGTTTACGTGGTGGCACGAAATTAAAATAGTTTTCAAGTTTTAGGCTGTAATAATCTGTCCTTTCGTACCAGGAGAACACGGTGCGTCGTAGTTAATATAATCGAAACAATCAATCACTCATTGATATCGTCCCAAATGCTTTATTGATATCGTCCCAAATGCTTCCGTATTTAAAACTTATGAAATGTTGTACCAGTGCCGCATAAGCTTGCAGAGGTATAACGGTGGCGCGAGAATTCAAATATTGACAGCTGGGGGCAATCTTTGTCAAATAGTTCTATAAACTGCGGCCAGATGGCAGAATGGTTTTCTATCTGTACTAATACAACTCCAGATTCACTGTTGCAAGTACCAGGAACGCATAGACTGTAGTGGTTGTTATAAAATATTATGTTATTGACGAAAATCATGTATTGGCGCGAGCGACGATGAAGTTCTCTCCACGAAGCACTGTATAGGTTTCCAAAGTCAAATCAGCAGTACAAGGACCGCATGAGTTGGTGTTGTTGTTTCGGTTTCTAAAAAATAATTCATAACTCGACAGTTATAGATTATTTTGTATTGTATTTTAATAAAAGTTTAAGACAATTAAGAGCAGTCCGTGATGGCCCTGTGGTAACGGCCCCGACTTTGTAGGTCTTGGGTTCGAACCCAGGCAGGTGCTTTACTTTGTGTGAATAATTTCGTCATCACTGCTCTCAACACGGTGAAGGAAAATATCGTGAGGAAACCGGCATGTCCTAGAACCAAAAATTCGAAGACATGTGACATCTACCTACTCGCACTGGGCCCGCGTGATGAATTACGGCCCAATCCCTCTCGAAGAGAGAGGAGGCTTGTGTCCCGGCAGTGGCAATATTATAGGCTGATTATGCTATATGACAATTATTAGTTTCTTATACCTGTTCTAAAACAAATAAAAAATAAAACAATATGATCATCAAAAATCCTCACCTGCATCTGATCAGTATCCGACGGTATAATATCAGGGTTCCTGTCATCACTTTCACTGTCTTCCTTCTCCCTCAGTTTGTCGGGACTAGCGGGCTGCGACGAGGGCGGCGGCGCCGAGCGCGGCTTGCGCTTGGCGCAGCGCTGGCGCACACCGATCATGAACAGGATAAGGACCACCATTAAGATGATGCCACCGCCCACGGCTACTGACATCGGGCCAGTCATTTGGAAGGCTGTTCGTGGTAGATCTGTTGAGAATAAATTGGTTAAAATGGATTTTGAGTAAACCTTGTGACAAGTGTTTTTAAAAAAGTTTTTAATGCTGAGCAACAGTTATACACTACTACTAGTTAGTTGGGTACTTTATAATTATGATCTTTAGTTTCATTGGCTACAGAATGTGTCTGTCTTATCTGCCGCTGTTTTTAGGGTTCCGTACCCAAAGGGTAAAACGGGAACCCTATTACTAAGGCTCCGCCGTCTGTCTGTCTGTCTGTCTATCCGTCTGTCACCAGGCTGTATCTCCTGAACCGTGATAGTTAGACAGTTGAAATTTTCACAGATGATGTATTTCTGTTGCCGCTATAACAGCAAATACTAAAAAACAGAATAAAATAAATATTTAAGGGGGCTCCCATACAACAAACGTGATTTTTTTGCTCGTTTTTGCTCAATATTGATAACGGCAACAGGTAGACGCTTGAAATATTCACAGAATATTTAGATATATATTCACTTTAAAAATAAATAATTAAAATAAAACAAATATTTAAGGGGGGCTCCCATACAACAAACGTGATTTTTTTGCCATTTTTATAGATAATAGTACGGAACCCTTCGTGCGCGAGTCCAACTCGCACTTGGCCGGTTTTTTTACACATGAATAATTTGACCTTAAACGACAAATGACCTTGACCTTAAACGTTCAAGGTCAAGGTCAACCGTGAAGCATGGAAATAATGAACGACTATGGGACTCTGTGATTTAAAGCCAGAATATCGTTGAAACACACAAATATTAATTTTAATGGAAAACTACTAATAAGTACTTATGTTTACTGTAGGCTTAGCACGAGCACCGTTTTGTCGACGGAAGAGAAGACAAAAATGAAGTTCCGTGTAGACAGTACGACGGCAGCAAAGTAGAAAGAGTCAACTGCACTTTTTACGAGATTCACTCTTTTACATAATTCAGCTCAGAACTCTTTGTTTTGTCATAGGATTTTTTTTTCTGTTTGATTCTCAACTTTTACTAATATTAAGTCACGTATCTATAGACGACTACAATTTTTTTTCGTAAGTACCGTATTTTGGAACAAAAAAATATTACAGTAATATTAGCCTTAATCATTTCCTTGGTAATGCACTATTAACTAAATAATAATGTAATGTAATAAATGTAATAAAATAGGATAAAATAGCTTTGTTCTTCTATTAATTATCACAGTTTTACGTTCAAAACGCTCTCCTGTAAAATCATGATTTTGTAGATAACCGTATATACTTGGTGGCAGTCTAAGCATGGCGATTACAAAATCAAATTGTCTTCAATACCTTAGACAGTATCAGTTGCCAGTGTGATTTTGATAGTTTGGGATAGAAAACTTTCTTCTGAAATAGTCTACATATAAAAGGACCTAGACAAAGATCGTTAGAAACGAAAGACAAAATGACAGATTATAGAAGGATTTCTACGGTGCGATGTCAAAAATGGAGAAACGAAATGTCACTTTGTATAGAGAGTTGTGTCTATTCTTCGTAGAAATAGAAAGCGTCATGCAAAGCCTGGGATAGGGTTTTGATAATGTTTTACGTAAGATAATTCTTTGTGTAGTGAGTTTGTTTGTTTGTTACGCTTTTATGGTAAACGGCTGAACGGATTTGCATGAAATTTTTTCACATAGGTAGACCATGATCATGGCCATATGAAGGACGTAGGCTAGGTATTTTTCAACCTGGATCGCAAACGAAGTTGTGGGTAACAGCTAGTAATCATCATAATCTGCCTAGCCTTATCCCAACTATGTTGGGGTCGGCTTCCAGTCTAACCGGATGCAGCTGAATACCAATGTTTTGCGACTGCCTATCTGACCTCCACGACCCAGCTAGTAATAAATAGTAATAATCGTTTATTTATGAAAAGGGGCACATTTAGAATAAATAACTTAACAATCATTATAGAGCACAGTTGCTTATTTGCCTGATCTAGGTTGAAGCACAGCTTCAGACTAGGCAGTGCCTAACTACTTAATTTAATACATTATATGTACGTTATCGCACATGTACTTACCTAAACTCTTATCATGTACGTGGTGTTTCTCTGGAGGCCTCAAGGTGCTGGCTCTCAACGGATAAGGGTCCCCCCTGCCCTTAGCGTTGTATGCCAGGACGGCGGCCGCGTACGTCCGGCCCGGCGCCAGACCCACCGCGGTGAAGCGGGGCACGGCACTTGATACGTTGGCTACGATCTCCTGTTTGAAGGATTTTTTTTACAATTAAGTACATAGATGATTAAGGCTATTTAACAGAGAGCAGTGATGGCCCTATGGTAACGGTAGCGCTTTAATTTGTGTAATGTATTTCAACACCACTGCTCTCAAAACGTTGAAGGAAAAAATCGTGAGGAAACGGGCACGTTCTAGAACCAAAATTTCGAAGACATGTGACATCTACCAACCCGCACTGGGCCCGCGTGGTAGGTTAAAGCCCACTCTCTCTCACAGAGAGGAGGCCTGTGTCCCAGCAGTGGGAATGTTATTCTCTGATTATGGTAAGCCATGTTGCAATGTAATAAGTTTTTTGATTTGGTATGATCTTAGTTAGTTAATCTTTGGGGAATAGTCGGTGACCAGCATTACCGACTGTACTATTAGATTTACAATTACGTTTATTACGCGAATCGTTAATCGGTAAGGGTATTTTGCAGAGCCTGCTTTTTGCCTCTGAGGTGACACGAGTACCAAACCTGAAAGAGTTAAATTCAGCTGACCACCTGTAACCATATCGCGCCGAATGCTAAAATAGTAATATCAGGTAGGTATATAAAACTATTCATCCAAAAGATTTGCATATTTAAATTATGTTTGCTGCTCATTTAGTTTCTTACCTGAGTTACAATCTCCCGTACTTCTAGAAGAAATGACTGGGGCATGCCACCGTTGAAGCCTTCAGAACATCGAACCCCAAACGACGTCAGTGACGCATTGACCAGCGTGCAATTGTGAACTTGATCGGGACGACCTGCGATAAAAATTACTCGCCTGAAGATTTTATGAATGAAAAATTTACCTAAATACTTGACATGATTGCCTATAAATCATTTTTGACCTTGACCTTATTGCATTTTGACTTATATAATTAATCTCTTTTACAACTAGTGTTCAATTTATTTCAATTATTTGTATATGTAATAATAATAATTTAATTTTAATGTAATAATGACCCATACTTTTACAAACCATATTTGTACGCCGGGAACGGCAGAATATTATGATCGTAATACATAATGTACATAACAACTTTGTACAATATTCTGACAAATAAATGCATTCTATTCTATTCTGTTCTAAAACAGAAAATGCCAAAACGACCTTGGACTTTTAAAAGTGACAACGACAATATGACTTTAAACATTTAAAAATGACCTTGACTTTTTAAAATTGATAATGTAAAATGTTCACGATAATATATTAAGTGGATACCTTAAACTCAACTTAGTTCTCAAGTGAGGATAAGTAAGTTAAGGCTTTACAAAGTAAACTTTAGACGTCCGTGTTAATTTTGGCAATGAAAGAATAACTTAGCTTTCTTACGGCAAATCAACTTCAGGTAAAAATCAACATCTTTATCTAATCTGTGTCCTTCAAGGAATTATCACTTATAACGATGTTTAATATAGTAATTATGAGAATAATTAAGCTCAGACGTTTTTTTTTTGTTTTAAAAACATATTTATTTCGGACCTCATACTTACTCAACCATTTTCTTAATGTTTGTTATAAAATGGATTCACAGCACTTTACCAAAGTTGATAACGAAACGTGTAATCAAAAAAACCGCTCAAAATATTTTTTGAATATAGAACGTTAACATTGAAAAATAATAAATAACCCCAAGGCCAATGTCAAAGAAACAACACACGAGTACATGAACAAAGGTTTTAGTAACTCGGTTTCTAATGATCTAGTCCCCAATGCCCCAAGCTCTAGTACAGTATGCCGGACGTCAGTGTTAACAAACGGGACTTCACGAGACACTGCTCGCTAAACAAACACTTCCACACAATAGACAAAACGAACAGTCCTCTGTGCAGGACTTGCATGGAGAAAACCGTTGCTCATGTGTTCTTTGAATGCACAGGTGTCACCCAGATTAGAACAGAAACCCTCGGGCACCCAGATCCTTTACAGACGTTCTAAACAGACCAGAAAACGTGATCAATTTCTGGAGGGAGGCGGGCTGGTTGGAATACGAGTAACCACCGACGGCTGCCATGGCCCACGCACAATGGTCCGCCTGAAGAGCTAAAAGCGAAAACCAAACCTTTCAACGTAACATAAGCTGGCCGCTTATTCTATTGAACAACAAACTAGCCCAGCTCAAGGTCAAAGTGTTAACAGACGTGCGGTTGCCTGTACAAGACTTAATAAATCCTAAATTGAAAAAGAACTTTCATGTTATACGTCTGCCAAGAGATAACCAGACGTGTATGTAATGTTTTCCATCTAAAATTTGATTATTTTAGTGTACCTACACACCACAAGTATATATATCCATCAGAACTTGTGAAGGCTTCACAGGGAATTTTGAGCCGCCCCCAGGCAAGATGAGGCATTTGCGGGATAAAATATACAAATACATATTTTGGGTTTTGGAGAAAACTATGTAGTGGGGAGCTAGTAATTTACATAAGTTTGTCTCTCTCAAAAATATGATTCGTAGTATTAATAAATAAACCTTATTTATACACCGAAATTAATTATAACAACAGCGTATTCCAAAGAAATAATACATAACATGTTGTTGATTATTATATCAAAATGTTTTAGGAACTAAGTTTGTGAAAAACTGAAGATATTGATGGCGTCATTTAAAGGCGATAATAGTGACTTTTTGCTACAATATTTTTGTATTAAGGTTTGATGTACAGATGTCCAGCATATCAAGCTACTACAATCTGTCAAATTTCTTTAATAGATTTTCAACTTTATACGTACAGCATAAGGTTTGAGGTTAATTAATTTATTTATTGAGCAAGGCACACCAACGACATATTTACAGCTGTATTAACAGTAGGTAATTACGGGTCTTCAGTTCTGTGCAAATACGAATAAATAATAATATATATATATTTTTTTTTTAATAATATAATTGGGAAAATTTGACAGTTTCGGATAGCTTGATCTGCTGGCGTCTATACTTCTATTCCTATATGATTTGATAGAAACACATGAAGATCACGACAACTTACCAGCTGCAATAATATGATAGACACACGGCACCCTTTGCTTCCCGATCCTGTTGTGGGCCCAACAGAGTAGCGTGCCATAGTCCATCTCTGTATGAGGAGTATAGGTGACGGTGGAGCTGGTACCAGCTCGGGAGACATAGGTGTCGCTGACTTCGTTGCTGTTCGCTGTATTGTTGAAGGTCCAGCGGAACTATGGGGAGAAGGTAGTGGTTAGTCAAGGGGGACATGGAAATAGGTCTCATTTCATTTGGTTTAAATTGTTTTTTTATTTCTTTTCTCTTTTGTTAGGTACGTAGAATTTATTAACAGGCTTAAACTTGTCCTCCCATGCCTAGTAACAGAGTAATTTGGAATCATTTTAAAAGGCAATAATTTTTAAAAGGGTAACCGGGGTTCCCGCTCTTCTCCTGAAACGACCATTTGGAACCGTGCATCTAGCTTCTGACATTTCATAAGTGCCTAGTAATTGGTTAAGATACCTGCCCTTACTGCCCCGTCTCAAAAAACCACCCTGTATACTTATAAACAGGGATGTAGACGATAGTACCAACATTATATAAAGCAGTGAATAAATGTGATAAAAAATACTCGCATTTTATGTCATACTAGCTGCGCCCCGCGGTTTCACCCGCGTAAGTCTCGATCCCGTGGGAATATCAGGATAAAAAGTAGCCTATGTCTTAATCCAGGATGTCAGCTAACTCCATACAAAATTTTATCAAAATTGGTCCAGCCGTTTGAGCGTGAAGAAGTAACAAAACACACACCCACTCACAAACTTTCGCCTTTTTAATATTTAATTAGTGTGATGTGATTAGTTACGTCACCTTGACTAATATAATATGAAACGTGTATTTTCTCTACACAAGTTTTGAACTTAATGCTAAACTTTAACAGTAGTTAGTGTACGACCAAGGAGCTAACTTTTTGAGAGACTGGTGCTTGAAGGAGATTTATATAAAAACCTTTATTACAGATCACCAGGGCTCTCCCGCCGCTAGATGCCTGTTATTTGGCTACACGACACAGTAACAATTAACAGCAGTTAACTGGCCTGCTGTTAACTGCAGATGCGACGCCTTAACTGGTTATTATGTAGCTACCAATTACTCGAAGTGATCGTAATTAGCAAAGCGACCCCTACAAATATTTCGCGAATCTATCATTATTATTAGCACAATGAATAATCCGAAACAATAAAATATTAGGTATATATTAGACCGGTACTAATAACTATCAGACTTCTATCAGCATAACGCCATCACCGTGTTCAGAAGTTGTTAGTATCATCTTTGTTGTGGAAAATTTACACTGACAGCTCTTGACCGCAGTTTAGATGTACTGATCGCGTTCAGTATCATTGGTGAAATTGGCGCTAAGTAATGTTAATCTAATAATAAGATGGAATTTGTTGCTGGTTCATTGGTGAAATCAGCCTCATGGTTGCTTTTAGTTAAAGCTTGAAACTTGATGAATGATCAAATAACACCATCAATCGATCAATAAACTCACTTAAAAGTTTTTGGGTTGTCTATTTTCGACGGATAAGTTAATTATTGATTAAAGAGTAGGGGCAATCTTTTTAAGTGGGAGGTCAGAGAAATTAGTTAGTGGTTACTTTGTAATAGTTAAAAATGAAAGATAAGAATTTGTAGTTTTCTTAGTTTACAAGGTTGAACAAGGTGGTTTTTTGATTCTAACAATAAACAAAAACGGGTCTCTCTTACAGTCTGATTCTAATCAAGACTGGGGTATTATTTTCCTACAAAAATACCTTGTTTGCAATTTTGCATTTTTTATTTCATTAGAAGCATTGGTACGTCAAAACCTAAGTCTTTTGTACATTAATTATGTTTATTATTAGCTTAATGGTGTATCTGTATAATATACAATAGATTACACAACAAATTATTTACACTAGCTACTAACGAAAAAAAAAACACAACATTAAAAAAAAAAAAATAAGACACTTAAGCGTCGAAGTACTCGTCCGCATCGCTGTCATCCGGAAACTTGCCCAGAAGACTGGCAGCAATGCCACGTTGACTGGCAATGCTATTTCTAAGTTTTTTGTTAATATGGTTGTTACTGAATGCGAATGAATTAAAAACTGAATGAATAAAGAATGCGATACTAGGTAATTTGTAAAAATCTTTCGTTCGCCTGTTACCTTTTTGGTAGTACGGTAGGGCGCGCGTCAGTGCAAAACCAGTACAACCTGGCCTCTTATTCTATTGAAACTACATTCTACGTTAGACCAGCTCATACGACCTACTTGTACGTAAATTTTACCCGACTACGACAAAGCCAAAAGGAAGGGTTATGATTTTAGCAGTCTATGTATGTTTGTATTTACGTGTGTTACACCGTAGCGCCTAAACTACTGAACCGATTTTGATGAGTGAGGTATCAATAGATTCGTAATAATGGTCCAGGTGACATTACACATGTGTGAGTACTATGTACTTACTATAAAGCTACCATTTACTGGGTACGTCTTTCATTGACTTGAGTCTGCCCTGGCGGCTGAGAGTATGTCATGCTCACTGTAATGTCACGCTGATGGTGGCTGGTGTGTTGGATCATTAAGCTCCCTTCAAAATGGTTGAGCTGAATGGTGCTAATCCATGCGTCATGTTCGTGAACGGGCGCCATCAGTAGGGACTGGTCATAGTGGTCATCTCTTCGCGGCCATGGCTTATTTTAATTTAATTTTTTAATTGTTTTTTTTTTATCTTTTTATTACGGACGCTTTTGAAGTTTTGTATCGTTCTCACATGTATAATTTTCAACACGAATGATGTAACCATTATTTTGTAACCATATGTCAATTTAAAAGAGTGTCCGTGGGGTTTTTTGACCGTTCTTCCCCATAGGTACCTACCTACTAAGCTTTGGAATGGGCAGCTTCAACTTTATGACTAACCGACCCTTTGACAATTAAAAAGTGCATGTAATTGGGTTATTTGAAATAAATGTTTTGAGTTTTTGAGTTTGAGTTTATTAGGCATATACAAAAATGGCTGTATACCATGTGGGTGCCAGGAATACCTACACAATTATAATGGGATGCGGTGGCTTTACCTTGACCATTTGTGTACTTATGTCTTGATTTCTGCCTGAAATATTTTCTTGTTTTGTACTTTTTAGATAATTTTTATTTTTATGCCGTAGTCGGGTTACAGTTTTGTAAACTGAACTTTTTTTTATCTCGAAACGTGTCAATTTATTTTATAATTTCTTACCACAGGACGTTCACAGAAAAAAATAAGATAAGGAAGGAACGTTACAATTGAATTGTTATAATTGAGTCAATGTCTTAGGCCACGAGTGGGGAAGGGGGGGAAGGTTTATAAGGAAAACCACATTGTAATTCCTCTGATTGGCAAATTTACCCTCAACCTATAGATATTTATGTGAAGACGGGGTTTTGTATAATTTCTGACTAAATTAACAAACCACAAACGAACTCAGCTAGCGCCTTCCAATTATGTAGATTGTAAGGTGGAATACTAAATTTATTTACTTACACCTTGCTTGCATTGGTGTTGGCAGGAATTATACACGATCCTTCGCTATATGAGACTTTGGTTAATATTAAGAACAATAATAATTTTCTTTAAGGGGATGCGCTAAGGTAGCCCGCGAAATTCAAATTTTCTAACGTTTTTTGCAATTTGCTGGTCAGTAGCAGGTTGTATGTTGATCTAAATATGATTCGCGGTCATAACAAATATGGCTTTACAGAATTATAATCAATAGAATCAGCATTACATTTTCTAAGTTCAAAAAATCCTACTGAATGATTATTTCAGACATAATCTTTCAGTAGGATTTTTTGAACTGATGATGATGCTTTTTTGATTCTAATGATTATAATTCTGTAAAGCCAAATTTGTTACGGCCGCGAATCATATTTAGATCAACATACAACCTGTTACTGACATGCAAATTGCAAAAACCATAATAAAATTTGAATTTCGCGGGCGACCTTAGCGCATCCCACTTAAGGCAAGTATTGTCGTTTCTATAAGCCTCAGTTACAGTCTATCATAGGTAAGTTTATATTTCAGTGTGATCACTTCAGCGCTCTAATGATACAAATAATGATACATGATTTAATGTTATATGATAAATGATTTATTTCTGTAAGTAGGTTTGTACAAACATTTTTACACGTCAATCATATTATTAAAAAAATACTTGATGAGGTCGGCGTTTCGTATCAGACTACTCTGAGAAGAAAGGCCGGAACAAACTCAGAGTCAGAACTGTCATGTCACTGCAAGAAAATTATTTTCGAAGGATATATTGCCTAATTATGCAATATGCAAATCTCGTAGTGATAAAACGACTAGACATAACCACGGTTTATTTTCGTTAATATTTTGTAATTTACCCAGAACTTAGATAAAATAAATAATTTCCTTAGATGTTTCAAACTATTTGACGGTTCGTAATCAAAGGTTGGTCGGTAAAAGTGTAAAAAAAACTTAGCTTTTTTAGGATTTTGCTGTATTACGCTAGATGGCGTCACTGAGACATGGGGTCACAAAGTTTCTATGACATTACTTCTGATACCCTCTCAATAGTATCTATCTTAAATCTCTTTGGTTTTATCAAATGCTGGATATATGTTCTTATATATATAATATAAATATAAACTTACCACAACTTCAGGAGGGTTAGCGTCCACATGGCAGGTGATGTGAGCGCGCTCCTGTTTCGCCACACCATGCACCCTCTGCTGGGAACTCCGGCAGGTTGGGGCGTCTGTTGACAAATAAATTAGATTGATAAGTTTAAAGAGGTTCTATCTGTAGGTCGTCTGATGGATATAGTTTTTCTACCCTGAAGTGCACGCGGGTTAACCAGTTGAACCCACATACCGCACCAGTGCGGTGTTTTTTAAACTTTTGCAGGTTCTTGGGCCTAAACAGTGTTTAAAAGCGAACTTCTTTCTTCTTTGAAGTCGGATAAAAATAATTGTACGTTTACTACTGACAATTAACGCACACTGCATCACTAATATCACTAATCACCGTGAAACTTTAAAGCTTTCTAAATTTATTTGTACGTTAATCAGTATTTTGACTTTCACGTACAAAAAGTCAACAAAATCTCCAAAGTTAAGAGCTGTCTCCCGCATGTGATTACATGCATAATATATTTCATACATAAAATCCATTTAAAACTATTATTTTGAAGTAGTTGGTAAACTCTCATATCAATTAAGTGAAGATTATGAACTACATAATTGCCTCTTGAAAGTCCTTGGAATCACAAACTGAACTTGAGACATCATTCAATTGACGAGTGGCCACAGAGAGATTCCAATACATGCGTCGTTGAAGCTATTATTCAAGAACTACTTAATACTAAATTACTATTTAATATTCTGATAAGAATTTTAGTCTGGTGACAGCTAAATAATGTATATGTATGTTTTTATTAATTTGGTCAAGTAAGATGGTTTTTAGGGTTCCATACCTCAAAAGGAAAAAAACGGAACCCTTATAGGATCACTCGTGAATGTCTGGCTGTCAGTTTTGTCACAGCCGATTTTCTCCGAATCTACTGGACCGCTTAAGTTAAAATTTGGTACATACTCGTATATGAATTTCTGTAACATAATCACGGGAGTGTAACGTAAACAAATTAATTTTGAATATGGGTCACTTTTGGGAGGCCAATTAGAAAATAAAAGTTTTGCAAACTGTACCGTGTGACATATAGTAATTTGTTATGAGGGTTAAAGCTATTTAAGAAAATAGATGATAATCGATCATTCCCCCTTCTCTCAAAAATTTCTGAGCTTCAAAAAAAAATACAGCAAATAGTAGATAGACAGGAAAACCTATAAGTCTATGGTGTTAAAATAACATGGTAAATCTCTCAATATTGTGCGTACAAACTTACATTTACAGTTAGAATGTATAGAATAACATATGTTTATCAACTACAATGTTAAGTTTGTTCTTAGGATAAATTCATTCCAACTGCGGAACTCTTCCTTGTGCGTGGTCCAACATGCACTTGACCGGTTTTTGTGTTAGTTTTAGAATCTTACAAGTATTAACACAGTAAAATTAAAATCCAGAAAAAAGTATAAAGAAAATATGGCGCTTTAGTATAACATAAATCGAATGCTGGATACTTTTTGGCAACTTATCCATCAGAGGACACCTCAATTTATTGTTTAAGAACGAATAATACTGACAATCTTACTTTATCGTTGTACACTACGTAATCACACTAATATTATAACGGCGAAAGTTTGAGTGTGTGTGTGTGTGTGTGTGTAATGTTGTAACTTCTTCACGCTCAAACGGCGGGACCAATTTTGATAAAAATTTGTATGGAGGTAGCTGACACCCTGGATTAAGACATAGGCTACTTTTTATCCTGATATTCTCACGGGATCGAGACTTACGCGGGTGAAACCGCGGGGCGCAGCTAGTAAAGTATAAAACATAGTTTTTGCTTGTCTTATTTATTTAAACTTCTCGCACACAATAAGGTACTAAGGCGGACTTAATGCATTCTCTACTAGTCAACCAAGGGTGACGGTGAAGAGATAAGATGGCAGGTGGTCTGTTTAAGAAAAAAAATATTATAATAAAAAATATTAAATTAAAATGTAACATAATTAATTATAAATAAAATAGGTGCACAAGTGCATAAATAGGTTATAAACTTATACTCCACATACATACATATTTACTATATATCCCTACATTATATATATATACATACAATCAACTCAAATTATTAGCCTTAAAACTAAATAAACTTACACAAAACATTTAAGGAGAAGGGTTTGCTCTCTCCATCCCCTTCAGCGTTGAACCCCACACACGTGTAGTTACCAGCTGTCTTCCTGCCCACCCCCTGTAGTACCAGCGACTGGTTGCTGATGATCACGCCTTGACCCACATTGTGGAGTAGAGTCTTACCCTGGTGAAGGAAGAAATAGTTTGTTAATTTCACGTTATTTAAAAATATTTCTGGAGCTTGAGGCTAAGTAATTACACTCGCACGGGTTGATCCATCATGTTAAGCTATGCTTGCTGGGGTTAGTCCGTGGATTGGTGACCATCTTTACACACCTAGACTATCTCCCGGAACCATGTCTCGGAAAGCACGTAAAGACGTTGGTCCCGGCTGTCATTCGTGGATCTTTGACAGTCGTTACGGGTCGTCAGAAGCCTGAAAGTCTGACAACCGTCTTATCAAGGGGCATCGTATTAGCCAGTTACTGGGTTATGGAGGTTAGATAGGCAGTCGCTCCATGTAAAATACTGGTATTCAGCTGCATCCGGTTAGACTGGAAGCCGACCACAATATAGTTGAGAAAAGGCTGGGCAGATTGATCGATATAAATATTTCTGGAGTCTGGATTTGTGCCCGGTAGATGGCAATAGGCTCACCTCCTGTAAGGCAGGCCGCACACCAGAGGGGCAATTCCAGTATTTTTAAGAACATTCGCATTCTAATCTCAGTGTCAATCTGTCAAAAAAACCTCTAATTTCCCTACATTTTTGACAAGTATTTGACATTGATTGTCGCTGAGATGAGATCGCAACTTGAATTTCAACGTTTTCAAGGACGAGAATTGGCCTTCAGATTATACACTTCTATTACAACAATTGTGAGGCCACATTTAAAGCCCCAATCTACACGCAAGCACGCACACCAAGGACACATCGACTGCCCCATTTCAAAACCTAGTAAGGGATACTTTTTACAAAAATCGCATAATCTTCCTAACCTGGTCCAGCAAGATTAATGCAATAAAACTTTTAAAGTGATATTTGTAGCGGGTGCAGTTTGTTGTGAAGCGATTGCCGCACTACACGAATTCAAGATCAAATACGTTCGTATTTTGTGACGCGGTGATTTCAAAAATGAAAGGCAACATTGAATTTTACGTTGAATTTTTTGCAGAGGTTGAAAAATCCCTAAATCCATAACCGTGAGGCAGATACATTCGATGATATGAATTAAACTTTTCTTCGTCGAACCGGAACACTTGCAAAATTTTGAATTTACCCTATTTTTTTTTTTAAACACGTGCGTTTACAAACATTTGAACGCACATACACAAATAGCCAGATCCGGAACAACTACTTGTAGGTCATACAAATATTTGTTCCGTGCGGGAATCGAACCGGCGACACGCAGCGCAGCAGTCAATCGCTTAACCACTGCGCCAACCGTGCCGTCAGAATATCTAAAAAAATATCAATAATAACGTCTATTTTTTTTCTCATTAATTGCCATATCAAGAGATCTGTATCAACGGACGATGATGTCAACATTCTGGAAGGTGCACCACAGCTGTGCGTCCGATGTGCGTGTACACGATACATTTGCTCCGAGCTAAGATGTAGCGCAGTAATTGTGACGACGTAAATGTAGGGTGCGTGTAGCGTGTGGCATCGGTGTGCGGCCTCACTTACATGGGACTTAAAAATAAGTGGGGAAATGTAGGTGTGTTACTATAGCTACTGCTTAACCCTTCAGGAAATACAGACGTGATGCTATGTGTGTGTGTGCTTATGTAAATATGTTCACCATAAAAGCTCTAAAGGCAGTATTTTTAATTAAGTATCAAAGCCATCACAGAAGGTTTTTACATAATATATTTTTATATTAGAAAAACAAATTGACTTGATCGTGGCATAGTGTACGAGTATGCTACGCCGTAGCCCGGTACATGCTACACCGTAGCTCATCGCGTAGCAGTGCTAATGCCTACGATAAGAGCGAGCGTTGTGTATATTGTAATTCGTTGTTTTATTTTTGTTTGATTATATTATATTTAATTTCCTACTTTTGTGTTAGATTTTAAAATGACTATTTTGTTATTTATTTTAATTAGCCGTAATAATTAATAATTGATCAAACCATCCTGTAGGTCAAAAAAAAGTTGTCTTCTTTTCTCACGCCCAAAGCTAAAGGGATGGTACATAATACGAGGCTCACACATGATGTTAGGGTACAGCTAAAGTTAGCTTGGGAGTTAAGTCGCTATTTCAACCCTTTCATGGGCCCCATGGGTTGAAACTTAGCGTTATGTCTCTCCTATAAGATACATGGCTTGAATATAAGTTTGACCCTTGCGAAGGGACATTGTTAAGAGTTTATTCTGTTACGAAAGTTGATTGAAAAATGTCGTAAAAAGTTTTGTTTGGAATTGCACAGCTAACATAAATGCATAGCTGCGTATTTGTTAATAGTTGTTGTTCTGTTAAAATATATCAGTAAGTTAAAACAACAACCAAATGTTGATTTTCTAAATATTGTTGCCACGATGAGCCAATTTACTGACTGCCTCGCTGCTGAACATGAGGTCCTGGGTTTGATTCCTGGTTCGGGCAAAGTGTTATTGGGTTTTCCCATCTGGAACTTCTCTGTAGCATCCCGAAGTCAGGATTTGTGCCGCTTTGATAGCAATTATACCCTATTACATTTTTGACTTAAACATAACTGGCGAAATGTATACTTAATAATTATGTAGGTGCACCTCTACCCAACCCTTCGGGAAAGCAAGGCGTGATGTTATGCTAAGTTATCAATGATAAGAACATAAAAAATCTTAGGGCGGCCGCTACTGACGTTCCCCAAATAAAATCTGTTGCCAATCTACAGAGCCCAGCATTTAGAGGTAAGGCTTGTTAGTTCCTGGGGGCGCCTGATCCCAAACAACAGGCACGCTCGCGACTAGGGTCCCACCTAGCCATGCAGCTCTTGCCGCGGCAACCTTAGCTTGGGTGTGTGTTGTTCGTAACACACAGAGCAAAACAAAATAAACCTCCAGCTGTTTCCTTAGTCGCCTTTTACGACACCCCTGGGATGAGATGGGTTGGTTCTATACTACCCGTAAACCACACGAGAAAAAAAAAATATATACTCACATTATGTCTCCACTCGACTTTGTAAACGTAAGGGTGTGCCCTTATGATGCAATCGAAATAGACATCGGTGCCTTCCCTGATGTTTGATGGGTCCAAGTTTGTTCCTAACCGGACTATCGTTTCTGGCACATCTGTATGAAAACAAAAGAGATTGAATTTCATGAAACACACGTTTATACAATAAATATGCGTCTTTTTCAATATTCAATACAAAATATTTTATTTCCCATAGCTGTAGGCAAAAACTACAGGATGCCTCTTGATAAAGCCCCGTATTCATTGGAAACAATTTTGAGCAACAATCGCGCAACATTGCTTACCACTTACCATGAATACGGAACATAAGCATGTTGCTAGCAACGTTTCAACATGGCATGTTTCTGAAACACTGTTGCGTGTTTTTCCCAATGAAAGATTTATAATTTAATAATGTTAGTCCTACACGCATACCGGCTGCGAGTACTACGAATTTGCGCTTTAGGAAATTATGAATAAGACCTGTCCAGGTGTTATGAAGGGTGGCAGGGACATCGACGCCCAACCTTACCATGGAACCAGTACATGATTGATTGTGGAACCCCCGGCGATGACATTATTCGTCAGTTATTAAACAAAATGTTGTTCCAGTTGTTTTAACCGCATAAGTCAGTACCTACGCGGTCAAAATGACGGGAACCCTGCGGGGGCCCTGCATTAAAATTATTCGTCAGTTATTAAAAAAAAGAAAGTGCAATCACCTTTGTAGGAAACAGGTGTTTTTTTTGACCGCGTAGGTATTGACATTCGTGGTTGAAATGACTGGAACAACATTTTTTTTTAATAACCGACAAAAAATGTCAACGCCGCGGGTTCCGGAATCATGTACTGAATCCATGGTAACATGTAGCGCTTTGTTGTACCAGCCACCCTAGAAAGACCATGTATGGCCCTTTGTTAGATGTGAATAATAAAATTATTAGGTATTCTTCTTCTGTGAGCTTTTTAAAGTGCTGTTACCTATACTCCAAAACAAGCACCTACCTAGAAAACCCAATCCATACATATTTAATAATCGTGAACCAAGCTTCTAAAGTTTTCTACTAACAATGTAATAAGTAGACTATTATTTCAGTCTTCAATATCAAGAAGTTTTTGTACTTTCGCAAAGTTTTCATTCTCGGCCATAAAATCTAGAATTCAAGAATAACAAAGTTGTGTAAAGTTCCAAGGCTTGCTCGTAATAAAATTTGGGAAATTTCGGATAAGCTTAATTTTTCTTTACCGTTTTTACTTCCTCTTGGGAGACTTAAGATTAAGATGTTCAACTTTTGAAAAGCTTACAATTTTGTGATAGAACAACGGAATGAAATAATACCCTAAGTATGGTTTAAGGTTTCTTCCAATCAATTGAGACCCCCCTCGGAAAATAACAATGTATTTCTTAGTCAGCGCTAAGGAAATTGCAGAAGTTTTTAAAATGAATTAATTCACTAGCAGCTAGCTAGCTGGTAGCTATATTTCAAAAGTGTCGATGCATTCAAGTGTCATGTCACATAAATACGTCACATTATCATAATATACGACTTATCCTGGAAGGGACCATTTTACCCGTATGTAAGGACCAATAATCTAGAAATGTGTTATAAGTTTAAGCTTACACTGTATGTCTAAAGTCCAGTCATCTTCTAAGGCTGGTACCAAAGGCATCTGCGGGTTGGAAGCTCTGCACGCCAGTTTAGCTCCAGCATCTGACTTAGTCAACTGCAGGGATACTGTTGATGTCGTCGTGTTGCCATCTGTTGATAGCTGTGAAAAGGAATAAATTATTTAATTCCGGTATTTAAAAGACTGTTCAATTTATTATGTTACCATATCTCAAGTCAGTACTTATAAGATTGCATGTAAATATTTTGATAAACTAAATTTATAGCTACGCTATAGAACAAAGTATTCTGGGTAACTAACAGACCGGGTTAGAAATACGACTATACGTTCCATCACAAAGATAACTGATGTCACTTGGAAAGCTACCACGCGAAATAGAATTGGGCTGCACACATCTGCCGCATATCAGACGACCAATGCAATGGGCCAAACTTATGACCCAGTGGGTCCCCCGCTTAATGGTAAACGACATCGCGGCAGGCCCAAAAGGAGATCGCGGGATGAGCTGGACTCCTTCAACAATAAATGGTCTTTAGCAGCTTTAAGAGCAGGCAGTCTAAATCTAACTTCCACGCAAGCTCCGCCTCTTACTACCCGCCATTCCGTTATGTGCTAAACGCTAACACATCACTAATAAAGTTGAATATTGCGTGCGCTCTTTGATCGTGTTCGAGCACGAAACTAAATAGCGTAAGTCTCAATTCTTATTTCGTTTATAACTAAAGTAATAATTGATCTAGAGAAAAAATATCTGGCGGCTGGATAATAAACTATATTTTCTTGCTGTGAATATTTATTTTAGACATAAAGCCAAAAAACATTGTTTGTTTTTTTATAATTATCCTTAAAAAACACATTATTTTCGAATAAAAAATGTATCGAGAGAAAATATTACAATAACGTAACTGTTGTCAACATGGAAAGAAAAAGATTCAATCAATCATATGATTTATTGGATCTTTTTCTTTCCAAGTTGTAGTATATACTAAAGATTCATTTTACTTGTATGTGGGACTATTTCAGAATATTCATGCAAGTTAACATAAAAAATAGGGAGCCTCCTCTTAAACATAGAGAAAAGTGTAGAGAGAGTAAGGGAGGCCTTTGCCCAGCAGGGGAACATCACAGTCTTTTAATCCTAACTAATATTATAAATGAGAAAGTGACTTTGTTTGGTTGTTTGTTACGCTTTCACACTAAAACCGCTGAACGGATTTGAGTGAAATTTGGCAAATGCGCCCTGCGGTTTCACCCGCAAAAGTCTCAATGCCGTAGAAATATCGGGATAAAAAGTATCTTATGTCCTAACTCAAGTAATGGTCTACCCATGTGCCAATTTTCATCCAAATCCGTTAAACCGTTTTAACGTAAAAGCGTAACAAACAAACAAACTCACTTTCGCGTTTATAGTATTACTACGTGCGCCCCGCGGTTTCACCCGCGTAAGTCTCGATCCCGTGGGAATATCGGGATAAAAAGTAGCCTATGTCTATATGCCTTAATCCAGGGTGTCAGCTACCTCCATACAAAATTTTGCAGCCGTTTAAGCGTGAAGAAATAACAAACATACACACACACACACTCACAAACTTTCACCTTGATAATATTAGTGTCAAGACGGGAGGATATTATTATAGGTATAAGTTTAGATTTGATTTCAAATTCGACTCGTACTCAACATTCCTCCCTCAACATAAATAATTACCCAACTTAAAACATAACTACCCGGATCGATTAGTAAAAAAAACTTTTTACTAAAAAATATGAACCGACTACCAAAAATAACACTACAAAGTGAAAAATGACTTTTCGGAAGTCGGTGGCAAAAAACTCAAATACAGATCCAAAGACACCGACTGCCGAAATTAAAGTTATTTTTCAAAAAAGTTTTTATTTTTTACTTTTTAGTGGGTCAGTTTTGAATTTATTTAAGTTTCAATAGCCTAATGTTAACTACTCATCACCTTTTACAAAATATTGTTTTTCCCGATGCTGGGACGTTGATTGTTGAGGAGTTCAACTGCCACTCATCATATGCATAGTGACGAGCATAAATTGCTTAATTGCAACCCGTTAAATAGGGGTACTCATTATTATATTGTTCCGGTGGCCATTTGTGGTCTCCATCATCAGTTCCACTTCACCAAATGGTGCTTTCCGAGAGCAAATGCACAAGTTACTATAAAAAATACCCAAATCGCTATAGGTTTGCCAATAAAATTTGAGGGTTTCCCTCGATTTCCATAGGATCTCCTCATCTGATTCTGATTTGGTGGCAAATTTGGCACCTCAGGAGTATACCCTTTCAAACAAAAAAAGAATTTACAAAATCGGTCCATAATTAACGGAGCAATCGCGTAACAAACATACAAAAAAAAAAAAAACATACCGCCGAATTGAGAACCTCCTCATTTTTTGAAGTCGGTTAAAAATAACTTTGGAATACAAATCCTTCATCAATCTACTAATAACTTTTAGTTATTAAATTTTACTCGAGGAAGATAATAATCAAGTATGCTTAAAATCCTTTGAAGTCGCGTTTACAATCAAAATTGGCTTTAAATAATATCATTTTGAAATTCATAAACAAATTTCCAATGAAAAGGTCATCTGATTAATGTTAGGGACTTTAAAAGGTCATAATCATTGTACTTGGCAGGTAAATTGGTATTTCGTGGTAAGATTCTATCAGTAGGTAGTAATGCTGCTACCGTCTACTTAATATAATCCTTTGGTCACCTTTTTAAGAGACTAATATAAGAGTGACGTATTTAGCTTGAGTTTCTAATAAGATAACGTTTATGCTGCTCAATTTTCGAGTCAAAGACTTTCTAAAAAATAATATAAACTGCACTCTAAAATAAAAAATTCTGTAAACTTAAATTCTGCCAACAATGTGTCTTGAACAAAGTGTGGAATAACGCCCAAATATTAGCTCATAAACTTGCAAAATAAAAATATAAAACTAAGAATTTAATAAAACCAACACGTCCAAGGTCAAATACCTAAATCGAAACCCAGACGCATAGATTGAAAGCAAAAGCACCAATCGTGTGCCTCAAAATCCTATAGCGAACAAATCAACCAATCACAGGCCCTTCGAATCTGTATACAGAATTGATTTTAATTAAGTGTTGTTAATATTAATTTCTAGTTGGCATGTTGGCTGGTTTAATTAAATTACGTAGGACAATCAAACCGGTTTGAATAGCGTGTGTGAGACTTGATTGACGTTCCCGCGCTGTGTTGTAATCAAGAAGCTTGAGTTCCAACTGATATTTCGGCTTTGCCAATCTAGTAAGAGCGTCACTTTTGTTTAAGGAATCGTGGATGCACGAAATTTAATTTTAGGGACGAGTTCGTTGTGCTGATGAGTTTGATTGGAAGAGAAATATTGAGTTTATCATTGTACCTATTTAACTAGGTACTGTGACTTCATTCTCCAATATTTACTCTTTGGAGCGGAATTTTGCACAATCTTCTTTTACTGAAGACATCGGACCAAATCTTAAGCACGCTTCCATCACAAATTTTAATCACTTATACGAGTATTTTTAGTCATTAAGATGTACTCCCGTCAGGGCAGTAAATTCTCATAGTCCTCAGACGTGTAGAAATACAATAGTCTGCTGTTGACAGTCCGATTCCTTTCTCTAGAGTACGTTTTGTTTTTTGTCGTTTTGTCTTCGCAGGGTTTATGCTAAGCCAGTGTCATGTAAAATTAGGTAACAAGTACAAATTATGAAATGAACTCCATTCAATGCATGATAAAGATGATAGATGATATCCCGCCCCGCTCCCCTTGAGTTTCAGTAAAGACGTGGCACTTAACTGAAACCTGGCGCGGACTTCTTGAGAGAACTTAAAGTGATGATGTGAAATAACAAGGATATGTCCCAATTCGAAAAAAATGATACATTATTCATCCTCATGTAGACAGGTTACATCTGGCATTCCACAAGGAAGTGTATTGGGTCCGCCTCTTTTTATAATATACATCAATGACCTTCCAAAAGGGATGAAATACAACACAATTCTATTTGCTGATGATAGTACAGTACTGTTCACAGGAGATAATAAATTACACATGGAACCTGAGATAAATATGACTTTGGATAGCATTATAAACTGGTTGGCATCAAACAATTTACACATAAATCTCGACAACACAAAGGAGACGTTCACGAAATGTATGGGGTTTGGTACTAAAATAATTGAAAATTTAAACAGCCTTCTGACCTATATAGGCTGAAATAGGGTAATTATTTTGATGTCTTTGGGCATTTAATTTTTTTTTACAGCCGCCCGTTTTTTAAAAAAAAATGTTGAAAAATAAAATGTTCCACAAGCATTATTTATATTTTAGGGATGGCAGCCCTGTGGCAAATGACGTGACAATGACAACGTCAGTCAGCAGGACTCGGATTGACATTTACAACGGATATTTAGTCCGAGTTTACAGCTTTGACTTTTTTCGATACGTTTTGTTATTGCATTATCATGATAATTAATATTTTTTATCTTAATTTCATGGAGCTGCAGCTAAAATTATAATAAAATCTCAAAGTATTTAATAGAAACGGAAACATTAGCCACATAAAATAATTGTATTGCATAGAAATTAATAAATAAAGACTATGTGCGTTTTGTTTGTATTGAAACATTTTTCACTTTTTCCCAAAAACGGGCGCCTGAAAAAATCAGATTTAACTATAATCGAGTAGCATAATAAATAAGCTTTCTAATAAGGTACATCACATTAGCGTTTAAAAATCGTCGGAATATTATACCAATTTTGGCCTCTCCTTTGATGACATTCAGAAGTAGAGTAAGTAAAATAGCAAACATGAACATACATTACCGAAATAATAAGATCCAGGAAGTAGACGTTACGAGATTTCTGGGTATAAAGATAGATAATAAATTTAATTTTAAAAAACATAATTACATACATTATGCACTACATTAAATACATATTCTTATGCATTGTTTAAACTTAAACAAACGGTCAGTACTTCTACGGTCTTTACAGCCTACAATGGCTATTTTACACCTATTCTAAAGTATTGTGTTATTTTTTGGAGTAATTCTACGAATAAAGAAGCGGTATTTAAAGCCCAGAACAAATGTATACGAGCCATAACTGGTATAAAAGTAACAGACAGTTGCAGACCATCATTTTTAAAATTTAATATTCTAACGTTACCATGTTTATATATATTTGAGGTTATAATGTTCGTTAGGAAAAATACAAACCTCTTTAATAAGTTGCATAGCAAAAGATACAAATTCAATATATGTTTACCTTTTAATAAAACAGCGTTGTTAAATAAAAGTATATTATGTATGGCTCCACGCATATATAACCATTTACCAAACTCATTCTTGGAGATAAGTGATATAAGTATATTTAGAAACAATATCAAAACACTGTTACTAAAAAAAGCGTATTACTCTGTCACTGAATATTTACAGGATACAAATATTATACAATGTGTGTAAATTTGCATGCCTTACGGTAGGATATGGCTACTGGACACTATTGTTTGTTTTAAGACCTTCTTTTGTACCCATACTCGCAAATTAATAAATGATTATGATTATGATGTTGCACAGTTTTGTTTCATTTGCCTACACTAATGCAGGTTCACGAGCACGTAATGGTTAATAATCCACCACTATTACATATTAATATTCGGTTAAATACAAATTTTAGAAAATAAAACAAACCTACTAACATGACGCTACGCTTCACTTTCCCGCCAAGAAGTCCTTAATGCGTTTAACGCTAAATGTAATATTTAAAACATCAGTCTGTCTCTGTCATCTTCGAACAATTGAAAGAAACATAATGATGTTTTAAAGTAGCGAAGCGAGCCTTATTCTTGTATATTTTTATTTATCAGTCAGAGAATGAGTTGTTCACAAGTTAATCTCATAAGTTTTTAAATAATTTTCCTTGGACTTTGTTGGAAGCAAATTATTTGTAATTGCGGCAGCATTTGCACTGATGGCATCCGACAATTCACTGTCACTGTCGCTTTGATTTAAAATCGTAACGTATTTTTAGAACATTAACTTATTTATAAAAATAAATTAAAATAAACTTAACGTTTATGTATTTGAAGAAAACAAAAACGCGGCAAATTCCTAGACTAATATTTTTTTGTCGGAAAAGCAAAGGCATCAAGCTCATACGGCCTCGTCGGTTTTCGTAATTTTATTTAATAATCATAACTGCATAATAAATGCGTATTCCTTTTTCAAAAAGATGTATAATGCTTTATATACAAACTCAATGGTGTAAATGTTACGGCTAATACCCGAAGTGCGGCTACACCTAGTTTTAGCCGGTTAGAACTAGGTGTAGCCACTTACTCTTGGTTAAACCTAGTACGAGCCGATTGTTTCGACCAACAATAGAGGGGATCTGGCGCTCTCATAATAATAAACTCTCGTATAATAATAAGCTCTCATAATCAAAATAGAAGCCAGGAGAGTTACGGACACCCGTATACGTATACTCTCCGATAGTGCCTCAGTCTTGCAATCCTTGGGGAAAAATTATATTACCTCCAGACTAACACTAGAATGTCACAACGCACTGGAACGGGTGACAGTGTGCAACCGTAACACAGTGACACTGCAATGGATAAAAGGACACAGCGGATCACTAGGTAACGACGCAGCTGACCAACTTGCTAGGAGAGCATCCAGCACGTCAGTCTGTGGACCAGAACCTATCGTACCCATCCCCTTCAACCAACTACGCAGGTGGCTACAAGAGTTCACCCACACACAAGCACAGAACTGGTGGACCTCGACACCGGGCTGCAGGCAATCCAGGGAAGCTATACCGTCCTTAGATGGCAGGCTAACCAGGCGGTTGCTACGCCTGGACAGGAACGGCCTGCGCCTAGTGACGGGGACCATCACGGGACACTGCTCACTGAATAAGCACTTCCACACAATAGGCATAACGGACAGCCCTCTGTGCAGGGCTTGCATGGAGGCTGAAGAAACCGTTGCGCACGTGCTCTTTGAATGCACAGGCGTCACCCAGATCAGAACAGAAACCCTCGGGTCACCCAGATCTTTCACGGATATCTTAAGCAGACCAGGAGACCTAATCAGCTTCTGGAGGGAGGTGGGCTGGTTGGAATAACCAACGACGGCCGCTATGGCCCACGCACAATGGTCCACATGAAGGACTAGGTGCGGAAACCGAACCCGCTAACATAGAACATAGAACATAGAACCCAAATCGCTATAGGTTTGCCAATAAAATTTGAGGGTTTCCCTCGATTTCCATAGGATCTCCTCATCTGATTCTGATTTGGTGGCAAATTTGGCACTTCAGGAGTATACCCTTTCAAACAAAAAAAGAATTTACAAAATCGGTCCATAATAAACGGAGCAATCGCGTAACAAACATACAAAAAAAAAAAAACATACCGCCGAATTGAGAACCTCCTCATTTTTTGAAGTCGGTTAAAAATAACTTTGGAATACAAATCCTTCATCAATCTACTAATAACTTTTAGTTATTAAATTTTACTCGAGGAAGATAATAATCAAGTATGCTTAAAATCCTTTGAAGTCGCGTTTACAATCAAAATTGGCTTTAAATAATATCATTTTGAAATTCATAAACAAATTTCCAATGAAAAGGTCATCTGATTAATGTTAGGGACTTTAAAAGGTCATAATCATTGTACTTGGCAGGTAAATTGGTATTTCGTGGTAAGATTCTATCAGTAGGTAGTAATGCTGCTACCGTCTACTTAATATAATCCTTTGGTCACCTTTTTAAGAGACTAAAATAAGAGTGACGTATTTAGCTTGAGTTTCTAATAAGATAACGTTTATGCTGCTCAATTTTCGAGTCAAAGACTTTCAAAAAAATAATATAAACTGCACTCTAAAATAAAAAATTCTGTAAACTTAAATTCTGCCAACAATGTGTCTTGAACAAAGTGTGGAATAACGCCCAAATATTAGCTCATAAACTTGCAAAATAAAAATATAAAACTAAGAATTTAATAAAACCAACACGTCCAAGGTCAAATACCTAAATCGAAACCCAGACGCATAGATTGAAAGCAAAAGCACCAATCGTGTGCCTCAAAATCCTATAGCGAACAAATCAACCAATCACAGGCCCTTCGAATCTGTATACAGAATTGATTTTAATTAAGTGTTGTTAATATTAATTTCTAGTTGGCATGTTGGCTGGTTTAATTAAATTACGTAGGACAATCAAACCGGTTTGAATAGCGTGTGTGAGACTTGATTGACGTTCCCGCGCTGTGTTGTAATCAAGAAGCTTGAGTTCCAACTGATATTTCGGCTTTGCCAATCTAGTAAGAGCGTCACTTTTGTTTAAGGAATCGTGGATGCACGAAATTTAATTTTAGGGACGAGTTCGTTGTGCTGATGAGTTTGATTGGAAGAGAAATATTGAGTTTATCATTGTACCTATTTAACTAGGTACTGTGACTTCATTCTCCAATATTTACTCTTTGGAGCGGAATTTTGCACAATCTTCTTTTACTGAAGACATCGGACCAAATCTTAAGCACGCTTCCATCACAAATTTTAATCACTTATACGAGTATTTTTAGTCATTAAGATGTACTCCCGTCAGGGCAGTAAATTCTCATAGTCCTCAGACGTGTAGAAATACAATAGTCTGCTGTTGACAGTCCGATTCCTTTCTCTAGAGTACGTTTTGTTTTTTGTCGTTTTGTCTTCGCAGGGTTTATGCTAAGCCAGTGTCATGTAAAATTAGGTAACAAGTACAAATTATGAAATGAACTCCATTCAATGCATGATAAAGATGATAGATGATATCCCGCCCCGCTCCCCTTGAGTTTCAGTAAAGACGTGGCACTTAACTGAAACCTGGCGCGGACTTCTTGAGAGAACTTAAAGTGATGATGTGAAATAACAAGGATATGTCCCAATTCGAAAAAAATGATACATTATTCATCCTCATGTAGACAGGTTACATCTGGCATTCCACAAGGAAGTGTATTGGGTCCGCCTCTTTTTATAATATACATCAATGACCTTCCAAAAGGGATGAAATACAACACAATTCTATTTGCTGATGATAGTACAGTACTGTTCACAGGAGATAATAAATTACACATGGAACCTGAGATAAATATGACTTTGGATAGCATTATAAACTGGTTGGCATCAAACAATTTACACATAAATCTCGACAACACAAAGGAGACGTTCACGAAATGTATGGGGTTTGGTACTAAAATAATTGAAAATTTAAACAGCCTTCTGACCTATATAGGCTGAAATAGGGTAATTATTTTGATGTCTTTGGGCATTTAATTTTTTTTTACAGCCGCCCGTTTTTTAAAAAAAAATGTTGAAAAATAAAATGTTCCACAAGCATTATTTATATTTTAGGGATGGCAGCCCTGTGGCAAATGACGTGACAATGACAACGTCAGTCAGCAGGACTCGGATTGACATTTACAACGGATATTTAGTCCGAGTTTACAGCTTTGACTTTTTTCGATACGTTTTGTTATTGCATTATCATGATAATTAATATTTTTTATCTTAATTTCATGGAGCTGCAGCTAAAATTATAATAAAATCTCAAAGTATTTAATAGAAACGGAAACATTAGCCACATAAAATAATTGTATTGCATAGAAATTAATAAATAAAGACTATGTGCGTTTTGTTTGTATTGAAACATTTTTCACTTTTTCCCAAAAACGGGCGCCTGAAAAAATCAGATTTAACTATAATCGAGTAGCATAATAAATAAGCTTTCTAATAAGGTACATCACATTAGCGTTTAAAAATCGTCGGAATATTATACCAATTTTGGCCTCTCCTTTGATGACATTCAGAAGTAGAGTAAGTAAAATAGCAAACATGAACATACATTACCGAAATAATAAGATCCAGGAAGTAGACGTTACGAGATTTCTGGGTATAAAGATAGATAATAAATTTAATTTTAAAAAACATAATTACATACATTATGCACTACATTAAATACATATTCTTATGCATTGTTTAAACTTAAACAAACGGTCAGTACTTCTACGGTCTTTACAGCCTACAATGGCTATTTTACACCTATTCTAAAGTATTGTGTTATTTTTTGGAGTAATTCTACGAATAAAGAAGCGGTATTTAAAGCCCAGAACAAATGTATACGAGCCATAACTGGTATAAAAGTAACAGACAGTTGCAGACCATCATTTTTAAAATTTAATATTCTAACGTTACCATGTTTATATATATTTGAGGTTATAATGTTCGTTAGGAAAAATACAAACCTCTTTAATAAGTTGCATAGCAAAAGATACAAATTCAATATATGTTTACCTTTTAATAAAACAGCGTTGTTAAATAAAAGTATATTATGTATGGCTCCACGCATATATAACCATTTACCAAACTCATTCTTGGAGATAAGTGATATAAGTATATTTAGAAACAATATCAAAACACTGTTACTAAAAAAAGCGTATTACTCTGTCACTGAATATTTACAGGATACAAATATTATACAATGTGTGTAAATTTGCATGCCTTACGGTAGGATATGGCTACTGGACACTATTGTTTGTTTTAAGACCTTCTTTTGTACCCATACTCGCAAATTAATAAATGATTATGATTATGATGTTGCACAGTTTTGTTTCATTTGCCTACACTAATGCAGGTTCACGAGCACGTAATGGTTAATAATCCACCACTAGTACATATTAATATTCGGTTAAATACAAATTTTAGAAAATAAAACAAACCTACTAACATGACGCTACGCTTCACTTTCCCGCCAAGAAGTCCTTAATGCGTTTAACGCTAAATGTAATATTTAAAACATCAGTCTGTCTCTGTCATCTTCGAACAATTGAAAGAAACATAATGATGTTTTAAAGTAGCGAAGCGAGCCTTATTCTTGTATATTTTTATTTATCAGTCAGAGAATGAGTTGTTCACAAGTTAATCATCTGATGAGTAGTTGCGGTCGTCTTAGCAATTAAAACAGTTGCTTACCGTAACTTGTCGTGTGCAATTTGTATTGAATATAATATATGATCCAGGTAAACTTCGAAATAGGCGAACAACTCCAAACGTAATTGAATCTGTTAGGTGTCGCACAGCTTTTGCAAGACGACAAAATGTTTTTCTTTCTGTATATTTATACAACAAAATGAATAGTATCTTTAATTTTTATCCAGAATGTAAACTAAGTAAAGAACTGGCTCTTTACTCTTGACTAAGAGGATATAGAGAAGATAATAAATAATTAATTTAATTTCTACAAAGGAACACATACATAGAACATACCTTACTTTCATACGCCTACTCATACACAAACACGAAAGGGAACCCACCCACACGCACACATACACACATCCCACACACACGCACACACAGTACGATATAGTAATTTAAAAATAAATTCTATTTTTGATGTTTTTCATTTTTTTTTTCATACTTTTCATTTCTGTTATTGTATTTAATTTTATTTTGTTTTTACTTCTTTTAAAATTTCATTTTGTAGCACCTAAATGTTTGTCTATTTCTATGTTGACATTAGTATCTAAGCCAAATAAAATGGGAGAGGGCGCTGACATACAGGTACTAGGCGTACCTGTATGTCAGCGCCCTCTCCCATTTTATTTGGCTTCGTTCAGGAGTCAGAGGCTTCTAACAAGTTTCTTACAGAAATTATGTCAATTAAGAATTATTTATTTATTTTATATAAAATGGGCAACTGCAATGGCTTAAAAATCAACCAACCATTCTATTTTTTTATATTTCAATTGTGAAAAACGTAGGCAATCGGAGAGGTACCCAATAATAAGGTCACTAGATCATAGAGAAATTAAGCAATAAAAATCAGTTAAGTAGTATAATCTGAGGAATCAAAAGCAGAATTGATTGACATCACCGCTGGCCCAGATTTGATGACTGATTGGACAGTGCAGCATATGATCCGTAAAGGAAAACTAGCGTGAAATATAACTTCAAAGGATTTTTTGTTAAAGCGAGCCATAGGTATGTTAGCTTCGTTAGAGATTGGGGAATTCCGGTGAAAAAGTTTCCTATGAAATACTGTTTGTTACAAGAATTTATGGAGCATGATAGGGATCTGCATGATATCAGGTTATATTTTGCTGTGCCTTATAGGTATCAATTTTCGGGCATAATATTCTTGGATAATTTCTGAGAATTTTCGATTTCATTAACTCTGTTCGGATATCACTAAATTGATGCAAGAATTAGAAACAAAGGCAATAAAAAAACAAAAACAAAATTAGGGACGACATCAATGAATCCCGGGGGTTGGGGGGTTGGGGGTTGTGTTCCGGGTATCCAAGATTGGGAGCAGTTTCAAGGAATCCTATAATTAATTAAATATATTTTTAAAAGCGTTGCTCATGTTTCACAAATAACGTTTTGTTGATTTTAATTGGTCCGGAAACATGGTATGGACTTAAGTCCATATCATGTACCAGTCCGTCGTGTTTTTTTTCACTTCCTGGAGTTTAATTAATTAAACTACAGGAAGTGAAAAAAAACAACATTAATTTCTTTGCATTTAAATGTATGTTTGCAACGCACAGGAAATTATAAATTAAGCTGTCAATAGTTGCAACTACGTTATGAATTACATGTTAAGTAGTTATATTATGAAAAAAAAATAGGTATTATATTATATATAATAGGTATAAAAATAGGGCTTTATCTTTTAAAAATAACAACCTTTTGAGAGAACTTATACTCAATATCTTTATTGCTTTACCATAATGTGTACTTAGGTGGTAACTATATAATTTATTTATTTATTATAGTATTACCACTTACAAAAAAACCCTGAAGCTTGAGAGAGGAACTTTCGACTAATCATTTTAAGATGGCATCAGCGATAATAATATTCTGATCAAAACTATTTACAAAGTAACGTTCAATGACCTCATAAAAAATAAAGAAAAATATGAGAGAGAGAAAAAAAATCAATACCTAAAAAAGAAAGTTCTTAGGGCCAAAATTTCAAGGCCAGCTAATCACGGTACCGAAAGGCCAACTGACATATTTGCCTGAACGTAACTTAGCGTAACTTTCACTTGGTACAGACATTCACAACAGGAACCCTGTTGGTCTCTTACGAGCGATTTGTGCACTCCGTAAGCATTCTCTGTCCCATTCAATCTACATTTATTACTTTTACGTGCCCCTATTTCAAGTTGCTACACAGACGCCGTATAAGATGGCCACTTTGATTAAATTTCTATGCAAAATTAGCTTTTCCCTCGAAAAGTTTGGGAATTGATGAGGTAGTTGGTCATATCTGTTTTTGAGTTCGTTTGTTGTCAATCTCGATAACCGCGCGACTTGATGGAATTTTCTTTTGATCTTACAAAATGAATCGCTAAGTTATTATAATCGAAATAATATGAAATAGGTATTATTATCATCGTATCTTGACGAGATATGAAGTGTATTATTACATTTTATGGTTACAACTTTACAGGAGTTTAAAAGGAAGTTCCGGCAACAAAGGAAGGTTATTTGAGTAATTTGAAAGTTCTTGAAGTGCCTTGAGTAAAGGCTGTGCAGATGACGTAGTGTCTTAGTTAATTATAAGATGTTTGTACACAAATAGGTAAACTGGTGTAGCTTGTGACCAAAGTAGCGGTTCACTCTGCCTAGCCTTTTCCCAACTATGTTGGGGTCGGCTTCCAGTCTAACCGGATGTAGCTGAATACCAGTATTTTACATGGAGCGACTGCCTAACTGACCTCCACAACTCAGTAACTGGGTAATACGATAACCCTTGGTAAGACTGGTTGTCAGACTTTCGGGCTTCTGACGACGCGTAATGACTGTTAAAGATCCATGAATGATAGCCGCGACTAACGGCTTAACGTGCTTTCCGAAGCACGGCGGAGTCTCGGTATGTAAAGATGGTCACCCATTCACGGACCAACCCCGGCAAGCATAGCTTAACCTGATGGATCGACCCGTGCGGCTGTTTTAACTTAGCCACGAGCTCCTCGACTCGACCAAAGTAGCGGTTGTCTAGTTAAATGAATGATCATTTGTACTTACTATCGCGGGCACCCAAATCGGACCACTTTCAAAACAAAATCCCATGCTCACGATGTCCACATCTGTTTACTGCCCCTTTTTGCGTCAACCAATAAAAAAAAGTACATAGGAATAGTTTGTTTAAATAAATTTCCCAGGCTCTGTTACAATGATCACAGAATGTCTGACCACCCTTTTTCGACCCATAGGACTACCTTACGGTGGCCCGATTTGGATACCCACGATAGTACCTACCAATACACAATACAAAACTTTAAAAATATACTGTAGGCACAAAACGCTAAAAAAAAAAAAAAAACTATTATTCTGTGAATGACTTTCTAAATGACACTGACTTATTACTGAATAGTAGACTGTAATTTAATTTTGACTAACCTAATTATTTTATGACATTGTTTAATTTATTTAATTCCTATTTTTCCTATTGTATTGTGCATATTTAAATGAATGCTTTAGTAATAAAATTACCATGTATCATAACGAATATTGTTCATCTGTCACCATTGCAATTCATTTTATATCAATTCACTTATTTTACAATAATGTTACATGCCTAATTTAAGGTAGATTATACAAGGATCACCCATATTTTAACATATGATATACTGTACCTACAATCAATGCAAATAAATGTTTATTTACTTACTTACAATACCACTCTGGCCCAAAATGACAACACGCGTGTCCGGGGACAGGCGTATTGTCATTTGTTGTCCTGACTAACATTAACTTAAAGGTACAAAAGGCAAAAAAGTCTCAATTTATAAAGATGAGGTTTTTTTTTACTAAATGATGGTTCTTACCGTTTCCTTCGCATTGTTTATCCTATGTCCATTCTTCCACCACGTGATGGACGCGGGAGGTCTTGACCCTGAACTCTGACAGAGCAGGTCGTATCTTCTGCTCGCTGATAAAGGTTGATTGGACCCGAGGATGTGGACTGTCAGTGGTGGAACTGCAAAGAAACATGGTTTTAGTAATTATACCAAGAGGGTCTAGGTGACCTTCGGTTCTTCTCTCTCACAGGTATGAGACCGGAGCCAGAGACCCAGCAGTAGATTTACGACGAGTAGACAGTAGATGATAATCTTATGATTTATGACTTATGACCCTAAACGAACTAAAAACCTGTGTTTTGGTATTAATTAAGTATCGAATAAATTGTAACATTAATATTTACAACTAATCACGTCGGGCAAAGTGTTATTGGGTTTTTCTATCTGGAATTTCTCAGTAGCAGCCCGGAGTCTGGATTTGTGTCCGGTAGATGGCAATAGGCTCGCCCTATTAAATGGGACTTAACATAGCTGGCGAAATATGGGTGTACTACCGGGTACACCTCTGCCCAACTCTTCGGGGAAACTAGACGTGTTAATATTTGCAACTAAAATCATCATTTAACGAAAACTTAGGATAACGTCACGAATTTTCTTTATATTGGAATACGAGTTTGATATTCGTTTATATACGTAATCTTCGTGTCATACAAATCATTAAATATTATTATCTCTGTAATGCTCAACTACTTGTCTGCTATAACGGTTTAATCACTTTACGAGGCTCAGTATATTTCTCCTAGTATAACGTATACATTATTTCAGTAGAATAATTTTCTTGATAATATGGCTTAAGCATTTAAGTAATCACGCAATATTTCGTGTAATGTGGTTGACTCGGTCAGTAGGAAAGAGTATTTATAATAAATAGGATTACCTCTTAGGCAATAAATGTGTTATTATGACCTCGCATGTCATTCTTGGTGAGATAGGTAGATAAACCCGTTTACGAAATATTTCATTTGTTTTCTTATGAAGGACGGATCAAGAATGGACCATTGTAGGTTTAGTCTTGACAATCTAGAGAATATTCATAGGGAAACGTCAATCACGCCCAAGGTTAAGTACTGATCTGTCTGTGGGTTAAAACACATACAGGATTTTTTTAACCAGTGCGCAAATTTTTTTTTTTTTTTTTGTATCAGTAATAGAACACTTTTTAACCGACTTCTAAAAAGGTTATCAATTCGGATGTTTATATTTTATTTTATGTTTTATTTTATGTTCATATAACTCGTTCATACATAGACGGATTTGCAGAATTATTTTTTTTGTTCGAAAGGGTATGCTCTCAAGGTGGTCCCATTGTCCCAGTCACCAAGTTCACCAGTTTCACCAAGTCAGATTCTGATGAGGGGATCCCATGAAAATCGAGGGAATTCCTCAAATTGTATAGGCACACATATAGCGATTTGGGTATTTTTTATAAGCAGGTAACTCATGCATTTGGACTCGGAAAGCACCATTTGGTGAAGTGTAACTGATGGTGAAGACCACAAATGGCCACCGGAACTACTAAATACTAAGTATTTCACGGTTCCGATTCGATTAGACACTTTAATATGGTTTCTAAATAATTTATGCTCGTCACTATGCATATGGTGAAATCAACATCAGCTCCAGTTCTCCTGGTTTTTACCAGGAGTACCTACCCCTCAGCAATTAACTCCCCTGCATCGGGAAAAGCAATATTTTGTAAAAGGTGATGAGCATTAGACTATTGTAACTTAGACAAATTACAAACAGACCCGTCGGTGGCAAAAAACTATAATACAAATCCAAAGACACCGACTTCCGAATTTAAAGTTATTATTCACTTTGTATGTGTACATATGTGTACTTTGTACGCCTATGTCCAGCAGTGGACTGCGATGGGCTGAGTTGATTGATTGATTGATTGATTCACTTTGTAGTGTTCTTTATGGAAGTCAGTTATTTTTTTGTGTAAAAAGTTTTCCATTAATTGTTTGATAAATATTTTTTTATCCGAATTGAATTTAGCAAAATATGGACACGATATATTCGTAATAATATCAACGGGTGCGCACAGTGATCGGCGCAAACCCCCTCCCGGGTGGCAGGGAGGCGGCGCTGCAGCCGGTGACATCCGTCGAGTCACTTTCCCGCGCAAGCACCGCGCCGCGCGTGTGTCGTACGTACCGAACACAATGTCATGACTTCACTAACCGCTAGTTTTACGAGACGGTGCTAGTGTATTTCTTAAGTGGTGAAAGCTTACGAGCAGTTTGAAGAATGTATGCAAGGGCGAGTATACCTCGTATGCGAGCCATTGGAATCCGTAAGAGCATTTTAGCAGCCAATCAAAGACAAATATGAAAGGAAAATTGGAATTACTCTTACAGATAACTTCAGGTTACGGCCTCAACTTAAAATAGTCTAGTTCGAACGTGATAAAATTAGCGGTCAGTAACCCGCATGCAACCCGTGCGAGTTAACTATACAGGAGAAATTCCTAGTGTGTATATATCTACGCTGCGCTGCGCGCTGACGAACGACCATAAAATCAGTTTCAAAGTAAACATATTTCATTAACGATAACTTTATTTTTTATTACTAAGACATAAAAAAAAGTGTTTGTAAACAAACATAAAAACAAAATAAACATAAAAAGTCTTTTATGTTTATTTTGTCAAAATTTGCGCAGTGGTAAATTTTTTTTTTCTATATAGGTACAAAAGTCGGGAACTTGTGTGCATGTTCCCCATGTGCTGCTGTGTGTGCATGTGTGCGTGTGTGTTATGTGTTTGTCATGTGTGTGGGGGGTTCATGTGTTAAAAAAATGTCATCACTAAGCATATAATGAAATTAAAGCACCAATTGTCTAAACAGTTAAGGCTTGGCTAGGAGTGACTCGCGAGTTCGAAGCTCATCTATTGTAGTATTTAACATCAGTTCACATTTACTCTTATTAGAACCATATCTTGCTGCAGGGTTTCAGAAGAAAAGAATGAAATATCTCAGACTGTCACATCGTCTCTAGCAAACTGAATCGGTTCTAAAACTTTAAATAAATTAAAAACGTTTTCAGCACTCAATCAGAAGTCTGGATTGTGTCATTACCTACGTTTTCATTTCCTTATTGCTAACTAGGTACATAAATTATTAAAAAGTTACTAATACTTACAATTCATATCTAAAGTGAGTGTGGTCTCAATAGGGTGCGCTCGCGGATGATTAGACGCCCTGCAAGTGAAAGCGGCTCTTACATCCGCGCGCGTTAGTGGACCGATGTGTAACACCCCTCTGACGCCATCCGCAGATAACGGGGTTGCTGGCGTGTCTGTTTCGACCTCGTCTCGAAACCATTTTACCCATGGTCTGGGACGACCTGCAAAGGATTATGATTGTATTAATAAAGGTTTTGATGTCCGTCGTGATGATCCGGTGGACGTAAATTAATGAATTTTGAATATGGGGTCGCTTTTGGGGGGCGAAATAAAAACGAAAAAAAAGTTTTTCAAACTGTACCGTGTGACATAATATCAAATGAAAGGGCTTTTTACAATTTTAAAATTATTTAAGAAAACAGATGAAAATTGTTATCTCCAAAACTACTAAGCTAGAAATTAAAAAAAAAATACAAATGATAGTTCTTTACTTATAGATTACAGGAAAAACCTGTAAGAAATCTATGATTTATATATCTATATATATCATATAATCTAAAATAATATGGTAAATCTTTCAACAATATGCGTACAAAGTAACATGTGCAGTTGGAATGTATGGGGGAACATTTTTTCAACAACAATGTTAAGTTTGTTCTTGGTATGAATTATCTTGGGATAAAAAACATGGTAGATAACATTCATTGTACGGAACCTTCACCACGCGAGTTCAACTCGCTCTTGTCCGGTTTTGAATAGGTCCGACTAATGGTTCAAATTGTGCTTAGCTGACGATAAACTTGACCCTTACCTGAACCTTTATGACTTATTGCCAAACTCCTACCTCGAATGATCATTTATTTGCATAGCTTTACCTATTTCATATTGTATAATAATGAGAAAATAATAACACCAATCCACTCGTTTTCATTGTAATTATTGCATAAAAACAAGGCTATTTTGATCGCGACTAATTTACCAGAAAATGTTGTAAACTTTACCCAGACTTAATCAATGTTAGCACTAAAAAAGTGTCAACTATAAATAAGGAGTGTACGACTTAACGCCGACAGACATTACACCGACAGACTGAACGCCGACAAGACTTTACTTCGATGGGACTCTTCGCCGACAGGACACTTCGCCGACAGGACTCTTCGCCGTAAGGGCTCATCAGGGACGCAACTTATCTCCGATAATCAGTCGTACACTCAGCTTAACAATCACTTGTTAGTTTTAATTTAAACTGGCATCGAGTTTTTGTTTTGGTAACTGAATTTACCAACAATAGAGGGGACCTGGCGCTCGGCGGCCGCTGCCGCGGCACGCTCGCTTCGCTCGCTCGCCTTCGCGCGTTAATGGTCACTGTTCTAACCTAACCTAACCCAAATCTTTATTCCCCTCTATTGTTGGTAAATTCAGTTACCAAAACAAAAACTCGATGCCAGTTTAAATTAAAACTAACAACTGACTGTTAAGCTGAGTGTACAACTGATTATCGGAGATAAGTTGCGTCCCTGATGAGCCCTTACGGCGAAGAGTCCTGTCGGCGAAGTGTCCTGTCGGCGAAGAGTCCCATCGAAGTAAAGTATTGTCGGCGTTCAGTCTGTCGGCGTAATGTCTGTCGGCGTTAAGTCGTACACTGATAAATAAGTAGTTGTTCTTAGGATAAATTAATCCCTACTACAGAACCCTTCATTGTGCGTGGTCCGACACGCACTTGGGCGGTTTTTTATTTCTAAGAATTGATATAGAAAATGGAAAAAATAAGCACGTTAAAGAAAACACCTGTAAAGGTGATAAGATCATACGTATTATGAAGTTCCAAGAATGGAATAGAGAACACCGAACACCAGCAATACGAAACGAAATAAATGTTATTTTTTCCTTTCTTATTTCTCGATAAACTTTTGGCTCGGATAAAACCTATTATGAACTTCCAAGAATAAAATAGAGAACACAGCTCCGACAAAACAATATACTAAAAAAATATATTCTTTCTTATTTTTCGGTAAAGTATTTCCTAGCATTTTTTTATAAAATAACAGACTGTCATCTTAATTATGTGACTTTATTGAAGAAACATTATAACAGGGGCTCGTGGCAACATAATAACAGCTGCATGGATTGATCGAAAGCTACACTTGCCGAGATCGGTCCGTGGATGGGTTATCCCTTACATATCGAAACCCCGCCGTGCCTTGGTAAGCACGTTAAACCATTGGCCCCGGCTGTAATTTGTACCGAAAATCTGACAAACCAGTCTTACCAAGGGGTATCGTATTAACCAGTAACTGGGTAGTGGAGGTCAGATAGGCAGTCGCTCCTCGTAAAATACTGGTTGGTATTCGGTTAGCCGACCCCAAAATAGTTGAGAAAGAACTAGGCAGATGCTGATGGTTAAAGAAATATGACAAAATACTTGTATAATATCAACTTACCCCCACTGACGTCACATTTCAACGTGAAGGTATCTCCTTCGATGTAAGGTCCAACGATGGCTTGCTTCACGTCTCCTTTGTCATCTGTGATCACCATCTTGTTTGGCGGCACTGTTGGCAAAGGATAAGCGATGTTTTTTTAATGTAATTATTAAACTTAACGACAGTAATATAGGAGTACTAACAGATATAGCAATTTAATCCATGAAGCCAAGGACACAGTGAATTCATCACTACATATTATTAATTATTATAAAACAAAGTCCCCACGCCATGTATGTCTGTTTGAACGTGATAAACTCAAAAATTACCAAACGCATTTTCATACAGTTTCCACCAATGGATGAAGTGATTCATGGGGAAGTTCAAAGTGGATAATTTATTAAGGTTTTGTGTAAATTGGCTGTAATGTGACAATGATTGTTGAAGATGTCGTAAAAATAAATCATGCTTTTTTTTTTTTTTGGGTGGGAAATCATCAAATAACTTCTCCCGCTCTGGGCGGAGCGGGAGGGAGTGTCAGACTTTTACTGACTAAAACCCACCCGTGTTCCTTCCGTTGCCTGTGTGCCAGGGCCACGATATCCCTTTCGGACAAACTCGCAACCCTGGCAGGAAATCATGCTCAAATCAAAATCAAAAATCAAAATCAAAAAATGCAAAATCATGCTGACTTAGAGCTTTACTGGCGCCGCGTAAACCAATAGAGTTATAACATGAAAACAATATGTAACTATTTATTCGGGTCTCCCTTGTTTGACCGAAAGGAATTTGACAAATTTTCACTTCCCAAAATAAATTTCGCATAATTTCATTTGCCAAATTATTACTTAGCAAAAAATCTATTCACAAAAAATTGTAACGCAAACCTAATGTTTGGCAAATGAACGTTTAAACTATAACTTGTTTACCAACTAGTACTTTTAACATTTTTTATTTAGTCAAATATTTCAGTTAGAATAACAGTTTTTACGCAAAATCAAATAAGCCAAATTTTTATTTTAGTGTGGTACGAGTAAATAATGCTTATTAGAATCACTTATGGACCCTGTCGGGCGCAGCAACATTTTAAATAAATAGGAGAGAGGAAGAGCGCTTTTATGGCTTTCCTTGTTACTAAATATTGCCTTATTTCCTATCTATCTGGTTTTTAGGGTTCCGTACCAAAAGGGTAAAACGGGAACCCTATTACTAAGGCTCCGCCGTCTGTCTGTCTGTCTGTCTGTCCGTCTGTCACCAGGCTGTATCTCATGAACCGTGATAGTTAGACAGTTGAAATTTTCACAGATGCATAGCAACAAATACTAAAAACCAGAATAACATAAATATTTAAGGGGGCTCCCATACTACAACAAACGTGATTTTTTTGCTCGTTTTTGCTCGATATCGATAACGGCAACAGGTAGACCCTTGAAATATTCACAGAATATTTAGTTATATATTCACTTTAAAAATAAATAGTTAAATTAAAATAAAAAAAATATTTAAGGGGGCTCCCATACAAAAAACGTGATTTTTTTGCCATTTTGATAGATAATGGTACGGAACCCTTCGTGCGCGAGTCCGACTCGCACTTGGCCGGTTTTTCTATTAATGCAAGTCGTTTCTGAAAATTTCACCAAACGTTTATTGTCTGAAGATTGTTTGCTGTAATAAATCATTTGATTAAAGACCAACTGCCATAATGACATTAGGTATACTTGGTAATATTTTGCCAAGTAAAAATTTGACCAAATGAAAATATGCAATATTTCGAAATCATTCGAAATATTGCAATGGTATAAAAAAAGGTTGCTAAAATTTGTTTGGGTAATGAAATTTTGTCAAAATCTTTTCGGCAAAACGGCAGGCACCCTATTTATTCATTACTTTTCAAATATTTGCAGGATTAGAAATAAAATACATTAAAAATACTCCGAGTAGGATGAACAGCAGTTACATTTTAATCTAACCCACGTGCTCAACACAACAAGCTGATACGACACTATGACAGAAAATAAATGTAGGCAATGTATGCTCTGCTAGCCGTGCGAAGCCGAGGCAAGTTGTTAGTAAAATAATAATTTTGAGTGTAAACGACAACCAGTATAACCAAGAGCTATCGTGTTACACAGTAACTGGGCCTCAAGTCTGCTATTACAATAGTGTCAGAATGATTGATCATTTATTTCATAATTGTTGATTTTGACAAGTTTGGTAATCTACAATTATAATGGCGTCATTATGACTTTACAATGGTCGGCCACTGACACTACATTGAAAGAAATTGCATTTATTGGTAATCTCGTACATAATGACAAATGAATGACATTTATACTAATGGGTTTTATAATAAGTGCAATACGACAATTCCATTATAATAATACAATTATATTACGAGAACATTGACCGACCAATGATCGACCATTATGAATTTACCAGATTACGAACTTTTAGCAAAATGACAATGGCATGACAATGGGATCGTGTTGGAATGACTGAATTTATAAAAATAGCAGACTTGGGCCCCTGGTAGAGGTCACATAGGCGGTTGCTTCATGGAAAAATCTGGTATTCAGCTGCATTCGGTTAGTGTGTATACTGTTCACAACAAAGTTGGGAAAAGAATAGGGAATAATGATGAGTAATCCAAATATTATACATGCGAAAGTGAGTTTGTTTGTTTGTTATGCTTTCACGCTAAAACGGCTGAATGGATTTTAATGAAATTTGGTACATGGGTAGATCAAGACCTGGGTTAGGAAATATGCTACTTTTCATCCTGGATCGCAGACAAAGTAGCGGGCAACTGTTAGTTAAGTATAAAGAAATAATATAATTTGTTTTCATCCCATCTATTTGAAAAGAGCCGAAGGGTTCCTTGATAAGTGTGAGCAAAATGGGTCATTTCGGCGCACTTAACAGTGACAAAATGACTTTTAAATTTGGAACACTATTTATTTAAAAAATTTGATCGAAGCGAATCGCGATCAAATTTTTTAAATTTATTTTATTTTTTTAAATTCTGGCCGGTAATAAAAAAGTGCTCCTGCCGATGCGGCATTGGTTAACCAAATAAAAAAAAATACGCGGGAGCTTCGTGAAGAGTCTGAAGTTATTACAAATAAATAAGTCCACGACATTTTCTGTTCCCAAAAAAACAGCAACAATAAACTTCCAAAATTGCGAAGACGTATCTAATATTAATTTAAATTGTTAATTTGGTTATCTAAATATAAATATTCGTCACTAGATACTAAAAGCATCTCTTATTTATTTTTCTCATAGACGGTGATGAAAAGCAGAGTGTGCCACACGGTACCAAAATTATTTGACCTCGAGCGACGCACTTTGAATCCCTCGCTACGTTTAGGATTCTACTCTAGAATCCTAAGCTGACAAAATCTACTATATCATCATCTTATTTGGCACTAACAGTGCCGCAATAAATTATAATAATACTAGTTGCACCCCACGATTTTACCCATATAAGTCTCAATCCAGTAAGAATATCGGGATAAAAAGTATCATACGTATGTCCTAATTCAGGTCATGGTCTACCCATGTGCCAAGTTCCAATCCAAATCCGTTTTGCCGTTTTAGCGTGAAAGCGTAACAAAGAGACAAACTCACTTTCGTAAATATTTATGTACTACATTATAATTTTAAAAAAAAACGAGTGTGCTTTAGACCACACGACTGAAGTAAAACTTACTAATTATAATACAACAATAGGCCTGCACTGTGTCTTAGATATACGAAACTGGCTATCAGAGAAAGAAAATGTGTGTTCGCACCTCTCTCTCTTGCCCCTACAGTAATATACGAAACGTAACTCTCTCTCTTTCTATCTTCACTAAATTATATCTCCCTCTCAACTTCCGTTCGCTAGCTTCCGTAACGCTCTCATCACGCATTCACCAGCTTACTCCCCAAGTCAAGTGTCCATAAAGAAGTTTTATTTCAAAATCGTAACTTTCCCTTGAGCCTGCGACTAAAGCGAAATTGAGGAGGAAAGTAAGACCAACCTAATTCCTCCCGAGAGTCTTTAGAGTCTTAAGAGATTATATCTGACGAAAAAGCAGGTAATCTTCCTGTATACTGATTACATACAAATTTTCGTTTCGTGTCCAGGTGCCCTCGACCCAATTCTTAAAATAAAGCCTTTTCACGAGTGGTCAAGGCTTTGGGCAAAAAAACAAATACTGTAAAATTAGGGGTTCAATGGCCATCGTTTTTAGATGATTATCCTACAATATAATGTCACCTCTTGTGCCAATAGGTACTCGGTTTTTTAGGGTTCCGTATGGTCAGAATAAAAAAACGGATCACTCATGTGTCTGGCTGTATGTCCGTCTGTCACAGCCAATTTTCTCTGGATCTAATGGACCGATTAAATTGAAATTTGGTTCACACATCAATTTCAGTGACTCACTCTTTGGAGACAACAAAGAAAAAATGTTTTGCACGCTGTACCATGTGACATATCAATTGGAAGGGCTCACTGTGAGGGTCTCGAGTATATTTTTTTTTAAAGTTATTTAAGATAATCGGTGAAAATTTACCATTCGTTATTTTCGAAACCACTGAGCCTAAAATTAAAATAAAATACAGAAAATATTTTTATACTTACAGATTACAGGAAAACCTATAATAAGTCTATGGTCTTAAAATAACATGGTACACACAGCGTCAGTATGTGCTAACCCCTCAAGTTTTAAAATGTTACACTGCTACAACATTGAATTCGTTACCAAAAAAAAAAACAAAAATAAGATTAAGAATCCGGAAAAGAATCCGAATCCCGGTTCGGTTAGTATCTGAGTTCGAATCAAAAGAATTCTTCTTTAGACTTGGATTCGAACCATCGCATTACCGACCATCGTCATATTCATACGCAGTTTGATGAACTAGCCAGCAAACTGTGATGAAATTGTAATCTACTAAAGTCCGAGTCACTTTATCTTTAAGTCTCTGTCTAATCGATAGAATGTTATTATTTGAGGGTATTTACGTTTTCTTTATAAAACTAATCCATACCTTCAAGTTACAACTAAAACGTTTGATGTATACTTTCACTTAAAGGATGTCACTTGTCTAGGGACAAGTTCGCAACATTTATCATCTATTATCTATTATGATAACTGTAAATTATCAAATCAAATTGTAAAATATAAATTTTTGTGGTAAAATAAGATCTGTTGTTGTTGTTAAATTAATAATAGCAATAATAAATATTATTAAATGATTATTAAAATATTTTATTATTCTTAATTTTTAAATTCTTTATAAATATTACTAAAACAAAATAGAAAAATACTTCATATTAAAATTATATAATGCATGACAGAAAGCACACTTTGTGCCTAGGATTTGAACCTCCAATCTTATGCACGCCAAGCGGTCTTGAAACCTACTTAGACGTTGAATAACTTTTTGTAAATGTTAACCCTATTCTTATTTGTCGTTATACGCAATAATAAAGTATAAACTTTTTATTGAAAAAAACAGTATTAAGAACAGACTGAAAAAAAAATACTAACTTAAAGTTATTTATTCACTAAACAATCCATTAATTATAATAAAATGTTTTTGCAAAATAAAAATACCAACTTGGGCATAACACGGATTTGAACGCACATATTTTTTGGGGTAACCACTGAATGGAGCTGTGTGTACCTACATATCCCAATATTGTGCGTACAAACTAATATTAATTGCAGTTGCAATGTATGGATTAGTTTGTTCTTGGGATTAATTCATCCCACCTACGCCTTTATTGTGCGTGGTTCGACTTGCACTTGGCCGCACTTTTTTTATTCTTTCTTGTTTTTTAGTAGATTCTTGTCATGCATATGATATCAACAATTATTGTGCGATGCTCACGTCGGCGTCGTTCTGAATAAGACGAGGACGACGACGTTATGAGTATATTATTTATACATAAAGCGAAAACTTTGTACCCCTTTTTACGAAAATTACGTGAACTGAGGGTTATTAAATTTAGCACCGATAAAATTTACATGGAGGAGTGCAGACAGCTAATATTTTTATATAATACTAGCTGCGCCCCGCGGTTTCACCCGCGTAAGTCTCGATCCCGTGTGAATATCGGGATAAAGAGTAGCCTATGTCATAACCATTCACACACACACACACTCACAAACTTTCGCGTTTATAATATTAGTGTGATTCATAAGAAATAAATTAAAAAACATTACACACACTAACACACCCACACACAGTACCAGGGCCTCATGACTTGAAGTTAGACAGGTGACAGAAGTGACAGCTTGAGCATGGAATAAGTAAGTACTTTTTAATAGCCTGGAATTAGTAAGTACATTATAATAGCATGGGATTAGTGTACTCATGGAATTAGTAAGTACTATATAGATTAGGGAGTAGAGTCGAATTTCGACCAGTGGGCTACCACTAGTTATACCAAATTCCTGTCAATATACCGATCCAAGTAGGTACAAAGTGACATCCATTTTCTAGAACAGAGGAAGGTATACATTTTTAAATCCACAAGCTAATAATATTTCATAAATGTATAATCATCATAATAATCCAAAACCTGATGAAAACGCTGAAATAAACTGAATAAAACATAATTAAGTTGACGTAATAAAACCAGAGTACAAATCTAGCCGTAATTATAATTACGAAGTTCATTAATTGCTGTCAATTGGAGCCAAAGTAATTGGTTTCCATTGTTCGTTACATTCGACCGAAGTTAACAGTAATTGAATGAAATCCAGTCTGTTCTTCGTCACAGTTTATTGCAGTACTTTAATTCAACGTTTTTGTTAATCTCTTGCAGTTCATTTAAAGGAGGAAATGTGGAAAGAATCTTGATAAAATGTTGGTTTATTTATGTATTTGTGTTTGTTTTGGAGTCAGTATTTACAGGAAGACACTTCTTTATTGGGCATTTTTGTAAAAACAAGCAAACAAGCAACTTGCATAAAATGATATAAGTTCGTTTAACCAAGTTAATTTTTGTAATCAATAGGTACTATCTATTTGCAAAGTTCTTGTAAAATGTCCCAGAAAAGGAATAGATAAAAACTATTATAGAACAGACTTTACCGATATTATTTTTATCATATTTGCATCGTTTATTCAGATTACAAATACTTGCAAAAAAAAAAAGTTGTTTACCAGCATAACGCAAAAGTTTTTAATTTTTTTTTAAATTATTTGTTAACAAACATGGATGCCTACACGTTTTAAAATAACTCGTTTAACGTCCTTTTTGCCAAACTAGCAAGCATACAGCAAACAAAAATAAAATTAAATGGCCCAAAACCGGTCGGCTTTCACTCTGCCAACGTTCTGCTGATCGGTCTCAAAGCATAAAATCTCAACTAAGAATATCGATAATAGCCTTAATATAATTTTCATAGCCCTATTCCTTTACTTTTTATTATTCATTTGGCATTAATTCCATTTTTATTGGACAACTTTTATGTCCAATTATTTTATAATGCTTCCCGTTGATTTATGTGAATTTCGTAATTTTTTCAGAGAGGGAGGATTGAAATTGAATGTGCGTCTCATATTTTTAATCTGCTTTGGCAACATGCATATTGTTGATTTGTAAATTTTTCAATTCATCAGGGTGTAAGTACACATAATACACTGAGTATTAATGTTTCCGTTGATAAAAAGAACTGCTTTTCATGCGATTTTGCGTTTCACCAACACCCGATGAATCGGAATATTTATAACGTCACAACAGAAAACAGAGTATTTCGAGATTAATCTTAGCTTGTTCAGTTCCTCAATTATTTTCCAATTTACGAGGATATTGATTGACACTACGAACATAGTAATTAATTCTACTTCCACAATCTTAAACAACACAATCACAAACATTAATGAAACGAGGGAAAATTTACAAAATAATTAACAGAAAATATTCCCAAATTAAAACGGATAACATGAAGATACTCTGAAATATTCCCAATTTTAACAATTTACTTGAATATCTTAGGTTGTAAGATATATTTGATAAAGGAAGAGATGGGTTCAAAGAAATGTTTCGAGTTCAAAGTCTATCGGCTCCTAGAAATTCGTTTATATCGAAGCGGCAGGCGGAATGAAATAAAAACAGAACTGTTTACTCGACGACTTATGATTGGCGGAAATGGACCAAGATGGCGGTTGTCAAGTAGTTTAAAATTGCTCTTTTTCTAAAAGAACGAAGCAGACAGTAGTGAGGTTATATTTAAAATGGATTTAGCTGTTTTTTAAGAAGAAGGGGCAGTTTTATAGGTATTTGTAACCATCCACTGACAATGCCATAATATTTTCTTTTAAAGGTATTCTTTTTAACTTGTGTATGCTATGATGGACAGACCCTTCAGCAAATCCTTGCTGAACCAGGTCCTTAACCAACCAGTAAAGGACTTGATTATAGAGAAAATATAAATCAGTTTTAAATAAGAAATAAAGCAGATACTAACTATGTCATTAAAGTTCGTAACATTTTAGACTAGACCTCATCAATAATTCTCCGTAATTTTGTACCAAAGTAAGTAATAACAGAAAGTTATGCACACAATTTAAAACAACATCAAAAATTAATTAAAACTAGCGAAACTTTGTGTTGCTCTTCTCTTCAAGACAATAAAAGATTCAGGTGTATTTACAGCCCGTTACGGGGACGATACGACTTCGAAGTAAAATGTATAAAAGCAATGAGAGAAAATGCAGAAAAGCTACTCCTTCCCATAACGAAGGATGCTCATAAAACAACACGGTTATCATCGCGTAAAAATCCTGTTATATCTAATTTGAATGTTGCTTTTAACCCGATCGATATTTAGTAGAAATTTCTACTAAATATTGGCATAATCAAAAATCCTACACACTCAGTATTTCAAAAGATATTAATAATTTAAACATTCCTTAACAATTTTGTGAATAGGGTGACCATAAATAATTCAAACTATGATCAGTTTTATTTACACTTGAATCATTCTAAACCCGTAAAATCTTCAAGGGACGCCTGAAATGGTGCCAAAAAAACGAAGAACAGGTCAAAATGGACAACCTAACAAAGCAAAGAGCCACGAAATTTTTTAGTAAATTTTGGAAGTCGACACGTAAGTTGGATACTAGGCCTGGTCTACCGGTGAGCGTAGGTGGGACCAATGACCCGGGGGGGATTGCAAATATGTTTATGGAACATTTTAAAGTGAATTCTCCACTGAGCCCTTCAGTTGCAATGACCGATGCTGAGTCTGACAGTGGGGGGCCGCAACCACTCACACTTTTTTCGGCTAAACAAGTCGATCGGTAATTCAAGGCATGAGCAGAGGTAAATCGCCCGGCCACGACGGACTCAGCATCGCGCATTTCAAACATGCGGGAGGTCACCTGCTGAGGGTCCTGCCCTGGTTTTACACAATGTGCATCAGTCACTCTCATTTACCTGCTGAGCTGATGCAAACTATTGTTACACCTATAGTCAAAAACAGGACAGGGGATATCTCGGATAAGGGTAACTATTGTCCAATCTCCCTTGCAATCACAGCGGCTAAAGTATTGGACAGTATGCTTGATTCGTGCCTGAAGAAGTATTTGCGTTTGCATGATGCCCAGTTGGGCTTTCAACTTGAGTTTTCAACCGAAAGTGCTGTGCTGAGTTTGAAGAATACTGTCCAATATTACACAGACCGCAAAACACCGGTGTATGCCTGCTTCCTGGATCTCTCCAAAGCCTTCGATCTAGTGTCATATGATGTGCTCTGGAGAAAGCTGGGTGACAGGAATGTACAGTGAATCAGTGCTTAATTGGCATAAAAATGGATACTGGGCGGCTAATTGCACAAAACGAAGGATAATTGGAACCGAGGCTCCTTAGCACTTTCAAGTTAATTAAAAAGATTTAAAGTTCAAAGTTGTAAGGCAGGACGTTTTTCAACTACAATGTTTAGTATTTTATTAGGATGAATTCATCCCAACTACGGAACTCTTCATTGTGCACTTAGCTGGTATTTTGTGTCTCATTATATGCTGCGCCAGTTTATGTTGTATGTAGTTTCATTGCGTCATGTTTACTGGGCATTCTGTATACGTCTCTCGTTTGTTGCACGTACCAGTGAAAAGAACTATCTATACAAAACTCGTATATGGTTAGGCGAGCCGTGTACACAACACGACTTGCCAGGAAGTTGAAATCGATCTTTTTAATACTGGAGAGAGTATAAATAAGGCGTTTAGGATAATCCACTTTTAGTTTATTTTTCTTTTTTAATTCTTAGTTTGCAATACTATTTGTGTTCAGTATTGTACTGATTGGTTTAGAATGATTCACGTGTAAATAAAACTGATCATAGTTTGAAGTATTTATGGTCACCCTATTCACAAAATTGTTAAGGAATGTTTAAATTATTAATATCTTTTTGCCAATATTTAGTAGAAATTTCTACTATATATTGGTGCTATTGTTATCCGATTTGATCAACTGCTAGTAGCTACGAACATTTATATTTTATAGACCATCAGGATTGAGGAGCCACATTAAATGTGTTGTATCTCCGAAATTATATAGTCTTTCCATTGTATTTTTATACTACAAATTATAACTCATTTACTACTAAATTATACTAAAAATACGTTTTAATTGGTTGACGACTTTCCGAGAAACAGCGTGATGAAATTTATGGATTTTTATGAAAAATCAAAGCATTGTAGCTATCTCAAATTCAGCCGTACAAAAACCATTTTTTGTCTACAAATTACTCAAAAATACTACTAAATCCTACCAAATTTTCAAAAACATCCGTCGGCTAGTTTTCGAGTTCTAAGGTGGCTCCTCATACCAGGTGTCTGGATTGAGGAGCCACCTTAAACGTGCTATAAGTTTTTAACGGTTTTACTACAAATTCCAGGATCGGGCCTACAAAATCAGATAATTGACTACTAAATATTGGTAGTACCCTCGTTTAAATATGAGACATGGCTTCTCAATCCGTACGGACACATGATATTGGCTTGACTACCTAAATTATTAACAATCATAATTATTTGCACGCCATAATATGGCAAATAATGTCTGAATCTGAATTTGTTTTTAATGTTATCCTGCATCCACGTTTTTATTCTTGTATAACATATATTTATTTATTTTCATTTGCCTAGCCTTTTCCCAACGATGTTGGAGTCAGCTTTCAGTCTAACCGGATGCAACTGAATACCAGCGTTTTACATAGAGTGACTGCCTATATCCAGTTAGGTTGGGCGGCGTTTGGAAAACTGCGTCAAGTCTTCTTGTCACCTATCCCGTCTGTGTGTCCTGTCTGAAGACTAAGGTCTATGACCAGTCCGTCCTGCTCGTCATGACATACGGTACCGAAACGTCGACAATGACAGTCGGGCAGGTCCACAAATTCAAGGTCGCCCAGCGCTCTATTAACCGGGCTATGCTTGGAGTCTCTTTGATGGATAAAATCAGAAATGAAATTATTCGGAAAAGAACCGGAGTTACCGACATAGCTTGCAGAGTAAGGAAACTGAAGTGGCAGTGGGCTGGCCATGTTTGTCGGAGGACCGATGGCCGATGGAGTAGACGAGTCCTGGAGTGGAGACGCACGTATCGGCAAGCGTAATGCCCGGACGCCCCCCAGCTAGATGGACCGACGACCTTAAGAAGGTGGCTGGGTCAAACTGGATGCGGGAAGTGGAGGACAGGGTGTTGTGGCGCAGCCTGGGAGAGGCCTATGTCCAGCAGTGGACTGAGTAGTATCTAATCTTATTCTCATACAAATAATTGGTATCTGGAATAGTAAACCCAATGACGTATTAATAATATTATTATTAGTTATCTGAGATTCTTTATTCGATTAATTATCGAGATTCTCGATTAAATATTGGAGAGCAGTGGTGGCCCAGTTGTAATGGTCCCGATTGAAGAGTTGTAGGTCGTGGGTTCGAACTCAAGCAGGCGCTTTACTTTGTGTAAAAAATTTCATCACCACTGCTCTCAAAACGGTGAAGGAAAACATCGTGAGGAAACCGGTATGTCCTAGAACATAAAATTCGAAGACATGTGACATCTATCAAACCGCACTGGGCCCGCGTGGTGGATTATGGCCCACTCCCTCGAGAAGAGAAGAGGCCTGTGTCTCAGCAGTGGGAACATTATAGGCTGATTATGTATCTGAGATTCCTTTTTTGCTTGGGAAACATTTTTTTTTAAGTTTTTCTATGTTACGTAAGGCTGTACCAACGATACTGACCACAGTCAGTGTTCGGACACAGCCTTAAGTTATGTTTACGTTTTGAATATTTTGGGATAAACGTCATTAATTTGTTTCTTGCTACCAAGACGATTCATTTTTTAGTCGTAAAACGAAATAGACAGACTACATTTTGATTGTCCAAAAACTGGATTTGTTTCTCAAACGGATGCTGCATTATTCAGAATATAGTTTCGGTATAATATTCACTCACACATGAAAATACTCATAGGTACCCGAACTGGAAGTCTTGAACTACTACAGTCACAAATTGCACTCGTCTGATATATTACATTTTGTTCCTTTAGAGGACCGTGTATACAAAGTCATGTACAGGAAAATGGACCTTCTGAAGATAATATCTTGAATAGAGGACATCGTGGTAGTTGCCATAAATATGAACGTGTTTTCTTTGTCTCTTGCCTGCATTTGCAAAGTAACGTATAGTTTTAGTATCATTTAAATTGCCAATTTGCATTTTAGTTTTTGTGTAGGAGTTTTGGTAAGAGAACAGGACTGTGTTGTGGAACTTTAAGTGCACATTTTTGTAAGATTTTAATTCAAGCCCAGCTGAATTAACTGAAATATTATTTGTGTAAATAAAATAACACCATAATCTTTGATATAATTATGTTGGCTATTGCGATAATCTAACGAGCACTTAATCGCATTCTAATCGATATGGTTCAGAATATTCATATTAAATCGTTCACATAAACCTAAATTAATATTTTAAATAATTTTATGTTCTAAACAAAGCCCTTAAAATCTTATTTACATAAAGGTTTGCATACAACTAGTATTATTACAATGTAGACGCAGAAATAACTGTAACACTCTCGTTATACAAAAAACACAGCACAAAAAACACATAATAATATAACCTTCCCAAAAACACATATAACCTTCCCAAATACACATATAGCATTCCCAAATACACATATAGTCTTCCCAAAAACACATAACCTTTCCTAAACACGTTTCCAAATTCAAAACGACGTACCAAAGAGGCATTTTAATAATATCAATTTGTATACTCTATGGTCCCAAGTGCGTTGCAATAACGGGGCCTTTGTGGTCGGTCCAAGAGACATACTTTATACTACAACCTACGAATAATCTTATTTTGGCAGAGCTTGCCTCTTGAGATGTGAGAGGTTGCTATGGAAACGATGTCATGTCTGTAGTCAGAACTATTAGTTAGCTTTCGGCTAATTACGTTAGTGAAACGATTTATAGAATAGAGTGTTTTAAATAAACAAAAGGAGATTTATTAGACATACTGACATTGGAGAGAGGGAAAAAATCTTGAGGTTACGCTAGAATTATAATGAAATTACTGTTTAGTATTTTTTTTTTAACTAGTTTTTAAATATAACGATTCTAGTAAAAAAACCTAGTTACGTGTCCTACTTTTGCTGTACCCAACAGGGTCCACAATAATCATATGTTGTACAGCCTACCACCTAAGTTCGCATGTGGAAGTATTGAAAACACAGTTTTCTTATTCTTTTTAACTATTCACCACTCAAATTTCTCAGTACCTAATTGCTCGTAGCAGCCTACGCCTACGGAGTAGCTATTTGCTACGCAGGGGGTATTCTGTCTTGTTCCCTTTTATTAGTATTATACCAACATAGATAAACATCAAACCTTGTTTCCGCGATGGGTTGCGCAGAGGTGTGTACCTGTAGTACACCCAAACACTACTTATATTCAAGTCCCATGTAAAAGGGGACGAGCCTATTGCCATCAACCGGGCACACATCCAGACTCCGGGCTGCTACTGAGAAATTTCAGATAGAAAAACCCAATAACACTTTGCCCGAACTGGGAGTCGAACCCAGGACCTTATGCTCTGTATTAGGGCTTGCGACCACTACACCAGTCAGGTAGCAAAATATTTACGTAGCAGTTGTTCCGTAGTACTTCATGAATATGGATGAAGCTATGGGTCTATGCAGGGATCGTTAAGACATGGCATTATGTAGCTTTCGCTGTGAGAATGATATATATATATATATTTATATCATTCATAGCTACGAGCTTCGCCCTCGGATCCGCCTACGTGATAAGTTTGCTTTTCTTGAACAATATCCTTTTTAAATGCCAAGGTTCTTATTAGGTAAGCACATATATGGTATGCTTACAGTTAGGATTTGGAAAAGATTTTTATTATTCTTGTGTTTCTTTTATTCAGTTGCTACTCGTATAATCTAGTTATGGCTTGTAGCATTATCTTATCTAGATATCACTAGTTATGGACTTGAATTTATTCAATTTTTTTTTGCGTTCTTGTGAGGCAAATAAACGAGCGGGCCCTTTAAAGGATCGTCAGTTCTCGCGTTTCGGACAATCACACCATGAGTGAAATCAGTAAAAAGAGATTCTAAGAAAAGAGATCCTAACTCATAAAGAGTTTCAATAACTGTCGGAAATAAATGCATTACGGTTTCCGTTTAGACTACAAATTAAATTGATATGTTCCGCATTCCCCTCACGAAGTTCGCCCCACATTTGATATTCCTTGTTCGCCCCACATTATGTTCCGTATTCTCGCCTCAGTTTTTTTGTAAGGAAATTATGCTTATAAAGTAAAAAAATATCGTTGATAAAATATTTTCACCAGCCTGCAAACAAGAGTAATATAGAGATATCTTCCTCGCGTTATAAACTAGATTGTAAATAGGTACATATAACCTAAGTTCGTGGCAACTAAATAATTCAGTGTAATACAGCTGTTATACATAGATATTTACCCTCAGTATTTATTTGTCGCAAAATCACTTTTTATTACTGAGCAAATTCAAAAGACAGTAACTAAAAAGTTAGTATCTGATTTACATTGACTAAAATGATAAATATTTAAATCATAGGTTATATTAATGCGTTTGTTATTAATTAATTCAGTAAAAAAATAACAAAAGAGTGGGTAACTGTGGAGTTTCTTGCTCATTCTTCCCATACGTAGCTACCTTTTGGAAGGGGCAACTAGAATCAATTCTATTTTCATGTAAATTTTGACGCTCAAAGGTGCCTTTCAGGTGCCTATTCTTAATAAATGATATGACTTTGACTTTTGCTTTATTCGAATCACTCATTGACATAAAATCTGCCTAGCCTTATAGTTTGGGTCGGCATCCATTCTAACCGGATGCAGTTGAATACCTGGATTTTACATGGAGCGACTGCTGATCTGACGTCCTTATCCCAGTTACTGGGTAACACGATACTCCTTGGTAAGACTGGTTGTCAGACTATTCGGACTACCCTTAACGACTATCAAAGATCTACAAAAGACAGCCCTTCGACACTAACATTATAATAAGTATAATCATAGGACATATTTAATATTAGAACGTACTCAGTCGATCTTTTAATATTAGAACGTACTCAGTCGATCTTTTAATATTAGAACGTACTCAGTCGATCTTTTAATATTAGAACGTACTCAGTCGATCTTTTAATATTAGAACGTACTCAGTCGATCTTTTAATATTAGAACGTACTCAGTCGATCTTTTAATATTAGAACGTACTCAGTCGATCTTTTAATATTAGAACGTACTCAGTCGATCTTTTAATATTAGAACGTACTCAGTCGATCTTTTAATATTAGAACGTACTCAGTCGATCTTTTAATATTAGAACGTACTCAGTCGATCTTTCAATAAAACTCGAACATAGCCAGATATATTTAACTTGTTTATAGAAAGAAGACATTAATATTTTACCTCAAAGTAAATTTTCTTTGAATGCTTTTCGCCAGGCACGTCTAAATTTATTATTTTACTAACTAATGGTTTTCTAAAGTTACCAATAAGGATTTTCTAGGAACCAGTACCTATATGCTACGTCTATTTTTTTTTTGTGTAGTAGTTAAGTATTTTCCAATGAAAATGTCGTCATTCTATTATGAAATTTAGTTCTTTGAAGATAAGAATTATTAAAAAAAAATTGAAAATAGAGATAAATATTTAAATAGAGCTAGTTATTAGGTTATGTTTCCAAGAATTAAGTACCTTGAGGTTTTCAAAGAGCTTTCTTAACTCATATTATATTTCTGTAAAAATGTTTGATGAAAAACTATGTAATTATTTGCATATTTATTAATAATATATAAAGAAGTTATTAGTAACTGAATTTCATTTTAGGTACAACCTTATCTAGATAATCTAATATAAAAAAAAAAAAACTAGATATTCCTTTAGTGTTCGTTATACATCAGAACCAAGGAAATTATTTTTACGATGCGTTGACTAATGAGACACAGTGTATCTATATTGTTGGTTTAACGTCACTTCATCGATTAAATGACTTACCAATAACTGTCAAATTGACTCTTGAGTTCCTCGTCTGGGCTTGTTTGAAGTCCACCCTACAGCGGTAGACGCCTTGGTCTGAAGCCTTCACCCGGTCTACTCCAAGCTCGGCAGGTCTTCTCTCCGGGAGGAAGTAAGCCCTCGATGCGAAGACACTCTCGTCTGACCAGCGTTCTGCGACGCCGAAGTCTCGCTCTCTGGCGTCGACACTGGAAGAAATTGTAAAATTATTGCCACTATTTTATGATATATCATGAATACCATTAAATTAATTATTTATTGTCGTTAACTGACTTCAAGATACAGGACAGGATAACCGTCTATTATATCGTGTATATTTTAACGTAGAGTGAAGAACTACTTTTGTAAGTAAATAGTCTGTCCTTAATCGGTAACAGTTTGACCTTAAAACCATCTTTCTTTCTTAGCAATAATTAAATTTTTCGTAATTTAACTGTTACAACTGACGATATGCTTGACCGTACTTATTCAAAATAGAAAAAAGCGAGCCATTCCTAACTTTTAAAATTAAATGAAGATATTCTTATTCTGAGACAAACTATCAGTATTGTAAAGCATATTTTAGGTCATAATTGAATGAGCTCTATTCATTTCCATTATCTGACTTCTACAAGGTTCACTGAGCTAACAAATGACCCGATAAACTAAATTGTCCTCCAATTATTAAAGCTTTACTTCCATTGGCCTTAAGCCAAAAAACTTGATCCAGATACAATTTTTACACCAAAGAAAGGAAACAAAACTGTTTTCTCACAAAAGCGGTAATCAAAACCATTCTATTAATAACTGAAAATCAAATTAACTGATTAAACTCGAGCCCTTGCCGAGTTTAAAGTTGTTCTTGTTCGAGTTTGAGAAGGAAGCCTATCTAGTTTAACTAAGAACTTGTGTCTATAGGTACTGTTCGAGTTACAGAAACCTTCATATTTTATTGATTAAAGTTATGTTAGTATGTTCGTCTTCGGTTCCTGAAACTCTCAAAAACTTTAGAGTTGTGTGGGGGGGGGGGGATATTGATACTGGCTGGTAAGATGAAATGAGATGTATTGTCTTAAGGCCCATCGTCCACGAAGCTACTCAAAAGTAGTGTTATAAACTTAAATGACCAACGTGTATCCACAATATCACAGCACTAGTATTACAACACAACAGTACACGAAGCGACTTACTAAAGGCCTATTCAGATATATGCGATATCGATTTTGTGCTCGGTACCGATACCGAATCTGTACGCCGAAACACCTGTAACGCCGATAGCACATCTCCGCCGTGATACCATAGCAGCGAAACCGCAGTAGTTCAATTCAAATGGCACGCGTCATGTTTCGCTACTCACATCCGATTGCGATCCGAACATGACGCGAGCCAGTTGAATTGAACTACTGCGGTTTCGCTGCTATGGTTTCTTGACGGAGGTGTGTTACCGGCGTCACGTCGGCCGAAACTACGGAATTTGTATTTAGGGAATAGACCTCCTCTATCGCTACCGAGCGCGACAGCGATATCGCGTACCAATTCAGTATCACTACCGAGCGCGACAGCTATATCGCGTACCAATTCAGTATCGCTACCGAGCGCAACGGTGATATCGCTTATATCTGAATAGGCCTTTACGGGTTATTAATAAGTTTGTTTGTTATGTACGACCCGTCATTCACCGCACTAGTAACTTTGGTGATTTGAGTTTGTAATTGGCTATGTTTGAGTAGCGTCGTTGACGAACGGACTTCTGTGATCCGGAACGCTATGTATCAATATATCGAACCCCGATGCCACTTAGTAATCATAAAATACCCAGTTTAAAGTAGGTAACTCGATATCCTAATAGATTAATTAGCCCACCCTGGAATGTTTGAAAAACTGGGAGATAAATGTGTGTTCAAAACTAGATATCCTTGTAGATTAATTATTCCAAATATGAAAACGGATATATTATGGGCAAAGTCCGCACGCAGACGAGTCCTGGAGTGGATACCGCGTATTGGCAAGCGTAGTGTGGGACGCTCCCCAGCTAGATGAACCGACGACCTTTAGAAGGTGGCTGGGTTAGACTGGATGCGGAAGACGGAGGACAGGGTGTTGTGGCGCAGCCTGGGAGAGGCCTATGTCCAGCAGTGCACTGCGATAGGCTGATTTGATTGATGGGCGAAGTTGCTATCCTATTTGTATTCAGATCTATAACAAGATTCCCATCCAAATGAAAGAACTTCCAATGGTCGCTTTGGAAAGGCTTTACGCAGTTGGTTAATTGAGAATTCTTTCTGTACTTTAAAATAATTCCTTCAGTTTAAATTTAATGTTATTATTTTATGATTAAATAATTATGTTAAACTACTATAATACTACCATTCTAAGAACTTTTGTAACCATATTCATCTGCAAATAAATCTTTGACTTTGACTATGAAGGAAACCTCAAAACCGGGCATTAGAGTACCTTGACTTGAAATAATAACTGGCATTTAGGGTTAACTTAATATTTATTATTAAATAGATAATAATAAATATCAAATTAACCCTAAATAGCTTAAACCTAAAGCTTCCAATAAAATACTAAACAACTCCGTATCAACTCGGTTGTTACATAAATTTTCCTTGGCTATAATAATTCTATTGGATTACAGGGTTCTATTCTCTTTTGGCTCAGAAAGAACAATGAGCTACGGAATGGATTGAACATAATAGGTGACCATCGCAAGATGGATGAACAGCTAAACTCAATCTTTATTTTAGTTCAATAAAAGTCAGATGCTTAAGAGGCTCTGGTGAAACTGAGGCGAACCCCGCGCGGCATGCGGCACAAATTTTGCTCGCGCCGATTGTATCATTTAACTTGTATTTAAACAGCGGCGCGAATAGTCGCGTGACATCGTGATCTTTAAAAGTAGAAACGCATCGTCACATCTTCCATCGCCCGCGGGATTCACCTCAGTGCTTAAAAGTGTCAATACGTTTTGATAACTCCTACTGTGATATACTTTTAGCAAATTCTCACAAAACGAAATAGCCACATAAAATAATATTCCAAGTTTTCTTTTACTTAAAAATCAAAATAGCATACTGTGAGTTCCTCAAGACTTCTTTGTAACAAGTGTATAGCGTGAATGTTTGAAAATCTCTGAGAATATTTCCGCCGTTTCCTCATGAAAGTTTAAAAGGCGATATTTGTTTTAAATTCTTTTACTTTCAACTTTTTTCTTTGTTCTTTGTCTAAGTGAATGCCGCGTTTATTGTCTTTCTTTTTATCTATTTTTTTAGGTATTTTACTTGTAAAAGCATGATTTTCGTGACATATTGTGCTTTTTCAATACTTCTGAAAGCATTATTTTCCATGATTTTGAAGATTTTTTCAATAACAGCACAAAAAACAGTAAAAAATAACTATTAAAATGTTATTTGATTTCAATTTTGTCAACCTATAAAACCTTCGTTAATAATCTAGATTAAAAATAATGATAGGACAAATTATGCAAACATCGCCGAACTTATAAACACCACTTTTGACAAAATTAACAATTAATCGACAACCAACAAATTGACATAAATTTTTAATTCTAACAAGCACAAATTTACGATAAGCCGGCCAAAAAGCAATGATATACTAAAACTATGTATTTTCCTTTTACTCGAAAGGTACCTTTAATCTACAAATAGGGTTCAACGAAGCGTGTCTGAGTCACGACCCTTTTAAGGCACCTCATCCATAGTAGAATCATGGACTAGAGAAATTTGCTCTCGAGGAGTAATGCAAGCTAAGTCGATGTTGTATATCATATTGAAAGACGGTTCGTGATTTTAGGAGAACGGCAGTATAAAGGTCGGTGCATACTTAAATTGTCGCTTTAATACCGTATCTGTATAGCTTCAATAAGGTAGCAACTACGGTTTATAAAAAAATATAATAGAACGACTTGAAGCTCCCTTCAGTTACAATTTTGTACAGAAACGCACTTTAATAATAATGGAACTAAAAAATCATGTGCTCTGATGCAAAATCAACTACAAACTAGGCGTTTGCTCATTCACATTGACTGCAGTTCAGATGATACAGGGGGCCGATCGCGCTATTTCTCAACGTAATTACCGTTCGAACGGAACGTTTTTGGTTTTGGTTTAGTTTTGGTTTAGCTGATGTAAGAAACGGTATCGCGCTATTTTTTGTGAGAGTATTCTCGTACCTAAGCCGAACTATAGGCCAGATCTTGAACAATGGCAATAATACTCGTATTCAGGAGCTGCATGATAACGTTAACACCACCATTGTTCCAGTTTGAGAGAAAAATGGAACTATAAACGTCGGAAAGCTCTAACAATAGGTAGCTAGCACTTCATGAGTCAAAGCAACTCAGCCTATCGCAGTCCACTGCTGGATATAGGCCTCTCCCAGGTTGCGCCACAACACCCTGTCCTCCGCCTTCCGCATCCAGTCTGACCCAGCCACCTTCTTAAGGTCGTCGGTCCATCTAGCTGGGGGGCGTCCCACACTACGCTTGCCGATACGCGGTCTCCACTTCAGGACTCGTCTGCTCCATCGGCCATCGGTCTTTCGACAAACATGGCCAGCTCACTGCCACTTCAATTTGCTTACTCTGCAAGCTATGTCGGTAACTCCGGTTCTTTTTCTCTAATTTACTTAAAAAATCACAGAGCTTTGGTACACCTTCAGAAGATGCAAAGGCGATGAAGCGAAGCTTTTCTTATACAGAGTTGAAGCGATAAATGTGTGCCAACCTTAAGCAAGTAAGTTCACTTCACCCGATAGCTTGGAACGTCAAAGGCCACATTCGATACTTTTTGCAGCGAAACACACTCGATGCACTCAAAACTTTTTCGTATGCACGGAGTGGAGCAAAAAGTGAGCTCAAAGGATAAAAATACTTTCTCAGAGCTTTTTATCAACTGTAGTTCAAAAATATGTAAAATTATTACAGATTTCAAGTGATCAATGGTGTTATTTTATTTTTGTATCGGATTGGGGAATTACACTAATATTATAAAGGCGAAAGTTTGTGTGTGTGTGTGTATGTTTGCTACTTCTTCACGCTCAAACGACTGGACCAATTTTGATAAAATTTTGTATGGAGGTAGCTGACACCCTGGATAAGGACATAGGCTACTTTTTATCCCGATATTCCCACGGGATCAAGACGTACGTGGGTGAAACCGCGGGGCGCAGCTAGTTATTAATAAAATACCCTTTACGTTATGCCCGTGGAGGTGAACTTTTGCAGGCCTAGATTTTGTAAATTAAAATAGAGTGTGATGAAAAACAAATTAAAGTCTTTATTTATCCTCCCTGGAACGCCATACAGCAATTACACCAACGGAGCAAAAAAGTACTTCATGTGCTGCTATCCATCTATCCGGTGCGCGGTGGACATCGAACGGGCGGCGATGGATCATGCACACTCACGCAGCGTCAAGACACTTCTCCATGTTTCCATAACTCCATCCATATTGCGGTTTTATGTTCGCTTCATTTTAGTGCATATTTAAAAGAGCATCCGCTACAATAAATGGGGAAGATTTCATTGTGTCGGACTAGAGTAATCGTAGTATAATATGTTGTTATTTGATTGATGAAGACAGCTGCATCTTTAAAAAATAAAAACAAATGTGCCCATAAAGACATTCCCTTTGTGGCTTGGCAAAAGGAAGCCACACCATTTCTCTTCCTGTAAGTTTCGGTAAAAGACGACTAAGGGTGAATTTCACAAATGAAACTAAATGCGATCAGTACAGCAGTGGCAGCCTAGTGGCAACAGCCACGACTTACGAGTTGTGGGTCGTAGGTTCGAACCTGGACAGGCGCTTTACTATGTGTAAATTATTACATCACCACTGCTCTCAAAACGGTAATGGAAAATATCGTGAGGAGACCGGGATGTCCTAGAACTAAAAATTCGAAGACATGTGACATCTACCAACTCGCACTGGGCTGGTGGATTACGGCCCGTTACCTCTCATTAAGAGGAGGCCTGAGTCCCAGCAGTGGGAACACTGATTATGTAATTATTGTTGTAAGATATTGACACTGACTGGTCTTGTACGCGATTTAGATGCGCTAATCACGTTCAGATACATGGATGGAATTCACCCTAAGAGACTATGCCAGAATATTCAAATTTTCACAGATATTATTAAAAATATAGTCTATCGGTGACTGCGATTGCAAAAGTTTCAGCAAAACGAGTGTTTGCAAAATTAAAACGGTTATTGAAATTACTTTGAACTAAGTTTAATATGAACATTGGCAACTTTAGGCCCTCTTCACTGGGTTCATACAAAATTAGTATTAAAATTTAGATATTCGGCAAACTGTTCCAAAGTTAGATTTTGTTAAAATATTATGGCGTACATAGAGATTGGTTTGTAATAATATTAGACTAAGTTTGTCAGTTAGGATCATTTATTATTATAACATACCGTAAAACGGGGTGAATAGAGATGCAGGGGCCAGCAGGGGTGAATCGGGACGCAATTTTAAAATGGATTTTAACGTCGAAATAATATAGTCTGTTGCCAAGAATGACACTATTAATCGTTAATTAAAATACAGGTAAAAGGCATTAAAGTCCTTTTTGGCAACAAACGATATTATTTCACACACATACTCACGCATTCATATTCATATAAGTTAAATCAGGTCATAATGGGTTTAATAACATACATAAATAAAGGTTTCTTTTGTACACGAAGTTACAGTAGAACACTGACTCCTAGGTCACAGGATTCCCCTAGTTTAGAAGGCAGGGTTCTTCACTATTTGTGCAGCCTTTTCCCAAAATCAAATGTACCTATTGTGAAATGTATTGGAATTGTTTAAAAGGGTATTTTGTGTCAATAAACATATTTTATTATTTATTTATTATTATTTTACAATTGCGTCCCGATGCACCTCTACATCCGCATTCACCCCGTTTTACGGTAACTACAACGTGACTAAGTCGTGGACCAGTATCTTTTGTAGTACCATCTTTACAAAATGTTGTAAAATGGTAAAGAAAAGATGATTGACAGTCATCAAAACACCATCCCTAGTGCTGGAAAGATCCATTCGTTTGCCATTTCGGATTAGGCCAAGTGTTGATATGACCTAACAGTTTTCGTATACTAGCCCTTACTAGCTTTTGCCCGCGGCTTCGCCCGCGTGGATGTCGGAAAAAATGTCACGAGAACGTACTACCGGAATTAAAAGTACACTGTGTTAATCCAGATTATAAACCATGTTACCAAATTTCATCTAAATCCGTTCAGCCATTTTTGCGCCAACCGAAACAAAACAATCCCCTTTAAAATTGACTACCCCTTTCTACCCCGCTAGGGGTAGATTTTTTGATAACATACACCTTTTCCTTTATTTCCGATCTTAAATATAAATACCGAGTTTCAAGTTAATCGAACCGCGCGATATATCTTTCCATACAATAATTTTCCCCCACAAAATTCAACACCCCCTTTAAAAGGTTGTTTTCGAAATTGTATGTTTATATTGCTTATGGTCGTTTTATTTATTAAGAAAATATAGGCATCAATTTTCAAGTTTATTGATCAAAGGAAACATAATTTTGATATAAACTAACCCCTTTTCACCCCAAAAGGAGTTTATTATTGAAAAATATTCAATCATGTGTTATTCAATTACTTTGGAGTTTATCAAGACGCACAGTAAAGGCCTACCCTAAAACTTAAAAAACCCCCTTTTGCCCCGTAAGGGTTACATTTGAATAAACCCAAAAACATGTAACGCTTTATATTCTGTGCGCATTAGGTATATATAAAATACCGAGTTTCGAGTAAATCGGACCGCGCGTTAAAATTCTTCCATACAAACTTTAACATCCCCCAATCCCCTTTTAACAAAAACAAAAAATTATTAACTTTATAATTTACTTAGGTTAGTATTCGTGCCAAGTTTCAGATTTATTAACCCAAGGAATAAGATTTTTCATACAAACGAAATCCCCCCTTTTCACCCCTTTAAAGGTGAAATTCCCAAAAACCCCTTCCTAGCAGATGCCTACGTCATAATTTAGAGTTAATCAAGCCACGCAGTAAAATCCTCCCTTGTCAAATTGATTACCCCTTTTCACCCCGTCAGGGGTCAATTTTCAAAAAACTCTGCTACATATTATTATTCATTTTTGTTGCTGAGTATTAATACCAATTTTCAAGTTAATCAAGCCACGCAGTAAAATCCTCTCTTGTAAAATTGACAACCCCTTTTCATCCCGTTAGGGAACGATTAAAAAAAAAGCTGATACATTTTAATCTTTATTTTTGGTTTTAAGTATAAATACTGAGTTTCGAGTTATCGGACCGAGCGTTACAATTCTTCTATACAAACTTTGACATCCCCCAATCCCCCTTTAAAAAAACAAAAAATGACAACTTTATAATTTACTTCGGTAAGTATTCGTGCCAAGTTTCAGGTTTGTTAACTCAAGGAATAAGATTTTTCATACAAACAAAACCCCTCCATTCACCCCCTTAAAGGTCAAATTTTCAAAAACCCCTTCTTAGCGGATGCCTACGTCATAATAAGCATCTATGTGCCAAATTTCAACCCAATCCGTTCAGTGGTTTGAGCTGTGTGTTACCAGTCAGTCATGGTTTCCTTTTTGACTACCCCTTTTCACCCCGTTAGCAGTAGTTTTTTGAAAAACCTTGATATAAGTTATTCTATATTTTTGGTTTTAAGTACACATACTGAGTTTCGAGTTAATCAGACTGCGATTTAAAATGCTTCTATACAAACTTTGACATCCCCCAATCCCCCTACGGGGGGAACTTTGAAAAAACAAAAATAGAAACCTTTATGATTTACTTAGGTAAGTATTCGTGCCAAGTTTCAAGTTTATCAACTTTATTATTTTTACTTGAATACAAAATTTTGCGAATGGACAACTTCAATACAAAACTTTATCCCCCTTTTCACCCCCTTGTGGGTTGAAATTAAAAAAAAAACAACGATTTACGTTGTATCAGCCAACCATAAGCCGAACTAGTAGTGAATTTAACTTAAAAAATAAAGAACTTTAATTAAAAACAAAATGTCACCCCTTAAGGGTTGAAATTATAACCACACCATTGCGTTAGCTTCCGACCATAAGCCTAGATAATAAATTTAGTGATTTCTACATTCTAAAATAAGGGCTTTCCATACATAACTTCATCCCGCTTTTTAACCCTTTGGGGGTGCAATTATCAAAAACACTGAAACACTTAAATATTAATTTTCAATCGTCAGCCTAAACACAAAATCTGCAGATCCCAACTTCAAAACTGACGGACTTTCATATAAACTTCCATCCCCTATTTTACCCCTTTAGGGGTGGAACTCCCAAAAATCCTTTCTTATTCCTTGTCTACATTATAAATAGAACCTCTGTACAAAATTTTAGCTTAAAAATAAAGAACTTTAATTAAAAACAAAATTTCACCCCTTAAGGGTTGAAATTATAACTACACCGTTGCGTTAGCTTCCGACCGTAAGCCTAGATAATAAATTTAGTGATTTTTATATTCTAAAATGAAGGACTTTTCATACATAACTTCATCCCTCTTTTTAACCCTACGGGGGTGGAATTATCAAAACCACTGAAACACGTATATATTAATTTTCAATCGTCAGCCTAAACACAAAATTTAAAGATCCGAACTTCAAAACTGACGGACTTTCATATAAACTTCCATGGAATTCCCAAAAATCCTTTTTTATTCCTTGTCTACATTATAAAGAGAACCTCTGTACAAAATTTCAGCTTTTTAGGTCCAAGGTTTTAGGCTGGGCGTTGATGAGTCAGTCAATCAGTCAGTCAGGACTGGTCTTTATATTTATATAGATGTAGCAGCACTAGGAGTCTGGATTTGTCCTCGGGTAAATAGCACTAGCAGGAGTGGAATCATTATAAGCTGATTATGTTAAATAGCACTATATTCCATGTGAAATAAGATTAGAAATTGAAAAACACATTTTTTACAGTCCGATTTTGACTTTCATTGCTTTAGTGGCATGGCAAATGGCAGCTGTAATAACGTTTTTAGTTTTAATGCCATCCCTATGCCTACGAAATAGAAGTATGACGTTCGAAAAGTGCTGATTCTCAGCCTAGTTTAAATAAATGACTTTTGATTTTTAGTCAAAATCGGTTGTTGTATGCAGCACTTTTCGATCAAACTTTAAGATCAAAATCAATAAATAAATATTTTATTTGGTATGGGCACTTATCAAACGTCAGAAGCTAGGTTTCCAATTGGTCGTTTCCTATGGAGAATTAAACTCCACGGTTACTGTTTTAAAAATAATGGGCTTTTACAATGTTTTCAAGTTACAGTGTTAATAGGTATGGGAGGACAGTGTAGGCCCGTCAACAATTAATACCGAGTACTTAACAAAATAGAAAATGGTTTACAAAGCTAAAGTCTATTAAACCTACAACGTTCTCACATTCACAAATTAAAAAAGAATCTATATAAAATATTACTAAAATAATAAAAATAAAAACCTATTTAAACCAAATGACAAGATTGCCATTACAACAAGTAAAAAATCTGAATTAATATTTTGTCCAAAAGTCACTAATAAATATTTTAAATTAAAATTGTAGGTGAATGAAATGAAAGAATGTAACGTTTAGTATAAACCAATTTATTCTTACCTGTAGATAGGCGTGCCGAGATCTTCTCTGTACCACAGCACCAGCAAGACGGCATCATCTTCATCCTGTGTCGCGATGTCGCACGGCAGGTACACAGGCTCGCCGGCCACGGCTACCACTTGTGTCATCGGTACTGTGGACAAGAAAATAAATGTTATTAATATTTTGTTAGTGCAAATTATTTTGTGAGCAGTACAACAGCACACATAATATAATAAATATTTATATTATTATACCAGACTCTAAGAAAGTGGAACGGACTTGTGTAAAGAACAAATCAACACTATTTCAGGTTTTAGAATAATTATCAGGTAAAAATGTAACTTTAAAATTGCTTTTTTAGGGTTGCGTACCCAAAGGGTAAAACGGGAATCCTATTACTAAGACTCCGCCGTCTGTCTGTCTGTCCGTCTGTCACCAGGCTGTATCTCATGAATCGTGATAGTTAGACAGTTGAAATTTTCACAGATGATGTATTTATGTTGCCGCTATAACAACAAATACTAAAAAAACAGAATAACATAAATATTTAAGGGGGCTCCCATACAACATACGTGATGTTTTTGCTTGTTTTTGCTCGATATTGATAACGGCAACAGGTAAAGCTTGAAGTATTCACAGAATATTTAGTTATAATATATATTCATTTTAAAAATAAGTAATTAAATTAAAAGAAAACAAATATTTATTTATTTTCCCATACAAGAAACGTGACTTTTTGCTGTTTTTATAGATAATGGTACGGCAGTGTACGACTAAACGCCGACAGACACTACGCCGACAGACTGAACACCGACAAGACTTTACTTCGACGGGACTCTTCGCCGACAGGACACTTCGCCGACAGGACTCTTCACCGACAGGGCTCATCAGCGACGCAATTTATCTCCGATTACTAACTAAATACGTTTAGCCCTCAACGAATTTAAAACATCGTTTTGTTTCTGTAAATTGTTTGAAGTTGGCGGAGACAGTGATATTTTAAAAGGATAATAATTTTCCAGGCGACTAATAACTTAAAGGGCGACTAACTATTTGCTACTAAAATAATAACTTGGCGACTAATAACTTAAAGGGCGACTAACTATTTGCTACTAAAATAATAACTTGACAGCGATTAAATATTATTTCTTAATCGCTGCAAAGTCATCTACTGTTATTGAATCATTTGGGTTAGGTTAGGTTAGAACAGTAACCATTAACAAGCGAAGGCGAGCGAGCGAAGCGAGCGTGCCGCGGCAGCGGCCGCCGAGCGCCAGATCCCCTCTATTGTTGGTAAATTCAGTTACCAAAACTAAAACTCGATGCCAGTTTAAATTAAAACAAAACTAACAACTGATTGTTAAGCTGAGTATACGACTGATTATTGGAGATAAGTTGCGTCGCTGATGAGCCCTGTCGGCGAAGAGTTCTGTTGGGAAAGTGTCCTGTCGGCGAAGAGTCCCGTCGAAGTAAAGTCTTGTCGGTTTTCAGTCTGTCAGCGTTGTGTCTGTCGGTGTTTAGTCGTACACTCATGGTACGGAACCCTTCGTGCGCGAGTCCGACTTGCACTTGGCCGGTTTTTAATCTTAAAGGCTGGCTTGTAATTAAGTAACCTGGTTGTTTTAAAAAAAGTATAATTATTTTGTGAGCAGTCGTGGCCCAGTTGTAACGGCTCGAACAGCAGGCACTTTGTGTTATTTATTTTATCACCACTGCTCTGAAAACAGTGAAAGAAAACATCGTGAGGAAACCGGCATGTCCTAAAACCAAAATTTGAATACATGTTGTGACATCCACCAATCGAGAGCTGATTATGTATCTACCAATATACAGTCGCCAGCACATCAAGTTAATGAATTAAAACCGTAATATTGTGGAGGGCTAAGTTTAAAATCGAATGAGAAAATTTGACAGTTTGTGGTAACTTGGTGACTGTACAACTATTTTCACGAGATATGAAACTATACATTTCGAGTGTAAGCTAACCACTTATTGTACGAAAAGCCTGTACGGGGTCTTGTGTCGTCGTGTACAGGCAGGTTTCGTCCGGCGTATCCTGAGCAGTCAGCCCCCTTACCAACTTACTGATTAAAAAATATTTTTATCAAGGATTGAGTTGTTTTTTGGTTGATTTTCATAATGTCCATACTAGAGATGAAAATTAAGATGTTTATGATTTAGATATTCACGATAACACATTAATTTGACATGAACGTTTTAATTTTTATTAAGTACACTTTAATTAAAACATGACGTATCGATTCTCAATTTTTTCCGTGTTGAAGCGAAATTGTCACCATCCACTATGAATTACCAAATAAATAATAGCTGTTATCCTATTTATTTTATTAAAACTCACATTTCCATCATTGCAAAATATTTTGCGATTCACAACCAAACATTAATTGTAATTTAACAAAATGATGTATTACATTATAAAGAAAATTGACAATTTTTATCATACTTTTGTCAAGAACGACGCGGCGATGACATCTTTTGTTGTTTTAACAATGTATTTTTTTGTTTTATCTTTGGTTCCCGCGCGTTTGCTATTTATTGTCAAGGTATTGTGTCATTCAGCCTATATTTTTTTTCAATCTTCTGAATTAAAATATTTAATGAATACCATTTTTTTTTTATTTGTAGCTTTTTTATAATTTGAAATTGGAACACAGGACATAAAAGTTAACAGCCATGATGCATGGTCAAGGTATTATGTCAGTGAGCATAATAAAACATGCATAACGTTTTAAAATTAATTTCGTTTTGCAGCATTTATTTATGAATTTGTAATTGGAACACAAAATCCACAAAGCTCAAAATCCACAGCCATTTTTATGTATTTTTTTTTGCCATTAAAACTGTATGGCTTGGCTTTTTTATATTAAAGTTAGAACGATTCTTCTTTATAAATAAGTTCAACAGTTTATTTCTTAAATCCTTGTAGCTGTTAAAGTTGCCTTACAAACTGTAAGAAGTTTTGTAGTAAAGAGAGTTCTTCGTCAACTATGGACTATTAAATTGTCGTTTGACGTTAAACTATAATTTTTACAACGTACATTGTACATTATACGACCTTTTACTTCACATAAAAAGAGGGCAATGAATATTATAGCTCACATGCATTTTATTTTCAGATAAAAGACAATATTGTTTTAAAACTTCATGGTTTTATCAAGGTGCAGTAGCCCGCATGTCAGTGGTAACAAAACCAATACAAGCTGACCTCGTTCTCCATTAAAACTCCGTACGGACAATTTATTTGATGATTAAATCCTTTATTTTCTGAAATACGAAAAATTAGTTCAATCCCTGCATTGGATAAATAATTATTTCAAGTCTGGCAGTTTGTTCGCAGTTTTAACAATAAACTATAAATTCATGGAAAAAAAACTACGTTTTTAGCGTTAAAAGAATTGTCGTCCTATTTCCTATTACGTCCTATTCAGAACATTATACAACATTACCCAAATCATGGGGCGGGAACATCGCATAATACATTTCCGTGAATATGGATCGTCGGCCGTACTCCCTCACGTCGCGTCGCCAGAGTGGACATGAGTGCTTTTTGCGCTCAACTGAGTAAAAGACTTGCAACTAGCACAAGCACATGTCAAGAAACTTACAAGTCCTTTGGAGTTTCTCTGAGGAGGTTTGAGAAAAGGATCTAGTGTTGAGAAATAAAAAAAAAGTGAATGCGTCGTGCAATTCACTTTTTTTTTATTTCTCAAGTTCTGGTTCGTATACTCATAGACGATTCAGCCAGGCCTTTCCTTTTCCCTATAACCTTATTAGATGCACAGGGGGTCTACTGCCCTGCCGGGGTTGCGAGTTTGTCCGAAAGGGATATCGTGGCCCTGGCACACAGGCAACGGAAGGAACACGGGTGGGTTTTAGTCAGTAAAAGTCTGACACGCCAGAGAAGAGTCTCGGAGTCGCTAGCTGTGGACGTGGCAGGCGATTGGGGCGGCGTACGTCTCATGATGTTCTTGTTTACGCAAGATTTGATACCTTTATAACCACTGGTGGCCGGTGCCCGCGAATGAGCGTAGCTCAGTAGAAGCGATGTAGCGGTGTCACGGAGATATGGTGATTCACGGCGCTCGCAGTCACTTAAGTCTGGAGTTTGTAAGTGTTGATGCGTTGACACACGTTGCTCGGTGTAATTTGTTAGGCGCTTATCAAATTATCAAATAACTTCTCCCGCCCAGAGCGGGAGAAGTTATTTGATAATTTCCCACCCAAAAAAAAAAAGGGGGGTCTACTCCGAAGCGCTAAACCGAAGTATCGGCCGAATGTTCGGCCTTTTTATCACTTCCATAGTTTCTTTTTTTGACTTTGAGTCCTTACCCGACTTCAAGTCACAGTTTTGACACAAAACTGTGAAAAAAAAAGGCAATCAAAGAGATAATATATCTCTTCGACTGCCTTTTTTTTTTTCGCCGTAGTTAGCAATAGTTAGCCGTAGTAAAGAAAAGACCGAACACTCGGCCGATACTTCAGATTTATGTTCGGAGTAGCCCCTCTGGATATAATTAGTATTCAGAATCATCAGAGTTATAGGATATCCTTACATACTTAAATACATAAACTCAAGCCTTCTTCCCAGGGAAGTAGGCAGAATCTACAGAACGCCATCCGCTACGTTCCTTAAATTTTTTGCTTCGTTTACGTTCATCTGGTCATACACGCACACCGGTTGCGAGTTATCCTTGCAAATCAATCGATATATACTCGTAGTTTACTAAGACGCTGGTCAAGTAGAATTTTGATATTTCTACCATATGTAGTTAAATTGGATGCTGAATAAAGCTGAGCGGCTTTATTTCGAAAATCGTGACTCTTAGAGTTATAATGTGGGTGTACGAGTATGCACCTATATTTTCTCCGTTTAGACTGAATCTCTTTAAAATAAGGAGGAATAGCTGTTGTCACTGTCAAGTGTGAATCGTTGTCTTTCTCTTCTGTAAGGTTTCAATTTATTAAGACATAATTATTGGATATTGTACTGGTAACACCGAAAGATTCGAAATTTAAAATGACGCGACAACGGCCGTCTGATTGGGGCATTGATGGCAGTACGTCGTTCCTAGTATTGATAAAAATATACCGTACCGAATTATGCAGCCACGAACAAGTGTGATAAATGATTTTATTTCTGTAAGTAGGTTTGTACAAACACTTTTACACGTCAATCATATTTTTAAAATAAGACGAGTTTGGCGTTTCTTATCTGACTACTCTGAAAAGGCCGAAACAAACTCAGAGATCACAGTCTCTTTTAAAGTCCAGACATAATCTTGATCAGATCATGTGAAGACCATGTAGATTGGGGTCTGAAATTGTATTTTCAGGGAAAGAACCACACACATTAAGTGGACCTATCCAGTCAGTGCATGCATTTGTCAGTAATCGTGTAACTCAACTCAGAATTTAAGGAGCTCATCGATTCGACGAACAATACCAAAGATAGGATTTGTGTAGGCCGCATAAATTACTCAAACTGCCAGACCAAGATAAAACTAACTGACAGAAAAATGAAAAACAATGACCTTCATAATCTTCACATTAAATATAATACTTTACAAAGTAAATATTCATGTCATTGTATGTTTTGTACCCCTTACACGTACTTGCGCACCTAAAAATAAATCAAAGTAATCACCAAGTTCTTTTTCCAACAAAAACATAGTGAAGAGCTCCAATTTCTTTACATTTTGGGCCTTGTATTTTTAGGCCCGACCAATGGGATTTTCTAAGGCAGATTTATCTCTGTTTTTGTTTCGCGTCAGCTCGGATTTCGTCGATCGCGAGTATTTGAATATTATTGAAACTGCCATTCATATTTTTGCTGTTCAGCCGAATTAAAGGGAGCGGAAGACGTTTTTGTTGCTGTAGGCTCTGAGATCTGTATCTGTAAGTTAATGAAAAGAGTTTTAATTTCGGAATGTAAAATATATTTTTTCGCTAGGGAAGTAAATAAATGATGGTGTTAGATTGTGTTGCGGAAACGTGATGCTTGCTGCTTGGAAAGAATAGGAAAAATATCAGACATATAATAATCATGATTATCACGGTTTTCTTCGTATATCTATCCATAAGTTTATAGCTTGTTTTTGTGGAAGCTTCTTTCGTCAAGTCTATCCATTAGCAAATACAACATGGCGGAGATGGGGTGTAACGGCATAACAGAGCGTCATGCCGTTTGCCGTCACGGCATATGAGTCGATCTGACCCCAAGGTGCGCCATTAGATGTTTCACATCTAAAAGGTGTCGGGTTCTTAACTGTACCGATGGCTATAGGTAATAACATCAGCTGCAGTATTTTGTAAAAAAAAAACTCACAGTGTCATTCCACTTAATGCTAAAGATTCAGACTTCACTTCATTTTCACGGTGAGATTCTTACCCTCATAAAATATCTAGATAAACAAAAGAGCATCAGCCACTGAAAAATGCTCAAATATTTCGCAAGAAGTTCAAACAATAAATCGGGTGATGTAACGCCGGGGATAAATGACGTCTTCGCCACCCGGACATCCGTACGTCCGGGCGTTCTTACCCCTGTCCGGATGCAATGAGACAATGTACCGAGAAAAGCGTACTGTATTTGTGTTAGTCCGGACACAGTTTATCCGTAGTTCTCTAACAAGTCCCTGTTCTTTTAAGTGATTTAAAATGTTCTTTAAGTCTGAATAAAATATGGCAGAGCTCGCTGCTTGGTTTAAAAATTGTTTGTTAAGGAGTATCTAATTAATCTACGACGGTAAAGTGAATTGGATTTTGTAGAAATGCATTTCATATGTATACTACTGAACGAGTTAGTAGCAAGTGTAGGCCAGTAAATGAATTCTAGGGACCAGATGGCACGACCATTGTGTTATATCCGTGGATGGGTGACTAATCCTCACATATAGTCGTTGTTGGTTGTCAAAATTCTGACTGTTAGAACCTTTGGTAATAGATAAATATTGATAGAATGTGCCGGTTATCTTTGCGGCCAATCCTCAAGTACTTTCCAACATAGTAGATCACACAATAGCATAATCAGCCTATATTGTTCCCACTGTTGGAACACAAGCCTCCTCTCGGTGAGATGTAGTGGGCCGTAATCTACCACGCGGGCCTAGTGCGGGTCAGTAGAAGTCATATGGTCTTCGAATTTTTGTTTCTAGGACATGCCAATTTCCCCACGATGTTTTACTTCACCGTTTTGAGAGCAGTGGTGATGAAATAATTTACACAAAGTAAAGCGCCTGTCTGGGTTCGAACTTACGACCTCCAACTCGTAAGTCGCGACCGTTACAACTGGGCCTCCACTGTTGTCACATAATGCACCATGTAGAACCATAAACTCTACAAAGAAAACCAAAACACACACCACAAATCCGCTTCCTTATAACAAGTCAGTTTACTTTTCACAGAATTTCCGCCATTTCCATCTGAGATCATGAAACATGCATGCAACTAAACGTCTATGAGCCACCATTATTGAATATCCTCGCTATTGGATATGGTTGCAATGGAAATCGGTTCTCGAAGCGTTGCGTCGCGGAAATGCTATTAATTTCCGAATGTCGATTCGTGTCGGCTCTGCGTGCGGTACGAGACGGTTTTGGCTATATTTTGAATGTCGAATAATGTAGATGTACGATTTGTTGCAAAAAATCTGTGAGTCGGTGACGGAGTCAATATTGAGTTTAGGATTTCGTGTTTATAAAGTTTAAGATTAATTTGTTTGCTGAAGGATTTTGTTATGAGAGCTAGTACCTATAGGTATATGCTTCTGATTTGGTCACTTGCAACGAATTTCACGGGAGGATAGTCAGAGCTTATTTTTCGCTGAGATCCACACTTTGCAACAATACATGGTTTTGTTACAAAAATACCCTAATGCCGAATATATTTAACTTTAAAATATATACTAATGCCCAAATGGATCTTAAAGTCATTAACCCAATATCACAAACTATAAACTGTCTTTTATAATATTATCTATTAACGATATTTCAGGGATAAGGAAAATAATATGAAACACCACGATAATTTACTATTATTCTTTATTTCTTTGTCAACATCAATTAATTCAATATTATACACCATAACATCACATACATTCTCAACATAAATATCACTATTTATTTAGTATTCTAATATTTACAATAAAACTAATAGATTACCTTTATTTACAGTAAATCTCCAACAATTCTATGCCCAAGTATATTATAACCGACACAGCGACTCGAAACGTTGTACTGTCATCAACGCCCGTACAAGAACCACGTTGTCAGTATTGTCAGTACAATAATCTTTTCAGTATTGGCAACACAATGAAACTGTTAGCACTAAGTTGTAAAATATATGAAATACTGTTATTTGCTTTAATTTTGCCATTAAAAATCCAACAATGATGCATTAATACATTGAAACCTAATAGTTGAGTCTACTAAAATTATCATCAGCTTAGGGATTGAATAGGAGCTATGAATGTGCCAAGCAAAGTCAGACTAAACACGGATAAATAATTACAACCAAACATTCTTCGACTTACTGTGTTCACACAAACAGTACTCGGATTTAAAATAGTAAAAAAACCATTACAAAATCCTTCTAATTCCATAATATCAAAGTCAAACACAAAATCATGACCCGTAATAGTCACGGAGTCAGTTCAGTTGAATCCAATAATCTTGTTTAGAAACCTTTCCAGTGCGAACGTGTTCGAATAAATCCTATTTCGTAGCTGTGACGTCGGCATCCCTGAAAATACCCAAAATTTGACTATTCAGAGTATTCAGTGCAGACGTACAGGAAATCAAGTTAAGCTCTTCTAATTTGGCTTTGATGTTTCGACATCGTTCGTGTTGCTGTTATTTTTAAAGGAATCCCTCTTTTCAAAATAACACCAACACGAACGATGTTGTGAGGAGGACATAGTTCGAAGCGATTCGATATGTCCGGATGGACATTATGAATGTCCGAACCATCGCTCGAGTCCAGTCTCATGTCCCTCGCACACTCCTGCACTCAACGCGCTCTTGGATGCTAAGCCTGACTGTGATGTGTTCACGGATGAATGTAAGATCTTGTCAGCATGTCTGGAGTATTGTGAGATGAGCGAATGACTATCAAGTAGTTGTATACATTTTATTATTGTATTTGATTCAACTAATGTAATCAGAGTACCCAGTGCAGACGCATATGAAATTGTGTTAAGCTCTTCTAATTTGTATTTCATGTTTAGACATCGTTCGTGCTGATGTTATTTTGAAAGGAGGGACGGAGGACGTAGTTGGAAATTGTTATAAAGTGATTCAATATGTCCGGACGGACATTATGTATGTCCTGTTTGTTGGTCTAATTGATAGCGTTCTATTTGATACGTATTAAATTGTCAAATAGGAAGTTAGTCATTCACGATTTCACGTTGAACTATTCCATTCAATTATTCGAGGTTGACTAGCTCTACGTCGTAATTGCTTTACAGGATTTTTATCTCACGAAGCGACGCGCGCTTAACTTGTGTTTACCAAGTGTAAAAACACTCTGTGAATGTGTTTGTAAACGTAGGAGCTCTCGGTATTTTCCGAGACCATGGCAAAGTCGGAAGTGTTTGTGTGCGTGTGCTGTGCGTGGATGTGTTATGTGCTGACGTCCCTCGTCTTTACGCACACATTCAGAGCGTGTTTGTACACTTGGTAACCACAAGTAAAGCTTGCGTCACTCCGTGAGATAAAAACACTGTACCATTTTTAACAAAAATTCCACGTAAATTGAAACTTCACTAAGGTTGAAACTATCTAACTATTCACATAAACCCTGTCGTTTTATGACGTGCAAGTGAAATTCAACCTAAAAATAAAAAATAAAACGATAAATCAATTACGAGGTCATAAGAACTGAGTTGAAGTTCTGAGGATCATCTTCATTCTAGTATTTTTTTTTCTTTTTCTAATGCACAGAAAAAATAAAGGAGAAATGTACACTAAACTTTGTTTTACTTGCATATTTACCAACCTAAGAATCCGATGTTTCAACTTTGTCGAAGCTGGCTGGTGGTTTGGCTTTTACGGGTCTGACGTACCTACTAAAGTGACATAAACTAATATCGATCGATATTCGCTCTGAATTTAATACTATTCAAAGTTCCATTCATTTGAAATTAATGGAGTAATGGCCCAAAGATAACACTAACTGAACCCTAAAATTACACCAACCTCTCGAATTGCTCTCTATTGTAAAGGAACATTCTAAAAACAGTTTACAAAATTGTTCTAAAATTCTGTAGCACCTCCTCTTACCTCGCCTATTTTACTAACGACACTATGTAAATGAAGTAATCAACACACCTAATCCAATCTTTTTGTCGTCGTACCAAATTGCTCAAAAACGATATTACTCCTAAACTGCAAGCACAAACTGGCAAAAAGCTTAATAAAGTACCGATATCGCAAAGGAAATTGTTCCACTTCTATTCAAAAACGTTGCTAACCCAAATTGAACTTTGACAATTGTATCATAAAGTCCAATTTGCTTCACCATTTATTATCTAAATTTGGGATTGGAGGACGGTAGTTGGACATCATTTGAATAATTAAAAAGCGGCTTTATCTATTTATTCAGTTTCTCCCAAAAGTTGTTGAGTTGCATTGTGTTCAATCTATAGGCGAATTTGAGGGTACTTTAGTTCGCTACAGAGCTCTGCTTTTCTTTGAAGAGCTTTTGACCAGAGTGGGCTTTGCAGCCGTCAAAATAGATTCCACTATATTTGAGAACGAAAAAATGTTTTTAGATTTTATTTGCTGTGCATTATATTCGTTTCTATTTCTCGAAAAGGTGAATAATTGAATGCAATGCTGACTTTTCAATTAAAAACTATTACGTCTTTCTTTTTTTGTTTGATGCCAACTAATTATGAGCTTTACTCCTCGTAGTCCGTAAGTTTTCTTTGTTTTTCATAATAGGAGATACAAAATGTAAATGTTCTTTTATTTCTAGACATAGATTGGATTTTCTATTTTTGCTTTTAGCTTTTCTTTTCTATTGTGTTTTTTCTTTGTAAGGACAAGGACTCAATTGATGCCTGAGGCGGTGATCTCGATAGTCAATATGTTTCTTGAAAAAACAACAAACTTGCAAGTTTTATCCAAAAACGGCTTTACAAATACTATTTATTTTTATTGTAGTCTAGAAAGATTGTGTCAAGTTCAGATATTATTCGAGTAAATATAAAAACAAATGACACTTATGAGATATTCCCTTAAGCCCCATTTACACGGTGCATGTTTCTGGAACGTTCAAGAGCATTAATCACATGCCAGAAAGCACGTTCAATTTTATTGCCATTCAAGAATTACATGCAAGTGTTTACACGCGTGCGATTTCCATAAAATGGCATGCGAAAGTTGAATGCAAGTTTTGTCGTTCAATAAAAAGGCAACTTTATTGCACGGCAATTTTTGCATGCAAGTTTTGCCTCTTCCTAATACAAATTTGCACGTCCTTGTACAATTGATTCAATTTTGCCCGTATTTGCACTGCAAAGTATTTCATTAACACTTTATTGAACGTCTTCTCAAGAATTTTTTCACTTGTTTCATTCGTTCGTACGTGTAGAATTTAACGTGATTTTATTGCACGTGCAATTTGATTGTACGTGCTGTTTACACCTATATCAGTTTTGAACGGCAACTAACTTGCCCGTATCGTGCAACAATATTGTAAGTGTTGTTTACACGGTGCCTGTTGGTTACCCTTCAATTTTATGGTATGCCACAGGCAAAAAACTTGCACTGTGAGAATTGAGCTTAAGGGCCGAGTTTAGTTCAACCAGTTATGTGTCCAACAGTCAGTCCAAAAGTGCCAGTTTTTTTATTGTGAAGTGTCATGTATCCACGTCAAAATACTTAACTCGGTAATTATCTAATGCAAATGTAAATCAATCTTTAAACAGGTTGAAGGACATTGACCGAGACACAACAGAAGTTTTATTGTTACGACGCCTGTGGGCGCCCTTAAACGACCTTATTGAACACCTTTAAGGACACTAAGACCTTGCAGGTGTTAAAAAAGGTCTTGTTAAGAATAAATTGAGCTCCTATATAATTAAGCTACGCTTGCCGGGGTTGGTCTGTGGATGGGTGACCATCTTTACATACCGAGACTCCTCCGTGCCTCGGAAAGCACGTTACGCCGTTGGTCCCAGCTGTCATTCGTGGATCTTTGACAGTCGTTACGGGTCGTCAGAAGCCCGAAAGTCTGACAACCAGTCTTACCAAGGGGTATCGTATTACCCAGTTACTGGGTTGTGGAGGTCAGATAGGCAGTCGCTCCATGTAAACTACTGGTATTCAGCTGCATTCGGTTAGACTGGAAGCCGACCCCAACATAGTTGGGAAAAGGCTAAGCAGATTGATTGATTTTTGTTAAGAATAAGTTGATTCTGTAATAGTAGTTCTGCCTGTGGTAATATTTTCTTATGTTTATGAACTTCATGAATCCTTTTAAAACCGTTACAAAATACAGTAACAGAAATAAATTTAAAGAATATTTCAAAACAATCAAACACTTCAAAAAACGAGCAATATCTCAGTATTCAACAAGTACAGATAAAAATGAAAACAGAGAAAAAAGGCCAGCATAGAAAAGCCACAACAGCCAGCAACAATTTCAAATCCATATTCCACATTTAAAATCTCGGTAGCAATTCAAGATGATCGAAACTTGAAACAAGGCGAGTCCAAGACTAAGATGGCTTAAGTATCTCGTTCGTGTAACAGTTACGGGTGGAATATAAAACGGGTGCACGTACACAAACATTGGTTCGCAAACACTTCGTTTGAACATGTACAGCAAACAATTGGTATTGGTACTGCTTGGACGCTGGCCGTGTTTGGTGATTGGTGATCGGTTGGTTAAGAATTTGCTGTTTATTCGTGTTTACGTTTACGGAGGAAGGAGGGATTCCTTTGGTGAGAACTGTAAAGGACAGTTGCAGTTCGTTGTAATTCAGAATTGTTTGGTGACTTCTCTTTATGTAATAGATAAACTGCGATAAGCTTATAATTCAAAAAGGTATTGAAGAATATTAGAAACATAGTTATAAATAAAAAATAATATATTTATAAATATATGACTAGATAGACAGTCAAAGCTGTGAATTCGTCGAAAAAAAATGCATTCAACTGTTGGCCACGAAATGCACGCACACTAGAATAACACAATGACAGTATAATGACGTGCCGCGAGTGTAAGACGTAGCTGTCACTCACACCAGCCTAACAAAGTTGGCCTGTTTGTTTTAGTTCTTTTGCAGCGCGACACACTTTATCCAGACATATAAATAATAAAGAATATAAACGAGTTTTCTCAAAATATTCTAACTCTGTAAATAGTCATGGATGTGTGGACACAAATACGAGAGATGAAAAACTCAACCCCAATAATTGTTTTTGTTAAAAAAAATCAGTCTTGATTTTAACAAGTCAAGATTCTTCTGCAATATTCTCTTCAATGTTTTGAATGCTGTACCTAAAAATATCCACCACAATTCATCTCAGATCATAAAAAAGCCACCTGATCATAATCTTATACAAAACTTTCATAAATGACCTTGTGGTGTCCTGAGGGAAATCTCCCCATGTCCCGGCTTGTCACGCCTGAGATATGAAAGGCTGACTGTGACTAATGCTGGTTTCGTCTGGATGAGGCAAAGGATTTCCCGGATTAAGCAGACGTGTTATTATTGAGTGTGAGAGTTACACGCTTAATTTGGCTTTGAATTTTTGAAGACGTTTAGGGATGTCTTCGTGAGATAAGACGATAGTTAATGATTTAATTGGTGAAAAGAGATAACAAACAATACGTTCTATGAACAGTGAACATACACAAAATGATTACAAAGAGGAACAAAATATGAAACGTCTAGAGTGCTATTGTTCGATTGATAAATGATGAAGTAGGTTTGTAGGTTTATGTGCCATGTGGTGCTGGACAGAAATAATAGCACCGTCCTATTTCTTACCGTGGGTGTCATAAAAGGCGACAAAGGGACGTCGTACACGTCAATCATATTTTAAAAACTAGATGAGGTCGGCGTTTCCTATCTGACTACTCTGAGAAGAAAGGCCGAAACAAACTCTGAGGTAAATCTGATCTCTCAAGATCTACAAGTGTTCAATTCTAATCTCGAGGACGAGGCTAAAATATAATTAACTTACCTGTAAGTGAAGTTAATAAATATATGATAGCCTCGTTAGAAGAGATTAGCAACCCATCCCTCCCTTTACTTTTCAGAAGTCCCCTAGTAGTAAAATATCTGAACAGTACAGAACAGTACGACACTGTTCTGTACTGTTCAGATATCTTACAGCTTTTTTATAGCTCTGAACTTAATGAAGCATTGACGGCAAACTGACAGCGAGAATAAGGCATCCGACTTGAAAAAGTCTAAAAAAGGTTTTAAACTAAAGTGCATGGAGGCGACATTGTAATGTGGTACTCACACATCTCAATCTAAATCCTTGCCGGAAAACCCCAAACCCGTAAGAACTTTCTTGAATGTGATCTACACACTTTATAAATATGTATTACTTACTTAGGTCTCTTTTAAAGTCCAGAAATAATCTTGGTCAGATTTATGATGAATTTTCGTAAGGAATGACTATAAAAAATCACGAAGTACTCTTATTTATAAGTACACTAAGGACATAGCCAGTTCTTATCTTTTTAGTCTGAGACAAATAAAGTACAAAAGATGTCCAGAATTTTTGGTCAATATTTTCACAAATTCGAGAAGAAAATTCCATGACTCTTGGATCATAAGTCGCATCAATCAGAAGCAGGCCAGTTGGCATCCGTAAATAAGTAAGAAGCTACTCATGTTTACTGCGACCCACACGCAGACAGACATTGAAAAACAAGGGTACAGCTACGTCAGAGGCAGAATTACAGTCGGTAATAATAAATGTAGGCTTTCGAGAATTCGAACAGTTGCTGCCAAGGAGCCCCGACAGGAATAACGGGACAAGGAAGCAAGGAAAGTAATACAGGACGTAGTTGGAATATTTTTGCAGAATTCCGAAGAGCATTTTCAGTAGGAACGTAAATAATAATGTCTAGGAATCATATTATTAAAGTATTATGACTAGAATGGAATCTTATGAATGGTCGTGTATTGTGGTATCGAATACATCATTTGTGTTAAACGGAACGTAAAAAGTTAGTGAGAAGGTTTTTGGATTTTAATGACTATATGAATATTATTCAGCATAATATTCCGTAACAATAAACAAAATATACGCACAGTGATATATGTAGTTACCAAAATGTTTAGCTATTATTTTATTGCCCTTCATCTCGCCTCTATCCTTAGCCGAAAATATTTTAGTGACATAAATTCCTCCTAAATCTTCCCTTCGCTTACTAGATCCATACGTTCTATAACCACATTATCTGCTTTCACATCCAACACCCCGCTACAGCCTCCGAATCCTTCCCATTCATCAGCTCACAAACATAAATAACAGCTCCTATCCTAATCAACAGGACATCACATAAAATCCAGAGTACATACTATGGATACAGCAAATATTTTTCCACCATTTATCCTGCCGGGCAAACACGGCCATCCCCTTGTGTAATTCCATTATAGATGGACCCGCCCGTCCTGTATTATTCAACGTCTCACGAATCTTTGTGTAAAGATTCTTGTGTTTCTGTTTTAATATTAGCCTGTTTACTAAGGAAATTGCCTGCTATATCTTAGTTGGATCTGTCTCTGTCCTTATCTGCTTGTCACTTTGTGCTTTTGAAATTTTTATGTGGTCGCTCCGTCCGGACAAAATTATGGTGGCTGATTGATGTATAATATAAGCGGTGATGGAATGGAACTGAGTCTGTGCGGCTCCCGAATGTTTTCGTGTTGTCATTAACATTATAGACTCAGATCTGGGGGCCGCTCGCGCTAATTTTGAATGTTAATACCAAAACTAAACCACAACCAAAAACGTTACGTTAGACACATTTCGTATCGCGCTAATCATTTCAACGGAAACGATTTAGCTTTACTTTGGAAGTAACGTTGGAGGAACGATCGATCGAACTTTCAATATTGGGTAACGTCAACGATTTTGTCGCTCAGAAAAAATAGCGCGATACTGTTTCTTACATCAGCTAAACCAAAACTAAACCAAAACCAAAAACGTTCCGTTCGAACGGTAATTACGTTGAGAAATAGCGCGATCGGCCCCCTGGACACATTCCATGTAATAAGTTTGCATACATGATGAAAAAAACCAACTCACCTAATTGTGTCGAGTGTGGAGTTGTGGAAGACTTACATCACTTAATGATGGACTGTGTTCGATATGAGTCTGATAAAAATGATGTGTTTCGGGTGTTGAGGTTGAACTGGCTTGATTTAGGCACATTCCATAGGCAGCACACCCTCGAGGTGTGCCCGTCGTGGTCCGAGCCGCGCCACAGTCTGAACGCGGTGATTGGATCGGACCTCTCACTCCCCGGCTTGGTTAAAGCCATGCTGAGGGATGAGGGGTCCTGGGCGGCAGTCGCCTCCTTCTGCGAACACGTCATGTCCCAGAAGGAGGCGGCAGAGCGCACGCGGGAGGACGATCCTGCCGCGGCGCCGCTCCGAAGGCGGAGGAGGGGTCGAAGAAGACGTCAGTTTGAACGTCATCTCCGACTCCTCCCAGGTGGAGGCCAGCAGGCAACGGGTGCGGGGGCACCCTTACCTGTATTGCACAGGCCTCCACCAGTGTCGGACGGGAATGGCCAGGTGTTCCCGGCCATTCCCGTAGCCCCCCAGTAACGGGGGGGCATGAGGGGCCCGCCAGCTAGGTGGGCATGCGCCGGGAGGGTTGTGGAAGAAAAGGCTGAGCCGTTATCCCATGGCCCTCCCAACACGGCGATGTGGGAACACCGCTGAGTTTTAGTGGGTATACTGTAGTGACAGGAGTCCCACATACCCCGACTCGTCCCCCACGAGCGGGCATGCGTAATGCATTTCTCAGCGTGAAAAAAAAAAAAAAAAAAAAAAAAAAAGGCACATTCCATAGAATTTTGTCTCAACCAAATGATGATGATGCGAAGAGTCTGTTTAGGTTCATGGCCCGAATATAATACATAGCAGCGTGTATTTTTAGATTATATAAGTAATTAGGGTATGATGGGACTTTCATACGCATTGCGATTATAAAAATTCCTAAATAAAATAGAATAAAAAAAAAAGATTATAAAATTTATGTTTGACACGGAGTTTTAGAAGATATTTTTAATGTTTCAGTTTTAGCTTCGACATTGCTCTTCCTGATGAGCTTACGTTTCCGTTACAGTACAGGGCAGTCGAGAATGTTACGTTGCGCAACAATTTGTACCAAGACTTTGAAATTGATTCTGTGGGTAAAAAGTTACTTGGTCTTTTATAAATTTTTGGCTATATCAATCGGATACGGATAGTTCTGTTGCTAAGCATAATGATAGGTATGTACGATACCTACTAACATCGAACATATTATTAAGCCCATCTAATTCAAAGCACTCCAGACAATTCTCGTGATTAGCATAATGAGATTAAACAATCGTTGTATTACAATCAAACCATTGATTATCGATTGAACCAATCATGTGTAGGGTGCCTTAACTAGTCTATTAGTAAATTACAGGAGGGAATATATTATATTATTAAACGGGAATGCATTAAACGTGTTTGATTGGCGCGGTGAAGCGGCTGACCGCCAGGTTGGTTTCCGGATGGGTGAGTGGTGTAGTAATTATAGTAGGGACTCTGGAGACAATAATGTAGACAATTATATCGCAGTTAGCGAACTGCGATATAATATTGTCTACATTATTATTTTATAATCTAAATAGCTTTGTTTGAGTAATTATGTACAAACGATGAATCGCGAGGTGACTAAACGTAATTCATGGAATTGGGTAAGACTACGCACATAATTATGACTACTCTGTTTAACTCAAACTCAAACCATTTATTTCAATTAAACCAATTACAGGCACTTTTGAATTGTCAAAGGGTCGGTCAGTTAGTCAGAAAGTTGAAGCTATTTGCCCATTCCAAAACGTATATCTCTATGGAGTAGAAAAAGTAAGAAACTCCAAGGACACTCTTTTAAATCAAGATATTACAAAATCCTAAGTATATTAGTCTTGTCGCTTCTATATGTGTAGTAAAAAAATAAATTATTTAAAAACTATTCAAAATATAAGATTTGAGATTACAAATAAGCCCTGGCAGTTAAGAGACAACTGACGGCGCCCGTTCACGAACATGACGCGTGGATCAGCACCATCCAGCTCAACTATTTTGTAGGGAATCGAATGATCCAACACACGCACCACCATCAGCGAGACATTTAAGTGAGCATGACATACTCTCAACTGCCAAGCTTTTTGAAGTCAACAAACATCATCATAATAAACGGCTCCCTCTGGTACTCACATTTACAAAATTGAAAAAAATGCTTTTAAATTATACAAAACTATAGCTTGCAATGTATTTCAATGATTAATAAAATTTTACTAGCAAAAGGAAAAAATGAAATAAAATTAAAATTATGTTTTTCATTCGATCGAAATAACAAAGCATTACGCCTGTAATCTCCAAAGGCTTAGGCAGAGCCAAATAAATATAGATATCTACATACATGTTTAGGTGTGAAGTTTTGTATTACACCTATCTGACGATTCATTTATGTGCTTCTGTAGATTTATGTGAAATAAAATATTTAGATGTTTTTGATTTTGATTAATTTTAGAAAAAGATTTTGTTTTGCTTTTCGCTTTAATTGAGAGGTATTCCACTAAGAGGACTGATTTCAACCGCCGGATACCAAATGTTACAAAGTCAATAAATCAATGGGCAACATATTGTATTCAAGTTGTTTTAACCGCTTTTGTTTTCTCGATATTCAAGGTCGCTTTTGCGTTGATTTATTAGAACTCTTAAACTAGGGTAACTCACCGCTTTGTTTACTACACAATACATAGGAAACTTTCAAATATGAAAACAAATTCTGCGTAAAAAGCGAATTACGCAATACGATACGGTAGCGAAAAAATAGCGGCCAAGCACCCAACGAATTCACTTAATTCAAAATAATAGGGAGTTTCTGGGCACAGTTGCTCACAGATTTCCCAATCGGGGTCCAAACCTCGAGCATTTTGTTTTGAAGATATGCGAAGAAAATTTACGCCCCGAGGCCGCGAGTGGCTCGGATTGCTCGCAAAAGACCCGAAGTTAAATCGACTTCAGAATTTTTATTCCCTTCGGATGTGAGCTCCGATAGCGGCCTATCGACAGAAAATTTTAGGCTCCAAAAGGTTTTTTCGACGAAAAAGGTTGGAATAATAGTTATAATCAGTTTTAGGGTATAAGTACTTTGAGTTTGGGTGTTCACTTTGAAACGTGTGATAGGTTTTAAGTTTGATTTGGGTAAAGGAATGTGATTGACTAGCTGGGGATTAAAGGAATGTGATTGACTGGCTGGGGATTAAAGTTGGGTAAGGTTAAGTTGGGTTGAATAAGGAACTGGGGGAAAAAGTCTTTTCGCATTATAGTATGTATGAATTTGTAATAAAATCTCTTTGGCTATACTATTTGTATCTGGCTGGTTTTCATATCATTGAAAGTTTAAATTTTAAAGAACATAATTCCAAATTCAAATTAGGAAAATGTGTGATTTTCATTTGTTTTTCGTACTGTCAAGATGAGTGAATCTAATGAAGAAATTCGATACATTTTAACATTTTACTACAAAAAAGCTAAAAATGCAACGCAAGCCACGAAAAAAATTTGCGATGTTTATGGACCTAGTGCAGTGTCTGTGAGAGCAGCACAAATTTGGTTTAAGCGTTTTCAATCCGGAAATTTTGATGTCAAAGATGCACGTCGCTCTGGTCGCCCTATTACGCATAAAATGGATGCCATTTTTTAAAAAGTGGAGCAAGATCGGCATATCAGTAGTTACGACGTAGCTGAAGAACTGGGAATTGACCACAAAACAGTTTTGGCACATTTGAAAAAAACTGGGTACACAAAAAAGCTCGATATTTGGGTACCTCACGAGCTCACTGAAAGAAACCTAATGAACCGTGTACTCATTTGTGATTCTATAATACGACGTAATGAAACCGAACCATTTTTGAAGAAGCTGATAACTGGTGATGAAAAGTGGATCACGTACGACAAGAACGTGCGAAAAAGGTCGTGGTCGGTCAGGCTTCACAGACTGTGGCGAAACCCGGGTTAACTCGCAACAAGGTGATGCTGTGTGTGTGGTGGGATTGGAAGGGCATTATTCATTATGAGCTGTTACCACCAGGCAGGACCATCGATTCTGAACTCTACTGCGAACAACTAATGAGATTAAAGCAAGAAGTTGAGAGAAAGCGGCCGGAATTAATCAACAGAAGGGGTGTGGTTTTTCATCATGATAACGCTAGACCTCACACATCTTTAGCCACTCAGCAAAAATTAAGAGAGTTTGGCTGGGAGATGTTAATGCATCCGCCGTATAGTCCTGACCTTGCACCTTCAGATTTCCACCTGTTTCGGTCTCTTCAGAATTCTTTAGGCAGTGTCAGGTTAACATCACGAGAGGACTGCCAAAACCACTTGTCGCGGTATTTTGATCAGAAGTCCCAAAATTTCTATAGCAATGTGATCATGTCCCTACCTACAAGATGGCAAAAAGTTATCGAACAAATGGTACCTACATACTTTAGTTAAATGTAAATAAACTATATTAAAAAATGTTTTGAATTTTCTTAAAAAATGCGAAGAAACTTTTTCCCCAACCTATTATTCCCCCTATTTGGGGCTCCAATATTGATTCTGATAGATTGGAAATATTTTTGAGTTTAGTTTCTAATTGTTTTGGAGTATTTGCGATGTTATTGATTAACATTTAAAGGGTCAGCCTGATAGGTTTCTGATGCATACGGGTCCTAATTAACTCGCGTATCTGCGTACGTATTCTTTACAGAAGAATTGAGATTATTACTTTATTTATGTATGAACATCAACAGCATAAACATTCAACATTGGTTCACAAAAGTATTTAGAAAAGGCATTACTGCTAATGTCTCATATAAAAAAGTCAACGTATGATTATGAAAATCGTTAGTTTATAATCTAACTAGCGAGATTGTAAACTGTTTGTGAACTGCAACAAAACATTTACAATTTCACGCATTATTTTTAGATCGTTTATAATCTATCCACGGCAAACCGACAAATTGTGAACTGGTATCAAACTTGTTTGTACTAATACTAAATAGCCAAGTAACAGCGACCAATTTAGAAGAAGCGGTTGGTCACAGTTCTATCCTAACCTAATCCATTTGAGCGCCAAGACATACCAATCAGGGACAGTTCACAATTTTCTGTTGATAAAAGCAGACAGATTATGAACCCTACCGATAATTGCAGGTTCGTTCACAATTTGACGATTTGATATTGATAGTTTATAAACTACCGAAAATGAATGCATTATATTGTAACAGTTCACCATCTTCGACAATTTATAATCTCGCTAGTACTGACAAGCTTACGGTGATATATACACAAATTACAGGTGTACATAACATTTAAAGAAAAATATCCTAATCAATTAATTAAACAAAAGAGCTCGTTATAAAAACCAAACATAATTTTCGGTATTGACATAACGATTAGGTCAGCGGCTGTATTTTCCCCTCTATTACACATTTAAACCTCAATCCAAAATAAATACTCCCAACATCCTAAATAAATAACCATCGAACTCCGATCCTATATCACAGATAGCCATTAAAATTTAAAGGTATTTTGGCTAGAAACAGTAACGAATGTTTCAATATATCTTATGTAGGAACAAAATAGAAAACGTAGTGCTTCACCCCCCATTAGCTTTATAGCTGGTACATCGTGCTGGCAAACTATTGTGCGTCGGGATGTATGGAGCTATGTGGGCGTTGGTCCAAAAGTGAGTCGTCAATGAGCCAGTGTAACGGGATGGCCACGTTAGGGGTGAAATGTGGAGTTGTTGATTGATTGGTAGGAGATTATGGAGTGATAATGAAGTTGGTGGTTAGATGGTTTATGAAGAAACACAACTCTAAGTATGTATTCCCCAAGGGAGTAGGCAGAAGTGTACAGCCAACACTCACATTATGCTATACAGTTAAGTTATACATAATACGTGTTTGATGGGGCAAGCTTTGATGCTATAGAATAGAATAGAATACTCGTACTTTTATTTCAGACAAATGTCCATAGGGTTAGTATCTAGTGTTAGTACAGACAAAGATTAACAAAAAAATTCAAATTAAAATCCAGCGTGGAGCTGCATCCACCTCCGCAACATCGGGGAATCCTAGCAATCTGCGAACACATTGAGAATACTATTGGTGCTGCCGCGAACATGCGACATCAGGGATGAACATCTTTTTCTTATAATGGCGGCAAAACCATCAATGTTATTTTCCGCAAACATCCCTGACGCACTACATCGCCACGGCAGACGCAGCAGTACCCTCAGTGCGTTATTATATTGAACGCGTAGGTCGCTGTATGCCCGCTGAGTGAAATTGACCCTCAGGCTGCACGTGTAGGACTTGTACATCGTGCAAACCTGCGGGCCAGCATGTTACAACGGACAGCAAGCGACCTACGTTCCCTTTCAATGTCACAGTTGTCTTTAAGGTCTTCAGTGGCCCCTTCGCAGGGACTCTCCACACAGCGCGACATGAGGAATACAAGAATATGTCACAATGCCAGCCTTGAAAACCATTAGTTCGCTCTTTGTGACGTCATATTTGAGCCCATGATTCACCGCATAACATTCGCATATACCGATCAGCCGCCTCAGAGCTCCGATCAAGGATCAAGACAGGAGGACAGGAGGTGTCTTCTCCAAGCTATAAGGTTTCAGGTAGTTATTATTATGCTGTGTGGTGGTAAGTAAGGTATTCTAGCACCTTATATCATCATCCTAGGCTTTTCACCACTATGTTGGTGTCAGCTTCCAGTCTAACCTGACGGGGATACTAGCACCGTATGTGCAGGTTCTAAATTAATTAGTGGGTAATTTAAATAACTGTCCAACAACAATATTTTTAACCGACTTCCAAAAAGGAGGAGGTTCTCTGGTTTTTTTTTTTTGTATGTTTGTTACGCGATTACTCCGTTAATTATAGACCGATTTTGAAAATTATTTTTTTGTTTGAACGGGTATACTCCCGAGGTAGTCCCATTGCCTCCAAATCAGAATTATATGAGGGAATCCCATGGAAATCGAGGGAAACCCTCAAATTTTATAGGCAAACCTATAGTCATTTGGGTATTTTTTATAGTAACTCGTGCATTTGCTCTTGGAAAGCACCATTTGGTGAAGTAGAACTGATGATAGAGACCACATATGGCCACCGGAACAATATAATAATGAGTACCCCTATTTAACGGGTTGCGATTAACACTTTGCACTATGCATATGGTGAGTGGCAGTTCTCCTGGTTCTTACCACGAGAACTCCTCAACAATCAACGTCCCAGCATCGAGAAAAGCAATATTTTGTAAAAGGTGATGAGTAGTTAATAGGCTATTGTAACTTAGATAAATTCAAAACTGACCCACTAAAAAGTGAAAAATAAAAAAAAAAATACAAAAAAATAAGAACCGACTACCAAAAATAACAACACTACAAAGTGAAAAATAACTTTAATTTCGGAAGTCGGTGGCAAAAAACTCAAATACAGATGCAAAGACACCGACTTCCGAAATTAAAGTTATTTATCACTTTGTAATGTTGTTTTTTTTGATGATATTATTTTAAAATGCGAGCTAATTTTACCACACTATCTTGCGTAAAGTATGTAACCGTAGCATACTTCCTAAACGTGTCATTGATACCGCAACTATGTACAAAATCCTGCTACTAATTGTTTAGTATCTAATACGCTTATGTAGTGTTTTTAGAGCTTTCACAAAGAATTATACTTATACGATTAAGTCCAGGTTATCCCTGCCCATTCCAGGGTTGCCTAGAATCGACCGCAGAGAGCGATTAGGCCACCCGTTGTTGGTTTTTAGTTTTAAATTGGTTTTTATATATAAATAAATATAGATCCAAGCCTACCTAGGATACCTATTTCCAAGGAAGTTTGAAGCATTTCAAATAAATCCAAAGAGTGTTTATACTGCAATCTACAAATATCTGGTCTTTAGTAGTAAAACCAGAACTTACGAAACCCGAGCATATACTATGAAATAGAGCCATGTCTAAGTCAAATGGTTACCATTGACATGTGATCGCATGTACGTCCGACGCACTTGTTCATAAACCAATATATTTCTCCACGATAGAGGATATTCTCGCCAAACTTTGCGTCGAAATGATTAGATGGAAAAAGATTGCTTGCCATGTTCAGATACGTCTGTAGCACAGTAAGCTCGGCTTTCTTTTCTCATATCAGCTTGAACTACATACAAAAGCTTAACTCAAGCCGTAGCCTTGAAAATCGCTGACAAAGAACAGCTTCTTTATAGAATGTAAGACAAAAATATGAAGACAAAAGCATACAATATAAAAGTACAGTTACACTCTCCCCTCAATCTACATTTACGACTCACTGGGGCACCAAGTTGATACATTATGTTTTTCCTCCATTTTTAGAACCGTATGCAAATGTGTAGTGACGAATAATAATCTTCCAGACTGATGTTGGGCAGAAAAAAGTAAAAAAAACAAGAGCGAGTCGGACTCGCGCACCGAGGGTTCCGTACGTATATATGATGTTGATGATTTCTGAAAATCTGTGCTATTTAGAGACATTGTTTTATTTTTTCTGTTATCTTTACATAAACTTCTATCACACAGAATAATTTCAGATTTTTATCTATGCAAACTTCGGAGATAAGGTATTTTTTTTTACATTTTTCATGAAAAGTCGGAAACTACGCTGCCTAAAAAAAAATGTTTGAGAATGTGCAAACAGCGCTCTTTCATATGATACCCTACATGCCTTAGTAGCCCAATTCAATTTTTTAAGACCCACTTCAGTCTCTTTTGCAAAAAAAAAAAAAATTATTTCTTTCTTTCTTGTTTGCAAAATAGTTGGGCAAACGTCATCTAAAACCATTCTAAATTTCAAGTTGATAGCATTAGTAGTTCTTGAGATATCACAGACAGACAGACTTAGTCTCACCACAAGGGTTCCTTTTTACCATTTTGGTACGGAACCCTAAAAATAGGACGCTGGTTTGGAGATACCTAAAGTACATACATCTTTTATGGGCTATACTGTGTTAAATGTTACAGCAAAATACCTTGTGATATCAAAATCGATCTGCCTAGCCTTTACCCAACTATGTTGGGGTCGGTTTCCATTACCCAACTATGTTGGGGTCGGTTTCCAGTCTAACTGGATGCAGCTGAACACCAGTATTTTACATGAAGCGACTGCCTATCTGACCTCCACAACCCAGTTGCGGGGTAATACGATACCCCTTAGTAAGCCTGGTTGTCAGCTTTCGAGCTTCTGATGACTCGTAACGACTGTCAAAGATCCACGAATGACAGCCGGGACCAACGTCTTTACGTGCTTTCCGAGGCACGGAGGAGTCTCGGAATGTAAAGGTGGTTACCCATCCACGGACCAACCCTGGCAAGCATAGCTTAACCTGATGGGTCGACCCATGCGGCTGTTAAAAAAATACCTTGTGGTATATTACAATTATATGAAAGAAAATTTAAAACTTATATTAATAAACATAATGACAAATTAGACGATTATATCCAGGACAGGAATGCTTGGAAACATGCTCGTCCAGTTCCATAGGACAATCTAGAGTCTAGAGAAAATCAAACTGGTTTCTAATTTAACTGTATAGTGTATTATTTTTATGACATTGATTTTACATTCTGTGATTATCTTAACTCACACACTGACTTTACTTTTTTTAGAAAGACGTATTATACTTTTACAAGGTTTGCAAATATGTGAGCACCATGTATCTATCACATAATTATTGCTTCATTTTTAATTATTTTTACCATTGCGGTATAGTAATTGTGTTCTAGGTGTATCGTCTTCATATTAATGTACCATAACAAAATATTGTAAAACATTTTAAAAGAGTAACGGTGGAGTTTCTTGCCCATTCTTCTCCATACGGAACCTACCTACATTTAGGAAGGGGCGACTTGACGTTCTAAAGTGCCTTTTATATGACTATTTGAAATAAATTGACTTTGAGAGTTTTAAGCTTTTTTTTATTATTTTTGTTTACGAGCTGGCTGCAGATACACTTCTAACTACACATGGTTTAAATGAGGATGAACCCAATCAATCGTGAGCGGTGTCGTGGCAGGTAACACCGAAGGCACTATAGTTGTACACGGAGATCAGATTTTTTATTAAAGGTACACTTCAATGTCTATGATCAAACCTTCATGATATTTTTTATCGTTAATATGTTGTCTTGTTACATGTTTAAATTCTAAGTAATAATAACGGCACGTTTAAACTCTACCCCCGGCCAATATGATCGGCTGATTATGGTCGTTGGGCGCCAGTTTATCATATACATATCGTAATATAGTTTAACAGACACATATCATAAAATATAAAGCAATAGGGTTTCGTACATCGTATCAAATATTCCCTTTTTGGTGCACAGCCCAGACTGATGGTGGACGTCAGACAACTAATGTCAAAAGAAGGGTGCACGTCGTCTGTTTCTCAAATGGCTTCTAGAACATTATAGAAGCTGCGCATTTATTAGACGAGCGGATTGTGGTAGGGGCAGTGTAGGCGAAGCACCATGATTTGATAATACAACAACATGAGTTGTAACTATGTTTTATTTACCTATAGCATGCCATAGTCAGATATGCTGTAACAGATTGTGTTACGTATCACTTTACATGATAACAACATTGTAACATAGCATGTATTTTGATAACGTCATCATTTGGATAATGATCGTAATAATGCGAGGTAAAAACTCGGGTTGAAACATGCATGATCAATCTTACGCAATAATATTGTCAATTGCGTAAGATTAATCAAGTTGCAACACGATTCTAAGGTGGCGACCTGACTCAAGGCCAAACCCAGCCACGCTTTGGTAACCCGTAGTATTGTATGGAAGAAAAGTTAAAACCCTTCAGGGCCCACACGCTACTTGAGCTAATGACCAAAGCCATATATACCAGAGAAATTAAATTAACATCAAGTTCTAAACGCTTAAAAGTTCTTACAGTTCTAAAAGTTCTTATTATGTCAGCAAGTGCAGTCTTCAACAAGTCTCCGGTGAAGTAACAGCTCCTCATAACTGTTAGCTTTACAAGTCGCGAATATTCTATAAATAGCTCAGGGCAGTCAAGTTATCATAGCTTAGGATTATTTTACTTTTCTATTATTGTGTATTTCCGTGTACTCTTTAATGATCCTTTATGCTTATTTGACTGTATTTCCGTGTTGTGTACAATTAACTAACCTTACGTATGTGATTTAAATTCGTGTTAAACTATTGTGTGTGTAAATAGCAAATATAACGTTTTAAAAAGTGCTGAAAGTGGTTTCAATTAAATTCCCTCGTCAAGGGAACATCATCACCCCCGCCTACATCACCTGACTCCCGCGTTAATAACATTTTGGTCCTGTCGAGCCGGATCAGGTTCAACTAGAGGGAATTAATAAATAATAATAAATAATAAATTAATTAAAAAACCACATAATAATGAGTTTAAGGAGCGAAATAACCACACGCAGTAAACTACGTAAGCTAACGGAGGAAATGAGTGTTCGTAGACAACAAGAGATGGTCTCTGACTCAGGTGTGACCACCGAAAGGGCACCAGAGTCACCGTCTGTTGCACCAACGATGGCATCCACGTCTGCCCTCAATATCCCACTGACGGGTGGTCGAGTAGTCGACTACAGTAGGAGTACGCCAGAGGGACCACAGGGAGGACAGACAGCCACTAAAGACCGACATAGATCGCCGCGAAGCAAAGGCTCGTCTAAACATAGCCGAGTCGATTATTTAAGAAAAAGAGTCGAATACGAAGCTGAGCGCGAGTTGGTGCAAATGAAGGAGAACTTAGTCAAAAAGAGACTAGAAGCTGACATCGCCGAAATAGAGGCGGCTGCTGACAGCGATGACTCTCACTCAGATGTGAGTACGACACAGCGCGTGGAAGAGTGGGTGAATACAACGCCCCAGGTGCCGCAATTGAACGAAGTATTGCGCACACCGGCTGTGTCAGGCGCGACCACTGAAATGGCTGCGCCCCGTGAACCATCTGAAACTGTAAGTAGAGTGAATCGCGTACCGAATACATACCGTGCGTCGTCAGTGCCTAATGAAAATGTGTCGCGTATAACAAGGGCATCTGAGCCAGTACCGTTACGTAACATAACGGTACCGAGTACGCCATCATACGTGCCAGTGTCAACAGAAGGTGTGAGATTTCGTCTACCCGAATATTATCCCGTCTTTACCACTCCGGTCGCAAGTGTACCTCAAGTATCAACACTTGAGTCGGATACACGGCGGCAGACGCAGTACGGAGCGGGTGAAAGAGAGAGACGGCGAGAATCGTCGGGAGACAGAGACAGCAAAATCGACAGACTGGCAGAGGCAATCTCAAGCATGGCACGACCACGGCCGGTACCAAGACAAGCTTACGAATTGCCATATTTTAATGGGGACCCATCCGACTGTATATCTTATAGAAATATGTATTGGGATACGACCCGGCAATACGAATTTAAAGCGCATGAAAACTTAGCACGGTTAAAAACCTCATTACAAGGCGAGGCAAAGATATCAGTGGAGGATTTATTAAGGACGTCGACGGATCCCACTGATATAATGCGTGCGTTAGAGGACGAGTTTGGTCACCCGACCTTAGTGCTACAGTGCGTACTGAAGAAAGTACGAGATTTACCTAGAGTGACGGAGAGTTGCCGGGAGCTAGGTAAATTCTCTTCTACAGTAAGAAATTGTGTATCATTATTAAAAAACATACACGCAGAGGGCTACATAAATAACCCACAATTAGTGAGTGACTTGCTGAGCAAGTTAACACCGGTACAACGTACGAAGTACGGTGACTTTGCGATGGGCCTAGATAACGCGCAGGGGGTGGATTTAAGAGTGTCACCGAACTTAGAAATGTTCTCGGAATTCCTGACACACCTGACACGCTCGGCATCATACTACGCGCAAGCAAACATGTTCGAGTCGAGTCCACCCAAACAACTTGCGAAGCAACAAAAGCATGGCGCCGGTCAAACCCGACCAGTGACCAATGCACGCCCCGCTGCCAGCAGGTCACCGTGGGTTCAAAAGGTGAACACGCAAAGTGACGAATCCCTCGCACCGAAAGAGTGCATAATATGCCAGAAGAAACACACCATTGAAGAGTGTGAACAGTTTAAAAAGCTGACTGTGCAACAGCGTTGGGACACAATCAAAGATAAAAACACGTGTTTCAAGTGCCTGGTGAGAAAACACCCTAAGAGGTTTTGCCGCGCAAGTAGATGCGAAAAGTGCGGCTACGGGCATCACCTGTTGTTGCACGCGGATAAGCAGCCGAAGGAGGAAAAACAGCCGAAAACCGAGAAAACAGAAAGTATCACGAACATAGGAGAGTGGCGAGCAACCGCGTTATTAAAAATAGTGCCGGTATCAATCAGCGACAATAAACAATGTTACGCATTATTAGACGATGGTGCGACGGTATCGTTGATAGACAGTTCTCTCGCTACCGACCTAGAGGGTCCGTGTGTACCTCTTTCGCTGAACACCGCGGGCGGCCACGGAGTGACGGACCTAACCTCGCGAATGGTACAAGTGCGCGTAAAGGGGCCCAATGGTCAGTGCCACAAAATAAAGTGTCACACAATGGTAGACATAAACCTACCAACGCAGACAGTGTCCGCCTCAGTGATAGGCGACAATGCCCATCTCAGCGACTTGGGTTGCGTGGAGATGAGGGGCGCGAAGCCGCTGCTGCTCCTCGGGCAGGACAACTGGGAGCTACTCAACGGCCGGTACATCCGGCAGGGACGATCCGGTAAGCCAGTTGCCTCTCTTACTAGATTAGGTTGGGTCATACATGGACCATTTAATAACTCTAGTACTAATGCAGTAGTCAATTGCATGACAGTCTCCCTCCCTGACTTTCATAACTCAGTTAGGTCACAGTTTGAGCTAGAGTCAATAGGTATTTCAGAAAATAAGCGCAAACGTAGGGATGTTGAAAAGGCGGTACAAGTGTCGGACAGCACTAGCCATCACACCACAGATAAGTCGCAATGTGAAGTAGGTATATTGTGGAAACAAAATGACACACAATTACCTAACAATTACAATCAGGCCCGGCAGAGGTTGTACGGTACCGATAGAACGTGCCTCAGTTACAACCTGCCGACCGGAACTGACTTATTAACAAAATCTAGTATTTTAATAAAATCTAGAATAGGCCCTATAGCCTTTTCAGGCGGCATCGCTGACAAGTCCCTAAAGGTACGAATTAGGGCAAAAGGTCAAGGTGCTCGATTATTTTTGTGGCGAGGCGCGAAGCCCCACAGGGAACCATATAAATATATAACAAGTTCCGTAAAACTAGGTGCAGCCTCATCACCTAGCACAGCAATTAACGTGCCTAACATAGTGGCCCTTAAACAGGGAATAGGCACAATAGAGGCGACCCTAGGTTCGATAAGGTCACTGACCAATAAGAAGTTAGGCTACCCTGCGCTCATACACCCAGTAGGCAATTACTCCGTAAGACAGAGGGAGATTGTCATGAAGCTAGGGAAAGCGCGAGTAGCACCGCCTAGAGGCAACTGGCGCTGGGTACCCTGGGGGAACGACCCAGCTGTCCGAGCGATCAGGTTGTGTTGGCCCGATAGCCATGCAGGTTGGCTCTCGGGCCCCTCTTTTCCACGTGGTCCACAGGAGCAGCAGCTGGCGTGTCGCGAGTCCAAGGCGATGAACGCAGACCCCGAGTGCAGCCAGCCAGTCTGTGCAACGACAGCGCCTGTGGCGCCACCCCTGAACTACAAGCGCTATTCATCGTGGGCGCGCGTACAGCACGCTATGGTGCGCATACAACGCGCTGTGGTATGCATGCAACGCTCTAAGGCACGCATTCAGCGAGCTTTGGCGCGCATACAACGCGCTGTGGTGCGCATGCGTCGAGCTGTGGCGCGCATACAACGAGCTGTGGCGCGCATACAACGAGCTGTGGTGCGCATGCGACGAGCTGTGGCGCGCATACGATGCGCTATGGTGCGCTTACAACGCACTAAGGCGCGCATACAACGCGCTAAGGTGCGCATGCGACGAGCTGTGGCGCGCATACGATGCGCTATGGCGCGCATACAACGCGCTAAGGTGCGCTTACAACGCGCTATGGCGCGCATACAACGTGCTATGGTGCGCATGCAACGAGCTGTGGCACGCATACGATGCGCTATGGCGCGCATACAACGCGCTAAGGCGCACACACGGCGAGCTATGGCGCGCATACAACGCGCTAAGGTGCGCTTACAACGCGCTATGGCGCGCATACAACGTGCTATGGTGCGCATGCGACAAGCTGTGGCGCGCATACAATGCGCTATGGGGCGCTTACAACGCACTAAGGCGCTCATACAACGCGCTAAGGTGCGCACGCGACGCGCCGTGGTGTGCATACAATGCGCCAAGGCGCGCATACAACGCGCTATGGCGCGTGTACTCACCCGCCTCAACGTGCTCCGAAGTACGCTCAAGGAGCGACCGCCTCGTGAGGAGGTCCTTTACACCCTCCTCACAGAGGCCAAGCTGATCGTGAGCAGTCGACAGCTGAGCTACGTGTACGACGACCACAACCAGCCCGTGGTCCTGACTGCGAACTATATTGCTCCTGGGCATGGCGTCCGGGAGTACTCCAATCGCACCAGGCGACATCGACAACGTCGACTAGCGCCGGCAATGGCGGCGTGTAAACGCGCTCGCCGACATGTTCTGGCGGCGCTGGCTGCGGGAATATCTCCAAACGCTGCAACGTCGCGAAAAGTGGGCAGATAATGTGCCGACAATAACAAACAACGTAGTGCGTACTAAAGGAGTTATAAAAACAGTGTACCACGGGAGTGACGGCATCATCCGTGTAGTAGACATTAAAACTACAAACGGGGTCCTGCGTCGGCCTGTAGCTAAGATCATCGTGCTTCCCACAGACCAAGAAATGTAATACGGTTGAACCCTGTTACAGGGGGTGGAATGTAGGCGAAGCACCATGATTTGATAATACAACAACATGAGTTGTAACTATGTTTTATTTACCTATAGCATGCCATAGTCAGATATGCTGTAACAGATTGTGTTACGTATCACTTTACATGATAACAACATTGTAACATAGCATGTATTTTGATAACGTCATCATTTGGATAATGATCGTAATAATGCGAGGTAAAAACTCGGGTTGAAACATGCATGATCAATCTTACGCAATAATATTGTCAATTGCGTAAGATTAATCAAGTTGCAACACGATTCTGAGGTGGCGACCTGACTCAAGGCCAAACCCAGCCACGCTTTGGTAACCCGTAGTATTGTATGGAAGAAAAGTTAAAACCCTTCAGGGCCCACACGCTACTTGAGCTAATGACCAAAGCCATATATACCAGAGAAATTAAATTAACATCAAGTTCTAAACGCTTAAAAGTTCTTACAGTTCTAAAAGTTCTTATTATGTCAGCAAGTGCAGTCTTCAACAAGTCTCCGGTGAAGTAACAGCTCCTCATAACTGTTAGCTTTACAAGTCGCGAATATTCTATAAATAGCTCAGGGCAGTCAAGTTATCATAGCTTAGGATTATTTTACTTTTCTATTATTGTGTATTTCCGTGTACTCTTTAATGATCCTTTATGCTTATTTGACTGTATTTCCGTGTTGTGTACAATTAACTAACCTTACGTATGTGATTTAAATTCGTGTTAAACTATTGTGTGTGTAAATAGCAAATATAACGTTTTAAAAAGTGCTGAAAGTGGTTTCAATTAAATTCCCTCGTCAAGGGAACATCATCACCCCCGCCTACATCACCTGACTCCCGCGTTAATAACAGGCAGTTCGAAATAGGTTTGCGTTATACAGTTCATTTCCACAGTACAGTTCCCAAAAATGTCAATGCACTTCCCATCGAATCTATTTCACCATCTATATCAATGCAGTTTGCCCGCACCGCTAGCAAAACAAACAAAAAATGTTTGTGCCGACATTTGGCCAACCCCCAAAACCTGGCCATACAATATACAAACCTAGATTTCGTTCCACTTATTAAATAAAACAGGCCAGTGACCTAACAGGGATTGATGGCTATACCCTCACGTTGTTGGCAAACACTTTGGTCGTATGGAGCCAAAACGGTCACATTTTTATGGCCTCCTTGACCTGATAATATGGTTTACTTTGTCATTAATATATGGCCCATATATGGGAACTGGCGAAACTGGGAGAAAAGTGGTAATTTTTGCTGGTGTCGAAGTTTGTTTGATGGGGTGAGGGATGTGTAAGTTTCTTCCCTCGTGAATGTCGTGGGAATTGGGTTAATGTGGTTTAAGTAATCAAGAGGTTGGCAGTTTGTCAGTGTTTCTGTTATTTTAGCACTGGGATGTCATTCCTGGAGTAAGGAATGGTTTCTTACCTGACATTAATGTTATGATGAGGATTAAATATATCTATAGATAGCAAGCACATTGGGTTTTGAAACTGTTCGGGGTCTTTATTGTTATCGCTTATGTGTTGTGTATACCCACGAAGAAAAACACAAAACATTATTACAGATCCCCTTTAAAATTCCTTAAAAAAAATTGACAAACCCAACACCGTCGACAAAAAAATTGACAAACCTTTTTCGCGTCAGTCAACGGTACGAAAATGAAAAATCCTTAGTATTGGGCCATCGATCTAAAATGGCCGTACATTGTGATGTACGGAACCTTTCACGGTATTTATTACCCTTCCCGATTCGGGTAAGCGGTCAATGTCGGGTGATAGATGGTATTATGCAAATGTGTGATGTGTTATGTTTGGTTTCGTTGCTGTAGTATTAAGGCAGCTGTTCCACTACCGACGAGGAAGCGATAAACGTTTTTTTCGCTCAAGAAACGTACAAAATATTGTAGGTGCCGTATATGTAAAAGAGATAAATATTTTATTAGAAAAAAAGAACAGTATGTTTGTCACACAAACACGTACTTACAAACAGATAATTAACTCGAGTAATACATTAACAGAAAAATATAACAAATTAGGTAGATCTGTACCGTGCGGTGCCGGACGTAAAGAATAGCACCATCCTATTTCTTCCCGTGGGTGTCGTAAAAGGCGACTAAGGGACTTACTACAGAATGGGCAGCATCGTTCTATATGCATTTTAACACCACACTGCGATCGCCAACCCGCCTACCAAGCGTGGCGATTAAGGCAAACCCTCCTTTTGGGGGAGGCTTATGTCCAGCAGTGGACGTCTTTCGGCTGAAATGATGAATGATGAGGTAGATCTACTTAAAATCACGAGCACAAAACAGGAATAGTCGGCAGCTGCTGGCACGTCATGACTGTAACAAGAAGGCTTCCACTCAACATGATGCTGTATCCACAGCACAGCGCCGATTTTCCGCTGATCGCTGATTGTTCACACTGCCGGTGAGAACATGTTTGGCGCAGTGACAAGAGCTATCAAAGAGAGTACTCGCTCAGCGACGCTCGCTTGGCGGGAAAAACACTCGCTGCGAGACTCACGCTTGGTACATACGCTTACCAGCGAGTAATCGCCCCTTTACCGTCACGCACTCGCTGCTCGTTGCTCGCCAACTCGCTCGCTAGCTCTACTAGCTTCTCGCTAATCGTTCGAGGACAGGTGCCTAAGTTCGTGATGAATGTGATGATAGGATATAGCCGGTCCGGTTATGGCTGGTCTCGCCATGTGGGTGTCGTAAAAGTTGATTTATGAGAAGATAATTTTAATAGGCGGTCTCTGTAATTGTCTATTAGTTGGGCTATGATTACCTGAGAACATTAACAAGTAGATGATATTTTAATGGTTTTATTTCGTGGTTGCTCGTTGTTTCTGTGACAAATAAAATTATTTTTCTTTCTTTTTCTTTCTTTCTAAATATAATAATAATAATCATTTCACTTTCAGGCAACTAAGACCCAAAGACAAAATACACAAAATAATCTAAACTAAAACTACCTACTATCTGATCTAAACTGTTTAATTTATTGTTAATATCTCTGTCATTTCAGACCTAAAATTTCTGGCAAGACCAAATGCTAATGAAACTGAAACGCTAAGCAAAAAATAAAATGAGCAACATAATCCCAAATATTTTAGTTCTCAAATATAAAGCTAGGAGTATACGAGCGTGCATCGCCTAGCGGCTCACAGTACGTAGAGGCTTTGATGACGTATAAATTTGCGCGCCTCGCAAGGGATTTCCTGTGGCCAGCCAACCGCAAATAGCGCATTATTGGTACTATTCTGTTTGTGAAATATGTGCTGTGGCAGCCTATTTTGTAATGTTAACATGGTCATAGATATATTTGTTCGTGTAATTTCGTTCGGCTACCCGTGATTTGATTATAGTTTGTGCAGGTATTTCTAATGTGGTGTTACAATTTGCCGTGTTAATATTCGCGAAATGTTAGATAATGAAATACCTTTGTTTGGTTAAACTTTCCAGCAATTATTTGAAGCCTTAGTTCACGTCCATATGAACATATACGTGTTTATAATTTTATACTTATTTAAATTTAGTAACCATTGCCAATATTTGTGTTATGTTACAAATTTCTAGTTTCATAAACTGGCAACATTATTTGAGACTTCCTGAATCCTCCCCACATAGAAAATTTGTCTGGGTCACGGCGCACGTTGTGCTCCTTTAAACATTGAAGGAAAAAGTTTTTATCTTCATAATCAACGCATTTCATTCCGAACAGCCTTTATTAAGTAAAGCTTGCCTAAACTCAATGACATTATAAAGAGTAAGTATTTTTATTTCTTACACCAATTGAGCTTTAGCTTACAAAATGTTTCACACTATTCATAGAACAAACATCAAATAGATCTACTAATTAAAACTACTATTAAAATAAAATTCACAAAAATCTATCACATAAATTCCAACTGCAACTTTTATTACACCTAAAATACCTAACCTTTCTACAAAATTAAAACAACCCCAGCGTAAAATACATAACATTATCTTTTAAAACACTTTGAACTACATCTCCGTATCGAAAGGAGCTTTTAACTACGAAGGGTGTGGTATTAAACAGGCTTTGCCTTGTCGCCGTGCTCGAGGCACTAGCCGACGGTACAACCTAAGCTTTATTTATGTTCTTACTTTTATATTAACGGGCTCTTCGTTTCTTGTGTACTTGAAAATTGTTTAATTATGGACAGCGTTCACGTGGCGTGATTTTTAGGGTTCCGTAACTTAAAATGAATTAACGGAACCCTTAAAGGATCACTCGTGTGTCTGTCACAGCCTCCAAATCTACTGGACTGATTATGTTGAAATTGGGTACACAATATATGAATTTCTGTTACCCAACCTCAGGACCCAACATGGACGTGTAACGCAAATAAATGAATTTTGAATATGGGAGGAAAAAAAATAAGTTTTGCAAACTGTACCGTAAGACATCAAATGAAAGGGCTGGTTGTAAGGATTTCAGATATTTTTTTTAAATAATTTTAGTACCATACCCCCTCCCCCCTGGCCTCATCTCCGTAACTACTCTGCCAATATTTTTTTAATATAGTTAATCCTACTATACTTATAGATAACAGTAAAACCTTTAAGAAGTCTATGAACTTAAAATAACGTGGTAAATCTCTCAATATTGTGCGTACAAACTTACATTTGTAGCTAAAAAGTATGAGGGAATATGATTTTCAACTACAATGTTAAATGTGTTCTTAGTTTAAATTAATCCCCACTACAGAACCCTTCATTTTGCGTGGTCCGACACACACTTGGCTGATTTGTGTTAAGGAAAGTGCTTTTAATAACCAGTTAATAAAATAACCAGTACCTGTAGAATACACACATTTCCCCAGCTATGTTTAAGTCTCATGTAATAGGGGGCGAGCTGATTGCCATCAACCGGACACAGATCCAGACTCTTGGCTGCTACTGAGAAGTTCCGGATGGAAAACCCAATAACACTTAGCCCGACCCTGAAATCGCCCGGCTTGGGCGGAGCACCGCCGTGTCCTCACGGAGGCGATCGGCGGCGGCGATCTCTCGCGTCCGGACCTGGTTCAGGCCATGGTTCGGAGCGAGAGTGCATGGGAGGCCGTCACCTCCTTGCGGAACGCGTGAGGGAGCGGCAGGGTTCGCGCCCTCACGCCCCTAGTCGCCGCAGGAGACGCCCTGGGCGTCGGGAGTCGCAAGCCGATTTCCAGCCACCGTAGGCGCGGGCCTGCAGACGGTGAGCGATGGGTAGCTCGCCGTCCGATAAGGACCAGGCCGGGGTCGACGGTGTGTTGTATTCCACGCGCGCCTCAAATAAATGTAGCATGAATTGACGGGGTCCATTAGGGCCAATGCCTGCCATGGTTGCGAGTTTGTCCGAAAGGGATATCTTGGCCCTGGCACACAGGCAAATGAAGGAACACGTGTGGGTTTTAGTCAGTAAAGTCTGACACGCCCTCCCGCTGAAGTTTAGGTTCCATCTTGGACTGCTTTAGACCAAGCGAAGCAGTCTTAGATGGAACCTAAGCTTCATTTACTTATGTATTAACGGGGTCTTCGTTTCTTGTAGACTTGAAAATTAATTATAGACAGCGTTCCGGAGACTTGATTTTTGTTAAGGAAAGTGCTTTTTACCCACCTTTTAATAACCCATTCCAGTAATTAAAAAGGTTATGAAAATATCTGTACGTGTTTCTAAGAATCTTGGCTTGATTTCGGGTTTAAATGTTAAAATATTTTTTGAAGTTACTTTGTATAGCCACTTTCTTTTCGGTTTAATGGATACAACGCTCGTTTATTTGCAAAGATTTGACCTACACATACATACATAAACTCACGCCTTCTACCCATGGGGGTAGGCAGAAACTACAGAACGCCACCTGCTACGATCCTTGCATACTCCTTTTGCTTCGTTTACGTTCATACACGGACGCCGGCTGCGAGTACTACGCACCTGACCCATCCAGATATGTTTTTGTATGCACGTTTTTTTCTGTGACAAATAAAATTATTTTTCTTTCTTTCTTTCTTTCATGAGGATTTCTGTAGGTATAAGTAAATTACTATGAATGCGATTGTTTAATATTAGTAATGCATGTGAAGATAGGCAGGACAAAACATACGAATACAATAAACTAGTCTTTGCTCAACCACCGTGTTTCAATGCTGTGTCCCGTTCTCCCAACATAACATGGCGCAGCCGGTAGCTAAATAAGTTAGTTAGCCGTTTTAAAACCTAAAAGTGAAATAAAAGGGAAACGTACCTACATGACAAGTAGCAGTGATTCCGAGTTATTCGAAGAAGCAGAAGTGATATCACAGAGGAAGCATCATACAATGGAGTCCATTTTGCAACCGCCCCCACCGTTCGTTTTTGAAAATGACATAACAAATGTAACATCAGGAAATTTAAGCAAGGAATGGGAAAAATGGTGAAAGGCATTCAAGATATATTATAAAGCTTTTGAACTACATCGAAAAGAAAAAATAGTGCAAATCAACATCTTGTTACATATCATAGGCGAAAAATGTCGTGAGGTATGTGAACAATTCACACGCGAGCACAAAACTATAGACGACTTGCTAAATGACTTCGATGCATTTTTTTTGCCACGGAAGAATTTAACGATAGAAAGACATACGTTCTTTACCCGTGACCAAAAAGATTTAGAGTCAATAGAACAATACCTATTCGAACTGAATAAAATAGCAGCAAAGTGTGAGTTTAAAGAATTTTGTAGTGAGTTGGTGCGCGATAAGATGATTTGTGGAATTAAAGACAGTGGACTCAGAGAAAGACTGTTAAGAGAACCAGACTTGTACTTATCTAAAGCTATAGAAAAAAAAAAGGTTAGAACTGTGATCAACCGCGAGCGAGCCGAACGAACGAAGCGAGTGGTGCCGTAGTAGCGGCCGGCGAGCGCTGCATTCAAGTTAGTTGCAGTTACTTGGCTATTTCATATTTTTAGCACCCCAAAACGGGAATTATTCGACGTTTACAAAAACTGGCCAAGTGCGATTCGGACTCGCGTACGAACGGTTTCGTACCATTATCTATAAAAATGGCAAAAAATCACGTTTGTTGTATGGGAGGACTACCAAACTCAGTTTCGACAAACTGTAATACGACAAGATTTAATTTCTATAATATGGAACTCTGACACGTCTTAATTTCGACAGAAGTATCACGTCGATTTAAGACATTGTCGAAGTACAGCATGCCAGAGTAGACTATGTCAAAATTGACTCATGTCGGACTAGCATAGTTGTCGAATAAATATATCGTCAAAGTTGCATCGTTTCCTAGTTAAGTCATGTCGAAGAAACGCCTTGTCGGAGTATAGTAGTATCGGATTTAAGGCATTTCGAATTTAAGTATTGTCGAAATTAAGACGTGTCGGAGTTCCATATTGTCGAAATTAAATCTTGTCGTATTACAGTTTGTCTAAATTGAGTTTGGTAGTCGTATGGGAGCCCCCCTTAAATATTTATTTTGTTTTAATATAATGATTTATTTTTAAAGTGAATATGTAACTAAATATTCTGTGAATATTTCAAGCGTCTACCTGTTGCCGTTATCAATATCGAGCAAAAACGAGCAAAAAAATCACGTTTGTTGTATGGGAGCCTCTTAAAATTTATTTTATTCTATTTTTGGTAGGTATTTATTGTTATAGCGGCAACAGAAATACATCATCTGTGAAAATTTCAACTGTCTAACTATCACGGTTCATGAGATACAGCCTGGTGACAGACGGACAGACAGACAAACGGACAGACAGACAGACAGACGGACAGACAGACAGGCAGACGGCGGAGCGTTAGTAATAGGGTTCCCGTTTTACTCTTTGGGTACGGAACCCTAAAAAGGTACAATCATTAGGTATAATGTTCAATAATATTTTTAGGAAAGCAAAATCGAGCGATGGTAGCCAAGTCAGCATTAGTGGCCAAGTGGTAAATGAGTTTGGAGGCGCTTTACTTTGTGTAAATAATTTCATCACCACTGCTCTCAAAAACGGTGCTGGAAAACATCGTGAGGTAACCAGCACATGCCGGTTACCTCACGATGTTTTCCAGCACCGAAAATTCGAAGACATCTACCAACCCGCACTGGGCACAGTAGATTACAGCCCACTCCCTCTCGAAGAGAGCAGGCCTGTGTCCCAGTCGTGGGGACATTACATTGCAGTGGGCTGATTATGCAAAAATCGGAATTACATATTTGAGGTACGATTAAATGTATGGGTATAATTTAATACTTCCAGTGTACGATACCAACTGACACAGAGATCAAGCAGAAGCCTCTGGTACTATTATGTTACGATGATATAGAATTACATAACCAGTTACTCTATAAATAATATATAGTGTACAGTACATATTTACTGGTCGGTTTCAGAACCATCCGTTTTGTTTACTGACAGATTCACCGTTCAATACTGTTACATAAGAACGTTTAAAAATAAAACAAGAAACAACAGTCTGTTTCATATAACATTGTTTGCGTATGCTATGACACAGACAAGAATAACATTTTTATACTGATTTGGTAATAAATTGTATGAATAAATGAAAGAGATACGAAGCAGAATACTTTTGTCTAGTAAGAGATGTACCTTATAAGTGAATGGGTTTGTTATAATTTGGGATTGATATTGGGATAATTCGCCGAGTTTATTTCGGTGCTTCTTTTCAGAGTAGTGGGAATGGTGGCCATGTGCGGCCGCTACGGGTTACGGGTTCCGCATGAATTCATGCGGACCAACACCTAGCCGGAGAGCGTGACGAAATGCGCAAGCACTCAGCATCAGAACACCGTGTGGTTTTAGTCAGTAAGAGTCTGACAGACCGCTCCACCCGCCCCAGGGTGGAGGACGTTCATTTGGATTTCCACACGATAAAAAAAGAAGTAAGAATATAGATTATTTTATATTTGTGTGAATGTGAGAACGTTGTAGGCTTAATAGACAGTAGATTTGTAGATCATTTTCTATTTTGTTAAGTACCTGATATTTGTTGCCTATCCACTGTCTTCCCATACCTATAAAACTCTGTAATTTTCCTGACAACATTGTAATAGCCTATTATTTATAAAAGAGTAACCGTGGAGTTTCTTGCCGGCTCTTCTCCGTAGGAAACGACCAATTGGAACCGTGCACATAGTTTTTGACGTTTAATAAGGGCCCATGTAGGTTTATGTGAAATAAAATATTTTGGTGCCCTGAGCCAGAGACGAAGTCACAGCAGATCATGTAGGAGATGGCGGGTCGAGCTGCGTGCAGCTCATAAAGGATGGAAGGAGTAAAGGGAGCCGAGGAGTGAAACAAAAAAAAAATGATTGGTGGATTGAGATAACACTCACCCCGTCTAGTTTTATTTGTCAAACGTGGCCTCAAGCCACGTCATGCCTGTCTGTCTGTCTGTCCGTCTGTCACCAGGCTGTATCTCATGAACCGTGATAGTTAGACAGTTGAAATTTTCCCAGATGATGTATTTCTGTTGCCGCTTTAACAAAAATACTAAAAACAGAATAAAATAAATATTTAAGGGGGCTCCCATACAACAAACGTGATTTTTTTGCCGTTTCTATAGATAATGGTACCAACCCTTCGTGCGCGAGTCCAACTCGCACTTGGCCGGTTTTTTTTCACTTGCACCTTTGTTGACCTAAATAATGCCACTAATGCCGCATTCAATATGGCCAAAAACTGGGCTCAAACATTATAAATACAACGAAGAAGACTACCATCGACACGAACAGAAGTAGAAGCAAATATTATTCTTCTTTTTCTTCTTCGTGTCGTTGGCACGACAGTATTTCAAATCTTCGTCATAATCGTAATCAGCCTTTAAAGTTCCCACTGCTGGGACACAGGCCTCCTCTCTTCGAGAAGGAGTGGGCTGTAATCTACCACGCAGGGCCAGTGCAGGTTGGCAGATGTCACATGTCTTCATTTTTTTCGTTCTAGGACATGCCGGTTTCCCCACGATGTTTTCCTTCACCGTTTTGAGAGCTGTGGTGATGAAATTATTTACACATAGTAAATAAATAAAACCTTTATTTCAGACTATGACCATAATAAAAAAAAAGTAGGTTTACAAAATTTGGACATGAATAAATGTTTTCAGGATATTTGAGTTCTGTTTATTCGCAATGACCTGTAGGATGCTGTTAGTGCTACCCCGAACTCTGCTTAATAACGACGCGAGCCGCTTGCGCACGATGGCATGAAAACCCTGGCCTCCGCAAACATACCGGAGGCACTAGAAAAGCGAGGCAGCCCTAACAACATCCTAAATGCATTGTTATATTGGACCCGTAGGGTACTGAGTGGCCTCTGCGTATCTGAACCACAGGCTGCACGGGTAGAAAGTCTGACAGTAGGCTCTAAATAATGTAACTTTAACTTGGTCACTAGAACGCGCAAACCTGCGGGCCAGCATATTACGTCTGACCGCCAATGCCCTACGTTCCGTTTCTATGTCAAAAGCCCGTTAGTCGTTCGTCAAGGCCCTCAATGTCTGAGGTATTTGAACTAGTAAAACGTCTGCCTGGGTTCGTACCCACGACCTACAATTAGTAAGTCAGGACCGCCACCACTGCTCACCATTTCAATTTCACTTGTTGGCCCAAAACTTCGCCACTTGTAAGTCATATAGTTACTCTTTGATGTGTTCTGTTTATAGTAATAAAATATTATTTATTATTAACCTCAGGGGGCCTAAAATGGACACTTTGGCAGAATCATAATAGGTATGATCTGCGTACAATTCATACATCCCGCAATTCATCTGTTTGACAGCTGCTATTTGACATTAGACTTCATTATAGCAATTCATAATTTGTTGACCATTTTACGAAACTCCATACAAAACTGTCAAACAGATGAATTGCGGGATATGAATAGTAAGCAGATCATATTATGATTCTGCCAAAGCATCCATTTTAGGACAGGGTCTATGATTAGTAAATTGGCTGTAAAATCTCATGTTTGCTATAAATAAAACATTTTATAGCATAATCTATATTTCAGAGCCGGAGAGGACTTCTCAGAGACAGATCATTCGTATGATCAACTCATCATTATCATCATTTCGGCCGAAAGATGTCCACTATTGGACATAGGCTGCCCCTAAGCATCGCCACATCGACCGGCTCTGTGCATCTTGCATCCAGCGGATTCCTGCGGCCTTCACAAGGTCATCGGTCAACTTTATGGGAGGCTTTTCAACGCTACGCCTTCCGGTACGCAGTCCTGACACCATCGGCCATCTGTTCTGTGAGCAATGTGCCTTGCCCACTGCCACTTAAGTTCAACTCATATTAAGCTAAAGCTTGGACCAGACTGCACCCCACCCAAGACTACAACCCCCCCCCCCCCCCCCCCCCCTTCAAATCGGAACACGTCCTATTTTTATAATATCGGTACCCTTTCCGTCTGTCAGTCATGGCACATAATACCGGCTCGTATACACGTAAAATTTTATTCATTTATTCAGTGGCCTTAATATCTATGGGTTACGTTTTGTTCAGATGGGGAAAGAGGACTGGATAGTTGCATCTCATTTCACTGATGTTAAGGGATGTAAAATGGAAAATGCCAATCGCGGCATCGCAGTGGCGCGATTGGCGTGGCCTGAAACCACACTAGTTCAGAGTTATGTTGCCTTTTAGGTTCCATTAAGCCTTGAACTTTTAAACGTATAATTGTTTTTCTAAAAGATAATAAGTTTGGAATTAATTTTACGTTATTAATTAATATCAGATACATCTTTGTCAAAGAGTATACATAACAGAAAAGTTGATTAAATATTTCTAATATTTTGTTGTGTTCTCCGAAGTATCTTTATAATCAAATTAAAAACTTCACCCAATATTGCTCTCTATATACCTTGTAATTAAAACAAAAAATTTAGAAGCACGGTTTCCTTGAAATATTAACAAACATAGTGGCTTTGTGTTACGATACTGTCAAAATTACTTTCAGCGAAACGTTTGCAAAAAATAATAAAACTGGATCATGCCGAAAAAGCTATTAACGCACATTCTGTACAGTGTCGAATTGCCCGTCTTTTGTCGGGACGTATCGCCGTGTGGACCTGCCTTTATAACTCGTTTACTGAACAAAGGATCCGTATAAAATAACCGAAAAGAGACGAAAAATATAGAACATGGTAAATCGTTTATGTTTTTTCATTGACTGGTATGTAGGGTGTAGTTGAATATATATTTTGTCTCGTTTTTATGCATAACATAATTAAATGGAAACTGTCCTCAAGTGGAAGTGGGCAGACCAAAATAATGGAAGAACTGATGGTGAAGACCGCCCATTGTAGTTACAATGGCCGCTCTTTTTAATTATTAAAAGTACTCTAAAGATTTGTTATATTGCTATGGTTTTATATGGTTTACAATATAGACATACATATATGGTTTACAATAAAGAGTATTCTATCAATCTATTTATCTATTTATGGTAGATGGAACAAAATCTTGAATAAATGGTGGCACCTAAAGAAAGTGAGAGAAGGGAAATAGGTCACTCTGTACCAAGATGACTTGAAAATATTGTCAAGCATACCTATATACAGCTAAAGAAGTATTAAAAAAGGGATTTACCAGGTGCGATTTTATTGCCTATGGTACACCATAAGTTGACAAGACATCTTGCTACAGAGTCACCTATTTCCCTTTTTATTGAATGATACAGGCAAGAAACTTGCTTCGTGTAAATGGGGCTTGAGTATCGTAGCAAGTGGCGTTCTATAGTTTTAGTTTATCCCCTTGGAAAAAAGACACAATGTATACCTTTAGTAGAGCATAGTAAATATCAAGCAATAAAGATTCCCTAAGCCCAGCACTTGGATTCTAAATTCTAAAATATATGATAATAAATTCATTGTTGAAACAGATCGTTAACATAGGCTCTCTAAAACCACACTAGTTCAGAGTTATGTTTTGTTTAGGCCTCCAGTTCTCCCTAGTGAGATATTAAGTGAATTTTGCGTTTTACTGTAATTTATATGTGCGTGTATTTTGTACCTATTGAAAAGTTTTAGGCTCCGAGTTTGGCCGCCATATTGAAATAGTATTTATGCTCAGTACGTGAGGGTTGTTCACGTTATTTTTAATCAATTAGTGTATTTATTTACGAACACTGCTGTGTTAAAATTAATAATAGTTATGGATATTTTTCACAAAAATCGAAGCATATTTTCATCAGTGGGTTGATGTTTTCTCTTCGTGTCTTGAAAAGAGAACGTAACAAGTCGTGGCAAAAGAAAAATAAAGTTGGTATTATCTAGGTAGTCAATAAAATCCACCGCCTAAAAATAAAAATAAACTAATTATCATACAGACGAACATAATAACCACCTCCTATAAGGAACTCGGTTAAAAATAAAACATTCACCACTTACCAAGAAACCAGTAAAGAAATCCAGTCTTAGGAATATCACAAACCGATTCTAATAAAAAGAAACGGAAAGAAAAACTATTCAAAGTAAAAGAAAACGACATTATTTCTAAGATATCAACGGTCTTGTAGCAGTCGTTCCTCCATTCGTTCGATTCTCCGTTCCTTCGATTCCTCAGTTTCTCCATCCTACGATTTCTCCATTCCTAGTGCATCCGAGATTAATTTTCCGAATCATTGGTCAGGTTCGCACTACACTGGACTTCAAGAAGATGTTTCCATTACCCCGCTATAACTTTGCAATTCTAATTTGCCTGCATCGCTGTCTGTCTGTAAAAATGTATTCGTTCCGTTTGAGAGCTATTTAAGACCTCATTGCGTTTGAAGTAGGGAATTTTCATAGTTTTGAAGACTTTTGAAAGTTTTATCATAAAATGTTATGAATTTCCTGCGTTTGATGTGAAACTAGCTTGAACCCGCGACTTTGTCCGCATGAAATTTCTTGTTTTAACTTGTAATATATTCTTTGAGTAGTGTGGTTTTCAATGAGTGAAAGATTTTTGTAATCAGATCAGTACTTCCAGAGATTCCTTTCCTTTCCCCTTCCAGACCTCTTACAACCATTTATACAAATAGTTTAACCTTTTTATAATATTTATTTCGATTCAGACGACGTAATGTTGTGAGCAGGGTACAAGAAAAGATGTCATGAAAATGGTCAACAACATCTGTTTATGATCACATAACTTTTCTCGTATCAAATAACATAACATAACATCACGCCTGTAATCCCCGAAGGGTTAGGCAGAGGTGTACCTAATAGTACACCCACATTTCGCCAGCTATGTTTAAGACCCACGTAATAGGGGGCGAGCCTATTGCCATCAACCGGGCAGAAATCCAGACTCCGGGCCGGGGTTTCTCGTATATTCCGTATAATATCTTAGTAAAATAAGTACTGAATAAATAATAATGTGAAATTAATTTGCATGCAAACAGGCAAAATATGGACTGTAGGTACATAAACCACCAAGTCTTACAACGGGTAACACCAATATTTTCTGTAAATAAATGATCCTTATTCTTATTTTATAACAACATTCTAAGATAGGATTGGTTTTCTCAACTGTAAAGAAACAATAGACAATTATACAAAAAGAAAAAAAAAAACGTACTGCAGCACTCACCCCCAAACAAATTTGTATATGAGGAGAAGGATTCTTTTAGGTAAGAAAAAAACCTAATGCCTATGAAAGGCTTAGTTAAAAACTCGAAAACTAAAGAAATATCAGTAAAAGAGATCGCTTTTAGGGCCACCCGCAACACAAATCGCAAATAAATGTGTTTATCGCGTCATTTTCGAACGACTGACAGAAACAGAACGATATTTTTAATTTGTTTAGCAGTGAACATATAAGGCCAATCTGTCATAACTCGTAGAAAATATTGACACTGACAGCTGATGAACGCGGCTTAGATCTGATTATCCCGTTCAATTTCATTGGTGAAATTGGCCTTTAGTGATATGAACAATGAACGTTACTTAGCACGTTTTTTTATGCATTACTTCTATCACTGTCACACAACAGTCAAACTACAAGTACAAGGTAGAGACGGGAGCAAGTCTAAGTCAAAGCATCTGCTACGTAACGTTTATAGATCTAAACCTTAGAGGGTTGTCTTAAGGACCCATTTGCTGACAAAAAATTCCAGTTTTTCGGTACATTTTGCGGCAAAACTAATAATTTCCACACAGATTACTCCTTCATCTCTAAATGTTAGCAATTTTTTATTCGAAAATTTTGGTAGATAAAATTGTAAAAAAAAAATCCGTTGCCTCTTCACACAAAATTGACGATATCGTGTTGAGTTTAGGAACATTTTTCTTCAATTTAGTAAGATAAATTTAGTAATTTAAAATATTTTATGTAAGCGGACGTGTTCAACTCAAAAAGGTAGTAAAAAGAACGATCAAAAAGTTACAAATAATCTCAGAAAATAGTGTTGAAAAAAACCTATATTTTTTTTAAAACCCAGTCGTTAATGTTTTTTTTTCTTATTATTTTTTCTTATATGATTTTTAATCATACACTGGGCTTCAGCTATTCTTGTGATAAAATCAAAATTGTATTTTATGATTATACAATATCTTCAATAAGTGAATCAACGGCGAAATAAACTATATTTTCGAGAGCGCAAAAGTGATGAAGCTATTAACAGGTGCTGAGACTGACACGAATGGTTTACCACCATGGTTATACACACAATTAGATGAAATTGCGAAAAACGTTTTTTTTTATGTAAACGCATCCTTAGACACTGTTTACGATCGAAAACGTAGAATTTTTTGTTAAGGATATGCTCAAAAGTAATACAATAGCACCAAAAACAATATTTTCTTCTCAACACTTAGGTACCAAATGTGATGTAAATTGGAACTGCTTAAGCCGCGCCCCAACGTAATGTATTCCGAATAATTTACGTAATCAGATGTATTTACTCTGCACAGGCTGGGTCGGAATATTGCCACAACGATGGTTATTGAGAGTAGAAAGAATGTTGAAAACAAGTTCTTTTGAGTGTATTATAATGTCACCCTGTAACTGTTTCACTATCACTGCAAGTCAAAGTTATTTATTTTACAGAGAAAAAACAAACAGTCAAGTGCATGTCGGACTACGCACAATGAAGGGTTCCGTACTGGGGATTAATTTTATCTTAAGAAAAAACTTAACATTGTAGTAGAAAACCATGTTCCCTCATTCCCACTGCAAATGTAAGTTTTTAAGCTCAATATTGAGAGATTTACCATGTTATTTTAAGACCATAGACTTGTTATAGGGTTTCCTGTAATCTATAAGCAAAGAACAATTTTCTGTATTTTTTCAAAATTTTAGGCTCAGTAGTTTTGGAAATAAAGATTGCTCAATTTTCATATATTTTCTTAAATCATTTTAAAAGTATTTATTTTAATATTATAAAAAAAAATATATATGAAATTCTTACAAAAAAATAGTTATGCGAATTGTACCAAATGAAAGGGACATTTGATATAATTATCACACGGTACAATTCGCATAACTATTTTTTTTTCTAATTTTCACCCCAAAATTGACCCCCATAATCAAAATTCTTTTACTTAAGTTACACGTTCATGTTTGGATCACAGACGGACAGACAGACACACGCGTGATATAAGGGTTCCGTTTTTCTTGTTGAGGTACGAAACCCTAAAAATAAGCATTAATAATAATCCAAGCACACTAAAAAAAAAAAGAAAAAAATGACAGTTAGACAGACAGACAGACACACGAGTGATCCAATAAGGGTTCTGTTTTTTCTTTTGAGGTACGGAACCCTAAAAATGAGCATTAATTAATAATCCTTGCACACCTTGCACTGCATAGCAATTATTATTACTAAATGTTTAACGCATGCCTTTAGTGACCACATATAGGCGTTCGCTATAATTTAGAATACCAAAAACTGTGTTAATAAAAACACAATTCTCTTAGAATAGCAACAACCTAACATTATAAAATAAAAGCTTACTTTCAAATTTTCAAAAACTTAATTAATATTTTCTCTGAAAAACTCAGCCTACATTTTCCATTCACCCTCCATCACCTTAAAACGAAAATTAAACCATAATCCAGTATTTTTTTCACTACCGTATAAATTGGCTATTTAATTTGAAATTCACATATCATATTATTTCTCGAAACGGTGGGCCACCCTGTATTAATTTTCAGGGAACACAGTGTATTATGCGAGGTCTGCGCTTAACGATTACATACATATTTATGTAGCATTATAAATATTTATAGAGAGGTGTCGCTCGTGATCAGTTTCATGTGGTTTTAGTTCGTTATAATCGGTATTATTATAGGCTTTAGAGGGTTGTATTATTTGGTGATAGTTGTTCAATTTGTAGGGATAATTTTGTTTGTATGGGCCAGCGCCCAAAGCTTGATTATTACGAAAAATTATTTTTTTAAACAGCTTTAAAAAAAAATTTTTCGTAATAATCAAGCTTTGGTCCGCAATATTCGGACAGATTTGTATTCACACATTAATTTATTAAGAGGAGGCTCCCTATTTTTATGTTAATGTGCATGAATATTCTGAAACAGTCACACATACAAGCAAAATGAAACTTTAGTGTTTATGATTTATTGGTTCTTTTTATTTCCATGTTGGAGACAGTTACGTAATTGTAATATTTTCTCTCAATACATTTTTTATTCGATAATTATGTCTTTTTAAGGATATATATAAAAAACAATCAAGATTGTTTGGCTTTTATGTCTAAAATAAATATTCACAGCAAGAATTATAGTTTATTATCCAACCACAAGATATGTTTTCTCTATATCAATTATTACTTACGCTATTTAGTATCGTGCTCGAACACGATCAAAGAGCGTACGCGATATTCAACTTTATTACTGATGCATTAGCGTTTAGCACATAACGGAGTGGCGGGGAGCGAGGGGCAGAGCTTGACCTTGCATTCGAAATTTGATTCAGACTGCCTGCTCTTAAGCAAGTAGAATGATACTGCTGTTTGTTTGTTGACCGAGCGAGCGAAGCTTCTCTGCTTCAAGTCTGGCAAAATTTGCTTTCCTCTGTCAGTTTCTTGCTACTCCTCTACAGGTCGTATTTTAAAACCGTACCAATACAGGATTTTTGTCGTCGCGGATTTTTGATGACTTTCTCCAAAAAGGGTCGAAAAGGGGGCTACTGGATATTTCCGCCTTATGAGATCCGATTTCGATGGTTCTTATGAAAGTTTTAAAGTAGATCTCATAAAAAATTGGTGAAGAGCTGACGAGGATCTTCGGCGTAATGAGCAGAATGCAGTAAATTGCTCACTTTTAGATTTGTACCAGTGGAATCGGCTCTTTAACTGTTGGGTAGGGAATGATGGAGCACCTCCTCACCAGAAAACTAGGCTGCAGCGTTACTTCTGCCAATTAAAACCTATTCGTTCATTTTTCTAGCTGGCTCATAATTTATTTGGTATTGTGACAACTTTAAATGGTAAATATACCGTTTAAATAACTTTAGTGGTATATTGATTGTTGCAAAAAAGTTTGTGCCCGTTAGGTCTACGGTTCGCAGAACTACTAATGACATAATATAATATAGATACAAAAGTTTTATAAAGTGTAATTGGCTTTTACAGTTTTATTTATTTCATTTTATTTTATTGTGTTTGGGTGGCTTAAAGCTACGAGTATCAATACAGAAGTAATAGTGAGGTGATTCACGACAAGCCATTTACAACCCTCCGTAGGTGGCAGTTAGTTTCAATGGTTATTCAATACACACGACTAGTCTGGACACTTTAAACAACGTTCCGTTCTCAGCCGGCTGAATAAATTACATAATAATGTACGTAAGTCTGAACTTAGTTCACTGAGGTAAGTACAATACACGCAAAACTTTATGAGCTCCTGGAAGTCGCACGCAAGTGGCCTATAAGTATATTTATGGCTAATTACATAATATATCCCTCTGGTGATCTGCTATACAGGTTTTCCTAGTACAGACACCAGTCTCTCACAAACTTTGTCACGTAGGTACCAGCCGATCGATTCTATAAAAATCTCACCGTGAAAACGTAGGTGAAGTGAGCTGTCAACAGTGTTCAAATGACAGCTCACTTCAATCTCACTTCGCCTAAGTTTTCATGGTGAGATTTTTACAGAATAGACCGGCGTAAAACGGGGTGAATAGGGATGCAGAGGTAAATCGAGACGCAATTTTGAAATGTATTTTAACCTTAAAATAATATAGTTTGTTGCCAACAAGGACACTTAATTGTTAATTATAATACAGGTAACACATTATTAGTCCTTTTTGGAAATATAAGACATTATTTGAACGTTAAAATCCATTTTAAAGTTGCGTCCTGAGTCACCCCTGCATCCCTATTCACCCCGTTTTACCCGGTACGTCTTAAGCTTGTTTGTTTTTATTAAATAACTTTTTGATGTTTAACATCTTTTTTCAGCTTTCTGTGGGAGTGATTTCGTGTAAAGGGACGGAAGTATGTAACAGGAAGTGACAGTTTGAGCATAAAATAAGTAAGTACTATATAGATTGTAAGTAGAGGGGGTCGAATTTCGACCAATGGGCGACCACTAGTAATAAATCATTAGGTACACGAATAAATATTTTAGTATAAATTAGCTTTATTAAATTTTGAGATTAATTTCTGTCGCTGCTCAGTCGCTTATTACCAAGGTGAGATATCAGATGTTAGGCTGGTTTTAGAGACACGCTGAGCGTCGGCGCTGACAGCCAAAACGTATGGACTTCTAGGAAGCGTTTTAGAATAACGTGTAGCTATCAGCACGTCCGGTGGTCAGCGCTGGCGGGTCAGCGGCCGCACGCGTAGCGCGTCGGTGCCGCGTAGCCGTCTGCGCTGACCACCGGACGTGCGCTTCTGCTGTCAGTGAGCGGACGCCGTCAGCGTGAACAATAAGTTATTGATGCACTTCGCATTTTTGTACCTATATACAGATAACCATATAATATACACATAACCTACCTACAGCATTGATTTGTTCATCACAAAAATATGTAGCTATTAATATACTAATACGGGGAGTCGAGTGTCACTTTCGAGAGCTCATAATATTTTGCGCGTACATTAAGTACATTTATTGAAAGGGTGACAAGAACTGTATAGTCACTTAATGTCACATAACATAACGTCACGCCTGCAATCCCCGAAGGGTTAGGCAGAGGTTTGTTACTGAGGGAGTTGTTACTTTGAGTTCTCCTACATTTATTTTAATTCCCATGAGTATTTTAGTTACTTACAGTCCGGCCGCCACGGTGGAGAAAATGCGCTCTTGACAACTTTCAGTTTCATACTAATAAATACGTGTTTTGAGAATTTGATCCTTACTACAACTAGAAATGGTCCAACTGACGGGTATCAGGATCATAGTCTCTCGACGGCCAGTAAGTAATAATGTCATTGAATTGTTTCAGGCTTTTTCAACTATACCGGTTGTATATTAATGTTATTGATTATTTGAATTTGGAATAGAAGAACACACAAAAGAAAAAAATATCTGATATCTTTCCATTATATCTACATGAAGGTTCACCATAAAGGTACCCTCACACGGTATAAAGACTAGCCCTTTTGTCGATCTACCTTCAGCTTTGCTTTTTAGTAATGTGAATATAATAGAAGCGTAAGTGAGGGACTAACAGATAAAGTGTCGGATGCGTGGTTGTGTGCCCGACACTAACGCCAGTAGCACACGTCTGCCGCGAAACCATCACAGCGAAACCGCAATAGTTCAATTTAACTGGCTCGCGTGATGTTTCGCTACTCGAATCGGATGCGACTAGCGGAACATGACGCGAACCAGTTGAATTGAACTACCGCGGTTTCGCTGCTGTGGTTTCGCGGCGGAGATGTGCTACCGGCGTAAGTGGAGTCCGAATGGTGTGTTTTTGTTCGAAAGTATTTTATCTGACAACGCTAAAATCGATCGAATGATGCGGAAATAGTTATGTTATATTCTTATTAGTAACGGTAAAAGGGATAAAAGTACCTGCAAAGGACTTGGGAGAGGCCTTTGCCCTGCGGCGGTACAGTATCTATAAGCTAGCAAAAAAACTGTTTATTACTCTTTTTTTTTTTATAGAAGAAAGTATCGTTTTGAGTTGGATTTTTACAGTACAATCGTACCTAACATTTGGTAATTTAATAAAAATACCAATTTAATATTGTTTAAAAATGTAGCGCAGTATATTTTGTACTAACTTTAACACTGCCGTACTGTAAGGGACAGGGCTTGTTACTTCCTTATACAGGTTATTCTATAACCTGCAGCACTTCTCCACCTGATTAATGATATTATAGTTAATAACTACCTATTGTGAATGTGTAACATTATTTGTAAAAAACTTGGTTTCAAAGTGGTGGAGTTATTAATTTACAATCAGGCATGAATCACTGAAATAGTCGACTATGTATTAAAACGTCAGTTTGTTATGTTCAATTAAACTAATAAATACTATGATATCTAAGTAAATGAGATGACGACTAATAGAGAAGTATGGAAGAAAGGGACATGTTGCGCCGACCACAAATAAATTGGTGTAAGGGCAGGAGAATGATGATGATATATTTGGGCGTGGGTGGGGGTCGTGTGGGGCCTGGGTAGGGGTCGTGTGCGGCCTGGGTGGGGGTCGTGTGCGGCCTGGGTGGGGGTCATGTGCGGCCTGGGTGGGGATCGTGTGTGGCTCATCATGTGTATCTAAGTACCTAATAATAATAATCAATAAAAATAAAAAATCTAAGTACCTAATAAAATAATAATATCGTAACTGAAACTATTAATGGGTTTCTGCTAAGGTAGCCCGTGAAGTTCAAATTTTCCTATACGTTTTTTGCAATTTGCAGTATTACTGAATCTTTGGAAATAATTCTGTAAAGCCATAATTGTTACGTCCGCGAATCATATTTAGATCAACATACAACCTGTTACTGACCAGCAAATTGCAAAAAACGTATGAAAATTTGAATTTCGCGGGCTACCTTAGCGCATCCCCCTTCACAAACTAAAATATGGCATCGAAAAATTTCTCCACATCGCTGTCGTCTGGTAATGTACCCAAGAGATTGGTGGCATTGCCACGTTGTATGGCAGTGCTTAGCTTCTAGCCAAGGCAACAGCCAGCCCTTGGGTCACGGGAAGTGTCAACCAGCCGTTTGGAGATTTCGTTGAACAAACCATGAGCACTCGGATTAAATAATACGAAAAAATAACTACCGTCATTACCGATAAGCTTTTATATTTTCGCCAATTAAGGTCCGCAGTCGCAGCAACAGCGCCAGCATAGGAAGATGGGATGGCGCAAGAGTATCAACACGCATTGCGTTTCACACTAAAGGCCTACCCACCTTCCATGGAAATAAAGTCATGCTGTCCGCTCTCTTGCCATCGTCGCGTGCCAAGCCATTGGATTCTAAAAACGTTCTAAATGTCAGTTAAATTGTATTTTACTACTCCAAACTGGACTCCAAATGGACAAAGACTTACCTTAAGTCTTTGTCCATTTTTAAATAAGGTACGAATATGTCAACTATTCATAACTTGCAGTGTGTCATATGAACATAATTATTGTATCCATATTTCTGAGCAGTGTCCCGAGGAGCATCAACAATGTTAACACATGACTCTCTAGCGACAATCCATACTGCGGACCAAACACATTGGGAATGTATTCAGATTTCAGGTAAAAATTATTTATGACATTTTTATTATTTTTATTTTACTCTCTGATTTGGAAACATTTTGCACATAGGTTTTAAGAGGCCTTTGTTAGGTTACCTTTGTCAGTATAGATTTCATAGGTTAGCAGAGAATTAAAGGATAGGTTCTTTAATAGATAAAGAAGTTTTTTATAATAAATATTATATTTATTGCCAAATAATTGAACACCGCAATCATAGTTTAATGTGCAATTGTTTATTACGTTCAGCTCTGTGTGAAAAAGCTTAAATTGTTTCAAGTGTTTATCCTACATAAGTATCCAAAGTTGCTCAATGAACTAGACCCAAGCAGGCAGCTTCAATACATAAACTACGACCAAAACAAATAATATCTACCGAAAAATATATCTTTATTTACAAAAATATTTCACCACAACCCATACGTTTATTCAAGCTCCAATATCTACCACTAAACATACTAAGTCACGTACCAAACATATTTACAAGGCATATCATGGCAAGTTCTCAGTTCTAGCGCTCTAACTTGTGTGCTAACTCACGATAACTTCTAAACTGATATAGCTAGGAAAATAAGTTATGTTTTAAGTGTAACTTGGAAGAATTAACTGTCAGTTGAATAGAAGGAAACACTCCCAGGGCATACAAAAGCATGAAAGGGTTAAAAAAAAATAGCGAATTCCAATCTTGAGTTTCCTATCCTAAATTATCTGCTTTGTGTAAATAATTCGACTGTTTCAATTTAAGAAGTTATATTTTTAAGTAGCAAACATTGTTGTAGCAGAAAAAAAACAAGAAATTATGTTTTAAATTTATGTTTGAATGTTGTGTGTTCTTATAAATAAATTACAGGATTATCTACAGCACTTGGCTCCCATTTAGATCTCAATTCTTTTGTCGGCGAAGTTGACAACTACGCATATTCTTAAATTCTCGATATTGAACTTGGGTCCCATTTTCACATTTTCTTATGGGATTCTTCTTCCTTAACACTTACTACCATATCTTAAATTTATTTGTTTACCTACCTGTGAACACTTGTAATTGGCCATATTCATGTTCCTAACAAATGCACTATAGTTGTACATGCCCTGGGCATGTACAAAAAACATGAAATAAAATTAAATATGTGTTGTTGGGTAAAAAAAGTATGAATAATTGTAACTCTTTAATCAGCCTAACAGATTCGGTCATTACTGAACAAAGGCGGAGTTCTAATACTGGAAATAAGCGCGCATAGAAGATTGTATTGGCAGAAAACACCATCATGTAATATTTCTTTCCCGTTTAAAGTTTCTTAAAAAAGTAAAAGAACATCTGTTTTAAAACCTCTTAACCAAGTGAAAAAAACAAAAAAAGAGCAAAATATCAGTGTAATTAATCCATTTCCACATTACTTCCCACTTACTCCCACACACACAGCTCAAAACCTCATTATCCTAAATAGTATATTCAGTATTTATCCGCCTCCAGGTTAAGGGACCTCTTTGTGATACAACTAACTCATATCTCATCATAAAATGTATTCGTCAAGTGAGCACTCAGCCTAACCCTTTAACCACAGTAGAAATATAAATCAGAAACACAACTACAGTCCGTTCAAATTTACAGCAACCCAAGCAGCAACCTTATTGCAACGAAAATGAAAATCAGTATGACGGTGATGAAAAATCACAGTTAAAATAACTGTGAAAGACTGTAGACTATTTTGTTATAATAACCAACGTTACATCAAAGCAATAGAATTGTCAACTATATTTAAAAAAGATTTGGAATGCCTGTCACAAATACGAGGTAACCAGCTGTTTTGATGTGACAGCGTCAGAATAGCTGTATTAACAATTTTGTCTTTTGTCAAAACAGTTGTTTGAGAACGTTTTGACTATGAGAGTGTTGTTGCAAGTGTATGTGCCATCATTGTTTATATAGGGCGCAAAGCTGTCTACCAACGACAGCGTTAAGGCTGCCTGTCCACCGGAGTGGGCTGCGGGGCGGAGAAACGGAGAAATATTAACCAATAGGATTGCAAGTGGACAGGGATTTGCAATCCTATTGGTTAATATTTCTCCGTTTCTCTGCTCCGCAGCCTCGCTCCGCTCCGGTGGACAGGCAACCTTACACAGTCTGAGCACGGCTATGCTCAGACGCAAGGCTGTACTCTCGACGTAGTGACGAGTTTTATTTTTTCAAATCTCGCTTGTACGTCGAGACAAAACGCACGTCAATTCAGGCGTTTTTTGATCATAGTTGTTCTACTGTTAATTGTATGCACTGTGTTGTAGGCCTGAGGCAGTTCTGTGAACATCGATCCCCGGTACCCTGACCCTATTTCGTACTATTCGGGGTTATGTTACTTCTGTTTTGACGTTTTGTCTAGAATTCCAATGCTATCTCGGTGTTTGTATGTTGTATTTGTGTGGAGGTTGTAATTTTCTTTTTCGTCGTTTTTTATAGGGTAAAGTAGTAGTACGAAGATTTGATTTAGAGTGTAGGTATGTATCTTGTTTGTTTTTCCTTTAAAAGCTACTCTTGGTAAAACCAAAATAATATCAAGCTTCTACTGAAACCACTATTTATCAGTGTTTAAGTGTAGTAAGTAAGGCCTATATTACTTTATTTATGTTTAAAAAAAATAACAATATTAGTCTTCATCTATACAATCACCCCAATTTAATTCATGTTCCAGCCACGGTGTCATCATTCTATTCTTAGCGGACAAAAAAAGATCCACTACACAGTACTACCAATACAAAACAACTCATACGACCGAAACCCCCCCATCCTAGATTAGCCATGATATTTTGTACTTTAATTGCGTAACACACTGCCAATCACAATCTGAATGATTTTGAAGGATATTACTACTCCATTGCATCATATGTTCAAAAAATTTGTCTGCTCAACAACGTAAATAACGCTATGAATGTTGTTGATCTGTCAAAATGGAACTAATTGCTACTGTAAGGCTGAGCGCGCACTGCTGTGCGGTGGAATGCGGTGCGTTTTTCTCACCGCAATGCGCGCTAGTAATGGGTAACTCATCAATTTTATTTGAGGTTGAGGGAGTGCCTCACTTTTCCTTGTGTGGTACTCACGAGGTACCCCTCATTTGAGGTGAGGATTCGTGCAACGGTATTCACCTCACGCCTCGTGCGCCCGAGCCGAACTCTGCCGAACGTCTGAGGGAACGATGCGGGCGGGCGCGACGACAACTCACGTGAATTCACGAAATTACGACTTTTCGTCCGATTATTTACATCTCCCTCATCTTTCACACCCATAATTTTCTTTCGCTCATAAATTTTAGACCGCCAAAATAAACGAATCATTAACACTTGATTACCAATCTAATGGTAATGCTTTTAGAGTTCATAATAATTAACCATAATTATCTGAAATAAGAATATTTGCTTTAAAATTCGTTTTGACTAATAATTTGAATAGTTTACCTAATGTTGACCTTGGAGGTGCACGTGAAGTAAATTGTTGATATTTTGGTCCAACAATTACGTAAACTTTTGTTTTTTTCGTGTTCCTACTTATTTCCTTGTTTATCCCACTCTCCACACACACACATGACACAACAAACATCATTACCTAAATTATTTCATTAGGTACATACCAAAATCGTAATGTAATTTTTTACTGTGTTATTGTGTTGTAAAAATTTCGAGACCAGACCTCACCTCAGTTACCTCACTCATTCTTTAATTCTGTAAACAACTAAACAATTTGTAAGTCGGTTCATCTTTCCTCATTCGCTCACTCAGACACTCAATCACTCAATACATACTCGCGAGTCTCGAACTCGCTCGCCTCGCCCCTCGCCACGATTTCATATTGTCAATGTCAAATTTTGAGGACGCGTGAACGAATGAGGGAGTGAGGTGTGGTGAGGTGCTTCAATGTTAAAATTCGAGTAACTCTTTCAATGTGCGATCACGAGTTCCTCAAACGAGGGACCTCATGAGTGAGGGACACATCTCTAATGCGCGCACTTCTATGACATCCCATACTTCACAGATTTGCGGTAAAAGAAACGCACGGCAGTACGCGCTAGGTCTTAGTGTGTTACGTAATTACCCCGCAGTTCAGGTCGAGTCATTCGATCATTTATTCATATAAATAAATGATCGAATAAACATTAACTACCCAACTAACATTATAAACCCATCTTCGTACCTACTAGGTACAACACACACAGGGTATCCCTATAAATTCCTAAAGTGACTATATCACGAAAGCCTTAGCAAGAAATGATTCTTGTTCTAATAGTCTATACATAGGGAATCAGATAACAAATCGTTTGCCATTTGTCTTTGAGACCTACATTATTCAGTTTCAATTGAATTTCTAGATTTAGGTACTCGAAATGAAATGAAATCGTTTATTCTGTAAATAGGATATCGGAATCACTATTACACGTCATATTAAAAAGTAAAAAATTAGCTAGATGTAGTCGACATTTCCTATCTGACTACCCCTGAGAAGAAATGGCGAAACAAACTCAGGGGTCAAAGTCTCTTTTAAAGTCCAGACATAATCTTGGTCAGATCATGTGAGGACCATGTGGATCTATGTCTGAAATGGTCTTTTGAGGAAAGAACCACACAATTTTGAGTAGACCTGTCCAATCAGTGCAAGCATTTGTCGTAATCTTGCAGCTCAACTCAAGACTTAAGAAGCTCAACGACTCGACGAACAATACCAAAGAAAGTACATTTGGGTAGGCCTCATATAGTGCTCAAAATGACAGACCACCATTAAAACTGAGAAAAGCATAAAATAGGAAAATATTTAAACGGGGCTATACAACAAACGTGATTTTTTTTATCGTTTTTGCTTGACTTTGATAACGGCAACAGGTAGACGCTTGAAATATTCACAGAATATTTAGTTATATATTCACTTTTAAAATAAATAATAAAATTAAAATAAAACAAATATTTAAGGGGGCTCCCCTACATACTACATACAGCAAACGTGATTTTTTTGCCGTTTTTGTAGATAATGGTACGGAACCCTTCGTGCGCGAGTCAGACTCGCACTTGGCCGATTTTTCGAATAGTATTAATTATTATATTATCATCATCATCATCATCAGCCTATAGCAGTCCACTGCTGGACATAGGCCTCTCCAATTGCACGCCATTCAGCTCGATTCTCGGCAACTCTCATCCAGCTGCCACCAGCCACCCTGCGAAGATCGTCGCTCCACCTAGCCTGAGGGCGTCCTACCTTACGTTATTAATAATTGAATTATTATATATTATCACTCATGTATCAGGTTATCGGTCGGTCGGTTGTTGGTTTATCATTTTTCAGGTGCCCAGAAACCCGTATCTTTGGATTCGGTGTGTATTATTTCTATTTAGTTTATTTTAAAGGTGATTTGGGCTTTTAGTGAAACCGTCAGTAATTTAATAATCTACACAGAGTAGTGATAAATAGTTTTCAAGATGGAAACCTAAATAAATATATGTCGTACCGTCAGGATTTACTCTGTTAGATTCAGACATCATGTAGGTAGGTTTCGTGCAGTGAAAACACACTGGGTACAAATGTACGTCACACAGCGTTTATTAAAATCACAAATTCACGCAATCACTAACAATTTACAATTACCACAATAACTGAGCACAACAAGACGTAGGACAGTTCCGGAACGTCCTCACAGCTCGATCACCAGATAAGGAATTGCGCCGACTTGGCGCGTTCTCCTCAACCTCGTAACCGACCGGAAACGCTCCGGTTCTGTCAGAACCCGCCAATTCTAGTCTTGATAGTTGCCGCTAGGTGGCGCACCTTGTCTTGTTGTAAACATTAGCTGCCGGATGCGACATATACAGTAATTGTAAATGTGATTTTACTGAAATAGCTCGATGTGCATGATGGCCGACTCCCATTCACAGAGAGGTGGCCTGATACAGATTCCAGTAGTACCGTTCCAGTACACATTATTGTCTGATGTTGAAGGTTTATTGAGAACTTTTTTAGAATTTTAACAAAATATTAGATTCATCTTAAAACACAAAATAAATAATGTAGCAAAATAAAGCATATCACAATTAATACTCGTCAGCAGGCCGGCTACACACGTAACCTCGATACGTCGCGCGTCTACATAATTATTAACGTATTACTCCGGCTCGTTTGTCACCCGCCTAATCCCACCTTAGCCGCACCTGTGTTCAGACAGCTCGGATAAGTCAAAAACAATTTTGTTTTAATGCCAACGTCATGGGGGGAACGATGATGTACTTAATGGTGCTTGATAATATTATGGGAGATGTGGATTAGGTTATCATTGAGTTGGCTCGAAAGACTCCTGGCCAAGAGGCTACAAAAATGGTTTTGTAGCCTCTTGGCCAGGAGTGTCGACAAAATCTTTTAAAGCAAGTAAATTATATAGACAAGAGAATCTCTATAGACAATGATCTAAAAAACTTCCTTACATATATTATTTCATCAAGCGTTGACAAAGGCAGCGCGGTGATTGTCTATAGATAGGGCTGTGCTTGACCAGAGTCTTACCAGGTAAGTTATAAAAAGTTTGACAATGGTGCGTGCACGCTTGTCTAAAGGGAACCTCACACACAATCACACGCACACACACACACTTAAATTGAAGATTCTCAGGAATATAATAATCATGTAGAAACTAAAATGTAGGAATAGTGGAATTTGTATTGCAGGTAGACGTATCTTAGTATTAATATTGGACACATTATCCTGTACAACCTGAGTATTGCGTTGTTTTTTATCGATTTTAACATTTAAAACAGAGATGATGTTAAAATACTTTTCCTCAATTTCTGTGTAATTCTCTGCATCACTAGGATCCAATGCTAAAAATCGCCCCCTCTTGGCAACTAAACTTTGATAAGTGTCGTCTGTAAAGCTTTGAAGAACCAGTCTTGAAATACTGCCCTTCACGTATCCTCTTGAAGAAATGATTAATAGAAATAACCTATCGTGAAGACAAAGAATGCGCTACTACAGAAGAAAATAATTTTTAAGATTTGTCATTAGAATAGATGAAATACTACCATTTCATTGTTATTTCTACCATTGGCCTACCCCATATACCTAACAAAACACGTAAAAACTCTCAACTCTCTTCACAATATTGAATCAGTCGGTTACGTAACCACGTAAAACGGTTAACCATGATATTACGTGTATGGGAAATTGATATCACTTACATAATAATCTACCCTACTGTAGATATTATGTAAGTTGTACGTATATGTTGTTTCCATGAGATGGCAATCCTACATTATTAATGTTTGGTGTGAGTAATAAGATATAAAATACAAAAATAATTTAACCATTGCAAAATAACTAAGTATGCTATTATGTTGCTTTCTTCCAATAGTTTAAAAATGTGTAAGAATTATTATTATACCAAACAGTTGTAATATAAATGCTCAATCATGACATGTTAATTTTATTTTATTTCCTCAAATTTCATAATTAATTTTACCTATTTTATTTGTATCCTGTTTAAACCTAGAAAAGCTGTGCATGCTGTGGTCTCCTGTAATTGAAGGAGAACACGTACAAGAACCTTTTTTATTATTTTGATTTATATTGTATATGTGTATCCTTTGTTGGAGATCCTAAATAAATAAATAAATATTTTACATGATACTGCATACTGATGAATATGCACGATTTAATTTGGAATATATTAGAATAGTTCTTTATTTGCAGAGAAAGTAGGTACATGTTACAGATGTTGAGTTTAAAATTATCCTTATACTAACTAGCTTAACTAGGGTATGCATACAGTTTAGGTAAGCTCTATTAATAAAGACTCACTCAATATATATTAACACATTCAATCAAATCAATACAAGTTTAAACTAGTCTTTGTTATATTAATCATCAAGTTATTTTGGTCAAGCCAGCGTATAATGTTTATTAAAGAATTATTTATGTCATGTTCATAATGTTTTTTTTGTCAATACATTCAAACTTTGGAGAAAACATCTGGTAACTATTTAAGTCCAGGCAGAATATAAATTATACAAGTATAGTACAATATTCCATATCTGTCACGAAAGATTGTCATCAGCTGTTTACATGATTATTTTCAGGGAGTGTATTTTCAGTTTTCGCTCCGGCCGTGCGTCGTAGGCGCGAAGGTCTTTAGAGAATGGGCGGACTTTGATGAAATCATTTGGATCTGAACGTAAAAGTGACCTAGTTTGGTAGCCTTAAAGATTTACTTCGTGTAAATGGGAGGTAGCATTGTCCTCGTATTATTTGACATGCGTTTATGACTGTACTGTGTATGTTTTATTTTGTTATTGCTTGTTTTAATGTGTAATATTTTATTTCATATATTTTATTTTATTGTGACATTGGATATATAATTCTAATGTGTATAAGTAATTTTATTTATTGTTAATTATTTTAAAGTCACGTGTTTTATTAAATTTTATTTTTTATATAATGTATGGATTATGTCTGAAATAAATGAATATAATTAATAATTGTCATATCTACTAATAACAGAAGAATAGTGTCAATTTTACCTCTGAAAGTTAAAGTTGACATCATTACCTTAAACCACACACTGACGTATTATTTTAAAATTTTTAGGAAAACATATACTTTTACGATGTTTGTAAATACAGCACCATGTATCTATCTCATAATTAAATTATTTTTCATTGCTTCATTTTGAATTCTTTTTACCTATTTTGTATAGTAATTTTATTCTAGGTGCATCGTCTTCACATATAATTAATGTACTTAAACAAAATATTGTAAAATATTTTTAAAAGAAGAACGGTTGTATTTCTTGCCCATTCTTTTCCATACGAAACTACACTTTGAAAGGGGCAAGTAGAATCAATACTATTTTTTTTTAATTTTGACGTTAAAAAGTGCCTCTTGTGTACCCTGAATGTGTATTTGAAATAAATAATTTGACTTTGACTTTGACATTTGTGAAGGATACAAGGTCACGTTTTGAAGTTTTACGAACTAATTCAATACTAGAGTCCGTCTCACGAAAGAAGTCCCGAGGCAATAAATGGAACTAATTATTCTTATACCAGTTAGCAACATTCCTACAATAACCCTCCACCTCAGACACCTTTCTCTATTTAATATTGCGCATTTTATTAAACAGTGCCTGTAATATGATGTTGAGATAAATAAAAAAAGATTTATGATTCCGTCGCATGCCTACAGCGCCACGTCTCCGAGACTTCTTTCATGAGACAGACTTTACATGATATTGAGCTGTCATAAAAATACACAATATCAATGGACGCTTTGGCAGAATTATAATGTCATCTGCGTACAATTCATCTGTTTGACAGCTGCTATTTGAAATTAGATTTAGAAATAATTAGAATTAGAAAAGAAAGAAAATATATTTATTCTGCACAAACAAAACGCACAGTACAACAAAATAAGTCAAAAAAAAAAACATACAAAGTAGCCAAAAGCCTCGCATCCAATACTTTAAGCATTCTGACAATCGTGTCCATTGGTTGATGTCAGGGACCAAAGACAATTTACAAAGTGTTTACTAACTAGTTTATAATCTCATTCTATATATATTAGTTTATGGTCTATGTGATGACAACAAAGACAAAAATTAAACTACGAAACGACGAAATTAGACTTCATTATTTATAGCAATTCATAATTTGTGGACCATTTAACGAAACTCCATACAAAACTGTCAAACAGATGAATTGCGGGATATGAATTGTACGCAGATTATATTATGATTCTGCCACAGCGTCCATTTTAGGCCCCAGATAAGCCCTCAATCAACATTGACTCATAATTTCTTATAACTTATTATAACTCATACATAAATACGGTACTTGATCAATTAAACAATCAAATCCAAGATTCTTACTTATTTCTAACTTAATTAATCCCAACAAATTGTAAGCAGCAATTAACGTTAACGAACTTCGATATATTTGAGATAAGTTAAGGATCTATTACAGCTTAAGTTAGTAATCTTAACTTAACTAAGTTTCGCAATCAGAGTTTCGTTGGAGAAGTATTTATCACGTGGATTTCATTAACTATACGACTAAACATTTTAGTAGTCAACGTTTTATTGATTATCTTAATAAAAAGAGACGTGAATACAATTTTGTAGTTCTCATCTAGCGGTTTGTTTGGTTTTCAATAGCATTCACAGTCTAAGTAATAATTAAGTTAAAGTTTATAAATAAATAAATAAACAAATAAATAAGTTGAGAATCTAGAGAATTCTAGCGCTGTCAGCCACAAACCCCACTGAAAGGTTAACGTTTTCAAACCTGCATTAAGTATTCTCGAGAAGCTTCTGCTTACTTGGAAATAGAATAGAATACCCTTTATTATGACACCATAAAAATTACAGATATAAATGTTGAAATTTTACATAGGGTGACACAATGGGCGGTCTTATCGCTAAAAGCGATCTTTTACAGACAACCTTTGGATGGATTAAATCAAGAAGGAGAGACAATACTGCAGGTAGTCAGTGGTGTACCATATACAATAAATTCATACATACATAAAGCAATACACATATAAATATATATAGACAATAATAAACATGGAACAAGAGCAAGGCACTGTATTATCTAATGATGATATTTAAGGAGTGAGGAAGTGTTTTTTTACCTGAATTTAAAAAGTGGACAAAGATTAAGAAGTAGTAGAAGAAAACCCACTTACATAGGTTATAATAAGTACATAGGTACATACATTAGAGTATCGAAACAAAGCTGCTAATATATTTCCTCCTTCCAAAGTCTCATATTATTGAATATAACTGCATCTGTGTGCGAAGGATAAATGATAAATGATAAATGATAAATGATTTATTTCTGTAAGTAGGTTTGTACAAACACTTTTACACGTCAATCATATTAAAAAAAACTAGATGAGGTCGGCGTTTCGTATCCGACTACTCTGAGAAGAAAGGCCGAAACAAACTCAGAGGTCACAGTCTCTTTTTAAAGTCCAGACATAATCTTGGTCAGATCATGTGAAGACCATGTAGATTGGTGCCTGAAATGATCTTTTGACGAAAGAACCACACAGGTTGAGGGGACCTGTCCAGTCAGTGCACGCATTTGTCAGTAGTCGTGCAGCTCAACTAAGAACTTAAGGAGCTCAACGATTCAACGAACAATACCAAAGAAAGGACATTTGGGTAGGCCGCATAAAATCACTCAAACTGCCAGACTATGATAAAAACTAAATGAGAAAAAAAAGGAAAATGAACAAAAACCCACATAGTCTTCACATTTACAATACTTAAAACAATATAATACTTAACAAAGTAAATATTCATGTCATTGTATATATAAAATTAATCACTGTCAATGTGTATATAAAATACGGATATAATCTTGGTCAGATCATTTGAGAACCATGTAGATTGGTGTCTGACATGGTCTTTTGACGAAAGAACCACACAGATTTGAGTGGACCTGTCCAGTCAGTGCACGCATTTGTCAGTTATCGTGCAGCTCAACTCAAAACTTAAGGAGCTCAGCGATTCGACGAACAATACCAAAGAAAGGACAATTGGTTAGGCCGCATAAAGTACTCAAACCGCCAGACCTACATTAAAAATTTTTTTGATTGAGAATAAAAATAAAAAAACAATTCACATAGTCCTCACATTCATAATAATTAAAATAATATAATACTTTACAAAGTAAATATTCATGTCATAGTTTAGGTATTTAAAAATTTCAATCAAAAAATAGTATAAATAGTTGGCAAAAAAAATCGAATCAAGATTCACTGTAAATTGGAGCAGCTCAATCCCAAGCCTTTTTGTCCTCAATAAAGTCTTTAACAGTATAAAATGCTTTCTGGCACAGTTTCCGTTTTATAAAACATTTGAATTTATTAAGGCTTAATTCTTGAATATGGCTAGGAAGTTTATTATAAAAACGTATACACTGGCATCTAAACGAGCCACCTATTTTTTTAAGCCTGGTTTTAGGAACAACAAATTTGTGCTTGTTCCTAGTATTTACATTATGGATATCACTGTATTTTTTAAACAGATTAATATTTTTATGTGCATACAATAGATTTTCATAAATATACTGAGAAGCTACAGTCAGTATATTAATCTCTTTAAATTTGTCTCTGAGGGAGTGTCTGGGACTTAATTTATAAATTGCACGAATTGCTCTTTTTTGTAAAACAAAAATTGTCTGAATGTCGGCGGCATTTCCCCACAACAGAATACCGTACGACATTACACTATGAAAATAACTAAAGTATACTAAGCGGGCTGTCTCTAAATCAGTTAAATCACGAATTTTTCTAACGGCGTATGCTGCAGAGCTAAGCTTTTTCGACAATTTATCTATATGGGGGCCCCATTGAAGCTTGGCATCCAAAGTTATGCCTAAGAACACTGTAGAATCTTCGGGTTTCAACTCTTCACCCTTTATGAGCACACTAGTTTTTACTTGTCTAACATGAGGTATTGTAAACTTAATACATTTAGTTTTTTTCTCGTTAAGAAGTAGGTTATTAACATTAAACCAGTTAACTACTTTTTCGAGGGCACTATTTACATTGTCAGTAACCAACTGCTGACGTTTGAGTTTAAATAAAAGTGAAGTGTCGTCTGCAAACAACACTATATCATGTTTATCCTTTATGAGGTAAGGCAAGTCATTTATATAAATAAGAAACAAAAATGGGCCAAGAATTGAGCCCTGGGGTACCCCCATTCTTACTACAGATCCGGGAGATCTTTTTCCGTTAACATCAACTCTCTGAATCCTATCACTTAAATATGAAGTAAGAAGATCCAGAGAGGCATTTCGGATTCCGTAGTGGTGCAGTTTCCTGATTAATGTTTTATGAAGAACGCAATCGAATGCCTTGGACAAATCGCAAAAGATGCCCAAAGCATCGCATTTATCCTCCCATGCATTATAAACATGTCCTAAAAGTTCAACACCGGCATCAGTAGTCGAACGACCCTTTGTAAAACCGAACTGTTTGTTATGCAATAACTTATGTTTATTAAAAAATCTTTGCATTTGATCTAAAATAAGTTTTTCAAAAATTTTACTAAAGGTAGGTAGCACTGAAATAGGTCTATAATTAGTAGGGTCTGATGTACTACCCGATTTAAACAACGGTATTATTTTACTGTTTTTCATAAGATCAGGAAACTCACCAAGGTCAATACAATTATTAAAAATAACAGCTAAAGTAGGTGCTACAATGTTTATAATCGACTTAGCAACGTCCACAGAATTACCCCATAGATCTGCGGTCTTTTTAACATTTAATGTGTGAAAGATTTTAATTACATCTTTACAGGTGACATATTCGAAATGAAATTCAGAATCACAAACTGGAACGTTTTCCTTAAGTAAAGACTCTGCAGCAGTGGTTGATGAGTTTAGAGATTTAGTAGTCAATACAGGAATCTCTGCAAAGAAATTTTCAAAGGCCGCGGCGACTTGAGAATCTGATTTAATTATACTGTCATCAATAGCAAGGCTGTAGTCACTACTTCGGTTGCATGACCTTCCCGTTTCACTATTAATGATATTCCATGTCATTTTAATTACATTACTACTATTTTTGATTTTTGAACTTAAGTAACGTGACTTGGCCATACAACAAACATTTTTAAATAATTTTGAATAATTCTTAACATATAAATTAAATTCAGCAGTGTTTATAATAGTCCGTTCATCATACAACTCATATAGTCGTTTTCTACTTTTATGTATACCAACGGTGGCCCAGTCACTGAAAGAAGCATTACTATTAACCAAGAATGTTTTTGGAATGAAAGTGTTGGCAAATTGTGTGCAATACATACAAAAGAAATCATTATATTGTTGATTAGGGGCGACATTAGTTGACAAAACTGGTAATTTACTCAACAGTTTAGTTTTAAATGTTTCCAAGCGCTTAGTAGTTTTTGGGGTGACAGTGATATCTTTTTTAATAACTTTTTTGTTCGGATTTGGAATAGTGATTAATTGTCCGCAATGATCTGAGTCTATTAGATTAATAATTTCTTTGTGGGTTGGTATAACATCTGTATAAATGTTATCTAGGCATGTGGCACTAGTGGGAGTTATTCTAGTGGGCTCCAAAAATTGGTAAGCAAGATTGTATGACTGAAACAAACTTATAATTTTAGTACTTAACCCGGAATTTTCTAATAAATTAACATTAAAATCACCACAAGTGATGATAGACTTATTTGAATTACAGATTTTGTGCAATACATCATCCATAACCTTTTCAAAACAATCATACAATCCTGAGGGAGGTCTGTACACACTTAATATAATGAACTGCTCCAATTCTATACAGGCTATTTCAATTGTCCGCTCAACAGAGAGGCTCACAATGTCCTTGCGGTCTTTAAATCTAAGCTGGTTATTCACTAAAATTAATGAGCCACCATGTATAGCATTTACTCTGCTGAACGAACTACCAACCTGGTGATTACTAAAATTGAACATGAACTGGTGGCTTTTAAGCCAATGTTCTGTCATACAAAGAATATCTATATTGTTACAATTCAGGAATAATTCTACTTCTAAATCTTTGTTCAAAAACCCTTGAATGTTTTGATGCACCAAGTTGATACTATTTGATTTTTTTACACTTTCATTTGATTTATTATTTGCTTTCATAACATTTTTGCAAGAGTTTTCCTCCATTGTCCTTATTTCTAATTTAAATGATAATCAATGTCATCAATTGTTACCAAATTATTGACAGAATAGTTTAAAATTACACTGCATTGCTCAAAAGAAGCAATTTGTTTAGCCAAATTTTTGGCTGAAATAGTAAAAAAATATGATAGCGACACAGCTATCTGTCTTTTGTGGTAGTTAGAAAGATAGTACATAACAACATTATATCTATCCTTTGTCAAATACAAATTATTACTAACATAATTGTTAGTATCAATTAAATGGAAAAGATTATCATTATAAGTTAAATTGTGCAATGTAATATTAATGTCAAATCTTATGTTATTTTCTTCCTGTGGCAAACTGTTACTATACGGGAATGTAAACAACACAATTTTTTGTAAACGTAGGTTGCACAATGTTCTATGATATTGGAGTAATTCTCCTTTGTTTACATTTCCCCTATTTCCCATAAAAATTAATAATGTTGTTTCCTGTTTAAAGTTACATTTAATAATTTCTTTCATGATATCAAATAAAGAACAACCAGGCATGCAGTAATTTATTATTGAGTGTCCTGGGTATTCATTTGTCAACAAGTGGCCTAAGTCCTTGCCAATCTCATCACAAAATAATACAATATCATTATTTACGATTTGTTTACATTGTACCTATTCAATTCTACTTTCCCATGAAATTGTCACATAACAATGGATCAAGCGCATTAAAATCAAAATAACGATGTTCCACAGTCACAAAGACATTTCACACCAAATCGGCATCCGGAAATTCTGAATTTTATACAAAAAAGGGCTTGCACGAGTGAGTCCGATTTCACAAATCTATTGAACAATCCGATATTTTAATCGGACAGTACCAACTCGATCGTTTATTCCATACCGTTCAAATCGCATCGGGATTCGAAAATAAAATGAACAATATTAACTGGCTACATCCGATTGAAATTAAAATGCCATTTTAGGGTTTTTTTACAATTTGATTGAATGCTGTTTGTTTGTCAATAAAACTATGTAATGTGGCTTGGTTTTTGGTGCTGAATAATTGGATAAAACAAGTAAATGTCTTGATACGTACTGCTCTTTCCAAAGACGAGTACGGCGACAAGTATGTCTGTAGTCAGCGGGTTAACTGCATTTTTTATGCTTGAGAATTGGAGCAATGACCGAGCACAGCCAGCAGTTTGAAGACATCATTTGATAGCCTGAATCCTTACTAGAAAAGTTCAACTATTTCAAAAATACACCTTTGTCTACGCCCCATCCGCACCCGTCACATATTGGACTATTTTGTGAACATGCATTGAACAGGGTTAGTGTTTATGTGACAATGCAAGATATACATAAACTACGATCACATCAATATTACTATTACTCCAAATGACTGTTTCAATGTTTGTAGCAGTCCTTACGAAAAATAAATTTTTGAATTATTTTTTTGGTCGACGGCTGTCTCAGTACACACAACATGCGTTGTGAGTCTTGGTGGCGCTTCGTAAATACTTTGACAAATATACTTTCAAATGTTTTGGATTTTGGAGGGGCCGGCCATGTTATTGTAGTTTATTTATAGCATTTTATCCCTGAAGACTTTGTTTATTTATTTTATTTATTTAACCATTTATGTAAGAAGAAAGGAACCGAAAAATACGTACAAAGGTGATGCTTATTTCTAAAGAAATCTCTTCCAGCATACCTGCGATAGGAAAGTCGATAAAGAGATGTAGACACCGTGTGTCAGAGTAGAAGAAAAATTGAATACATAAAATCAAAAACAATTTACTTAATAAAATTAAACAAATTACATCATCATTGTGTCATTTTACATATTTTGTACTATCCTTCGTTATTGTTATTGCTGTATACAGCGGGGACTACTTATTTTGGTAACGTAGTTCAGTTGAATAGAGCGTTAGCGAACTTAAAATAACCTACCTATATAAAAAGGAAATACTTGAACAAAAACATACACGCCCGCTGCAAACCGCTGAAAACTTCATACCGACGACGTATTTAAATGAGAAGAGTGCAAACGCTTTTATAATTTCGCGAGTCAACACTAAAAACACATAATACTTAAATTTTCATACCAATTAAATGGGCCCGAGAATCTGTACAAAATGAAATTTGGCAAAACGCTCCGCATGTCGGAACGAGATCGACCTGCCGTGTAAATTTATGAGATAAGTTTAGATTTTGTGACCCCTTTCAACCGCCCCTCCCACCCGTTGCCATGACAACCCCTCCAGGGAACCCACCAGTTTTACGCCGATTGGATTGTCCTCCGCGAAATACGAAACCAAACTTTTTTCACATTTCCCATCCATCCTTCGTACTATTTATTACCGAATATATCTCTAAATTCAATTTCACCAAAAAATCCTGCGGTAAATGTGGGAAATTACAATTTTTATGATGCATACCCAAAACAAGGTAGGTACCTACCATAATTTAGACAAAAAATGAGCTTTAATATTAATCTTACAGCCGTAGTTTCTACAGACCGTAATAAAGGCAAGCTCATATCGTGAGTGACACTTAAGCCGGAGCCCAGGATTTTATTAAAACTCCTTACGGGACCCACCTTTATTCATACAGAATTCCTTAAAAAAAGTGGAGCGAAAGGAACGTTATAAACGTCTGCTTATTGGCGTTACTTGTGAGAATGAAAATGGTGGACCAAATTCGGAATTCAAAATAAAATTCTTGCCAGTCAGTCTTTTTACATAATTTCGTTCATAGAATCGGAACGCAAACAACTTAAACGTTTCAAATTTCGAATGTAATCTACGGAATTCTAAATCAATTTGAGTCCCAAGGAACCGTTGTTTTCTCAAAGAGAAAAGAATGCACTGCGTTGGAGGTTTGTATGTTTAAAAATATATTGTTTTCCTTATTTGATGAACCAATCTATAAATAAGTTTAACATGGCAACATGTTGTTTCCGCTTAAAGTAAAAGTCATACCAATCATGGTGGGAGTGTCCTAGCAAGTTTCATAGCCCCATAGCAAGTTCGTAGCCTCGTAGCCAGTTTCATAGAGTTGGGAATCGCATTCCTGACTTGTCTACTACCAACGCCTGGTACTTGTTCTTTCGTGTTTGTGTTTTTATTTCTTTGCGTCATGTTTACCGCAAATAAACGTATTTTCTTTCTTTTTTTTTCTTTCATGTTTGCTTATTATCATAATTATTACTAGATGATCGGCTGATATTCCTTCGTGGAACAATTTTCTTTTCTAATTAATTTCTTTTATAATTTCATTGTTAACTTGAACCTAATGCAATATGGAATATGCAAGTAATTCAAAACTTTTTGATTATTTATTTATACGTCGTACAGGAGTCAAAAAACAAATTGCTATATATTTTTTCACCTCCATTTTTTTTGGTGGAATGGCACGCAAATTCGAAACGCGTCTTCTTCAACGATGCTGGAAATGAAGAAAAAACCACGTGAATACATGACATCTATTAGCAAACTGCTTAAAATCTCACTCGGGTAAGTAAGTAAGTACGATTTCTCCTTAAATAAACCAAACCAAATGATTGAATTTAATTATGATTTGGGCTAAAAGAGATGAGAGAGAGAGATTAAACAAAACAGTATCGTGGGTAATAATACATCATAGCCGGGACAGTAACTGACGATTGAACGGCGCGCGTAGAAAACTATTTAGTTGAATGTGACTTTTAATACTTTTCTTAGGTTTATATTACTGTATTATACTGATAAAGCCTGGAGCCTGGATTTGTGCCCGGTTGATGGCAATAGGCTCGCTCCCTATTACATGGGACTTAAACATAACTGACGAACTGTGGGTGTACTATAGGTACACCTCTGCCTAACCCTTCGGGGAAACAAGGCGTGATGTTATGTGTGTATACTGATAAAATTAAACAAAAATACATGCATTTTCCTTATTTAAACATGAAATACGTCTTTAGGCGGGGCCAAATCATCGAATTTTTATCTCGTCGATTGCTATTAAAAGTTCTAGGCTATACAAATTTCACCAGATGATAATATACAAGGTTTGCCTAGTCAAATTAAAGTATAAATGTAACATAACATCACGACTGTAATCCCCGAAGGAGATTGAGGTGTACCAGAGGTGTACATAAAGTACACCCACATTTCACCAGTTACGTTTAAGTTCCATATAATAGGCGGCAAGCCTATTGCCATCAACCGGGCGCAAATCCAGACTCCGACTGAGAATTTCCTGATGGAATAACCCAATAAGAAAGAAAATAAAATTTGTTTAATCAGCACAAACAAAACTCACATTACAAAAAAATACATAAAATACACACATAATAAAAAGTAGCCAAAAGCTTCGTATTCAAGCAATAAAAGTTTGTCAATTTAGTACATTGCTTGATGTCAGAGCCAGGGAACAAAAACAATTTACATTGCGTAATTACTCTGCCAAACACTGAACCCTTTGCCAAATATAAATGATAATATCTATTATAAATGATCAGGAAAAAATTGGTATCCTATAGTTAAAAATATTTTAGCAAAACTGTAATACATCTGAAGTAATCCAAATTAGCTTACTAATAAAATCTTCACACACAAATGAATTCACAAACCCTAGTCTTCAATACACTCTCGTCACAAAGAATATCAAAAAAAGTGGATAAAAACATCCACCTCAAGCGGGTACTCTGCAAATGCACCACATTATTACTCCGAATAGATTAGAATGGAAAGAAATGCAAATATTCATCCATACGGAAAATATGTGTTTACGTGCGAACATTTTCTATGAAAAAGTATTTCAATTTCTCTTTTATGTCGTCTGCAGTGTTTAAACGGTTTGTTAGTAGCATTGAAATAAGTTTAGTTATTTTTGCTGAAGTGAATGGATAATTTCACTTCTTCTGGTACATTTTATGTAAGTTGCCAACCTTATAAAAATATATAGCTGGTATAGTATCTTAAATATAATTTATGTACAATCTAACACAAATATCTAATTATAGATTAGTGCTTCCCTCTTTAGAGTCCCGTACCCAAAGGGTAAAACGGGAACCCTGTTACTAAGGCTCCGCCGTCTGTCTGTCTCTCCGTCTGTCACCAGGCTGTATCTCATGAACCGTGATAGTCAGACAGTTGAAATTTTCACAGATGATGTATTTCTGTTGCTGCTATAACAACAACTACTAAAAACGTGAATAACATAAATATTTAAGCATATAACAAACGTGATTTTTTTGCCGTTTTTATAGATAATGGTACGGAACTCTTATGACCTTATGAATGTGGATGGCCATAAGAGTACGGGCAGGGGTAGACCAAAGAAACGATGGATGGACTGTGTGAAAGATGATATGGCTATAAAGGGGTTGACTACCGAGATAACAACTAATAGAGAAGTATGGAAGCAAAAGACATGTTGCGCTGACCTCAAATAAATTGGGATAATGGCATGAGAATATATCAGCGCTGCGGCACTTATTCATAATTGTCACAGCATCATGCTGAGATAGTAGCCTTTTGGCCTCGTACAGGACTTTGTTTTTATTTTCTTTCTACTTTGTTTTTTTATTGTTTTTGTTTTTTATGTTCCTAAGAGTGTGTTTTAGTTTAATTTGTGATCTCCTGTGTTGAGACCCAATATTTTTTTTTCTTTTTTTTTCTTTCTTTATCGATGATAATTATATTTGGGCGTGAGTAAGGGTCGTGTACGGCCTGGGTGGGGATCACGTCCGGCCTGGGTGGGGGTCGCGTGCAATGATGATAATCAATGACTTTTATGCTTTTAATTATTCGGATTAATAAGTCATTTTGATGCGCAAATTAGTTGGATTAGGTGGTTACACAAATGACTACATATGAAAAAAAAAAGCATTGGACAGGTATCGTAGGACACCCAGTTGGAACGAAGTTATTTGCGCTTTTGTAGTGTAACATTTTGACCGTCAAGACACTTTTGTTACTTAATAAAAGCATCGCGACATTCAAAATGTTACAGTTTTTTCGGTCTAACTCTCATTCACCAAATATGCAGAATACAACGTACGTCAAGTATCTTTGTTCCAATAATTAAATAGGGTCATAATTTCAGGGCAGGGAACGTAGAAGATCCGTCCTTAGTGCTGACCAAAAACTTGCACCTGTAAAATCTACACTTTATTTCCAATGATATTATAGGTAACACAAGGTAGGTAGGTTATACACGCTCCACAACTGACACGTCAAAATTTGGCTAATTAGCCACATTTTCTTCAACTTGTCTCTTTTTCGCTCGCGACATGGCGTCCTTCTTCCACGTGTCATCTGATAGTGTGACATTGTGCCGTTTTCGAAGATCTAATGTTGAGTAGGTAACCTGTGTCTATGTATCTTTTTACTTATAATATTATTTTTATTTTATAAACTATTGTCTATTATTGTCAGACAATAGACAGTACCTACCTAGAATCACATTACCCGCGTTAGGTTGGGAACATCTGCATGAGGATGATCAAAGTGAATGGTAGGTATAAACTGAACGAATGATAGACCGTGTAGGTTATTGAATAGGTACTGTAAAGTTTTCTCATAAATTCTAAACCCCGACTTATTTCTATAGGTGAAACTTTCCATTTTGTCCGAACTCCGGCCTCACATTCCGATAATGTGGACTGAAGTCGACTCAAGTGTCTGAAGTAAGGCCAGGCCCAAATGCCAGGAGTGTCAAGTGCCAATTACAGAAAACGTTTATACCGTCACGGTGAATTTGTTTTTATCTTTATTCCGAGTTTCGCCAATTTAGACGGAATTAGAAAGCCGGGTTGTTTTTTACAGTTGAGTTTTGAGTATAAAAGGAAGTGGAAAATTGGTTTGAAGTGCTGAATTATGGGAGGGAGTAAATTTCGTAAGGGAATTACTATATTTTATCCATTAAGGCGGAGATTTCTTGAAAATGGTCAAAAAGGTGGTTTTTTAAAACAATGTATCTCTCAAACCGTATTTTTTTTTTCCAAAACAAAACTGTATGATATTTATAAGTTTTTTGTGCATACGGTGATGGAACTCAAAACATAATTAAACATAATTTAATACATCAAAAAAATCTTCAAAGACAACTCTTAATTATTTTTAAAAGCAGTTTATCCCTTCGTTAACAATTATAATTATAATTAAAAGTATACCATAAAATTGCAAATGCCAAACTGCATCCGGTGATGGATTATTTTTTATTAAATAGTTAATATCTTATTTTATACGATTTTATTTGCATGTTTACGCCATACGTTGTGTCATCGCGCATCTCTTTCTTTTGTATGCAATCTGACAGCGGTTTACCTGTTGTCAGCCTTAGTGTTGATTGATTTGACGCATGTCAATTGCTTATCTTAGAACGAAAGATTGCAAATCTTGCTTTAACGTTACGCACTAAACTTGAGAAATATTGTTATAATAAAAATGTAACTGTGGAAATACATACTAAAAGGGCGGTTCTAACAGAACATAAGTTCAACAAGATTAACACAGAAATGAATACTGTTGAAAACTCTAATTACCTTTGCAAATCATACAAGAATCTCATAGCGTGAGACTTAAATCCAGTCATAAAACGCTCACTTGGAACCGCCGTAAACCGGTTTCATACCGGTATAAACTGGATCAAACCGGTATTCTGCCCGCAACGCGACAATATTAAGATGGTACTAGGAATATGAATGCCTACGAGATATTCCTATTTCGGTGGGTTTATAATCGACTCATGCTGTCGTATATAAACAGTGTTTAATTATGTAAGTGAAAAACAGTAAATTTCAGAAGAAAAACCACATTTCTTGATTAATAACTAGTGCCATTACTAACAGGAGCTTTGTATCCGGTATCGAACAATAATATTGATGAGCCGTGATTCATTTCCTAGAAATAACAGCAACTTGATTACGTGTAAAAAGAAAATTTCAAATTCTTCGAAAGCCACCCAATATTACGCAAATATTACCAGCACGGCTCTTTCAATTTACAAAAGCCTAGGCTAGCCTACAAAAACTGAAAATTCAAGTGCAGTTATATTCCCAGCCGCAGAGGGCCGACGTTCCCGGCAAATAGATACGGGCACGATTGCGTACCACCCACTAAATGGAACAAAAATATTTTTGTTAGTTTTTCCCCTCCGAGGTCGCCTCTAGAAATTTGATTCGTAGACGGTACTAGAATATAGAATTTCCTTTGAACAAGTTACCTTTTTTGCTAAGGAAAAATGGTTTTAAAATTAACGTCGAGAATACGAGACAGTTTTGTCTCTCTTTTTTCTTTTTTTGTCGTTCGTTTTTCAAATAGACTGCGCCAGTAGGTAACTGCAATTTTGTATTTTTTTTTTGGTTTAGATTTTTAGCAATGTTGCATATATTTTTTGATAGTTTTGTTTTGTGTGTGGTCGAGTATTTTGTGGTTGTTACCTGTATTTAAAACGTTCATTTGTTTTCTTTATTTTGTGGGAATGCTTTTTATTTTGCTATATTATTAGACAAACATTGCAATCCATTAAATTGAGTGCCATTAAACTAAATATATTTTACGCAAAGCCGTCACTTGACGTGTTCCCTAGATATAATTACATTTCAAAACCTTTTTATTCCTAAAAGATATTCGGCCTAAATCTAAGTTGCCAGCTCATTGCTTACGACCCAACCGATTCATCCCTTTAAGTCACGAAAGATAAGCAGACTACAAAAGTAAAATATTAAAGCGAAAACATAGTTATTGGTAAGTCATCCCATTTTACGATTCAACCCTTAAATGGCGCGTAAGGATAAAAACGTGCCATCGTAAAATAGTGTTTAAAGATTGCTTTTTATTGTCTTTGTGTAGTGTACAGTCTAGGTATAGATCTAAGTAAAACGTGACTTTTTTTACTTGAACTTCGCTGAATCGAGAGTCTGGAAGTCATAAAACGTATGTTTTATGTAGTCAAGTGGGTCTCACCGAGAATAGTCAAGGACGGTGGGGGTCGGGAATCGCGTATTTATAAAACAGTTTGAGAAATAGAATGAAATATATTCGATTTTAATTAATGTATTGGTTTTAATCGGTTACGCACAGATTCGAATATATAAACTTCTTTTTTTTTTCAGCGGATTTTTTATAATGGTAATCAACGTTATTCTTATTGGACCCTTTACAAAACTTAAAGGTGATCTTAAGCTAAAAGGGAATGCAGCAAAAATGTTTGGGGCAGAAAGCGGTGTCAACTGCCTGCAAAATGCCATAAAATAAATAGATGAAAACGAAAATACATAAACATAAATGGAAGACCATTACTAAAACACACATTCTGATTTAAAATTCCACAATTAAAACCTCTAATAGAGAACTCAATTCTTAAACAAATATAAACAGAAACCATGTAAATATGATAACACGGGCAAAAAAAATATTTAACTTCAGTACTGCGGTCCCTTGGGCTAAGGAAACACAGCCATGGTGCCAAAGTATAATTTTATTATCATTTTATGCTAAAATGCACGGCTGCTCTCAGATGGTGTAGGATTTTATAGGATATTCCTTTTCCACAAAATTATTTCGCTGACTTCGGATAGCATTGTGTAATATAAATGGTGGATGCGCATGGTGGTTTTATTACTGTTCTTGAAGTGTTCAAATGTAGGGCATATGGTGGGTACAGAAAAGAACTATTTTTTTTAACAATAAGGGTATGATTTTTTGGAATATTTATTAATGTTGCGAAACTTGCAATAATGATGAATAATAAACTTATAAATATCTAAATTATATTATACGTGAAGTCACAGTTGTTTTTCAAAACAGCTTACTTTATTATTGAATGCATCGTAAATAGACTCATAACTGGACATGAAAATAAGAAATATGTCGGCCTGTAGGGTCTGCCACCTTGCGCAGAGAAATCCAAAGAAAGGTCCAACAATATGTTTCGAGACTTTATTGGTGATAAGAAAACCTAGAACAGTGAAGCTACTCAACACAATTTTTTTTCAACTGACCTCTCATTAACATCATAATCAATCTAGCCTTTTCCCAACTATGTTGTGGTCAGTTCAGTCTAACCGGCTGCAGCTGAATACCAGTATCTAATACCATTTTATGTACTTAAACAAATTTTAGTTGTTGAATACTTCAGTATGTAATAATGGTTTTTCTTATGCTAGTAAATTAATTAATCATTGAAATTGCAAGCTATAGTTTAGTATAATTTAAAAGCAATTTTTCATTTTAGTAAATGTGAGTATCATGGAGCCATTTATTATGTTATGATGTATGTTGACTTAAAAAACCTTGGCAGTTGATAGTATGTCATGCTCACTTAAATGTCTCGCTGATGGTGGCGCGTGTGTTGGATCATTCGGTTCCCTACAAAATGGTTGAGCTGGATGGTGCTGATCCACGCGTCATGTTCGTGAACGGGCGCCGTCAGTTGAGACTGGTCATCTCTTAACTGCCAGGGCTTATTTGTAATCTCAAATCTTATATTTTGAATAGTTTTTAAATAATTTATTTTTTACATTGTTCTCACATATAGAAGCGACAATAATAATGTACCCAGGATTTTGTAATATCTTAATTTAAAAGAGTGTCCTTGGAGTTTCTTGCCTATTCTGGAATGGGCAAATAGTTTCAACTTTCTGACTCACTGACCGACTCATTGACAATTCAAAAGTGCCTGTAATTGGTTTAATTGAAATAAATGCTTTGAGTTTTGAGTTCTAATAAAGGCATAAAAACAGTTTACACACGGATTCCAGGGCCTCAAGTCTGCTATTACAATAGTGTCAGAATGGTCGATCATTGATTTCATAATTGTTGATTTTGACAAGTTTGGTAATCTACTATTATAATGGCGTCATTATGACTTTCCAATGGTCGGCCACTGACACTACATTGAAAGAAATTGCCTATATTGGTAATCTCGTACATACTGACAAATGAATGACATTTCTACTAATGGGTTTTATAATAATGGCAATACGACAATGCCATTATAATAACACAATTATATTACGAGAACATTGACCGACCAATGATCGACCATTATGAATTTACCAGATTACGAACTTTTAGCAAAATGACAATGGCATGACAATGGGATCGTGTTGGAATGACTGAATTTATAAAAATAGCAGACTTGGGCCCCTGGTGTGATGTTATGTAATGTGTGTGAAAAAAGCTTTTAATTAGAAAAACATCCATTGACCTGTTTGTTTCAAAACATGGGGACTGCCAACAGAAGTGAAAACTTATAAGTTTTTAGTAGTAGTAGTATTGAAGTGAAAACTTATAAGTTTTCACTTCAATAAAATAATTATTATATAAAACAAAAATTAAACTTTTCACATGGTCAATTTAACACTTACTGCTACTACAGCAAGGCGGTGACGCGACCCCATAAGTATTTCCTCTACCAAAAACCGCTTAAGGCACAGACATAATATGATTTTAGTGACTTTTAAATATGTTATTACGCCTTCGTATAATGCAAGTAAGTTGTGCAAAAAGTGTATGTTAAACAAGAATGCGTACACATCAATTCTACATGTGAATATTTAAGTATTGTACTTAAATACTTTATGGAATTAATTCAGGAAGTAATGTCTACCTAAAGTATAAAAAACGATATTACTTTCAATCTACTTAAGATATTTTCATGTTTTTTTTTTGTATGAACAGATTATTTTATTATCTATAATTCTGTGCGTGTTTTTTTTTTTCAAATATTCATGTAATCGTTACTAAAAATAAATATTTCCTAAGAAACCGAACAGGCGGCGGGCGGCGCGGCTTGAACGCGACGCGCATTTGTATGACCAAGGTCAACGGCGATTACCCCACTCTTAAGTACTTTAATCATAAACTCTAAAGTTTGTTTTTTATCTCAAGAAGCCATAATCTTTTCACATTAAGAGTCGAGTACCTGACACGTCGCCGATAGACAACGGGCTCAATGAAGTACACTCAAATATAAGTACCCTTTAAGAGCACAAAGACTTTATGGTCTCTTTCATTTTTTTTCAGCCTACGCTATGATTACAAAATAGTGTTTAGTTGGTAACTATACGTACAGTTTGTTTCAAAAAGGTATAAGTATACAACGACAAAAATGATACTGTCTACAATATATTGTGTTCCTACTGTATACTGTATCTGTGTGTAAATATTGTGTTTAACTACAATTGAGTACTCAATCTGTAATTTGTTTTATGGCTACATATCATCACACCTTGCTTTTTCCCAACTATGTTGGGGTCGGCTTCCAGTCTAACCGGATTCAGCTGAATACCGATATTTTACATACGACTACCTATCTGACCTCCACAACCCACAAAACCCCAAACATGATACCCCTTGGTAAGACTGATTTTTAGACTTTCGGCATTCGGCTTCGGCAGACTTATGGCTACACATTGATACGAAAATATAGAACATGATTGTAGATAATTAAATACATTCTTGTCGTTGACGTCTTTTTGAGAGGCTGATTACACATCTGACATTGGCAGAATTGTCGACATCGGCACCATTGCCATAGAGAAAAATAGAATAGAATAGAGAGGCTGATTGTATATTATTATTATTTTTTCTATGGCTTACGTGAAAGCACTAGTTGTAAGAGAATAAAAAATGTGTTGGTAAAAAAAAGTCTGTATGCTTGTTTATTGTCATCAAATGAGTCGTTAGTTACAAATAATTCGGTGGTCAGACAGCTACTATAACTTAATTAAAATTTTGTACTCTACCATGCCTTGTATAATAATTTTATCAATTTCCTCTCCCTCTCGAAGAGGCATCTGTCCCAGCAATGGGAAAATTATACGCTGATTAAGAAAGAAATTGTTCTAAAACCGGAAAAGGATGTGGGCTTATGGGGACCACTTAGAAAACCACTGCCACTGAAGCTTATCAAAATGACATCGAACTAAAACGGTTCCCGATATCACTTTCAAAAATGTCAACCTCATCGTTTCTTTTGAAATCTCCATCCTTTTCTTACCCTGTTACATACTAGAAAAGGAAGATATTTTAACTAAAGATACCTCTGTCGACCTGCATCTAATGATATACCTTTACAAAAGTGTGTCACCCACGATCTGAGCTTCCTCGCATCTCGACCTTTTTCGGGCCATTTCGAGTCATTTACTCGCTTTGATCAGAACACACTTGATTTACTTCTGAATATTACATAATATTAGGGTTTGCAGTTAGATTTTCGATTTCATAGGAATGTGGGTTTTCATGGTAGTTTTTCTTTTTACCATGCTCAACTGTAGATAAATAAATAATCATTATTTCCAGTTTTACAAGTTTACATTTACCGCTTAGTATATAACATGGTAAATGCTGTCATATTAATAAAAGGTTAATACAGAGTAATAAACCTCTGACACCCAAGCTAAGATTAAACTTGTGTTATGGGTGTCAGGGCTTTCAAGTTAACACCAATTATATAAGTAAAGTACGGACAGAAAATAAAGAAATTATAGTAAAGATTTTACACAGAACCTAAAAAATAAATAAAGAGGAAACCATTTGTATAGCGTGTGATATGTGTGAATGTTTGTTTGTGTTGTGTTGTGTAGTGTTGTGTAATGTTATGTAGTGTTGTGTTTTGTGGAAGGAGAGTGTATTCCAGGATGTGTCACACGGGGCACTGTTTGGGTGAAAGGGGTTAAAACTATGTATTGAGAATTTTTTCAACCTCGTCATAGCTAAGGGTCATTAGCTCCAAGTGAAAATTTTGGGGATTACTACTACCACAATATATTATATCCTTTGATTATTTATATGTCTAGATAGAGTGTAGAGCTGGTAGAGCTGCAAAATAACTAAAACAAACAGGCCAACTTTTAAGGGCTGGGGTGTGTGACAGCTACGTTTATCACTCGCGCCACATCATTATGCTGTCATTGTGTTATTCTAGTGTGTATGCATTTTGCGGCCAACAGTTGGACGCAATTTTTTTCGACGAGTTCACAGCTTTGACTGTCTATCTAGACATATCTATCTTTGATTATATTATTGAAAAAAGTGACAGTGCCGGCACGACAGCACGACAGCTGTATTAGCCAACTATTTATAACGCAGCAGCAAAACTTTTTTTGTTGTTGCTTTCTGTCTGTCTTTTTTCTATCTATCTGTGTCTGTCATTCATCTATCTTCTATAAAATAAAAATGAAATACTGTTCGCTGGTAAGCGTATCACTATAGAACGGCTGGACCGAATTTGCTATTTTTTGTTTTAAAATGTTCGTATTATTCCAAGTTTTAAAAGTTGCCGGGATAATTTGAAAGTTCGGGAAAAACTGAACGTTCTTTTTTGTATGGGATTTTTGTGTGAATTATTGGAAATTGGACAAAACAACATCTGTTGGTTCAGCTAGTATAGTACAGATAATGACACTAAGCTTCTGTCATCCGTAGAAACCTATCTCATTAGTTAGCCATTGTCCTATTATTGTTAATAAAACTTAAAATATAAATAGGTATTTAAATTTAGTCAGTCCACAAATTCGTTATTAAAATTCCCCCAATATTAAAGTTTACCTGACGAGAGCAAGCAAAATTTTTTGCAGGTATATAAAAATATAATTGGTACGGCGTGGTAAGATCGAGCTATTAGGCCGCGTTCCAAACTGCGGGTGTAATGTTATTACCGTTTATGCACACCCAGCTTTATTTTGAAGCCATAGTGGTAACAGGCAAAAATATCTTATGTAAAATGTATTTTTTGTTTTTCTTTATAGATTTCGATATATTTACTTAGTGGAAAAAAAAAAAACGAGCTTGACAGTAGTCGCTTATGATGTGTAACATCTGACATCTCACCTTGGAATAGTACTTACCTACTAATTACATGAGTACACTAATTCCATGCAATTATAACGTACTTACTATTACCATGCAATTAAAAAGTACTTAATTATTTCATGCTCAAGCTGTCACTTCCTGTTTCTCACTTCCATCCCTTTTCACGAAATCACTCCACTACAGAAAGCGAAGGGAAGATGTTACACATCAAAAAACAGTCGAGAGGTGTTGTAGGGTATAGCCGGTTAGAACGATAATTCTTACACTTTTGCACACGTGGCGAATGAGAGTTAGACTAAAAAAAAAACGGCCAAGTGCGTGTCAGACCACGCACAATGAAGGGTTCCGTAGTGGGGATTAATTATTCTAAGAACAAACTTAACATTGTAGTTGAAAAACATGTTCCCTCATACATTCCAACTGCAAAAGTTTGTACGCACAATATTGACAGATATCATAGACTTCTCATAGGTTTTCCTGTAATCTATAAGTAAAGAAAAAAAAAAATTAGACTCAGTAATTTCGGAGTTATATTAAAATATTAATGTAAAAAAGCAATTACTGGGCTAAACCCTGCTCTCTCTCTAAACTCAGACCTGGCAGGTACCCTAAACTGTTCAACGGTATTGCTTCAGTAAATAGTACAACAAAATACATGTACCTGCTTCTAACAGAACATAAAACAATACCAAAGATAACCAATACGAAAAGAATGAATCAGAAGATTGATATCTCTTAGATTACGAGCACTGCACTCCATCCTAGTCACGCAATACAAACATTACACACACGCTTCGGAAATCATCGGAAAACCTCGGCAATACCCGGCGAGTTTTCGGCAATTTTCGGCAGCTGCTGATCGAATAACGTTCGACGATATTGGGACCGTAATGAGCTTTGACCCGTACTTTAATAACACTTCTTACTGAACTTTGAAGGCTTTACTTGCTCATTTTTGTTTTGGTATACTTTGTAAATTAAATTGATTGCTCAAGAGGAAACTGCATTGTTTACCTTGACGGGTATACAACGTATAACAGAAATATGTGGTCATATCTATGGGTGTGGTACAGACCATAAAATTGAACAACGTTCACTGTGGGACCATCATGGATATTGCGAAAAAATAATCATTTATTCCATACATTTGGCTCGAGTGGATATTGAAGTTTTGTAAGGGACAGCTGACTATTTTTTGATGTGTAATATCTTTCCGCTCACTATCTGAGGGAGTGATTTCGAGGAAAGGGACGGAAGTGTGTAATAGGAAGTGACAACTTAAACATAATTACGTACTTTATAAAAGCATGGAATTAGTGCACTCATAGAAATAGTAATTACTTTAGAGTTATTTAGAAATTAGTAGTTATGTAATTGTGTAAAATGTCAGACATTAATAACCGAAGTCGACGGGATAACACTAGCTTATGCGTTAGAAGGTCCCACACAGCATTAATGTATAGAAGTGTATTTTGCATGGCGCCAGTCATATTTAACCACATACCTCGGTCAATTAAAGAATTAAACGTGACCTTATTTAAGAAACGGCTAAAATCCTTACTGGGGAATAAAGCATATTACAGTATTTCGGAATTATTAACGGACAAAAATCTAATAACGGAATGTTGACATGTTAATAAAATATGTATTGTTGTCCATAATAATTGTTGTGACATAATTAGGTATTGTATATTGACATTAGTGGGTTTGGCTATTGACATGGTCATATTATTATTATTTATTTCAGTCTGTGACATTGTATTGACATTTTTTTTTCTCTTTCTCTGTTTTTATTGACATAGATTTATATTGCTATTTATTATTAACTAATTTCTATTAATAAATGTGTCATTATTTGTAATTGTTTATTTTTTATTACCTATGTTAAACAAATGAATAAATGACTTATGACTTACTATATAGATTGTAAGTAGAGGGGGTCGAATTTCGACCAGTGGGCGACCACTAGTTATGAATAATTATTCGAATAAATATTTCATGAAAAAAATGAATAACTTAGAATTTAATAGAACTTTAAACAATTGGCTTTGTGACAGATGTTTTTATTCAATAGATGATTATTTAAATTTTAAACAGACATGATTTAAAATTATATAATTTACGAACACATATTTAAATTATTATATATTGACATTATTTATAAATCAAATCATTAAATTGATGAATTGTATAATCTGTGAGATATAATATAATAAACTAACTTAATATAATATATTTTATAATGTTATGTTCCTAATTAATATTAACGATGCAAGATGTATATTTTATTATGATAAATGATGTGTATGACTAATGACATTGATATAATTTCATGATATTATTATGCATGTACTAAAAATATTTGCACGGCTGATAAGTCGAATATAGTGAGACTAAAATTATTATACCACTTTATTATGTAAGGACCTATATTCTCGCAAATAAATAAATTTCATTTCATTTCATTTCAGTATTTAGCTTATTCAAATTTTGAGGTTAATTTCTGTCGCTGCTTTGTTGCTTAATACCAAGGTGAGATGTCAGATGTAACACATCATATGCGACTACTTTAAGGCTCGCCCGTTTTTCGTTCGCGCCGGCTGTCGCTGAAAACCAGCGCTGGGGCTCTGTCTCGCATATGGTCGCAGCATTATGCTGAGCGATGGCTGTTTCGCGTGGATATTTTGTAACTTGTTCTTTTTTGTGTTTGTGTTCTCTCTTTGCGTGATGTTTATTGCAAATAAACGTGTTTTCTTTCTTTCGTTTTCTTCTTCAAGCCCTGACACTGACTTCAAGCAATGGACAACATTGTCAAACTTTAACTTTAAGGTTTTGAGGCTTTTAGCAATTGTTTTCTTATTTTTATTTCTGGTTATTATTTACATTATATTCTTAAAGTACTTTTAGTTTTATGCTGTTAAAGTATTATTGTACTATTAGCTACTTTGTATTAGAGTGAGTATTTTTGTCAATTTTAATTTTTGTAAAGTGTGTCTTGTTTGTGCAGAATAAACAATTTTTCTTTCTTCTTTAGACCTTTTTTGGCACACAACCTTAAAATATGACCACACATTTCTGATATTCATCCTCCCCCACGGGTTTCCATTATCGCCACGCTTGGCAGGCGGGTCGGCGATCGCAATATGGTGTTAAAATGCATAGAGAACGCTGCTGCCCATTCTCTAGTAATTCCCTTAGTCGCCTTTTACGACACCACGGGAAGAAATAGGGTGGTGCTCTTTACGTCTGGCACCACACGGAACATTTCTGATATACGCTGTAGGTATTATAAGGTTTAAAGAATTTATTTACGCATAAAATACAGAGTTCACTTAAAAAATGAGTCTACATGAATAACTAAATTTCATTAAGCAGGTCATTAAATGGAGGATGGTGGGGCTTGTGGCTAAGTAATAACAGCCACATGGGTTGATTGACCAGGTTAAGCTACGCTTGCCACAGTTGGTCTGTAAAATAGAAGAGATAGGTAATAGGCAGTAGGTACAAAAGTAATAATTAAATAGCAGCAATTATGAGACAATATAGCACTTATAGCGCCACCATCATCACTGGCAGATTTTTTCCATCCACTACTGAATCCAGCCCTCCTTCCTTTTGTGTCATGCTTCTCTGCAAGTCTCACACAGATCTCCCTCTCCACGCCTTATCAAGCCTCAAATAATATATATATTATTTTATGGCCGTGATGGTCCAGTGGTTATATTAAGACCTCTGATGCACGAGGTTGTGGGTTCAAAGCCGGGCAAGTACCAAAACGTGACTTTATTCATATATACTTTCTGAATCTTGGACATTACTGGCATGGCGACGGAAAAACATCGTGAGGAAATCTGGACTTGTTTGAAATCGCCAACCCGTCTTGAGCAAGCATGGTGATCAATGCTCGTGCCTTTTCTGTATAAGAAGATACCTTTTTTATGGGCCAAATACCGTATAATATTATTTGTGCCTTTCGTAGTCATGATCCATATGCTATAATTACCCTTTGAATTTCAAATTTTAATCATTTGATTTAAAATTTGTGTCAACATACAAATCACGCATACATTCATAATGTGTAGTCTGATTAATATGAATAGCTGGAGTTTAGATATAATTATTATTTCAATTATTAATTCGGAGGATGTTATTGATGATGAAATAGCTAATTTTGATCTACGAGGCTGCAAGATAAATGATCAAAAACCAATTAAAATATAATAATGAAAAGTTATGATGCCAAAAACAATCAAACTACATATTTGAAGAGCCTGTCACGTCCTCATTCAGGGGCTGATTAAGTATCGTGTCAAAAGAGCCATCATTTTTCCAGAGCGAGAAAGAGTTGAAGCTTTACAGGAAGAATAGAACCATCTCTTTTTTGCAACAGAGCAAAGTTGGCTTTGACACTTTAAAATACGGGCCCAAGGCAATGAACCTAAGTTTATAGGAACATCCTTGAACCTGTTCAGTAAAAAATCACAATTTAAACTTCATTACACCTAAAAATAGGATCAGCTAACCCGAAAAATAAACTTTTTTAATCACACAAAATGAGAGGGAGCATAAAAGTAGCTCACGCAAATGTAACATCGTTAGAGGCTTTTGCGAACTTTCGATTTTTTAATTAAAAGTCCAAGCTTTCATTATTAAAATGCTTACTTTAAGGTCTTCGATTCGAGTATTCGGATTACATAACATAACATCGCCTGGATTCCCCGAAAGGTTCGGCAGAGGTGTACATATTGAGGTGGTGGTTGAGGTAGGTGTATTCGGATTATAATGTTCGTTCTATGTGCGTGATATTTTCTCGGCATATTTACGTTTTTCCGGCCTTGTGTATCATGTTCTGTATCCTGAAAGATTAATTTATTGATACAAGCGAATTTGTTACGTCCTCTATGTACTAAACTATTATATTTTATTTAAAAAAAATTGCCACATTATACGAGTGGCATGGAAAACATATGTTTTTCCTACTCATACATTGGTAACATACGTCGAAAATTTGGCAATGGCTTTATTGAAGCTTTTTATATATATAATTCCTTTATGTTTACCAAGCAAGGACACTCTAGGTTAGGTGGATCGACGAGTTTTGCAAGCTGGCTGGTAATGGATGACCAATGATGTAACTAACCAAAAATCGTGACACTAAGGACAGAGGCCTGCTAAAGGCTGATGACTACACTGCCGCTTTAGCCAATAATGATAAATGATTTTTATTTCTGTAGGTTTGTACAAACACTTTTACACGTCAATCATATTTTTGAAACTAGATGAGGTCGGCGTTTCCTATCTGACTACTCTGAGAAGAAAGGCCTAAACAAACTCAGAGGTCACAGTCTCTTTTAAAGTCCACACATAATCTTGGTCAGATCATGTGAAGGCCATGTAGATTGGTGTCTGAAATGGTCTTTTGAGGAAAGAACTACACAGATTGCGTGGACCTGACCAGTCAGTGCGCGCATTTGTCAGTAACCATGCAGCTCTACTCAGAACTTAAGGAGCTCAACGATGCGACGATCAATACCAAAGAAAGGACATTTGGGTAGGCCGCATGGCCAATGTTTCAATCATTAAAATAATCTTATTTCTGAACAAAATACACACAGTCTAACATTATAGCACCAGACCATTTGTCACAGCAATAACAATGGATTGCTTATGACCAAGGCGATATAAATGAATAACGCTCAGTGATTAATCGAGAGGAAAACTGTTTTAATTAAAAATAACTGTGATATCCAATCCCGGAGTTTTCATTAAAAGGAATTGTTTTAATCTTCAAAAGTCGTGTTTCCTAAGTCGGATTTAGATGTTGTCTCTTTCGCACCATCCATTTTAGAGGTTGATATAAATGATCGGCTGGAATTGAGATCATCTTATGTGTATCTAAAGCGAGGATATCGGTGTTGCCCAGTAATTGGGTTGTGGAGGACAGATGGTTGTCGTTGCAATGTAAATACTAATATTTGGCTGTTTTTGGTTGGATGGAACTTGACCCCAATGTGATAGGTTAAACCATTTGTATAAAAATGATTTTGTTTCAAAGTTCAGGCATATGTATTTTCGATAAGGCGATTGTATTGTTATTACAGCTAAAGTGTCTAAATGACTTACTATCCTTGCCAAACACAATATTTTTAGGCTTAAGTAGGTATGTATAATAAAGTTGTCAAAAAAAATAGGCCCGTTATGACATTAGTTAGCACTAGTGACTCAGTTATAGTAGCACTAGTTACGTCGCGATGGCCAATCGCGACGTAACTAGTGAAGTAACTCGGTACTCGATACTCACGATAAATCGATTCAAGTTAAATGTTGAAACGGGCCTTTAGTGGTCGATTTTAGCGTGGAAATAGCGGCCATTGACCCCCCTACATTTTCTAGTATTCTTCAATTCGAAAAGTGAAATAAAGTCCGTTAACGTCCTTAATCAATATGAATTGTAATCTTCATCATGTTTCAATAACGAAAAATCATACATAATTTATTGTGTGGGCAATGACCTCTATTATCATGCTGAAACGCAACAGCAATAGGTATTGTACCTTTCCACTTAAATATTTTTAATACTCAGTGCAGATTTAACCTAACCCACACCACATGTCTAGCAACAGACATAACATGGCTAAATAAGCGGAAAAAGTAAAAAAAAAAATACCGGTCCAATAGCGGACTTAATTCCGGCTGCCGCAACACTAATTACGGTAAAAGGGCGAATCTCTAAGGTAAGGATAATCCTTCCTTGTACGTACTTCGTTTTAATAAATGCTGCGTATTTTACGTATATTTTAATTAAACATTCTCACGTCGTAACCCTTGGGTGTTCGCACCTCGGGCACAGAATGATAAATTATTGTGAAGAAGCACTTCTTTATTAGGTATTTTTTTCTGGGTATATTTTTTTTTTCGTTTTTGTTGAGTTAGGGATTCCGTTTGGGGAATTAATTGAGTTGTGTTTTTAGAATTGGTAAAATGTAAGGGTTAACAGTGACATTATTTATTTTACCGGTAAATGTGTAGGTTGCCCTATTTAAGGTTTTGTTTATAACAGCTTTTTTAATTCGCACATTAATGATTCGATTGATACGATTTATTTGGATAATTCAAAGGCCTTAGCGCCGTTATGTTATAGCCGATAATTTTAGTACTTTGTGTTGAAAATGATTAAAAACTTTTACTTTTTCCTGTTTCATTATTAATTTGTTGTTTATAATTATCATTTCTGTTTTGTCAAACTTGTTTAGTCGTTGAGAAAATGGACTCGAGAAAATTCAAGAGCGATGATTTATTATAACTTTCGAACTGGTTTAACACAAAAACAGTGTGTTGACCGGATGATTTCTGCATTTGGTGATGAAGACCCATCCAAAACCACAATTTATCGCTGGTTTGCTGAATTTCAACGTGGACGTGTCAAGCTCAGTGATGATCCCCGTCAAGGTCGTCCAAAAACTGCAGTCACCCAAGAAAACGTTGATGCTGTGCGTAAGCTGATTGAGGAAGATCGACATGTGACATACCGCGAAATTCAGGCAACTTTAGACATTGGCATGAGTCAAATACAAATAATCTTGCATGAACAATTAGGTGTAAAAAAGTTGTTTTCCCGATGGATACCGCATTCGCTCTGTGAAGAGCAAAAAGCGGCTCGCGTTACTTGGTGCGTCAGAACTCTCGAAAGATTCCACGCAGGATCCTCAAATGCTGTATACAACATTGTATCAGGTGACGAAGCCTGGATATACGCGTATGAACCCGAAACAAAAAACCAGTCACGAGTTTGGGTGTTCGAAAATGAGTTAAAGCCAACAAAAATTGTACGTTCACGGAGTGTTGCAAAAAAAATGGTGGCCACGTTTGTCTCCAAAACCGGCCATGTTACGACTATTCCTCTTGAGGGACAAAGAACGGTTAATGCAGAATGGTATGCTAGCATTTGTTTGCCACAGGTCGTTTCTGAACTCCGTAAAGAGAACTGCAACCGCCGCATCATCCTCCATCACGACAATGCGAGTTCTCACACCGCGCACAGAACAAAAGAGTTTTTAGAGCAAGAAAACATAGAATTATTAGACCATCCGCCGTACAGCCCCGACCTAAGCCCTAATGATTTCTATACTTTCCCTAAAATAAAGAATAAATTGCGTGGACAGAGATTTTCATCACCTGAAGAAGCTGTGGACGCCTACAAAACGGCCATTTTGGAGACCCCAACTTCCGAATGGAATGGTTGCTTCAATGATTGGTTCCATCGTATGGAAAAATGTGTCAAATTTCGCGGAAAATACTTCGAAAAGCAATAAATACATTTTTAAATAGTAATGTTCTGTCACTTCCTTGATTCCCGAAATTTTCAGTGCCGCCCTCGTATGTAGTTTAATCACATAAAAAAAACGATTATAAACTTAAATTTTCAGTTGGAAAATTGACCGTGGCGTTTATCGATGTATGGGAGAACATGTTTTTCAACTACAATGTTAAGTTGGTTTTAGGGATAAATTCATCCTAACTACGGAACCCTTCATTGTGCGTGGTCCGACACGCACTTGGCCGGTTTTTTTTATTATATGTTTTTTTTTTGTTGATTGGTTTGCCTTAGTGTACGTAATTTGATTAAATGGGAAGGTATTATCCCTGGGGTTATTAGCTATATGAGCAAAAAGTATCATAAAGATGTGAATCACATCAGCGTGTCTACTTAATTATGTACATGTGTATTTTTTTTTAGTTGTCTTCGGTAAAACAATACCTACCTGTCTATGCTGTACTGAGATTTCATTATCATCATCAGCCTACAGCAGTCCACTGCTTGACTAAGGGCATCCTACCTTACGTTTGCCGATTCGCGGTTTCCACTCAAGAACACGTTTACCCCAACGATCATCGGTTCTCCGGCTAATATGTCCGACCCATTGCCACTTTGCATTGCAATTTAGATATTGAAAAAATAACGTGTCTATGTTATGGTAGTTTTAATGTGATTTATTTAACTATTTATGCACACACATAATTATATAAACAGACAAAGAACAGAAAAATACGTAAATCTCTTCCAGCATACCTGCGATAAGAAAGTAGATAAAGAAAGGGGTAGATATTGGTAGCTGATGTGTTTCTAACAAAGAGTAAGCCCTATATTGTGTAATTGTTTTGATAACTCGTGATTTTCGAGCCCTGTTTCGATACAAATAAGAGATGTAAGCAAAAAATACACTAAGCATCTTCTCGTCCTCTCTTCTGTGCTGAAAACTGGCATAGTTGTGGTTCCAGATAAGAGCCCGGTATGATACTAGTCCTCAAACCGTAGGCGGAAGGAATCCTTATGGATTACCAACCAATCAATCAATCAATCTGCCTAGCCTTTTTCCAACTATATTGAGGTCGGCTTCCAGTCCAACCGGATGCAGCTGAATACCAGTATTTTACATGGAAGGACTACCTAACTGACCCCCACAACCTAGTTAATGGGTAACACGATACCCCTTGGTCAGACTGGTTGTCAGACTTTTGGTGTAGTGTAGACATAATAGTGACAATGACACACATATAACACATAAACAAAGTGTTTATATTATTATATCAGACGAAGAAAGTGGAACAGACTTGTGTAAAGTACAATCAACACTATTCTAAGTTTTAAAATAATTATCACGTAGCAAATTAAGTTAGATTCAAATTACTTTTTAGTCTTATAGGCTAGATTGTTATTAATTAAAAATTAAGAACCTGGTTCTTTTTAATAAAGGATAAAAAAATGATCTACGATTGACAGCCGGGACTAACGGCTTAACGTGCTTTCCCGAGGCACGGAGGAGTTTCGATATGAATTGGATGGTCACCTATCGACGGACTGACTGCGACAAGCGTATACAATTGACCCGTGCGGCTGTTATCTTTTAGCTACGAGCACACGGATTAACAATCCTATGAAAAAATAACCGGCCAAGTGCGTGTCGGACCACGCACAATGAAGGGTTCCGTAGTTGGAATGAATTTATCCTAAAAACAGACTTAACATTGTAGTTGAAAAACATGTTCCATACATTGATATACGCCACGGTCAATTTTCCAACTGAAAATGTGAGTTTGTAAACGCAATTTTTTTTGAATGTGAAAAAACTACAAAGTAACGATTTTTGGACTTTTTCCCTTACTTGTGCTGTGAGACCTTGCTTCTTGACAAATTTCATGATTCTAGGTCAACGGGAAGTACCCTATAGGTTCTGATTTATTTGCGTGTATCAAAATATGTCGCATAAATCGCCGTATTTTTTACTGCGTTGACTTAGAAGCTTTGATTTTAGAGTTCCAAGGGACCGTAGACCTACAAATTTGATATTAATTTCAACTTGATACCTATACGCGTTCCTGAGAGAAAGGGTCTTGACAGACTGACAGACAGACAGACAGACGGACAACGAAGTGATCCTATAAGGGTTGCGTTTAGGTACGGAACCCTAAAAATCCGAAATCAAACACCGTCAGATCATCAAACCTTTACCCACGTCTCTTTATCTTCTTCTTTATCCACCACATCACAAGAACCTACAAACAGCCCAGGGCGGTACTTATTCGCTGTTTTTGTACCGTTTGCCTTTCTACTGATTCCACTTTACATATTCTGTTTTATCATTCTGTTTGACTTGACCTGAGGAAATTGAATGACACTCAAATTCTACCCACGCCTAGCCCCTTTATCGAAGCGGTGACCTTTAAACTTTAGGAGAAATAACAAACTAATAAAACGTTCTGATTTTCTTTCGAAAATCTCATTCAATCCAACTTCTAATAATTCCAAATTTTGCGCTCCTAAATATATTACTGAACACTTTATTATAATGGTTGCGCCTCTTTTGGTGAACGTAAAATAATTCCTACTTTGGGGTCATAAAAATATTAAATAACCAAGTAACTTGTGACAAACTTGGTTGTAGCGCGGTTAGTCACAGTTCTAATCTTTTTTTTTTAGTAACTTGGTTGAAATCCTCATGGATGTCCTCCGACCTTGGGTGGACGGAGAGGTCTGTCAGACTTCCCTCGCACACTTGTACCGGAGGCTACGGGGCACTAAGCAATCTTCAACGCAGCCCCGGACTGGTGCCGCCTCTGCGGGCCCCGTCTGGCCAAGCGGGGGGAGTCACGTGTTTGACTACCCCCACAACGTCCAAGAGCGGGCGTGCGTAAAAAAAAAAAGAATATTTAAAATTATTTAAAAAAGTGTGCATCATCAGAAACACAAAAATTATTTAGAGGTTTATTAATTCAACAAAATGTCTATCATTAGAAGATCAATAAGTTTTTAGAGGATCGGTTAAACGTTTTCCTTTAATTACCTGACGACGGTGAAGCCAAAGGCCAATGCCAAAGGCAATGTATGTTTGTTTTTTGTTTGTTCATCTGTTCCCTCCCCAACCAAAAAAGTGGGTGGGCCCCCAATGATCCCAAACACCAAAATAATTAAAATAAAAGTTAATCATAACCCGTTTTATTTCGCCATAGACGACTAAAAACTACAACTCAACTATGACAAAACTAAGAAGGTATAAACAAGACATCACAGACTCCGGATTTTTAATTTGTCATTAAAAATCAGGAGTCACACATAAACTGTTGGATTTTTAGTTTGTCTGTCTGTGATGTTGTGTTTATACCTTTTCAGTTGGCGTTTTGTCGTAGTTGGGTTTTAGTTTTTTTCTTTTATTTTTATTTTGTTAAGTATAAGATTTTAATGCGAGAAATTATAAGAGAGAAGTTAACTAGTAGAACGTTTTGGCTTCACACAAGTGTAAGTAAACCGGGTTTTGTGTAAACATTAACATTTTAATTAATGTGTAAAACTAAGCTGTTTATGGAGCTGAGTTACAGTGTTTATGTGCGTACACTCAGAAGCAAAATTGAACAAAAGGAGAGTTTGATTTTCGTATTCATAACAACATTAGACACTGATATAAATGTGTGGATTTCGCAGATCACATTAAAATATAAAATCAATTAAAAAACACTCAAGTTTTTGAAAATTAATGCTCATAGTTAATACAGTACCTACTTAGTTATAGTTTCTCAACTCTTAAGAAATGTTATCAACACTTTTTATTAAAAATTAAACAATTTAAAATTCAATCAATATTTCAATATTCATCATCTGCCTAGCGTTTTCCAAAATATGGTGGGGTCGGCTTCCTGTCTAACCGTGTGCAGCTGAATTCCAGTATTTTACATGGGGCGACTGAATATCTGACCTCCACAACCCTGTTACTGGGTAAATTCATACCAACAACAATAACAATTTTCAAATTCAACATTCTATTCATTCAATTTCTACATTTATATCTGTAATTCGCATGGTGTACATAATAAAGAGCATTCAATTATATATATTTCAAACCTAAACTAAACGCTTCTCACGTTTTCCTTGAATAAAAACGCCCATCTAATCTAATAGAAGCCTGCGTTCAATTACTGGGGAATGAAAGTCATGGCTTAGTAATATAAGTATATATTATTAGACCGTGACTCAGTACGGCCATTACTCAGTAGGTACTCCTAAGTAAGGGTCGGTCTTTCACCGGTTTTGGAAGTCTTGAAGGATTTTGTCTTTGGTTTGTTTCAGACAACACGTTAAGCCGTTGGTCCTGGCTGTTATTCGTAGATCTTTGACAAACGTTACGGGTAGCCAGAAGCCTCAAAAGTCTGACAACCAGTCTTACCAAGTATCATTACCCAGTAACTGGGTTGTGGAGGTCAGTTAAGCAGTTGCTCTGTGTAAAATATTGGTTTTAAGCTGCATCCGGTTCCACTGGAAGCCGATCCTAATGTAGTTGGGAAAGGTTAGGCAGATTAATTGGTTTGTTTCAGACTTGAAAAGTTAACTGGTAAACAAAAGCAAACCTAAATCTTTTTGTGGATACTGTGAGAGCTGTCTTTAACACCTCATTGTGAATTTAATTACAACTACATTGATCATGATGACAAGTTTTATTTCAGTCAGTAAGTAAATCTGAAAAAAAATATTACCAATTTTTTTTGTTTTTGTTTAAAAATAAATATAATTATATTTAGATACACCTCATGCTCAAGCGTCAAAAACAGCCGGTCTATTCTTCACAAATCCCACTGTGATAACTTAGTTGAAATGAGCTGTCAATAGTGTCAATCCCTTTTTTTTGGGTGGGAAATTATCAAATAACTTCTCCCGCTCTGGGTAGAGCGGGAAGGCGTGTCAGACTTTTACTGACTAAAACCCACCCGTGTTCCTTCAGATGCCTGTGTGCCAGGCCCACGATATCCCTTTCGGAGAAACTCGCAACCCTGGCAGGCATTGGTCCTATCGGACCCCGGCAGTGGGTGCTGACATCTCTGCTGACAGCGAGCTACCCATCACTCACAGTCGGCAAGCTCGCGCCTACGGTGGCCGGGAATCGGCCTGCGACTCCCGACGCCCGGGGCGTCTCCCGCAATAGTGTCAATCCCTAGCATCACTAGGAATAACAGCTCATTTTATGGTCACTTTACCTAAGTCACCTTCATGGTGAGATTTTTACAGAACATATCGACAGGACTGTAACTTATTGCAAGTTATAGTTATATATTATTTAGATTACAAAAGAAATGTATATCCAATACCTAAATCACATTTTTCTTACACATCCAAATTACTTTTCTGCCCGACTGTACATTGCAACCAGTAGTTTACGTGCTAAAGCATTTGCCGTAAAACTCGCTCATAAGGTTACAAGGCAACGGTTAATATACGGGTTAATGGAAATTAACCACTTTCGAGCTGGCTGTAAATTATATGGGCTATATGTCATTGAAGTTAATAGTTCTGGAGCAAATAAAGTGTTTGTTTTGACTTGATTTGGAGAAAGAAAATTTTTTTTTTTTTTTGTGAGAGGTTACTAGCAATGTGTGTTGCGATAAAAAATTGACATGTCCGTTGCACAGCTACCAGCGGAAGGTAAACATGAAACATCTTGGCTCATAGCATTGGTATTTTTACCCGACTGAGGCGAAGTTAAAAAGGGGGTTATGTATTTGACCTGTATGTATGTATGTAAGCCGTTTAGTAGTTACGACGGATAACCCGATGTTAATGAATGATAATTATGTCGTTAGATTTGTCTTTATTGCGCGAGTGCCACTGGGTATATTAAAATGATTTAAAAAAAAAATGGCGGATTTTTGGTGCCAAAAGGTTTGTTTTCGATTTAAAAAAAAATCTCCCAAGCCTATCGTGTAGGATATCGAAATGAAGGGTTTTAAAAGGTGATTACAAAAATATATACATATTATATGTTTTAATGTAATTTAAATGAGAAATTCCGAGTCGGAATCTGGTTTTGTGCCCGGTGGATGGCAATAGGTTCGCCCCTTATTTTATGGGACTTAAACATAACTAGCGAAATGTGGGTGTACTATAGGTACACCTCTGCCTAACCCTTCGGGGATTACAGGCGTGAAGTTATGTGTGTGTGTAAATGAGAAATGATAAAAAACTATCCCGAACTTTTGGAGTGAGTGAGTAAGAGGCCGGTATCACCCGATTATACTCGTAAGTGAGTAAATAACCTAATTTACAGTTTTATAATCCTGACTAAAAAGTGTAAAATAAAAAAAGTTAATTCAAAATTTAAAAAACCCGACTGCGTAGAAAGTGAATTTAAAAAAAGATGCAAACAAGATTTATATAAATGAATACTATAAACAATCTGATGCAGTTGGAGGCAACTTCTTAACAATAACGACCTATTGCCTCCGACTGCATGAGATTGTTTATAGTATTCATTTGAGTCCGCGTACCACTGGTCAGTTTCCCTCAGTCGTCAGTTTATTTTATATAAATCTTGTTTGCATCTTTTTTTTTTGAGATTTCCTAGACAAGCGGTAACCCTTTAAAGAGTTTCGTATTTCTAAAGCAATTTTCAACGGGATTGATATATTCTTAAGTCAGTACCACACATTTTTGAGGATTCGATCATTGTTGTCGCTGGTAGAATGTCACTTTTTCTAGGTCATCAGGATAATAAAGGAATTAGAAAGAAACGCTTATCATCTGCCTAGCCTTTTCCCAACTATGTTGGGATCGGCTTCCAGTCTAACCGGATGCAGCTGAATACCAGTATTTACATGGAGCGACTGTTTATCTGACCTCCACAACCCAGTTACTGGGTGACGCGATACCCCTTGGTAAGACTGGTTGTCAGACTTTTGGGCTTCTCACGACCCGTAACAACTGTCAAAGATCTACAAATGACAGCCGGGACCGACGGCTTAACGTACTTTCCGAGGCACGGAGGGATCTTGGTATGATAAGATGGTCACCCATCCACGGACCAACCGCGGCAAGCGTAGCTTAACCTGATCGATCGACCCGTGCGGCAGTTATTATTTAAACTTCTTTTTTTTTAACTTTTCAAGTTAAAAAAAAATTGTGTCAAAATAGTAGCTTAAAAGTGTTATAATATTATGTATACACAATATTATGTGTACATTTTGAATTGGCTATTTTTTTTTTTTTTTTTTCTTTATTTATTTAAAGGGGCTTTTACGCATAGCGTATGCCAGTCCCATCGTATCCTAAACAATAGTATTACAACACGTGGGCCATGAATTTGAACAAACCCTTCGCATCGTCGCCATTTGGTTGGGATAGAATTCTATGAAACATGCCTACATCCGTTCTGTTCAAATTCAGGAATTGGCTATTTACTAGCTTTCATTTGACACCCATATTATTGTAATCACAAAATATATGTTTTTATTCCCCCTCTATTTTTTGATTCGCAGATACAATATTAAAATTTAATACCCTATGTCCCGCAATTAAAACGAACCATATCTCATATGTTAAAATCCATCAAGCCGTTTAGGCTACGGAGCGTGTCGAAGAAATAAACACACATACACTCAAAATGGCCGGTGAAGCAGACGAGTCCTGAGTGGAGACCGCGTATCGGCAAACGTAGGGTGGGGCGCCCCCCAGCTAGATGGACCGACGACCTTAAAAAGGTGGCTGGGACAGACTGGATGCGGAAGGCGGAGGACAGGGTGTTGTGGCGCAGCCTGGGAGAGGCGTATGTCCAGCAGTGGACTGCTATAGGCTGAGTTGATTGATTGATTGACACTGGTAATACATAGCCCCTCCTTCTGGGGCAGTCGGATAAAAACAACCTAAATTAATACTAATATAAACTTATAGGAATAACATATACCTACCTACGTATGTAAAACTAGAGCTACAACATCAAATAGAATTTCTTTGTAAATGCTGCGCGTGATACTGAACTAATAAGAGATATTTTACATGCTCACGAGCTTATAACAAATGTATTGAAGCGAAAGCATCCCGGTAGTGAAGCGTTAGAGTGTGAATTGACACGCACACTCCATTTAGCACTCATCTAAAATATTCTATCGCCCAATTAAACCATATTCGTGTACCAAGTATAAAGAGCCTATAATTTTATTCCACTGTAAGTTAGGCGTCCTCTCATGCCTACGCAACGCTGTCCCAAGGGTAAATACTTCTATAAAAATAAATAACGATGTTTTAAGCTGCTCTTCTGATCATTAGAAGTTAACGATTACTGACAATATATTTCTTTACCATTTTACACTGTGACCAAGATTTAAGAAAGAACAATTATGTAATTTTAAAAGACAAATTGACACTGGAACTGTTTCAAATCCCTAAGGGGTAGAGTGTCTGCTCTTAAGTAACTAACTGTTGCCCGCGACTCCGTCTGCGATCCAGGACGAATAGTAGCCTATGTATTTCTCCACCCGTGTGCTATATTTCATACCAATCCGTTCAGCCGTTTTTGCGTGAAGGTAACAAACAAACAAACTCATTTTCGCGTTTATAATAGTAGTTAGACAGTAAAGATTGTGATGATATACTAGTAAACGATAAAATATATTTATCTTGTTTGATTGGCTTTTTTTTTTTTTTTTTTCGGGTGGGAAATCATCAAATAACTTCTCCCGCTCTGGGCGGAGCGGGAGGGAGTGTCAGACTTTTACTGACTAAAACCCACCCGTGTTCCTTCCGTTGCCTGTGTGCCAGGGCCACGATATCCCTTTCGGACAAACTCGCAACCCTGGCAGGCATTGGTCCTAACGGACCTGGAAAATATCGGAAGGAAAGGTCAATAGAAAACATAGGTACACAAAGTTTCATCTTATTTTAGTACTCGTAATAGGGAACATATTTCTCTCAATTTTGACGAAGCAATTTCAATACCTTGTTATCATCGGTAAAAGGAACTAATCTTCTGAAAAGGTTGTATGAAAAAGTCTCGAAATAAAGTAGATAAACTTTGGAAGGTATTATAACTGGAAAAACACACATTTCATGGTGAAAACAAAATGTCTTTCATACTGCTGTATACAATTCTCGAAATAAGTTTTTATTATGTAGGTACTTTCATACATAAGAAAGTATCACTATACGTAGTATGATTTTGAAATAAAAGACGGAATTTACTATAATCAGTATTGGCATAGGATGCATGCAATCGTGCTGAGTGGTAAAAACTAAAGTAACTACCTAAATCCAAACTATATAAAAAACAAAGGTACCATTTCTGAACAACTTACATGATACACATTTCTAGTAAAATTAAAACGATGAATGTAATCAATGCACATTGAATCTATTTGAATATCAATGTGCAGAACCGTAACTTTCTTTTTCAATTCGGCACGAACTAGATATAGCTCATGTTAAAAGTGTGTGGTAAATGAACAGCAAGGCCGGTTGCAACTATTTTAATTAAGATTGGCTCTTGGTAGCTCTGGACAGAGAATAGAATAGAATACTATTTATTATGTACACCAAAAAAGTTCAGATATAAATGTTGTAGTTTTACATAGGGTGACACAATGGGCGGTCTTATCGCTAAAAGTGATCTTTTACAGACAACCTTTGGATGGATTAAAGGGAGAAGGAGAGACAATACTGCAGGTAGTCAGTGGTGTACCATTTACATATACAATAAATACATATATACATAAAGCATACACTTATCTATTTAAATATATATATACAATAATAAACATGAAACAAGAGCAAGGAACTGTATTCTTTAATGATGATGTTTAAGGAGAGAGGAAGTGTTTTTTGTACCAGAATATTTAAAGTGGACACATATTGAGCAAGCCTTATCGACTCGGGCAGAGAGAGGTAGAAGAAGAGTTGAGAGGCCTTTTCCCAGCGGTGGGACAAAACGGGTTAGTGAACAATAAAGGCTGGTAGCAGGGCTGCCCCGAAAGCTCCGGGTATCGCTACTCGTGCAGGGTCATCGTGAAGCGAAAACTTTGTACCCCTTTTAACGAAAATTACGCGGACCGCATAACATAACATTACGCCTGTAATCCCCGAAGTGTTAGGCAGAGGTGTACCTATAGTACACCCACATTTCGCCAGTTATGTTTAAGTCCCATGTAATAGGGGGCGAGCCTATTGCCATCAACCGGGCACAAATCCAGACTCCGGGCTGCCACTGAGAAATTGCTAATGGAAAATCCCAATAACACTTTGCCCGACCTGGGAATCGAACCCACGACTCCATGTTCAACAGGACCACTAGACCAACGACGCTAATATTTCATAATATGCATTAGAAATAAATTAAATGAATAATACTACCATGCGTTTGACACACACACATAGTACCAGGCAGGGCCTCATGACTCGAAGATAGGAGACAGAAGGGACAGCTTGAGCATGGAATTAGTGTACTCATGCGATTAGTTAGTACTATAAACATAGATTGTAAGTAGAGAGGTAAAATTTCGACCAGTGGGCGACCACCAGTATTTTTTAATCGACTTCCAAAAAGGAGGAGGTTATATGTTCGGCTGTATGTTTTTTTTTTATGTATGTTCACCTATTACTCCGTCAATTGTGGACGGATTTTGAAAATTCTTTTTTTGTTTGGATGGGCATGCTCCCGAGGTAATCCCATTGCCACCAAATCAGAATCTGATGAGGGGATCCCATGGAAATCGAGGGAAATCCTCAAACTTTATAGGCATACCTATAGCGATTTGAATATTTTTTATAGTAACTCGTGCATTTGCACTCGGAAAGCACCATTTGGTGAAGTGGAACTGATGATGAAGACCACAGATGGCCACCGGAACTACTTAATAATAAGTATTTCACCGTTGCGATTCGATTAGGCACTTTAATATGGTTGCTAAGCAATTTATGCTCGTCAAAATGCATATGGTGAAGTCACCATCAGTTCTCCTGGTTCTTACCAGGAGAACTCCTCAACAATTAACGCCCCTGCATCGGGAAAAGTAATATTTTGTAAAAGGTGATGAGCATTTGACATTAGGCTATTGTAAATTGGATAAATTACAAACTGACCCACTAAAAAGTGAAAAATAAAAAACTTTTTACAAAAAAAAACAACCGACTTCCAAAAAAAACACTAAAAAGTGTAAAATAAAAAACTTTTTACAAAAAAAAACAACCGACTTCCAAAAAAAAACACAAAAAAGTGTAAAATAACTTTAATTTTGGAAGTCGGTGGCTTTTGATCTGTCAGGTATTTTAGTTTTTTGCCACCGACTTCCGAAATTAAAGTTATTTTACACTTTTTAGTGTTTTTTTTTTGGAAGTCGGTTGTTTTTTTTTTTGTAAAAAGTTTTTTAATTCCTCCAAAACAGAGCTAAGAGAAAGGAAAACTCAAAAACGTTTCCTGTCTTTGACAACAGCTAATCTCTCTAATACTGCTTAGTAGACAAAGTAAGTATAACAGATGATACAGAACAATACACAAAAGCATTTTTCCTCTACAAAATAATTACTGGCGAAAGATGAAGCACTCACGGTAGACTATTTTGCGAGGCCAACCATAATCGTTTCCACTTCCCGCTGTCATTATCTTCTGAGTAAATTGATGCTTAATGTCTATCATTTTGTGTAGATGTTCAGGTTAAATATAACTGTAAGTACCTGGGAATTGATCAGGTTAATATGATGATTGTCCTTGAGAATATAAATATAAATATGGCATGTAAACAGAAATTTAAAGGCCGTTTTGAAAAAGCTGAGGCATTTGCGTTTGAATGCCGTGTGGTTGCAGGAAGGTATAAGGCTTCTTTAAAAACAAAACCGGCTAAGTGCGAGTCGGACTCGCGCACAAAGGGTTCCGTACCATCATCTATAAAAATGGCAAAAAATCACGTTTGCTGTGTGGGAGCCCTTAAATATTTGTTTTATTTTAATTTAATTATTTATTTTTAAAGTGAGTATATAACTAAATATTCTGTGAATATTTCAAGCGTCTACCTGATGTCGTTATCAATATCGAGCACAAACGAGCAAAACAAATCACGTATGTTGTATGGGAGCCCCCTTAAATATTCATGTTATTCTGGTTTTTAGTATTTGTTGCTATAGCGGCAACAGAAATACATCATCTGTGAAAATTTCAACTGTCTAACTATCACGGTTCATGAGATACAGCCTGGTGATAGACGGACAGACAGACAGACAGACGGCGGAGCCTTAGTACTAGGGTTACCGTTTTACCCTTTGGGTACGGAACCCTAAAAATTGGCACATTTTATAATCACTAACATAATATTTGCTTAAAAATCGAGGTCTCGACATTTTATTTCGTTTGTGTACAACGAAATCCACTACTACTGCAGTCGTCCACTGTGAAGAAGGTACGTACGGAAGATGAATAAAAGCCGGAAAATTCACTTGCTTTGTAAACAGCTTGCTTGTTTTGGAGTTAATAATGCTTCCTATAACTCATTACATGCCAATAAACATTACCTAATAAATTGAAATTCGACTAACACACAAAATATTTCACCCATTTAATTTAGGGTCATCACATCCAAATGCGCAAGCTTCAAAGGCTTTTGTAGCCGTAATTTAGGAGTAACTACAAAATAGTGTTTTAATTGCTGGCCTCCCACATGAATAGGGGAGGGAGGGGCAAATGCTGGTGCTGAGTTTTGAATTAAACCTAATAGTGCATAATGTTTTAGAAGCTTCCGCAAAGAATGAAAGCCGTGACGGGTTTATGGGCCAGGGGTGGAAAATTACCGGTCATAAGTTTCGTTATTGTGAGTTAAGACAATGCTTTTGGTTGCTTGTACTTTTTCATTTATTTAATTAAATTACGTTTATGCTTTTTCTTTGTTTCTTTCATCAGCACAATACATAATATAAAAAGAGCTCATATTTTTAGCTAGTTTCTGCCCGTGACTTCGTCCGCGTGGAATTTCTTGTTCCCCCGGTCGCATCGCATCGCCCGCCCGCGCAATTACTTCGTTTTAGCTGAGCGTTCTTTCATACCTTTTTTTCTTTTTACTCGGCTCTTAAGGGTCGTAGCGTGATCTTAAATAGCTTATAACCTTCCTTAAGAATTGGGCTATCAAATAAAAACAAGAATTTCTCAAATCCGACTGGTAGTTCCAGATATTAGCGCGCTCATACAAACAGAAAACAAACTGTTCACCTTTTTCATTATTATTTTATAACTGCACTCCAGTATCTATGCTACGTTTTTTGGCAAGGACACTACCAGCCACACTACCAATAGTGTCGTTTACAATTAACAACACTACCAAATTTATTTTGGATTAAATTGTACAGTCAACACAGCAAAGCTCAGAAATATAATGCTTTATTTATTACTAAGTAAATCATGAAATAAAAGTAATAATGAATTCACCTTGATAATCACACTCCGACAGACGGGTAATAGATTTATTGATTACGCCAGGTGCACAGATAATGAGCCTCCAATTGTAAACGACACTACTGGTAGTGCGGCTGTAAGCTACATTATGGCTGTAGTTTTGAACTACCAATACCATTGATACAATTTTTATTGAATTACCTCTAAATCTTCCAAATAACATTCCCGGAAACAATCTCCGAGACACAAAAACCCCTTAATATCTCCGACCAATCGACGAAAAATTTTATTTCCTGCTACGGATCGATGCCAGTCAAATTGACATTAGGAAAGACGGTTTTGTTCCAAATGTTATAAATAATACAGGATCAGGAGGCTCTCTAATTACAACAACAGAATTACCCTTGAAAGTTTACTAAAAACACCAATTATTTATAAGTTAGCTTTGGGTAATAATACCCTTTTTGACTCAAACATCGATCGCTTTAAAAATTTACGGTAATGTAATGGTTTTTTTAGCCCCGAAAGTTTGAGTACCTTTGAATTACTTATAGGCATCGAACAAGTAATAAGCTTTGTTATTTTTCATCGAAATGTTATTATCATAAATATTTGATTTCTATTGGGTTTCCTTTTTGGCGCCCAGATGGGACAGTACTATCTTATTTTGTTTGACTACCCTCAATTGGCTTTTTCCAGTTATATTCAAAACATGTCATCAATACTTCAAGGTTGTTAGTTATTTGATTGATCGCAGTTTAATTATAATGAAAGTGATATTAAAGGACTAAAAAGTACCAGATTTAGTAGACACGTGTTTTGACTTGTTTTTAGGGGGTTCCGTAATTTCATTCGGTCGCACTTGCGTACGTCCGAATGAAAATACGGAACCCATAAAGAATCACTCGTGTGTCTGACTGTCCGTCTGTCACTGGCAATTTTCTCCGAATGTACTTGACCGATTAAGTTGTTTGGTACACATATGAATTTCTATGACCCAAACACGTGTAACTTAAATAAATTACTTTTAAATATGGGGTCAATTTTGGGGGAAAACAGAAATTAAAAAAAAAGTTTTGCAGCATTTACCGTTTGACATATCAAATATAAATGAATATTTTTTATAATTTTAAAATAATGAATTTTAAAGTATTGTGCGTTCAAACTAACATTTGGAGTTGAAATGTATGAAAGAACGTGTTTTTTTAACTACTATGTTAAGTTTGTCCTTCAGTCCGGAATTGGAAATTTATAGGCTGTATCACGTGTGTGAAGCCACGGGCATCCGGGCACAACTTTGAGACGGAACCCTCAGAACGCGAATCCTACTCGCACTTGTTCGGTTTTTTTACACTTACGCTGAACAAGAGCAATTTGACTGGGTAAGTTTCTAACGTTACAAGTTTGTCAATCAATCTAACGAGTTAAGTGAAGCTAACTACCTTCTTATTTTAAACCACATTAAAGTTGAGTTGAGTAAACACCATAAATAAATACACATAGGTAGAGTCAATATTAACGGTAAAGGTAACTATCAATTAGTGACATAATGTAAACCGGGTTTTTGTGTTGACATGTCGGCTGATGTTTACACAATGTTAGGTTTAATAATTTAGTTGGCTTTTGAAAGATATTATGTTGATAAACAATATTATTATACAGTCACAATGTTTCCAAATTATCGATTTGTTTGGCTTAATAATAATGACCTTTCCCGCATGACAGGTACCTCGTGAAAGCCGGGAAATATAAACAAATCAAGTATCTTGACTTAGCTCGCGAGGTTATGGACATGTGGGATGTGGACTCAGCGATCATTGTGCCGATAGTCGTATCAGTCAACGGCTTAATTGCCAAGAGCCTCAACCAACATCTAAGGAGGCTCTCGTTGGGCAGCTGGATTAAGGGCTTGATTCAGAAAGCGGTAGTTCTCGATACGGCTCGCATTGTTAGTAGATTCCTCTCTCTGGAGCCCTGGCCGTAGCTTGGACCCTGTTCCCGATAATTTTAAATGTTTTTTTTTATTGCTTTTTATTCTAATATTTAAAAATATAATGAATACGGGAAGCACAGAACCGGTTGATGTGGCGAAGCTTGGCCTCCCGCCTATACCCAGCAGAGCGTTTTTCGGCTGAAATAATAATAATGGATCAAGATTTAACTTTTTGGAAAGAAATAAATATATTGACACGGAAACACATGCATATAAAAAAAGCAAAAGGGCCAAGTGCGAGTCGGAGTCGTACACAAAAGTTTCCGTACACACTACATATTTTTTAACACGTTTCTTGTATGAAGACCCCTTAAATTTGTATACTATATTTTATTTTTATAATTTCTAGTTATAATGGCTATGGCAGTACACATTGAAAATTTCAATGGTATATCTATTACAATTCAAACGATACAGCCCTGTGATAGACGGACGGACGGACAGTAGAGCCTTAGTAATAAGGATCCTCGAAGTTAGCTCGAATACTTAGTTTATACGACGACGACAGTGAATGTTTGTCGCCATTTTACAACGCCAGACATATCTAAAAAGGGTGGAAGGCCGAAAGTCTAGCCGATTTGTTTCAATACCTACTGTATAACAGTGGCGAAGGGTGAGTTTATGGGAAAGGTAACCCGGAGCAAAAAAAAAAAAAAAAACAGATAAATATCGAAAAATTACAGTCAATTGCTCCCTATGACTGACATCGGGAGTTTCGTCAATCATTACAGACAGAAATGGAGCTTTATCTATCTCGATTCTAATGTGGTCTCGTAAAACGGATGCAATACTATGTATTAAATCATTTTGAATATCACTTGAGAGACCAGAAAACGCGGGGTTCTGAACTGAAGAACATAGTTCCAAATGAGAGTCCATTACGGTGTCATACTTGCTCAGATATAACAAGGTTTCAATATACTTACCGCGGTTATCAGAATTCGGACGTTCATCGTGGCCGCGAAAAGCTACTTCTTGTTTACCTAACAAAATAACGGTGTCAATAAACCGTTTCATTAAATGCCTATTTCGAGCTACTTTCCTATTATGAGCTTCATGCGAATTAGTGAATAATGGTTCTATCCTACTATTCCCGAAGTCATGTAAATCTAAACAGCCAACAGCAGTTTTTCAGTCTGCACATGTTTTTTTGATGAATTCGTCAGATTATTAATATCTGTAAAACCCCCTTTATTCCATAAACTACTAGAATCTGAGAAAAGTAAACATGGAAAACAAAACATCTTATTTAATTTACAACTTCCAGTCAGCCATTGATATTTATCGTAAAGGGAAACATTAAAATGTTTGAAAAACCCATCGCGTCGTTTGTAGTTTATAGTCATATCTGGTCGAGCACGACCTAGCCTAATTATGTGTTTCTTATTTTCAAAACTTAACCTTGAAAAGCATGTTTCCTCACGAAGCAAATAATCTGTCACACAACAATCTAAAACTATTAATGCCGCCATCCTACTAATAACTTTTCAAATCTACTCTAAAAAAGTAATTTCAACTTGCTAATCTATCGAATTACCACAAATTCCTAATTACAACGACGGCGAACGCACAATTTCACAACAAACTCACGATTATCAAATTCTAATTGTTACACTAAAACTACACTAATAACTTATATGAATACAACAAACAAAATGCTAATTAACTACAAGTATCAACAAAATTAAAGGTTATAAATTCTATTAACTATTTACGTCAATCGTCAGCAAACATTTAAAATTATTGCGTGCGTGGAGCGTGGAGCGAAGTTTGTCCCTACCCCCGTCCCGAACCAAACCGAACGCTTACGAAATTCAGTGAATGCATGGACCTATATTCCTACACTGTACCTATCATAACTCGACTTATTACGGCTTACTATTGCCTCAAAAAACTGCGTGTCACGTGACCTGAAGTGACGTCATGACGAGATTATTTTGTATAGAAATTTAAGTTTTCATAACCCGGGCGGACAACGAGTTATACTGGAGGCACTAGAGCAAAATTGGCGCGCACTTTAAATGTTTTGTTTTCGTTGGAATATAAAGACAATTTTTTTATGTTGGTTGGGGTTTTGTAATACTTTAATTTTATGGTGTAAGTATTAAATAATACATTCAGTGTGATTATTAAACACTGCTGAGAACTACTGACTGTCATAATTTCCTAAGGGAAGCCGACAGGAATCGTGTTATTGGTTAGCTGCGCCCCTGCTGTATAAGCGTATTGTGAATAATACAAGACTAAATTAAATTAGCTGGCGGAACTACACAGATGTGATGGGATATATTTTCTATATATTTTTCTTTCAACTACGCAGTAATGTTATCTTTAATCACCACAAAACCGATCAGAAAGGACGTATTTCTCTCTATTAATCTCATTTATTAATCAGATTTGCACTGTTTTAGTTCTAAGAAAAAAATACGTCCTTTCTGATCGGTTTTGTGGTGATTAAAGATAACATTACTGCGTTGTTTTAATTTTTATTTAGATATAAATTTACCACGGAGGTTTAATGTCTCCCATTAAGTTTAATATAAAATGTATGAATTGGATCAAAAAAATACTGGCTGAAAATAAAAATGGGCTGAATAAAACCGACTTGGAGAAAAACTTTGTTTTCATTATCTTGAGTTTTTATTTTGAGTACGTATATTTTATCACGGTAGGGAGATTAGTAGATGAAATAAAATTAGATTACGCACCTTGCTAAAGTGAGTAATTAACGCACTTTGCGCTCGATGCTACAATCTACTATTATGTTCTCTTTTTTTGGGATCAGTAACTAACTGCTGGTAATGTACACAACAAGACGGTACGTAGTACCAACGTTAGCCCAAGAGGGTGCGTAGTACCAACGTTAGCGAATGAGCTACCCCCCAAACTTATATCGCATGTCAAGGACAAACTTAAAAGAGTTTTATAAAAACATTATCTCTCATTGTGTCCTTAAAAATTTTTTTTTTTTTTTTTTTTGTAAAATTTGAGATTTTTAATCTGAACTGGAGGTATTTATTTTATAGTTTACTTAGCACAATTAAATTAAGTTATAGAATATAATTTTCAAAATTTGTAATCCATTGCTAGACGAGAACTACTGCCGACAAACTGTTTTGCAGTTTGGCAGCTTTATGTATGTAATTGTTAATACAGATTTTGAATAAATACATTTAAAAAAAAGTATTAGTTGCGAAGATCAGTTTTTTGTTTGTTTTATTCTCTTTAGATTTCTGTACTCATCACGACTGCAGAGTTGCGCTATCTATTTGACCTTGTATGTACATTTTTGGAAATTTGACGCCTATCGGTATCGCAAATTAAAATATTAACGATCCTCCGTTTTCCTATAGGTAGGGGTAGACAGAAACCACAAAACGCCACGTGCTACAGTTCCTATTTAATTTTAAACTACACATAAACAAGAATTAATTCCACCCTAGATCACATTTATGCCACTTTACTACGTTATGACGGGTACAAAGAGAATACTTAATAGGGTTTGCCATAGTTATAAGTTTTAAGGTATGTACGGCTCTTACCCTTTTGCCACAACCACACGCTCAAGCGACACGAGTCCTGTGACATCAACTGCTGAGAAAACAAATGAAAGAAATTTAGAGCAAGCCGTGAGTGACAGGACTTGAGGAGTGACAGTTTGGCGCATAATACTCGCGCGATGGAAACAGGTGACGAGCGATTTGACGCGCGACTGAATCAAATGTACTACCAGTGCGACTGGCGATCGCAGTTTGACAACTCATAGGGCATGGGGGTCTACTCCCTAAGCACGAAGTCCATAGTTTCGACCGAACTTACGGGCACTTACGGATTTTTGATTAATTCGAGGCCCGAACTAAGAATGAATGACAACACGATTTGACAGTTGTATCTACACCCGATAATTATGTATTTGCCAGTTCGAAAAATTGAAATTGATACTTGTTTTGACGGATAAACTACTTTCGGAGGCACCCGTATCTTCGTTAAAGGACTTAGAGAGTAGACCCCATGGCCTGACTTTGCGCACGCGTGTCGCTTGACACAAATCGCGTGGCAAGTGGCATCACCCGAGGTCGTGAACGGCGCCTTAGGGAATTATAGGACCTACTTAGAACTTAGAAGTTGTTATTCTATGTTTTAGTCTTGAAAGGATGTTATTAAACAAGTTTAAATTACTTAGATAGGTCACTTTGGAGTACCTAGAATGATAATGTTCTGGATGGCTCTCATGAAACATTGAAGACTATCAAATGTCTGTATTTGATCCCAATTTGTTATAATCCAGTATGAAAATGAATTCTTAAAATGCTAGTAGTTCTGCGAACAGTATATAGACCTTACGAGCACAAACTTTTATGTAACGATTAATATATCACCGAAATTATTTAAAACAGGATATTTACCATGTTTTTTGTTTATAAAAACATGTTATGGAAATATTATGAGTAAAAATTTGTAGGCCAGCTAGAAAAATTAACTAATAGGTTTAATTGGCAGAGGTAACGAAAGTGAGAAATTTACTGCATTTTGAGGAACTATTCTGCTCATCACGCCGAAGATCTTCAACAGATCTTCACCAAATTTCTATGAGACCAATCTGCTCATAGCCGAACAAGATTTAATAGTCAAAAAGTCTCTATGGCCATAGAGACTTTTTTGGATACCTCTGTTGACCTCTTGGGCGGGTTTGAGCCTAACGTAACCTACAAAGGTAAAATTCACAGTGGTAAAATTCTTCAGCAGCTGCTGAAGCGTTTACAGAATATTTTGCGAGCGTCTTCCAAACTGAAGTACCAAAGTTAGACTTCGAGATTATAGTCAATCCAAGCAACTGCAATGTTTGTGATTACATTAATATACTAAAATTCTCTGAAAGTGACATAAGCACCGGAATAAATAAACCAAAACTCAACAGGGGGCCAATCGCGCTATTTCTCAACGTAATTACCGTTCGAACGGAACGTTTTTGGTTTTGGTTTAGCTGATGTAAGAAACGGTATCGCGCTATTTTTTGTGAGAGTATTGTTCGATCGATCGTTCCTCCAACGTAACTTCCAAAGTAAAGCTAAATCGTTTCCGTTGAAATGATTAGCGCGATACGAAATGCGTCTAACGTAACGTTTTTGGTTGTGGTTTAGTTTTGGTAAATTAGCGCGATTGGCCCCCAGTTCTATTGGTCCTGATAATATCTTTCGGCTCCTTAACCACATTTTTAATATAGCTCTAAAATCTGGAGTCTATCCACCACCATGGAATATATCACGTGTGACTCCCATACCGCACCCCCCCTACCTCCCTTACTTGACAGCACGGTTGGCGCAGTGGTTAAGCGATTGACTGCTGCGCTGCAAGAGTATAAATGTTTGTAAACGCACCCACGATACAGGAGAAATTCCTAGTGTGGGGCAATGTATAAAAAAAAAAGAAATGAAAATGAATGAAATGAATGAATTATACCGAAACCTTCTAATAAATCTTCAGTCGATGAATATCGTCCAATAGTGGTACTATCTTCTCCCGGGAAAGTTTTCGAGAATGTCCTACATCAAGGAATTTACAAGCAAGTGAAACAGTACCTGAGCAATGAGCAGCAAGGCTTTCACGAAAAAAGATCCGTCAATACTACCTTACTTACACTAGTTAATTATATCTCTACTAGTCTTGATCGCAGGCACCAAGTAGACGTTCTTTACTTTGATTTTCAAAAGGCGTTCGACTGAGTCAACAATGACGTCTTGCTGTCAAAGCTCAGTGCGATAGGTGTTGCTCCAGGGCTTCTACGGCTTCTTGCAGATTATTTGCGGGACCGACAACAACTTGTCAGATTAGGTTTGTACGAGTCCCTCCCATACCACACTCGCTCGGGTGTGAGTCAAGGTTAGGTTGTCGGCCCTCTCCTTTTCATTTTGATGATTGATGACCTCTTTGATGAGGTTGCTAATTCCAGATCCCTCTTATATGCTGATGACTTAAAACTATTTTATGAAATACAATCTGAGCTCGATTGCCAAGCTCTGCAATCAGACATTGATTCTGTATACATATATACGGAGTTTGGAAAATAAAATGGAATTTAATAAATCAAAATGCTTCGTGATGTCTTTCGGTCGAATGCGGCGCCCAGTCAACTTTCTATACAAACTAAATGGATATACAATTAAAAGAACTGATTCCATGCAAGACCTGAGGGAGTCATATTCGACCGTAAGCTCACTTTTCAAGACCACATCCCATCCACTGCGAAGGAGTCCTTCAGGCGCCTTGGTTTTCTTTTAAGGAACTGTCGTGACTTCCACAACCCCCACGTTATCAAGCTTGTTTTTGGGGCATTAGTCCGTAGCAAACTTGAGTCTAGCGCGTGCGTATGGAATTCTTTTGAGAAGCAGTATGCGTTAGCTTTAGAAAAAGTTCAAAAAACATTCCTTAGATACCTTTACAAGCACTTGTACGGATTTTATCCTCTCTTGTATCCCAGTAAATTCCTGTTAGGTTGCTTAACTTTCAATTCTCTAGAAGTAAGACGGTCGCGCGATCAGATGGCTGTAATATTCAAAATTCTTAGGGGATTATAGATGTTCTTAATCTGCATAATGAAATCTGCAATCTGTTTGTCCCAGAGAATTACTGTCGTGGCAGAAAACACCGCTTACTGTCTGTTCCAACTTGCCGTACTGTTGCACATTCTAAGTCACCTATTCCTCGGACATTAGCCGATATTAACGCTCTCCTGAGTGTGACAAATGACACAACAAATGTAGGAAACAGCTGATTTTTTTTCGAGATTTCAGGTACCAATAACCCTGCATAAAACTTTATCAAATATTGACTCAAATGTCACATTCAATATACACTTATAACTAATCCACACTCTCTTATTAACCTAAGTGCACACATATCTAAACATAAATTTTAATTATTAATACGAAGTAATACCTACTAAGGTACTTCGTGAAGCTAACGGTAAGATGCTTACTTTAATTTCCGCGCTGCGTCAAGGCGTACTTTAATCTCGGCGCCATCTTGTATATTTCGTCTGTTTGTATTCGCTACAGTGAATTTACTGCTTTAGTTTGGTTTGTTTTTCATGTTTGCCGATTGGAAAGTTTTAAATTTTAATCTTAATGTCCAATAAGGCTGGAAATTGTTAATGTAGTGCAATAAACAGGAAAATAAGACAGTTGTTTATTTGTTTTGGTAAATGGCCCACCCACTCTGTGGTCATAAAAATAGACTTAAGGTATTTTAATGGTTGATGCATGGGCAATGAGCAGAAGCATTTTCCTGCGTTAAAATAAATAAATAGTTGTATTTACATATATAATGGAAAGAAAAATACTTAAAAGAAAATTAAAAAAAAAACACTGTTGATAGTGTATTGTTCAATGTATACTGTAGATAATTAGGAGCAAATGCCATTATTATTAGTTGTAATTAATGCAAAATTAGTATAAATAATATTATAATAACTGCCACGGCACGATTGCCAAATTTCAATACATAAGGTATTTTATGAAAGATCTAAACTAGATAGTCTTAGATTTCAAAAGTTAATCTGAAAACCTCCGTATTTCAAGTGCATCCCACACCCCTAATACAGCTGTAACAGCGAATAATCCCCTCGATAACTACAACTCAAAGGCTGTACGACAAATAAGCAGCACACAAAGGTAAATCTCAATCAAACGTAACAAAACAAGCTTAGTACACGGACAAAGGAAGACTTGTTAAAAATGAGCGTAAAAAACATCGGGCCCCGCAGGCGTTTCATTTGTGCCTTTTGTTTACACAGCCAGCTTCTTCATTAAACGTTAGGGGTGACAATATTAGCTGGTGTACTACAGTGCTCGATATTACTAACATTTTCAAAGGGGTTTTTAATACGTTGACAATGTGGGTGGTTGATTGATTGTGTATTTATATACAACATTATTTTTAGTATATGAGAAACCTGAATATAGTTAGTTCAGAATAAGGAACTGAATTGATTTCGATAATTTTTACACCATGTTATATTTTGTCCCAAAAATATTTAGGTGTGACGGAAAATGTTATCACCATTTAATTACAGTACAATCGCCGTGCGGTTACATACCTACTGCCAAATTATTATCAATGAACGAAGACGAACGATTCCCTGGAGGCGCGGCGGCGGGCGCCGTGCCGCTGTTTTTGTACGGACAACCCGGTAACATTACAACCTTATAATTTTTCATGATACAGTTTTGAAATTTTGTACATAGATTCTTTACATAAAAATACTAGACACGAGTTTCGGGTTTCACATAATACTAAAACTAATATTGTATAGTGTGATACAGTTAGGTCCAGAAAGAAATGACAACATTTATTTTTCGATAGTTAGTGGCGCTAATTTATTTTCAAATACTGTACCATTTATTTAACTGCTTGACTTAATGTTTTTATGTACCTATCATCTCTGGTATTTTTGTTTGCACAGCCAGCTTCTTCGTTAAGCGTTAAAAGTGACAATATTAGCTGGTGAACTACAGTGCTCGATATTACTAACATTTTCAAAGGAGTTTTTGATACTCGTACGTTAAAAATGTGTGTGCTTAGTGGTAGGTACTAATAAATAGCCCTGGTTTTGTTAATAAAGAAGGGAGAAGCTATCACTTGATGCAAATGTTTGGGGTGACAATATTAGCTGGTGTGCTCGATATTACTAACATTTTGCTGTAGAGTGATTTGCAAAAGGGAGTTTGATACGTTTAGAATTTGACATGGTTATTGTAGGAGCTAGGTCAGATCATGATGCGATAGAGTATCTGCTAAATATTAATTGAGAAATCACGAATATTTTTGAGTGGCAAGATTTATATTCTAAGACTTAAGATACCTATAAATATTCTGGATTTTTTTAAAACTGTATATTATTATTAACTAGCTTTTGCCAGCGGTTATCCACACGGGAACGTATTACCGGGATAAAAAGTATTCTATGTCCTAATCCAGATCATGGTCTACATGTGTGCCGAATTTTACCTACATCTGTTCAGCCATTTTAGCGTGATTATTAATAAAATAAATAAAAAAATATATAAATATAAATAAATATATAATATAATATATTAATATATATAAAGTTAGGATTATGACTTACTGTTTTTAAAAATCTTGTACGATTGTGTTGCGAAGTTAATAGGTATTAGAGTTTTTTGGTGAGGTAATACCTACTTCACTTCAAATTGTGGCTCTACTACTCTCAAACTTTATCTTATAGAAAACATAGTTCAATAACAACCTTTTAAGATCTCAACTCAGCACAACGCTACACGTCTAACCCTTCAAAAACCGCTGCAGAACTAGGCCCAACAATTCTAACTTTAGCGTTACACCTCAACCGTATAACACAAAACAAAGCAAGCGCGAAATTCAGGGATACGCACCTAATTACACTTCTTACTTGGCAAAGAAACCTCAAAGATTTAACCCGACAGGTAAACCACCAACACGTTTTAACGGCTGTTACACGACAACATTGGAATTGAAACCGAGCATTGGCCTAACCGAGTGTGTCTGAGCGTAGCGTAACATTGAAACGTAGAAATTATTTCGACATCGCCCTTTAATTTCGCCGACAAAAGGTGTCATTATTTTTTAATTAAATTAGGCGAGCTTTGGTGTGGTAATGGTGTAGTGCTTTTAGGTAGAAGTAGGATATTTTGGTTTAGTACAAACGTGTTTAGTTACGGTAATTAATGAATAGCTGTTGATAAGCAGGGGTGTAAGCTAAAAGCAGGAGAAAATGGAAGTGGTTACTGTGAATCTGTATTTAGTCTAAATTAGTTTGCTTCTGAATACTTTTAGCAGATACATACTAAGTCGATGACTTAGTGTACCCATAGTTAACCAACTTCCAAAAAGGAAGAGGTTATTTATGTTTGTCTGTATGTAAGTTTTATTTTTTTATGTATGTTCACCGGGTTCTCCGTCAATTGATGACCGATTTTGAAAATTCTTTTTTTTATGAAAGGGTATGCTCTCGAGGTGGCCCCATTATCACCACGTCAGAATCTGATGAGGAGATCCCATGGATATCGAGGGAAATACTCAAATTTAGTACCTAACTCGTGCATTTGCTCCCGGCCATTTGGAGAAGTGGAACTGATGATGAAGACCACAGATAGCCACCGGAACTGCTTATTACTAAGTATTTCACGGGTTGCGATTCGATTAGGTACTTTAATGTGGTTACTAAGCAATTTATGTTCGTCCTTGCATCGGGAAAAACAGTATTTTGTAAAAGGTGATGTGCAGTTGACATTAGGCTATTGTAACTTAGACAAATTACAAACTGACCCACAAAAAAATGCCAAATAAAATCACTTTTCACTTTGTACCTAGTGGAATTTCCTGGAATTTGGTTGTTTTTTGTAAACATTTTTTTATTACTAGCTGTGACAGCGGCTTTGCTCACGTGAAAGTGTGTTATTTTCGCATCTTTACATAAATATAATAATAGTAACGATGAATTTTGGTCTGTTTGTGCGGATGTATGTTCCGCATTTGCGCAAAACACATACAGTACTTTTAATCTCGGGTACGTTCCCATGGGATATTTTCCGACATCTACGCGGGCGAAGACGCAGGAAAAAGCTAGTTATGTATAAATAAATGGCAACGTGAAGTCATAATATATTCGCAAGAGCTTATGTAAATATTCGTGTTCAATATCATGTCATTTTAAGTTGTTTAGATACGTTTTTCCGCACGAAATGAAATCGTTTATTCAGTAAATAGGTTATCGGAATCACTTTTACACGTCTTAAAAAATAAAAAAAAGCTAGATGTAGTCGACATTTCCTAGCTGAATACCCCTGAGAAGAAATGGCGTAACAAACTCAGGGGTCAAAGTCTCTTTTAAAGTCCAGACATAATCTTGGTCAGATCATGTGAGGACCATGAAGATCCGTGTCTGAAATGGTCTTTTGAGGAAAGAACCACACAAATTTGAGTGGAACTGTCCAATCAGTGCAAGCATTTGTCAGTAACCGTGCAGCTCAACACGTATTTTGTTGACCGATTCCAGTCGGCGTCAAAACCTTTACTCATTAGCTTGTGTTATCACGAGATCGCGAGTAGGATAAACGTGGAGTGATCTTATACAAAATGATTTAGAATCTATCCGAAAAGTATTTGCGTAATTTTGGAACATACGTTCACGCTGGTAGCACATCTCCGCCGCGAAACCATAGCAGCGAAACCGCAGTAGTTAAATTGTACTGGTTCGCGTCATGTTTCGCTACTCGTATCCGATTCGAGTAGTGGAACATGACGCGAACCAGTACAATTTAACTACTGCGGTTTCGCTGTGATGGTTTCGCGGCGGAGGTGTGCTACTGGCGTCAGACAAACAGACAAAAATCTAAAAGCTATATTTTTGGCATAAGAATAGTTCCCAGACCTCGTAGCAATTGCTTTTTAGGGTTCCGTACCAAAAGGGCAAAACGGGAACCCTATTCCTAAGGCTCCGCCGTCTGTCTGTCTGTCTGTCTGTCCGTCTGTCACCAGGCTGTATCTCATGAACGGTGATAGTTAGACAGTTGAAATTTTCACAGATGATATATGTATTTCTGTTGTTCTCCAGGGACATGCCCATTAGGTTTGCGGCCAGGGAAGTAGCTGCTGTCATACGCAACTTAAAGAGAGGCAAGTCGCCGGGTCACGACAGCCTAAGTATAGAGCATTTACTTTATGCTGGTAAGCACTTACCGCGAGTGCTAGCAATGTTTTTTAGCTTGTCCCTGAGTCACTCGTATCTTCCACTTGATTTACTTAAAACTATTGTTGTGCCCATTGTTAAAAATAAGACTGGAGATGCGAGTGACAAGAGCAACTACAGGCCTATATCCCTGGCTACCATCATTGCAAAGGTGTTGGACAGTCTGATTGATCAGCAGCTGGATAATCACTTAACACTCAACGACGCGCAGTTTGGGTTTAAGCCACGTTTATCCACGGAAACAGCTATACTATGCCTCAAACAGACTGTTCAATACTATGCAAGTAGGAAAACACCTGTGTATGCATGTTTTCTGGACCTCTCCAAGGCCTTCGACCTCGTATCTTATGACTGCCTATGGAGGAAACTGTCAAATGTTGAGAACCTCCCAAGCGATATCATTAGGATGCTAAAGTATTGGTATAAAAACCAATACAATTATGTTAAGTGGGTGGGTGTCCTGTCGGATGCATACGGGTTGGAGTGCGGTGTGAGGCGGGGGGAATCAGCTCACCCAAGTTATTCAACCTGTATGTAAACGAGCTGATCTGTGAGCTCAGCAATACCAATATCGGGTGCTCCATTGACGGGCACTGCGTCAATAACATCAGCTACGCGGAAGATATGGTATTGCTGAGCCCATCGATCAGTGCATTTAGGAGGCTTCTTCGCATCTGTGAGGACTATGCGGTGGCTCACGGCCTCAGGTATAATGCGACCAAGAGCGAGCTACTGGTTTTCAAAGCGGGTAACAAATGTTATAATACTGTCCCACCAGTCACCTTGGGGGGCGCTCAGCTTTCCAGGGTCACGAAGTTCAAGTACCTGGGGCATTGGGTCACCGATGGTCTGTCCGACGATGCGGACGTGGAGAGGGAACGCAGAGCATTGGCAGTTCGATGTAACATGCTGGCTCGTAGGTTTGCACCTTGTACTAGGGAGGTGAAAATTACACTCTTTAGAGCGTTTTGCCAATCTATGTACACGTGTGCCCTGTGGGTCAGCTATACAAAAAGCTCGTACAATGCTCTGCGAGTCCAGTACAATAATGCCTTCAGAGTTATGTTGGGGCTGCCGCGCTTTTGCAGTGCATCGGGGATGTTCGCGGAGAATGGCGTGCCAGATTTTTACGCTCTGATGCGGACACGGATAGCATCCCTGATGCGGCGAGTGCGCGACAGCTCTAACAACTTGGTAGCTATAGTAGCCGACAGGATGGACAGTCCAATTATGTGGCAATGGCTGACCACTCATCGTGCGTCATTCCATTATTTAAAATAAGTTGTTTTATTGTATTTTTTGTGTAGGTATGTGTTTTCATGTATGTGTGTATGTTTTGTGTATAAAATTGTAATGTGTGTTGTTTATGGACTTATGGTCTGAAATAAATTTATATTTATTTATAACAACAAATACTAAAAAACAGAATCAAATAAATATTTAAGTGGGCTCCCATACAGCAAACGTGATTTTTAGGGTTCCGTACCCATAGGGTAAAACGGGAACCCTTTTACTAAGGCTCCGCCGTCTGTCTGTCTGTCTGTCCGTCTGCCACCAGGCTGTATCTCATGAACCTTGATAATAAAAAATATTTATAAGTATCTGAAATCCTTACAAGAAGCCTTCTATTGGTAATTATGTCATACGGTACAGTTTTAATTTGCCTCCCAAAAGTGACCAACATATTCAAAATTCATTTATTAGTGTTACACGTCCGTTTTTGGGTCATAGAAATGCATATGTGTACCAAATTTGAACTTAATCGGTCAAGTAAATTCGGAGCAAATTGGCTGTGACAGACGGACAGACAGACAGAAACAATGATGCTACGGCCACATTGTCGCGTATAGATTCGTGTCGCGTTTTCGCATTAAACCTACATGTTCGATCTACGACGAAAAATATTGGCCACATTGTTAAAAAAACTTCGTAGTTAAAAAACTTCACGATAATTCAGACAAACTAGACGTGGGTAAAAAATATGTATTCATTTTCGCACGGTGTAAAAATGTACTACTTAAGTCACGGATAAGCGTGACTAGAAAATAGTTCACAAAACATAATATGAAACAATGTCTCAATGTGTCAATGTGTCTTTTAAAAGATTTGTTGAAAAAAGTATCATAACTTTTGTACAAAACTTAAGCAAACAAAGTTATCTGAATCTAAATCTCAATCCGAATACATAAGTGGTTGTAAATACATCACGCCTGTAATCCCTGAAGGGCTAGGCAGAGGTGTACCTAAAATACACCCACATTTGCCAGTTATGTTTAAGTCCCATGTAATAGAGTGAGCCTATTGCCAACAAATCCAGACTTCGGGCTGCTACTGGGAATTTTCGGATGGAAAATCTAATAACATTTTGCCCGACCTGGGAATCGAACTCAGGACCTCTTGCTCAGCAGTAGCATGCGACCACTAGACCACTGAGGGAATGGGTGTAAACGTGGGGAAAATTCCATATTTGTCAACATACGACTAAAGTCTATTAATTTATCGTCAAATTCCAAAACTACTTAATATCTTGTCCTTGTTCATGTACGTAACGTACATTTGTAGAACACAAAGACTTAATACTGATGTCCTTCGCTCAATAATTCAAAGGCAAGGTACCTTCTGGAATTGGGGTCGATATAATTACCCATAGCTTTAGAATGTTTGAAATATTTACTGAAATTGTACCATTTCCAGGAAGGAAATAATAAATAAGTAAAAACTATGTGTCAATAGTATTTTAGCCCGTGAGAAAGGTGTTAAGTGTTTTACTTTGTAGGACTTATTAACAGTGCAATAAAACCATTGTAAAACCTAATTATTTTTAAAAGAGTAACCGTGGAGTTTCTTCTTCATAGGAAACGGCCAATTGGGACTATGCACCTAGCTTTTCATAAGTGCCCATGTAGGTTTTGTGAAATAAAATAATTTGAATTTTAGCCGACTACGGCAGATCAAAAAAGTGTTAATTTCTGATGAGTTGCTATTATTATTGTTAGATAATGACACTACACTTATTAGGTACATCTGGAATTCTAACTTTTGGAAGGGTCAACTAGAATCAATTCTATTTTCTTGTTAATATTTGACGTTAAAAAGTACCTATTATGTGCCTATTTCAAATAATCAATTTTTCTTTGACTTTGATGAGGATCTATAAAAATAAATAATAAAAAGAAAAGTCCTGACTGACTGACTGACTGATCAACGCTCAGCCCAAACCCTTGGACCAAGAAACATGAAATTTTGCTCATAGGTTTTCTTTATAATGTAGACAAGGAATAAGATAGGATTTTTCAAAATTCAACCCCTAAGGGAGTAAAATAGGGAATAGTTTGTATGGAAAATCGTCATTTTTGTAGTTTAAAACCATGAAAATTGTTTTTTAGCATTCTGGTTAAAAGTTAAAAACAACGTGTTTTAACGTTTATGGAAAATCTTCCCCTAAGGGGGTAAAATAAGGGATGAAAGTTTACATGGGGAAACCCGTTCGTTTTGTAGTTCAATCCATGAAAATTGGTTTTTAGCCTTTTGGTTGGCAATTAATAATAATGATTTTTCAAAAAACACTGATTCATATAATTATTATATGAATCAGTGTTTTTTTTTTAAAATCTTCCCTTATGGTTTGTATGGGAAACCTGTAATCGATCAGCCCGAATTTCACCATCGCTAAAAACTTGTAATGAACTTTACAAAGGAATCAAATGAGTAATAAAATTTAAATTTTCCTTATTTTTGTTTCTGTAATAATTTATGTAACACTTTTTTTTTTCACGACATAGGTAATAAATAGTATTTATAATTTCGCTGTAAAGTTGTCTTCAAACTCGGCATGCAAGTAGATAATTTTCCGTTCCGTTACTATTGTTAGGTTTTAGGATTTTTCACAAGAAAGGTGCGCGAGCATATCGTTAGCCATATGGTGGCCAGTTGGAAAGAGTTTGCCATTAAGGTCCACAATAGTAACGGGGACAATAAATAAGTCCAGTGCCGCTGAAAACGCGGTAGACACCATTGTATTTACTGGCTGTGCTCGAGGTGAATCGGTGTATATACCGCGGATACCATTAAAACCGTCAGAGTACCCAATCGAGTTTCAAAGGCTGCAGTTCCCCCTTAAGGTATGTTTCGCAATGACGACTGATAAGTCTCAAGGTCAGTCACTGAAACCGGCAGGAATTGATCTGAGAGGGGGCTGCTTCGTGCACGGTCAGTTTCTTCGCAACTATGTTGGGGTCAGCTTCCAGTCTAACCGGATGCAGCTGAATACCAGTATTTTACATGGAGTGACTGCCTAACTGACCTCCACAACCCAGTTACTGGGTAACACGATACCCCTTGGTAAGACTGATTACCAGACCTTCGGGCTTCTGAAGACCCGTAACGACTGACGAAGGTCCATGACTTACAGTGGGGACTAACGGCTTAATGTGCTTTCCGAGGCACGGAGGGGTGACGGTATGTAAAGATGGCCACCCATTCACGGACCAACCCTAACTAATATTATAAATGTGAAACTGAGTTTGTTTGTGTGCTAAGCTTACACGCTAAAACGGCCTAACGGATTTGGATGAAATTTGGCACATGGGTAGACCATGACCTGTAAAAGGACATAGGCTGCTTTTCGTCCTGGATTTCAGAAGAATTCGCGGGCAACAGCTAATACCATATAAAAAAAATTTAACAAAAATGTAGTAATATTACATAGTCACACAATGGGCTGTCTTATTGCTAAAAGTGATCATTTATACACAACCTTTTTTTTTTGTTTTTTTTTTTATAAAAAAAACGTTGCCCCACACTAGGAATTTCTCCTATATCGTGGGTGCGTTTACAAACATTTAAACTCACATACACAAACAGCCAGACCCGGAACAACTACTTATAGGTCATATAAATATTTGTTCCGTGCGGGAATCGAACCCGCGACACGCAGTGCAGCAGTCAATTGCTTAACCACTGCGCCAACCGTGCCGTCGAATTTGGATGGATCAAAGGGAGGAGGGGAAACGATATTGCAGGTAGTCAGTGGTATACTATTTTCATAATATATATATATAGCTGCATCTGGTTAGACTGGAAGCCGACCCCAACATAGTTGGGAAAAGGCTAGGCAGATTTATTGAGTTAGGGTTTTTTATGGTGTACGTAATAAAGAGTATTCTATATATCTATCCAGTTCCGAATACACTATCTGAAACAAACGTGTTTACGATTATTTTTCCGAATCTTAAAAATCCACTAACCAATTCTAATCCACCTCTACTGGAAACACATAATGGAAAAACAGCACCTGGTTCTGGAAAGTTGCACGCGTTCGCTGGAAATCGTTCCATGCGCTGTTACAGTTTGAATAATATCAAACACTAACTTGCAACAGTTTGTTAGAGTTTTCCATTATATTTTTGTTGTAAAGGTGTTTTTGCTTTTATTTTAGTTTTTGTGTGGCGACCTATAATTAAATTCCTGTATGTTTTGTGCCTACCAAGCGAGGTATGAAAATGAAAATAACTGCATGATTGTGAAGTTTGTTGTGCCAAGTTAATGGCAATGTTGTCATTTGGTTTAAGTATGTAGGTTTTTATTTTTATTATTTTAGTAATATTTTATATATATATTATTTTTTAATTTGTGAATGTGAGAACGTTGTAGGCTTAATAGACTGTAGCTTTGTAAACCATATTCTATTTTGTTAAATACTTGGTACTTGTTGACGGGCCTACACTGTCCTCCCATACCTATTAACACTGTAACTTGAAAACATTGTAAAACCCCACTTTTTTTTAAAAGAGTAACCGTGGAGTTTCTTTCCAGCTCTTCTCCTTAGGAAACGACCAATTGGAACCGCGCACCTAGCTTCTGACGTTTCATAAGTGCCCATGTAGGTGTATGTGAAATAAAATATTTTTATTTTGATTTTTTTTATTCATGTGGTGTCTGGTTGTTTATTCGTGTAGTTTTGTGTAAATTTTCTGATATAATTATGATGATAATTGTTGAAGATTTCCGAAAAAATCATGCCGACTGGGAGCTTTACTGGCATGCGCCGCGTAAACCAATAGAGTTATATGAAAACAATATATTACAGAAATAATACATTATTTACCTGGATTACTACATAGGGTACATTTAATCCCAGTAGTACGTTTCCATGGAATATTTTCCTACAACCACACGGGCAAAGCCGCGGGCAAAAGCTAATACAATTCTAAGCTAAAGATTTTGTTATTTTCAGAATTGACAGCACAAAGCTATCTACGTCTTTACTTACATCTAAAGCCCTACCACAAAACATAGGAAGGAAGTCAATTACCCATTCATAGATAAGGTGTCTACATTTTTAAGGGGTTCCGTAGTCAAAAAGGAACCCTTATAGTTTCGCCATGTCCGTCTCTCGTCTGTCCACAGCTTAGCTCAGAGACTCTCAGTATGAGGAAGCTGTAATTTGCTATGGGTATACTTAATAATCAGCACAATACAAAGGAATCTGCCAACGCTACAACTACCACGATTCTTTGGAATTACCCTAAGCCTATCAACTGAAACCAAATAATACCTGGGCATCTTTTTGAACAAACAGCTGAATTGGGCAAAACATACCAACTACATCACTACAAAAGCCATAATCCTATGGCAGTGCAAGTGACTGCTTGGAAGAAACTGGGGGATAAGCCCCAAGGTAACCTACTAGCCTCCTATACACCACAGTCATCCGACCAATTATCACATATGGCTCACTAGTCTGGTGGCCCTGAGCACAGCCCAAAAAGAGTTCAAAAATCTGCAGCGGTTCGCTTGTGTAGCAATCACTAGTAATATGAGAACTACACCCACTGCCGCCCTACAAGCAATGCTTGGACTGCCACCCCTACACCTCATCATGAGGGAGGAGGCAGCCCTGGCCACCTTTAGGCTCTATATATCGGGAACCCTGAGCTAAGACTCTAGAATCAAGCACACACGCATAAAGGAAGATGCAATCAACCGAAAACCAATGATGGCATCATCCTGCGACAAAGCCCCGAAAATACACTTCTTTCAGAAGCACTACAACATAATACTCACAAAAGAACGGTGTGACTACTCAGGCCCGAAACTATACACCAATGGGTCTAAAACGGACTCCGGAACTGGAGTCGGAGTTTTCTCACACGATTTAAACATAAAATATATCCAGCCTGGGAGTATTCAACACCGTCTACCAGACGTAATGCGTTAGCATTATACAAGCGGCTTACGCCATAGAAGCCAGGAGAGTTACAGACACTCGTATACGTATACTCTCCGATAGCGCCTTAGTTCTACAATCCTTAGGGAAATAATATATTACCTCGAGACTAACGCTAGAATGTCACAATACACAGGAAAGAGTGACGGTGTGCAACCGTAACACAGTGACACTGCAATGGATCAAAGGACACAGCGGATCACTAGGTAACGACGCAGCTGACGAACTAGCTAGGAGAGCATCCGGCACGTCAGTCTGTGGACCCGAACCCATCGTACCCATCCCCTTTAACCAACTACGTAGGTGGCTACAGGAGTTCACCCACACACAAGCGGAGAACTGGTCGACCTCGGCTGCAGGCAATCTAGGAAAGCCATGCCATCCTTAGATGGTAGACTAACCAGGCGTTTGCTACGCCTGGACATGAACGGCCTGCGCCTGGTGACGGGGACCATAACGGGACACTGTTCACTAAACAAACACTTACACATAATAGGCATAACGGACAGTCCTCTGTGCAGCGCATGCATGGAGTCTGAAAAAACCGTTGCGCATGTGCTGTTTGAATACATAGGCGTCACCCAAATCAGAACAGAAACCCTCGGGTCACCCAGATCCTTCACAGATATCCTAATCAGACGATATCCTATCCAATGACGGCCGCCATGTCCCACGCACAATGGTCCACATTAAAAACTAAGTGTGGAAACCAAACCCTCTAGCATTGTACATAGAACATAATATATTAATCACGCCGACAAAGTAGTAAAACAAAATCAAAAATATTTTTTTTTAGGGTGCCGCTCCTACACGTAAAGTCGGGATGACTTTTTTTATCGTCTACCCCGTTGTGTGGTGTCATTAGAAAGGTCATTTAAAAATATTGCAAAGAAAATAGCTTCACAGGAAAAGTATCACAGCTAAGTAAGCTTTACAAGTTAACGAGTAATACTTGACCAACTTACATTTGCAGTTGGAGAATTGACCGTGTCGTATAACGATGTGTGGGAGAACTTGTTTTTCAACTACAATATTAATTCATCCCAACCACGGAACCCTTCATTGTGCGTGTTCCGACACGCACTTAGCTGGTTTTTTTACACATAACATCACGCCTGTAATCCCCGAAGGGTTAGGCAGAGGTGTACAGTTTGATTCGAACTTGATGGCGGCTCTGAAGTGCGCTACTGGCTGCACAGTACCGCACCCCTCACCCCGCTGACACGTGAATTTGATACTGCGCAGGGACTCGCCTCATGTTCTGAGCCGCCATAAAGTTTGAATCGGGCTGTACCTACCTAAAGTACACCCACATTTCGCCAGTTATGTTTAAGTCCCATGTAATAGGGGGCGAGCCTATTGCCAGCAACCGGGCACAAATCCAGACTCCAGGCTGCTACTAAGGAATTCCTAATGGAAAAGCCCAATAACACTTTGCCCGACCTGGGAATCGAACCCAGGACCTCATGCTCAGCAGTCGCGACCACTAGACCAACGTGGTAGTCAGTCCGGTTTTTTTATACTACCCATTATACCATTCCATAATCCACACATTATCTAATATCTCGCTAGCCCCCACCTCCCACCTCTATAATGTCAGCTCAATTGTGCGTATCCATTCAAACGTAAAACTTCTTGCTTACAGGTATAGATTGTTTTGAATCAAGTTTTAGCCAAAGAAAAAGGGAAACGAAATTAATTTAATATTCTTTGTTCTGCTCAACAATTTCCTATTGCGTACTTTTCTCGTTATTTGATTTCAGAAATTTTAATATCGGTGCTCCGGTAATTTCATAGCGAGTATTTAAGATATTTTTATATTGTAAATCTCACTCGTGTTTGGTTGAATGTTTTCGTTCCAGTTACTGCGCTAATGGTATGAATGTTTTTGCTAAATATGTCGGCTTCATGTATTGGTGTATCTGTAAAAATATTCATGAAATGTATGTTTTGACCGTGATATTACATAAAACCGCCAAGCAAAATAAAGGGTTCCGTAATTGGGATGAATTTATCCCAAGAAAAAACTTAACACATTGTAGTTGAAAAACGTGTTCCCTATATTCCAACCGCAAATATAAGTTTTTACGCACAATATTGAGAGATTCACCATGTTATTTTAAGACCATAGACTTCTTATACGTTTTTCTACAATCTATAAGGAAAGAGCTAATTTCTGTATTTTTTTCAAAATTTTAGGCTTAGCAGTTTCGGAGTTAACTGCAAATTTTCATCTCAAAAATCAATCAACTCAGCCTATAGCAGTCCACTGCTGGACATAGGCTTCTCCCAGGCTGCGCCACAACACCCTATCCTCCGCTTCGTAATTTTCATCTATTTCCTTAGATGACTTTAAAATTATTAATTTTACACACAGTTTTTTTTTTATGAATACCTTACAAGAAGCCCTTTCTTAATATGCCACACAGTACAGTTAGAAAAACGTTTTTTTTTAAATTTCTAATGCGACTCGATTTCTGTGACCCTCATAATCAAAATACATTTATTTACGGTACACGTTCGTGTTTGGGTCACAGAAATCGATATGTGTACCAAATGACAGACAGACACACGAGTGATCCTATAAGGGTTCCGTTTTTTTCCTTTCGAGGTACGGAACCCTAAAAATTGCAGCAGATATTATAATGAATAATAGAGGTATTCACTCAGAGCACTGATTTCAACAGCACCGAACCGCACCTGAGCACTTCCACTAACCGCACCGAAACACGACGTTCATATGTATTTAGTTTGGGTTTGTGTTCTTTGAACCTGCTTTTAATTTTGCTTGGTGATCAGTAAATTTTTAAGTAGCGGAATTGATCCAATATCAACAAATACTAAACAAATGATTATAGTTTGTTTATCCGTTCGTTACCACGCTGTTATGTAGCTCTTGAAAATATTTAAAGGTAGGTACTTTTCAACTCAATTACTATCGTGCTAAAAATTCATAATGGCGGGTCAGTGGTCAAACGAAATGTAAAAATAATACGAGATTACAACTTGGCATTATGTACGACATTACTAAATACGGTAAATGGGATCCTGCCGTTTTGCCGAAAAGATTTTGCCAAATTTTCATTAACCAAACAAATTTTAGCAACCTTTTTTTATACCATTGCAATATTTCGAATGATTTTAGTACCCATATTTTCATTTGGTCAAATTTTTACTTGGCAAAATATTACTAAGTATAATGTCAATATGGCATTTGGTCTTTAATCAAATGATTCATTACAGCAAACAATCTTCAGACAATAAACGTTTGGTGAAATTTTTAGGTTAGGTTTTTAGTAGGTTACCCGGAGCTCAATTATTAAATTAGGTTAATTTCTTCTTTAAAAATAATGGGTAGGTTAGGTTAGGTTAAAACTGTGACCTACTACGCACGAGCCGAGCGAGCGAAGCGAGCGGTGCCGCGGCAGCGGCCGGCGAGTGCCAGAAACGACTTGCATTAATAGAAGAAATACTTTTTTTTTAGTAGGTTACCCTAGTTAGACTAAATATTTGGCTTATTTGATTTTGCATAAAAATTGTTATTACAACTGAAATATTTGACTAAATAAAAAATGTTAAAAGTACTAGTTGGTAAACAAGTTATAGTTTAAACGTTAATTTGCCAAACATTAGGTTTGTGTTACAATCTTTTGTGAATAGATTTTTTGCTAAGTAATAATTTGGCAAATGAAAATATGCGAAAATTTTTTTGGGAAGTGAAAATTTGTCAAATTCCTTTCGGTCAAACAAGGGAGACCCACGGTAAATTTATCCAATGGAGTGTCAGTGGCACGCCGTCAGAAAATTATCATGACGCCTCTCAATTAGGCGATTACCAAAACTGTCAAGATAATTACAATTACAATGTCAATCATCGGCTTTTCCGTAATCTTGCTAACCTGGACCAAGTTAACAAGATTATGCAATAAAACGATTTTTGTAAAAGGTGTCCCTTACTAGGTTTTGAAATGGAGCAGCCGAATTGCGTTAGCTGTCATGACCCCAAGATAATCCCGGGCAGTATTAGATTCACGGATAAATAAAGTTTATCTTACGTGAACGACTGAACGTAATCAATCAAAGAAAAAACTCAGTAGTTCATAACACAAACATTACTTACAAACCTCCACAAAAAAACCGAATCCATTCCCGAAAAACCATGTTTCATAAGCCAATAAAAATGAACATTTTCACAAACAAACCACAACTCAATCCAGGCGTAATATTGTTGGAAAAATTCATAGTAACCAATAAACAACTTGATGGCTGAAACACGTCGGCACAAAATAGATAGACCAGAAGGACCACTCCATAAAAACAAAATATTTTATCTCACATACTCTTACATGGGCACTTATGAAACGTCAAAGCTAGGTGCACGGTTCCAGTTGGTATTTTGCTATGGAGAAGATCCGGCAAGAAACTCCACGGTTAATAAAAATAATTGGCTTTTGTAAAAGCCAAATTTTTGTCATACAACGAGTGTAAATAGACGTAAACATAGACGTAGTGTATGACGTATAGTGCGTCACGTACAGCGAGTGCAAGCGCACTGGCGACTGGCATTCGTTCAATGCAAGCCACACAAGTAACAATATACTTGTGCAAGATTAAAATAAGACTTTCACAAGTCTGCGTAATACATGCAGTTGTACCAACAAATGGGTCAAATATTTACACTAATTCATCCCACCCACGTTACCTAATGCATGATGTAAGTTCGCGCAAGTAAATCGTTTCGCGTGTAGCCTGCACAGGATCGGTGTACGTACGCGTCTATGTGTGCGTGAGTTTTCGCTCGTCGTTTGTAGCTGGCCTTCTGACCTATCTATTTTGTCACGTCGGTGCGGGACAAAAGTTTCAGGCACAGTCACGCCCTTTCCCTGTTTTGGTCAGGCGGCATGACATCGTCTGTTATTGCAACGCTCAGCGAAATGTGTTCTTATTTTTGGTAATGTCTTTCCATTTATTTTGTAATGATTATGGTGATAACGATGTAAGATCGGTTATGGATAATACGAGAGAATCTTGGTGAAATTACGTTCATTTGTTAGTGAATTAATAATTGTTTTTATTTTAGACGAATTCGTAAAGGCTACAGATTTCAGCAGAAAATATAAAATTGCTGAGTGTCAATAGGATTAGTCTTCCGTCAAAAATGTACTAATAAACACGCGCCTGAAAGCAATCATGCTTTTTTTGCTGTTTAAGGCGCAGATAATTGATTTAAGTGACTATTAAATCTGTTATTACGCCTCAAATCAAATAATGCAAGTAAAATGCAAGCAAAAAATGTATGTTAAATTAGAACGCGTACACATCAATTGTATAAGTGAATATTTAATTATTTTAGTAAAATACTTTATGAACTAAATTCAGGTAATTATGTCTACCCAAAGCATAGAAAACGATATTATTTTCAAACTACTTAAGATATTTCTTTAAATGTTCATATTTTCGTTATTCAAAATAAATATTCCCTTTGAAACCGAACGGCAGCTTGGCGTGAGTGCAACTCGCATTTGTATGGTCAAAGTCAACGGCGTTTACCCGACTCTTATGAAACATACTACAATTATTTGAACATGCTTTTCACCCCTAAAAACAAAACACGACCCACAAAATTAAATTCCTTCACCATCAAAACGAGCACCGTCAACTATAATTAGTTTCTCCACGCCACCACATAAACAACCTCACACAAGAGCCTATTATGAAATATTAATAACTGGCTCTAGAAGCCATAGAGAGCCAATTTTTCTGTCCATTGTGCTCAGATAGCGTTGATAAGGACAAAGCGAGTGAACAAAGCCGGCAGTACAATGCCGACACTGCAGAAATGAATGTTGTGGCCATTGACTTGGACGGTATTTTAACGGGAACGTAATCGGCTCTGTTACTGTTTTAGTTCCACTTTCGGAATGGAAATAGACCAGCCATAGATGTAAGACAATTGATCGAAAAACGAGTAGGGGAGATAATGATTTTAAAAGTAATTTTAATGAGAGATTTTGAAAGAAAAACGTATAAGGACACCACTGTCCAAAGTAATTTTGGAATAAAATTCAGTGGCAGTTTTAAGGTTTAAGAAAATCAAAGAGTACTTTTCGATCATCATCATCATCATTTCAGCCAAAAGACGTCCACTGCTGGACATAGGATTCCCCCAATAGAGTGAAGGGGGGGGGGGGGTGCCATAATCGCCACGCTTGGCAGGCGGGTTGGCGACCGCAGTATGGTGTTAAAATGCATAGAGAACGCTGCTGCCCATTCTCTAGTAAGTCTCTTAGTCGCCTTTTAGTCGTAAAAGGCGACTAAGGGACTTACTAGAGACTTTTCTTCCCGTGGGTGTCGAGCCACGGGAAGAAATAGGATGGTGCTTTTCTTTACGTCCGGCACCACACGGAACAACTACTACTTTTCGATAACAATCAAATATTATTTCATACAGTACGAGTAACAAAATCATATTCATGTTAACAAAATACTGGAATTTATCAAATTTAAGAAAATAAAGGTAATACTAATAAAGGTAATCCAGCGATTACAGTATTGTGATTGAGATAGAATATTATTATTATTAAAGCGTATGGTATCATATATGAATCGAACGAGAAATTAGTAAGTTACTCGTATCATAAGGTTTTGAATGAGGAGATTAATGTGAATATAGGTACTAGGTACTTATATTATCTTATAACTCATGCGACTGTCACAAGAAAAAAAAAACCAAAACTGTTATATTTTACGTTGTATCGCATAAATGACATTTATTTTATTTATAATTATATACTTTATTATTCTACACCAGATTAAACATTACAAAAAGAAAAAAAATAACACTACAAAATATACAATAGGCGGCCGGTACACGCGTACCGGCCGCCTATTGTATATTTTGTAGTGTTATTTTTTTTCTTTTTAGTTTTCAAAACTTATTCGCCAGAAGAAAAATAAACACAATTTCTTATTCACCGCAGAACCAAAGGAGTTGACAAAGTTTTCATTCCACCACAAACTCGCAGGGACCACGGAAAATTCATGGCAGACCACATTAAACTTAAAGCCGAGCAATAACTAGACGTTTTTGAATTTCAAATCGAGTGTTTAACATTTTCGTGGCACGCAAAGGGTTAGCATTTGTTGGGTAAGACATAATACAGTTAGATTATTAAATGCGACTCCTTTGTATGTGTTACGGAATATTCAGTGGGTTTATGCGAAAAAATCTATGATAATGTCTGTGTCCTTTTTGAAACTGCGATGTTTTTTTTTTTTTTTTTAAGAATCATTAATTGTTATTAGTTATGTTTATTAAGTATGCAACATGGTCATTCAAGTTACTGTGAACATATTTCAAAAACCCTTCATATTTTCTCATTCCGTCGCAATTAATTTTATTGTACTTAAAAAATAGATAGCTTCAGAAACAATTAGGCAGTCCGCAATTTCAGTGACTATGCACGCAAGTGTTTAGACGTCTACGGCGGAATAGGAGCCTAACAAATATACTGAAGATAGAAAAGAAAGATAAATTGTTTATTCTGCACAAACAAAAAGCACATAACAAAAAAAAACACACACACTCACATACAAAGTAGCCAAAAGCCTCGTATTCAAGCAATAAAAGTTTGTCAATTTGGTCCATTGCTTGATGTCAGAGCCAGGGACCAAAGACAATTTACATTGCGTAATATAGTACTACTGCAATAAGTTTATGTAGGTATGGCTTTTCGAAACTGTTTCATGACATAATAATGATACCAATGCGAGCTAACAGAAGTAATCGTAATAATTGACCGAGCGAGCAAAGCGACTCTGCTTTCAAGTCAAAATTTGCTTTCCTCTGTGTTAATGTGAGTGTCAGTATGTTGCTACTCCTCTACAAGTTGTATTTTAAAACCGATCTAGACGAAACTTGGTACACAGGTTTTACGACTTTATATAATTTTTTGTCGTTGGGGATTTTTGATTGGAGAGGTACTTCCCCCAAAAAGGGGCAAAAAGGGGGCGACTGGATATCTCCGCCTTATAAGATCCGAGCTCTATGGTATTTGAATGATAGTAACTTTAAGTTGGTCTCATAGAAATTTGGTGAAGATCTGATGAGGATCTTCGGCGTGACGAACAGAATAGCTCCTCAAAATGCAATAAATTGCTCACTTTTAGATTTCTATCAGTAGAATCGGCCTTTTAACTACTAGGTTGGGATTTATGGACCATCTGGGACCACCAGAAAACTAAGCTGCAGCGTTACCTCTGCCAATTAAAACTTATTATTTTCCAACTGGCCTACAAATTTTATCTCATAATTTTTCTTTACAATGTTTTAAAAACAAAAAACATGGTAAATACCATTTTAAATAACTTTAGTGGTTTATTAATTATTGCAAAAAAGTTTTTGATCGCGAGTTCTACTGTTCGCTTCCTACTAAGTAGTATATAATAATATCATAGCCACTTTCACTAAGAAAAGAAAATAACATAACCATTATAGTGGACATCCCAAACGATCATAATTATTAACAAACCCGTAGAGTACGTACCTACCACTTGGCAACTAAACGAAGATTATATTCATTCTATGTTTCATTTTATCTAATCCACTCACATAGTGTTATTACTACCTCTATGAGTCTTATATACCCTTCCTTTTTTAACGTTAATTCTGGACAATAAATCTTAAGGGATAACCTTCCGTATGAGTATGGAGAGTTATCTCGCGAAAAGGGTCTGTTTTTGTATCGTTACGCTTATTTTTTCGTGTTGTATGGTGAGCAGGAAATGAGATGGTGTTGATGTTGTTGCTTGGGAGATTATGGGTGCAAAACCTTACCAGTAACAAAGAAAAGAAAGAAAGAAAATTTGTTTATTCTGCACAAACAAGACACACTTTAAAAAAATAAAATAAAAATAACGACAACAACAAACAACAAAAAAAACAACAATAACAATGTTATTTATTCTATGTCACTACTCATTACTCATATTCATAATCAGCCTATAACATTCCCACTGCTGGGACACAGGCCTCCTCTCTGTGAGAAGGAGTGGGCGATAATCCACCATGCGGGCCCAGTGGGGGTTGGTGGATGTTACGATTCTTGATTCTAGGACATCCTGGTTTTTTTTTAGAGCAGTGGTGATGAAATTAATTACAAAAAGTAAAGTGCCTGGCTGGTTTCGAACCCAAAACCTACGACACAATAGTCATAACTGTTAGAACTAAGCCACCACTGCTCCACATGTACCTACCAAGTTAAGGGGGATGCGCTAAGGTAGCCCGCGAAATTCAAATTTGATTACTTGCAATTTGCAGTTTAGTAACAGGTTGTATGTTGATCTAAATATGATTCGCGGCCGTAACAAATATGGATTTACAGAATTATAATCATTAGAATTGGCAATACAACTAACTCTCTTCGAAAAATCCTATTAAATGACCATTTTTGAAATAATCATTCAGCAGGATTTTATGAACTTAGAGAGTTGTAATGGTGATTCTAATGATTAAAATTCTGTAAAGCCATATTTGTTACGGCCGCGAATCATATTTAGATCAACATACAACCTGTTACTGACATGCAAATTGCAAAAAGCGTAAGAAAATTTGAATTTCGCGGGCTGCCTTAGCACATCCCCCATAAGACAACTTTGACTTATGAAGTAATAAAATCATATATCCGTAGTAATCATTTATTGTTAGAGAAGGCATTGCCCTTTGACCTTTATGAGGAGATTGACAGCCTGGAACAAACGTTCACTACCTTTACGAGTTATGACTATTGAATTATTGAAGCTACAATCATCATACGGTATAGCTATTGGTTATTGCAATCAGTGGGTACCAAAGCAGTACATAGGAAGCTGATAACAAGTTACCTAACTCAATTCTGGAACTTCCCATCCTCATGTTCAAGAAAAAGCTGACGAGTTATTGGAATAAATTGCTTTTATAACATTGGCGAATATATAAATAATAGAAAATAGGAATATATGAATATAACTAAGGAATACTGTAAAAATCTAAGATGACGTCATGTAGGTACTTCTCGTAGTAACGATTACCTAGTTATAATAATATTAATCACATAATTTAAAATGTGTGTACTTAGTTAAGAATGACATTTGAATATTTTTACAAACTCGAACTCAAAGCATTTATTTAAATTAAACCATTTACAGGCACCTTGAACTGTCAATGAGTCGGTCAGTCAGAAATATGAAGCTAGTTACCAATTCCAAAGCTTAGTAGGTACATAATATGGAGTAGAACGGGCAAGAAACTCCATGGAAACTCTTTTAAATTATAATGTTACAAAAATATTGTTACATCCTTAATATTGAATTTATAAATAAATGTGAGGACGATATAAAAAATGCGTCCATAGAGATTATGCAATAATATTTAAGTTCACTCACTCACTCACTTCAGCCGAAAGATGGCCACTGCTGGACATAGGCCTCCCCCAAAGGGGGGTTCGCCATAATCGCCACGCTTTGCAAGGTTGGTGACCGCAGTATGGTGTTAGAATGGATAGAGAACGCTGCTGACCATTGTCTAGCAAGTCTCTTAGTCGCCTTTTACGACACCCACGGGAAGAAATTGTGCTATTCTTTACGTCCGGCACCACACAGAACAGATCTTTAAGCTAGCAAATAGAAACAAACAAAAATAAACAATTCAAAAATACAATAATTTAAATATTAGCAGCTAAGAGATGACCAGTCCCAACTGACAGCGCCCGTTCACGAAAATGATGCATGGATCAGCACCATTCAACTCAACCATTTTGAAGATAACTAAATGATCCAACATACGCGTATGTTGGATCATTTAGTTATCTTCAAAATGGTTGAGTCTCTGGCTGAGGCCTCTATCAGCGAGACATCTGAGTAAGCATGACATACAGGGCACATTTACGTCAATGAAAGACATATTACCCGGTAAATGGTAGCTCTATTGTACATGCAATGCAATTATATAATATACGAGTAGAGGAGATTAGTTTATACAATGATAGTCTTACAATCTTCAGCAGCTCCAACAGTATTTTAAAATGTAAATAAATTAGTTTTGTTTGTGGAGCAGGACCAGCATTGACCCAAGCATTATTATCAGCGATATAATCCCCCGACACACCATAATTATGTTATGGTAGAATGTATACTATTAAAAAAATATTGCTGCCCATTGTGTCACACTATAGTAATTTTTTTACATTTATACCTATCTGTAACTTTTATGTTGTACATAATAAAGAGTATTCTATTGTATTCTAACACCATATTATGTAAAACTAAATAAATACATTCTGATTATGATTCATAATATTAAATGTTTAACTATGTGTTATTCAAGGAATGGGAAGGACTATTATTACATTATGTTCAAACAACGCAACGTGACTCGTGAAACAAAATCTTATAAAAATTCAGATGATTATAATAAAAAAAATGTCGTCCAATTCAACATAAACCATCATCATAAAAGCAGCTGGCTTTTTTAAACTCTTCCAAGATCAAAGTCAAAATAAAACATTTTAAGGCTTTTCTTTTTAAATTTATACCAGCATAAAACTGAGGAAATTTCGTGTTCTCCGTACATGACTTATTCACTCATGAATTATAAATGTGTAAGCTTAATTTGTGTTAAATTATACTTTAAAAGAGTACCTTTTTCAGGCGTTTTATATAAAAATTAGCATGATATTGTATAAAAAATTATAATACCACTTGCATGTTTAGTAATCTGAATAATATTACGTCTTTTGTTGAGATGTTTATTTTGTTTCTTTGAAATTTGCATGTATAATTAATTTGTAAAGTATTTTATTGTGAATGGGATGAAGCTGGCAACATTGTTTGGTAGAATTTAAATTTTGAATGGGCTTTGTCACTTTCGTGTATTTCAATAAACATTGGATTAAGGTTTTAACATTTTTGTGTACGGTGTTTTGTTTATTGTATTTTCGTATGTAACAGGGATTGGAGAAAATACAATAGAGTTAGAGCTGGATTTAAGGCTAGTGATAGAGCGGATTATCTGCTGGGTTTTTTTATGATGGATTACAGTGATATTTCAGGTTTTATTTAACTCCTAGACACTGAAAATAAGTTTACTAACAAAAGTGAACCAGGACCTAAAAATCACACACATCGCAAAGTAATCACTAAAAGGTTTATTTATGTTATGTTTATTTTTTCAACAATTTAAAATGTAAATGTTTATTCAATAACCGATTTTGTCAGTAACATGGAAACACAATTTATAAATAACATTCCGTACCTCAAGGTATGCGAACCATAAAAAGTAGGTCACTCGAAAAATCGGGGACATTCCGATCGACTGGCTCATTGTCGGTGACAAAATATTATACATTGAAATTTATGTTTGGGATAGATTTTATTTATCAACTGACAAAAATTCTAGGCTATTTTTACATATTCAAAACAATGGTAGAACTGTTCAATTTTCAAAAACAAAACTGTTTTTACTCTGATAATATAAAACCATGTGGATACGACAAAATGAAAATACTAGCAAAACGAATGCATACGAGTATTTTGAAACTATCAAATGAATTCTAACATCGAATTTAATTTGATTTGAATTTCTACTGCTAATCATGGGTTCAACTCCAGGGTCGGGCGAAGTGTTATTGGGATTTCCATCTGGAATTTCTCAGTAGCAGCCCAGAGTCTGGATTTGGGTTTCCCTACTTTAAATCGAATGACGTGAGATCGAATAATACTTGAAATCGGTAAATTATGAGCTGGGACAGTTCACTATCTCGATGCATCAACATCTCGAATATCTATAAATTCGAATCATCGGCAGCGCGAAGACTCATTATCTTGAAACATCATTAATCGAACGAACATCTAATCTATTTACATAATAGTTTATCGAGCAGGTATTATTTGATCTGAGGCCATTCGATTCCAAGTAGAACACCTATGCCTAACTACCTAAATAGGTACACCTCTGCCCAACCCATCGGGGATTACGGGCGTAATTTTACCAAATTTGAAAATGTGTTTTTTTTCAAACAAGCTACATAAAAGATATGGGCCGACTATGGGTTTTGGCTATCAACCAACTGGATACAGTGACTAAACTATTGAATTATATTAAAAAAAAAAAATTATGCAGACTAAGAACGTCATTGGCTATACAAAGTTTAATTTAAAATATCGTATTGTCATCTTCACCTTGCATATTATTATATTCTTCTTCTTCTTCGTCGTATCGATGGTTCCATTATATCATTATATTAATACGTGAAGCGAAAACTTTGTACCCCTTTTTACGAAAATGCGGATTACACGGACGGAAGAGTCTGAAATTTGGCGCAGTTAAAGTTTATATGGAGTGCAGAAAGCTAATACACCACTGACTACCTGCAGTATTGTCTCTTCTTCTCCCTTTAATCCATCCAAAGGTTGTCTGTAAAAGATCGCTTTTAGCGATAAGACCGCCCATTGTGTCACCCTATGTAAAATTTCAACATTTATATCTGTAATTTTTATGGTGTAGGACATAATAAAGAGTATTATATTCTATTCAAATATTTTTGTATAATATACATTAGAAATAAATTAAAAAAAACATTATACACTACCATGTGTTGGACATGGCAAGATAGATAGGTAACAGAAGTGACAGCTTGAGCATGGAATAAGTAAGTTATTTTGAATAGCATGGAATAAGTAGGTACTATGATTGTAAGTAATAGCTCGGCAATAGGCTCGCCCCCTATTACATGGGACTTAAACATAACTGACGAAATGTGGGTTTACTATAGGTTCACCTCTGCCCAACCCTTCGGGGAAACAAGGTGTGATGTTTTGATTGTAAGTGGAGGGGGTCGAATTTCGACCAGTGGGCGACCACTAGTCTGTTTTAAAGAAGCTTCGCTATAAGCTATATTATATAATATTATCAGAGTCACACAGTCTTAGAGATTAACCTAAAACCGAAACCGACATCAGAACCATAATTAAATTTTACCGCAAACAACATGACAATCAACTTAGCTTCCAGCAAATCCTTGGGGTATAAGTACCCCAAAAAAGCTATCAAAAAATAATCATAATTATTGAAATAATAATCCGGTCATGTGAAGGACTAATTAAGGCCCATTATGGCGGATTTTATCGCAAAGTGAGCTACGATTTTTACGAAAAAACAGTATTTGTCAAACAGACTGAATGGGCCGACTATGGATTTTTCCGATCAGAGACTAGGTATTAAAAAATATATATATATATATTTCAGACATGAACACATACACGAACAGTCCATAGGTTGTTTAGTAATGGGTTAGTAACAGAAAGTACTTATAGTCTATTGTTAGTAAGGATTGGTTAGTATTGTTAGTAAGGACGCAAACAAATCTAAATTGCCAAAACCCGCCCTCGAGGCTCCGTTGGCTCCGTAGGTGTAGATTCGAGGCACCATAAGTACCTACATCTACGCCTCTGCCCAACTCCTCGGGAATCACAGGCATGACGTTATGTGATGAAATAACTTATCTACGTGTACCTATAGCTAATTCCACCCAGTGCCGTTGTATAGGACAGTCTGGCCTGTTAACAATCATTTTCAGGATGCCGTTCCGAGTGTTACTAAAGTGACTAAATTATTGGATAATATATTTGATTAAATTTTCGTTTGTAGACTGGAAAGTTGGAAACTTCAATAGATATTACGCAGTTTACTTTATTGTCGTTTTGTCGTCTTCACCTTGAATAAGTATTATCAGAGTCACACGGTCTTAGAGATTAGCTTGAAACCGACATCAGAACCATAATTGAATCCCACCGTAAAAAAACATAAATCCGTGGGTTATCCAAGTACCCTAATAAAGCTGTCAAAAAATAATCAAATTGAAACAATAATCCCGTCGTGTCAAGGGACCAATGTTGGGTACATTATCACGGATTTAATCGCAAAGTGTGCTAAATTTTTCATAATAATCGTTCGCTTGATCGAATAGATAGGCAGCACGCCAGGTAATGGAAATAAAGGAATGTGGTGGCTGTAATAGGGTTAAATAGTAATGCTAACAATGTATCGATAGTTTTTTTGTTGTTTGTAAATAATGTTCGTTGTAATTAGTTTTTTATTGTGTTTGATGTAAACTTTGTATGAAATTTGCTTATTTACATTGTAGGTATTCAAAATAGATTTATGTAAGTCACAGATTTATGTCAGTAAATTTTCGTCAATTTTTGTTATTATACACTTCGTATATTATTTCTAAAACAATAAAACTCAATATCAACAATTAGATTATTAATTCGAGGACAAATAAACATTTAAATATAATGAAATTACATATTCTTTAGAACATCAAAAAAGAACCAATATTAATTTTATTTATTAATTATAGACCAAAGCTTGGTCCAATTAATTCCTAAAGAAATTACGTTCTTTAGGAATAAATTGGACCAAGCTTATATAGCTGGAAAAACAACTGAAACATGTTCCATTTTCAATTCCGATACATACAACTACACGTTTTTTTTTAATTGATCTACTTGCCGACAAGCTAGGTTTTTTACAAAAGAATTTTGAAGTAGCTAATGCCTTTTCTTTTTTTGGTTGGTAATTATCAAATAACTTCTCCCGCTCTGGGCGGAGCGGGAGGGCGTATCAGACTTTTACTGACTGAAACCCACCCGTATTCCTTCCATTGTCTGTGTGCCAGGGCCACGATATCCCTTTCGGACAAACTCGCAACCCTGGCAGGCATTGGTCCTGACGGACCCCGTCAGTTTGTGCTGACATCTCTTTGAGGCGCGCGTGGAACACAACGGCGAGCTACCTATCGCTCACCGTCCGCAGGCCCGCGCCTACGGTGGCCGGAAATCGGCCTGCGACTCATGCGAGCTAACGCCATTACAAAATAAAAGTAAGTAATGACAGCCTATTAGCTTAAATAACACTAGGACCCAAACATCAAAATACCTGCAAGCTCAATTATTTCAAAAGCCAACAACATCAACACAACAACCTTCATTTACCTTGGCACAATACAATACATGAATTATGCTTAACAAAATAAAAAAAAGTAAAGAGCCAATCAATCACGCTTATCTCAAAAATGCATGTGTCAAATATAATAGTTCCAAATTGAACTCACAGTTATACATAATCATGTTTCTTTTAAAAGTAAAATGTTTGGCATTGGTTCAAGTTTTAGAGTTAATTTGCCTTTGTAACTTTAGATGTTTGAAAGATTTATTTAGCGTAGACTTTGTAGTTTGTTATAAGTTTTTCAGTTTACAAGATTACATTAGGCGGTCTTTCTTAGAATTTCTGAGTATTGTGACAAGATGTGAAAATGCTTTAAGATTCCTTGCTAATAATACAATCGAAAAATCAAGCGGTACACTTTGACGAGTGTTGTACTTGCCGATTCCATTTGTTTACAATAAAAGATATTGCCTATCGTCTGAAGGAAGACCGTACTGCTATTTTTTCAGACACATAATTATGTTACACAGCATAATATGCAAAATTACGAAGTCATTATTTTCTAAAGAATGTATATTGAAATTACTTACATACTTCTTTTGCTTCGCGTACATCAGACACGGACGCCAGTTGCGAGTACTACGTACCTGACCTTCCTGAAGAACATCACCAATAATGACACTATATTATGTCTCTACAAGGCTGATTCAATATGCTGAACAAACCATTTATGAATACTCTAAATTGGTTTATAAGCTGGCTGCGTATACAATACTAATTCACGCGATTGTTACAATACAAATCAGATTACCTATATAATCAAGAAATAATATTTTATCAAGTCCCATCAACTTTCATCCACAACCTCCCAAGCATACGTAATCAAGAAAGACAACGTTCGAATTAAACTGATTAATATTCCAGATATGAACGAATGTTCAAGTTCGGAAACAGCTGTCGTGAACACAGTGCAAGTTTACTTTGCCAAGAAGTTTATTTTGCGAACAACTTCATAAATATATAAAGTACACAATACGTTTTATTATACAGTGTGTATCAGAAATGTGTGGTCATAATATTTAAGACTTAAAATATTTATAATACTTTACTCTGGTAGTGTTACCTATAAAATAAACGTTTCTACGTCTCCGTCATCACTCTACAGCGTGTCATAATCATAATCATTTATTTGTCAGAATATGGTAGAAAACATTATATTATAATTGTGGTCTTAAGATTAGTCAGTGGTATCATCACATTCTGCCAAGTGTGGCGTGCAAATAATAGGTACATTAACATTATTGATTGCATAATTACAAATTAAAATTACTTTTTAAGGTATGTCAGTTAAAAATAAATCATAAACACACAATTTCAAAATCAAATTCAAAAGTTTATTGCTCAACACAGTACATAATCATATTACATTTCCAGATATCAAGTGAATGCGCAGTCCACTGTGTTGTACCAATTCAGGCATGCAAAATCATTTAATTAGGATTTTTTATTTCAATTTATTTAGGATGTCAAAGTATCATTTAATGTTCTGACATTAAATGATACGTATGAAAGAGTTAAATGTCAAAGTGTAAAAGATTACAATTCAATTAGGATGTCAAAGTATCATTCAAATTGTCGTTTAAATTATAATAACATTTATTACAGAGCAGGTATTTAAGTTTCTTTTTAAATCCATTTAAATAGTGGGTGTAGTACACATCATCAAACTGTACAACTTCCTCCATGAGACCAACATCGTTATGGCGAAAAAATTATCAGCCGTGCATTAGGGTCAAGTAGATATATAGTTTTGTATGGGACAGTTGATATTTTTTTCCGCGGTTACGATGTTTTTTCCAAGGAGAAAATTGTTCAATCTGTTGGTCTGTACCACACCCTCAAATATGACCACACATTTCTGAAACATGCTGTAGAGTGGTGACGTTGACTTATAAACGTTTATTTTATAGGTAAGACTACCACAGCAAAGTATTTTCTCAGTTATCTTATTTGTTAAACAACATGGTAGGGGTGAAACATGAAAATAAGGTATAAATTACGATGAATTCTGCTTTGAATTAAGCATTTCAACATTAATTTCTCAAAACTGAAATCTCAGAACGGCTTATTTCTTCACCAATATCTTCAAGGGTGCACGAAGAATAATATGATCGAATTGTGTACTTAGAACGCGTATTTTTTAAGGTATACGTGACTTCCAATGGGCAAACATTCTAATATACTATAGTAAAATAGTTATGGCTAAGAGAATTAAGTCGAGACAAACTTTCCCTTTTACCCAATCACATCAGTTTCCTTACCTCTCTACCTACCCTCATCAAAGCATACCAACGTTAACCCACATCTTCGTTTGACATGCATGTGTATATTTGTGTTCCCATGATGCTGGATCGACAGAAACACCTACTATGCATAAATTAAAATTCCAAGACATTATATATTGTTTGAATAATTCATTCAATTATTGTTTATGTCTTATTATTAAGTTAACAAATTAAACCGTCCTTGTTAGTAAAGTCAAATGTTTGATTTCAAATTACTGTTGTTTAAAGCAATTGTTTGATTTACAAATACGTCTCGCTCTTTTGTGTGATTTTAGAAAGAGATGGAGGTAATTATATATAATCTCATCCCCTAAGGAGCGGAGAATTTTATTTGCTTATCATATTTTTTTTATCTTTGCTTCTTTCTTAAAAAAGCCTGGCAGTTGAGAGTATGTCATGCTCACTTAAATGTCTCGCTGATGGTGGCGCGTGTGTTGGAACATTCGGTTCCCTACAAAGTGGTTGAGCTGGATGGTGCTGGTCCACGCGTCATGTTCGTGAACGGGTGCCGTCAGTTGAGGCTGGTCATCTCTTAACTGCCAGGGCTTATTTTGTAATCTTTTAATCTTATATTTTTTTTGTTTTTAAATTGTTCTCACATAATAATAGAAGCAACAAGAATACTGTACCCAGGACTTTGTAATATCTTGATTTAAAAGAGTGTCCTTGGAGTTTCTTGCCTGTTCTTCTCCATAGAGATCTATGTTTTGGAATGGGCAAATAGCTTCCACTTTCTGACTAACTGACCGACTCTTCGACTATTCAAAAGTGCCTGTAAAAGGTTTAATTGAAAAAAATGCTTTGAGTTTTTTTTTAGTTTTGGTCAGTCATTACAGACAATACTAATAATTATATAGCCTCAAGCTTTAATAGATGTTGTTTTCTTTTGTTAGATACATTTTGTGTGTGAAGGTACGGAGACACGGACAGGAAGGTGATGACATTTTTTGTTTTTCTTGAATATAAATGTTCTAAAATTTAACTTTTTGAGCTTGTCTTTAAACGTGTTTCGCTGTAGTAATTGATTTCAATAAATCTGAACTATATTCACATGAAATTAGACTGTCAATTTAACAATCACAGAATTATCACTATTGAATTGCTTTCCCATCCTAATGTTGAATGTCACTTGCATGTCATAAAACGACATACTTAGTCTATTTGTCTATGTGACAGTTATGATTATGACTATTTCCCCCCTTTTAAATGATGTAAATATTTAAGAAATAAATTTCTTAACTGGTGACAGTTAGTGTCAACCTTAGACTAGGGTAGTTAGATTTGTAGACTATTGTCTATTTTGATAAGTACCTGGTACTTGTCGAAAGGCTTACTCTGTCCTCCCTTAACTATTAACACTGTAATTTTAAAAGTCAATTATTTGTGGAAGATTAACCGGCTCTTATCTATAACGAATTGGAACCGTGCACCTAATTTCTGACGTTTTATAAGTGCCCATGTAGGTTTATGTTTTAAAAAATCACGTTTGTTGTATGGGAGCCTTAAATATTTTTGTTTTATTTTAATTTAATTATTTATTTTTAAAGTGAAAGAAAATTAAAGAAATAAATTTTTTAACTAAATATTCTGTGAATATTTCAAGCGTCTACCTGATATCATTATCAATATCGAGCAAAAACGATCAAAACAATGACGTTTGTTGTATGGGAGCCCCCTTAGATATTTATTATATTCTGTTTTTTGTATTTTTGTTATAGCGGCAACAGAAATACATCATCTGTGAAAATTTCAACTATCTAACTATCACGGTTCATGAGATACAGCCTGGTGACAGACGGACAGACAGACTGTGGAGCCTTAGTAATAGGGTTCCCGTTTTACCCTTTGGGTACGGAACCCTAAAAAGCATAGTTTATGTAAGTACAAGCACCATCGTGTTGGAGTTTAATTACATTCAGTATCAAGTTAAAATCACAATCCAGATTGTTAAAATGCAACACGAAACTTTAAATCACGTGACTCGTGATACGGTGTTGCTAACTTGCTACTGTTGTGTAGATAATAATGTACTTTATGTATAATCAATCAATTAATCTGCCTAGTCAGTTCCTAATTACGTTGGGGTTGGCTTTCAGTCCAACAGGATGTAGCTGAATACCAGTATTTTACATGGAGCGACTGCTTATCTGACCTACATAACCCAGTTACTGGGTAACAAGACACCCCATGATAAGACTGGTTGTCAGAGTTTCGGGCTTCTGATTGCCCGTAACGACTGTCGAATGATAGCCGGGTACGGCCCGGCTATCATTCGACAGTCGTTACGGCTTTTGTCTTTTTTTTTGGGTGGGAATTTATCAAATAACTTCTCCCGCTCTGCACGGAGCGGGAGAGCGTGTCAGACATTTACTGACTAAAACCCACCCGTGTTCCTTCCGTTGCCTTTGTGCCAGGGCCACGATATCCCTTTCGGACAAACTCGCAACCCTGGCAGGCATTGGCCCTAACGGACCCCGTCAGTTGGTGCTGACATCTCTTTGAGGCGCGTGTGGTACACAACACGCCGTCGACTCGGGCCTGGTCCTTGTCGGGCGGCGAGCTAGCCATCGGTCACCGGCCGCAAGCCCGCGCCTACAGTGGCCGGGAATCGGCCTGCGACTCCCGACGCCCGGGGCGTCTCCTGCTAGCGGACGGCGTATAATGGTACACTAGCGCCACTCCTTTAAAAAAGTATTATCTCGTGACTGAGAATTAATTATGAATAACGCTCCATAAGGACCCTCGGTAAGTGTGTCTAGAATTTTCTAATATCTTTTATAAAGTTTCATATTGATACACGAAGCAACAAAACATGATCTAAAAAAAGCTGCCACATTCCACGTCGTATTTTGTTGCTTCGTGTGGTAATTCCGAGGAGGAAGATGGAGAACGAGCTGAATACAATGTAGTAATTAATTTGGATCTGCCACTTTATCTAAAAAATACTGTCGAATCGAATGTGCCGGCCGACCCAAATAAGTATTAGCATACCTGAAAGGCAGTGGCGGCCCCGACTTACGAGTTGTAGGTCATGGGTACGAACCCAGGCAGGCGCTTTACTTTGTGTAAATAATTTCATCAACACTGCTCTCAAAACGGTGAAGGAAAACATCGTGAGGAAACCGGCAAGTCCTAGAACCAAAAATTCAAAGACATGTGACATCTACCAACCCGCACTGGGCCCGCGTGGTAGATTTACAGCCCACTCCCTCTCGAAGAGATGAGGCCTGTGTCCCAGCAGTGGGAACATTATAGGCTGATTATGATGATACCTGAAAGGCGAATAAGTGAAGAATCACTAAACACCAAATCTGTGTGTATGTGATTTCATCACAAAAGTTTATTGGCACAAGATTTGACCTAATTACCATTTGATGGCCCGTCAACGCCTTCAAATAGCCGTTGGGCTATTTTCCATGAATATATGCGTATTTAATTGCTAACGAAGCTAACTTGGGCAATTTATGGGGGACGTTAAAAGTTCTTTAAGCACGACGGTTCATGCCTTATGAAAGTTAAATGAATCGAGTTTCGGACGTGGATGAAACGCTGCGTTTTGAACGCTGTGTCTGAAAACTAAAATAAATTAAATGAATATACATAAATAATGTAATTTTTATTTTTTTCGGAGTATTTTCGATTGCACAAACGGAATTGTATATTTACGCACTCAATATAGCTGTAAACTTTGGAAAACAACTAGCTAAAAGCCATGCATTACGCCTAGCTTAGGCACCAGTCTCCCACATTATAACTAAATCTATCATGTATTCATAATTTTAAAATGTACTATAAATTGTTGTGAGAAATAAATCTTTATCTTATCATGCACAAAACTTTAATCATTTTGGCCGACCATTGGGTTTCTCTTTGTGACAGAAACAAAAAACAAATTAATCTACCTCTGTACCGAGCTTTACCATCAAAGTTTTTGTAGCTCCTAACTTTTGAACATGGAACATTTTTGCCGAATAATCAAAACTGCTGGAATGTTAACTGCACTGGCTACGTAGTACGCCAATAACTCCGATAATTTAATCACGTAGGTACAGTATCTGAAATATGGGAAATGTGAGGAAATAGACCTGTTTGCGATTGCATGTAGTTATTTTTGCCTCATTTTCTTGCTATGAAATTCTGTACCTGAGCGAAAAATCAGTATAAATAAATACATACATCATAAACTCGAAACTCAACTGCATAGCCTGCATCATAAACCTTCCTTTCTACCGTAGAGCTAGTTAAATAAAGTTAAAAAAAAAAACAGATGAAATCGTATCGTAGTTTCTAGATGGCAATATTACACGGTTCATATAAGACTTTAAATTGGGATGAAGCAACCAAATCGAATCATGTTAGCAAAAGTCGAATTCAATGTAAGCTATATCTGTGTCACTTCACTTCATCACTTCTAAGTCTTTCAACAAAAGTGTTAGTTTATTATTTTAATAACTTTTTATGTAGTTTTTTATACTTTGTGAAAGTGAGAACGTTGTAGGCTTAATAGACTGTAGATTTTTAGACCAGTATATTTTTTTTATGTATCTGGTACTTGTTGACGCCCTACACTGTCCTCCGATACCTATTAATACTGTAATTTGATAACATTGAAGAGTAACCGTGGAGTTTATTGCCGGCTCTTCTCCATAGGAAACAACCAATTGGAACTGTGCACCTAGCTTCTGACGTTTCATAAGTGCCCATACGGATTTATGTGGAATTAAATATTTTGATTTTAATTTGATTTTGAGTCAATCCATTTGGTTGTAACGTGTTGCTGGAAAAGAAATATCAGTATTTATCCATACTTAGATGGACCGACGACCTTAAAAAGGTGTCTGGGACAGACTGAATGCGGAAAACGGAGGATAGGGTATTGTGGCACAGCCTGGGAGAGGCCTATGCCCAGCAGGGGACTGCTATAGGCTGAGTTGATTGTTTGATTGATCCATACTTAAACTATAAATGGTAAAGTAACGGATGATTTTCCCCATGACCTAGCTTAGGACATGAGATACTTTTACTATCCGCGTAGTACGTTCCCGTGGGATAATATCCGACCTCCACTTGGGCAAAGCCGCGGGCACAAGCTAGTTTACAACAAGCAATTCGAAGAAGAAAAGTGAACAAACATATCCAAATTAAATATAACTAAGTGATTAGCAAAGTTTCCATCTGTTGCCTCCTAAACTAAGAACATCTGGGTCCCTAAAATCAATATTCAAAATCGTTGAACTGGGTCTGTCGCATATTTGTCGGCTCATTAGTATTGGTGGCCTGACTCGGTGAAGGGTGAATATTCAATTGAAAAGAAAGGACTGTTCTGAACTAATTTTGGGAGTAAGTAAAGCAGCGGTTGAGAAGTAATTACATTAGATGGAATTATTATTACTAAAGATTTGGCCGTTGATTTGAGGCCTCCTTATGACGGCTCCATTGCTCGTAGTGACTGACATTTGCTTGGCCAAAGAATTGGTGACGCAGTTTGTTGCTTAAAAGGTAGGAAAACAAATGAACGCGTACTCGTAGTCACTTGTCAGGGTGGGATTGACGGGCCCTTCATGAAGCACTGGCAGGCCTTACATTCACCCGTATATCAGGCTTTGGGCAGGTAGATTTAAAAAAAAAATGCAATAGATTTTTATAATTTCAAATTTTTATAAATAATTTTTATTTTTAAATCTGGACATTTTTTTTGACGTTTTTTACAGTTTGACTTTTACTATTTTATATATGACATTTTAATTTTTGTAGATTCTGACATTTTATAATTTATTTTGGCAATTTTTCATTAATTAATTATAATGATTAAATGTTAAAATTTTATTGTTCACAGTTTTATTTTAGTGATAAACTGTTGTTTGTGATTTGGATGTGTGAGTGCGGCTATTGGTGCGGCTGGTTTGTTTCTATTAGTTTATGTTTGTCAATGGGTGTTTTTTCTACCTGAAATTAATGAATTTATTATTATTTTAATAGTTTACATAGAGGTTCTGCGTTTAACATTGTCTAATGACTTAATTTTTTTTAACTACTGGTGCTTCCGGTTAGACTGGAAGCCAACCCTAACATAGTTGGAAAAACGCTAGGCAAATTATGAATGTGTTAACATTTTAATACTGCTGCAGCATGAGTAGCTCTCATAGCCCATGTCGACATAGTATTATATATTCAGGCTCCTTAAAGATCGAAAAGAATAACTTGCTTAAATTCGCAAAAAAAAACAAAATCTTTTCTATACAGAGCGTTTGAACCGTCAAGTGCGAAGCTCGGAAAATCCTGGTCCAAAGCATTCGCTGTCGTCGCATATTCATCAGCTCATTAGTATTGTCGGCCCGTTCTCCGTTGAAATATTCAATGCGGACGCCCCAATGAGTTTGTTTATTAGCTTTTGTACCAAATAGCTGTTTGATAGTGGCTCTATGCGCCTGATTTGTGTTTTATGGGAGATGAAAGAACTAATTTAGGTGTTGTTTTTTTTTGTTTTAACTTTTTCAGCGAAATTTTTGGTGACGAGTCAGTGGATACTTTAGTGCCTAGAATACTTTTGTGCTTGTTTGTGAGGACTTAAGTTGTACCTAATTTATCCAGTGATTTTGAAGGGTTAGGCTGTGAGCAGACTGGGCCACGGTAGTCTAGTTTGTAGAAACAACCAGAATTGAAACAGCAGGATCAGGGTCATTTAATAAACACCTCTTTGTCATAGGAGTCACAGACAGTCCGCTGTGCAGGGCCTGCATGGAGGAAGACGAGACAGCGGCTCATGTGCTGTTAAACTGCCCTGTGATCGCTACATACAGGGCAAAGTAGTTCGGCAACCCAGGTATCCTACGTGAGATTGTCAGTAACACCAAGGCGTTGCTGGCCTTCCTTGAGGAGCTGGGGTGGATCGAATAATCGATTTTCCCACCCGTACGCAAAATACGCGCATTGACGTGGAGTTGCGGACTGCAGCCCGTATTACCTATTACCTAACAGCAGGATCGTTAAATAATCGTTTTAATTTAGGGCTGACGATCATTTGATTTTTCAGTATAACGTTAACTATTATAATATTAGGTTTATTTCCTAGAATTATCTAGCAATAAGTACGTGGCGGCTTTTTAGGAGTGACTGCTCACCATGAGCTCAAGAACAAGAATGATATTTAGAAAAGAATCGTTTCTGCCTGGGCGTAGACTAATCCCCACTACCAGGCCACTACCCCACTAAAACCAACGGAACTTCTGACTCAGTGTTGCCAGTAAGAATTAAGTGTGTATCAAGTGTGATATAGCCTCAAAAGTTTACAAGTGTAATAGACTGTTGATCTTTGAAAACAATGTTAGAATAACTATTTTGTCACAAAGCACAATCGTTTTGCGTCTATTAGGCGTCGCTAAAGACGGTTTCCTTAAAAAGTGCTGGCCGTCATATTATAACGGCCATTATGAAAATCTGTTATTTTATTTGACATAAGATGTCAAAAAATGCTCTGTATTTGGACCTCATTTGGACAGCCGTTATTGTATGATCGTTTACCGCCTTCATAAGAAACCAAAGCTAGAAAGAAAAGAACGGACATCATATAGTAAAAATAGGAGGTATTCCACTCAGAGCACTGATTTCAACAGCACTTGTCCGAACCGCACCTGAGCACTTCCACTAACCGCACTGAAACAAAATTTTGATAAGTGCGGCTCGGTGGAACAGTTTTAGAACAGAAGGTTACTTGTCATTATCTAAGCGACAACAAAATAACAAGCCAATACAAATAGATTTATTTTCCATTACTCCAAAAAAAGAAACTACTTATCATGATGGATCGTTAGATCCACTACCAACGTCATCAACACATACGCCTACAGATTATACCAAGGCTTAAGCTCTGACGTCAAAACCATCATTCTTCACTACACCCTATGTAACCCTACCAGCTTATTCCGTAACCTTATAATCCTAGCAGCTTATTCAAACCTTTTTCGTTTTATTCGCGAACCGGGGATCAAGTCAATATCTGTTTTCGACCACGAAAATGAAATCTGTTTTTTTCGCATTAGTTTATTTCCTTTTGCGAGTAAAGCTGGTTATCAAGGGAGGACTAACAGTGCAGCTATGGTAGAACAACAATAATGCTTTCAGAAATCCGGCGTTTTGTGAGAGATTGGGTATCGGATTGGATTCGAGTTGTTTATGAAAGTATTGACATTAACTTGTCAAAGGGATAGTGTTATTTTTGGATGTATTGGTTAATACTATGAGTATTTAGCTAAAAGAACAGGGTGGAATATAATGGATAAGAACAAAAGTAAGACAAAGAAATGTATTTATGATACTTTAATTTAGATTTAACTAGCTGCACCACGCGGTTTCACCCGAAAGAGCTACCGAAAAGCAGAGAACGACTAGCAACAGGATTTATATTATAAATATATTATAAACTAGTTGCGCCCTGCGGTTTTACATAAGTCTCGATCCCATAGATCGGGATAAAAGTATCATATGTCCTAATCCTGATCATGGTCTACCTGTGTGCCAAATTTTATTCAGATCCGTTAGCCGTTTTAGCGTGATATGCATGTATAATATTAGTTAAGATATCAATAATACGGGCTAATTGCGTAACACATTTATTTATTTACTAGCTGAGCCCCGCGATTTCACCCGCGTGTCTCGATCCCGTGGGAATATCGGGATAAAAAGTAGCCTATGTCTTAATCCAGGGTGTCAGCTACCTCCATACAAAATTTTGTCAAAATTGGTTTTGCCGTTTGAGCGTGAAGAAGTAACAAACATACACACATACACTCACAAACTTTCGCCTTTAAAATATTAGTGTGATTTTATGTAAGTAAGAATATCTAACTTAGTTGGTTGGTATCTACTGCCTAACGGTGCCGACGGCACGGTTGGCGCAGTGGTTAAGCGATTGGCTGCGTGTCGCGGGTTCAACTCCCGCACGAAACAAATATTTCTATGACCTACAAGTAGTTGTTCCGGGTCTGGCTGTTTGTGTATGTGAGTTTAAATGTTCTCACGATACAGGAGCAATTCCTAGCGTGGAGCAACGTTTAAAAAAAAAACTATAACTCATGTACGAGTACATAAATGGATTAGACGCTCCGAAGCATACGATTCTTTTTGTATTCATTATCAGAGTGGTAATTGATTGAAAAGAGATACTTAGCTTTGGCTTTCAATGAGAAATCTAGAGCAAAATATCCCGAAAACAGCACGCCACATTGTCTAAACACCATCAGAGTACCATAATCACCCTATCATAACATCCGAACAAAGGAACGCCCTATATCCGGACGCACCCACAACATATTAATGTTGGCTGGAATGATATATTGCGCAGTCAATTAAGAACAGACATTGACTAATGTTACTCAGCATAATGCTTTGAAAAAAAAAACGTATTATTTATCTTCATTGGAGAGAGGCTTGAATCCTTGAATCTCTGCGCTCCTGGTGACAGAAATTAAGCTCTACTGGATTTGACGATGTTAAATTGTGTTACTGTGTCAATTTTATGGAAAGTTAAAGATACTTTTGGTGTTCAATTTGAATATATTAATGTTAATAGCCAGTAAACTGCGTCCGGATGAGTATACAAATTCTGTTCCATTTTTAGGGTTCCGTACCCAAAGGGTAAAACGGGAACCCTATTACTAAGGCTTCGCCGTCTGTCTGCAGTCTGTCTGTCCGTTTGTCACCAGGCTGTATCTCACGAACCGTGATAGTTAGACAGTTGAAATTTTCACAGATGATGTATTTATGTTGCCGCTATTACAACAAATACAAAAAAAATAAAAAAATATTTAAGGGGGCTCCCATACAACAAACGTGATTTTTTTGCTCGTTTTTGCTCGATATTGATAACGGCAACAAGTAGACGCTTGAAATATTCACAGAATATTTAGTTATTTAATGAATTTAAAAATTAATAATTAAATTAAAATAAAACAAATATTTAAGGGGGGCTTCCATACAACAAACGTGTTTTTTTTTCCATTTTTATAGATAACTAGCTGCGCCCCGCGGTTTCACCCGCGTAAGTCTCGATCCCATGAGAATATTCGGATAAAGTAGCCTATGTCTTAATCCAGGGTGTCAGCTATCTCCATACAAAATTTTATCAAAATTGGTCCAGCCGTTTGAGCGTGAAGAAGTAACAAACATACACACACACACACACACACACACACACACTCACAAACTTTCGCCTTTATAATATTAGTGTGATGGTACGGAACCCTTCGTGCGCGAGTCCGACTCGCACTTGGCCGGCTTTTTTATATATCTGGTAGACAGTATATTTCGGCAACCGAGAGAATCTGTTCCCGACACCCGTCAGTTGGACACGATTAGGATCTAATAAAGTTTAAATTGGTAAAACACGTATTCTTTTGTACTCAGATTTGGAATTCTTTTAGTTCTTTTACCTCAGATTTTGCATCACATTGCTCTTTATTGTTGTTGCTTTAAGGTTGTTGCTAGATGTAAAATAACTATGAAAAGATAGAACTGAAAGGTGTCAGGAACGTATTCTCTCATTATTAGTTGTTTACTTACTCGGACATCGTAGCAGGCTCTTTGTTTGTTTTTAACAGACTTCCAAAAAGGAGGAGGTTATATGTTCGGCTGTATGTTTTTTTTTTATGTATGTTCACCGATTACTCCGTCAATTGAGGACGGATTTTGAAAATTCTTTTTTTGTTTGGAAGGGTATGCTCCCGAGGTGGTCCCATTGCCACCAAATCAGAATCTGATGAGGGGATTCCATGGAAATCGAGGGAAATCCTCAAATTTTATAGGCATACCTATAGCGATTTGAGTATTTTTTATAGTAACTTGTGCATTTGCACTCGAAAATCACCATTTGGTGAAGTGGAACTGATGATGAAGACCACAGATGGCCACCGGAACTACTTAATAATAAGTATTACACCGTTGCGATTCGATTAGGCACTTTAATATGGTTGCTAAGCAATTTATGCTCGTCAAAATGCATATGGTGAAGTCACCATCAGTTCTCCTGGTTCTTACCAGGAGAACTCCTCAACAATTAACGCCCCTGCATCGGGAAAAGCAATATTTTGTAAAAGGTGATGAGCATTTTACATTAGGCTATTGTAAATTGGGTAAATTACAGACTTACCCAATTTACAAAGTTTTTTTATTTTTTACTTTTTAGTGGGTACCTACTAAAAAGTGAAAAATAAAAAACTTTTTACAAAAAAAAAACAACCGACTTCTAGACTTCTTCTTCTCGTAGTCTGCACATATTGAGTGAAAATTGAAAAAAAAAACAACCGACTTTCAAAAAAAAACACTACAAGGTGAAAAATAAATTTAATTTCGGAAGTCGGTGGCTTTTTATCTGTATTTTAGTTTTTTGCCACCGACTTCCGAAATTAAATTTGTTGGTTGTTTTTTTTTTTCAATTTTCACTCAATATGTGCAGACTGATCTGTATATCTCAAACATAACTTAAAAATTTGCTAGATTTGTGTCGTGGAATGAATGCTGTAATAAAATGTAAGAAACTAATCGAGATTTTAATATGTGCGATGATAGACTCAAAAATATTTAATCGCTTATCTAAAAATAACAAACCTCTTATAAATACATTAAAATTAAATCATCAAAACCAAATTAATAATCCAACAAAGACATACCGATTGCAAATCAATGAAACAAACGTGAATCTCAACGATCGTAATTCACGCATTTTCTTACACTCGAACCGATTTTAATCGAATACCGATTCCTTAATCGGTAGTCGTTGTATGTTTAATTTGCGAGCTTACGTGGGCTTTAAGGGCTCAAAGCTTCACTAAGGCTGTTCTTCGTTCATTTGTTACGTAATTTTGGCCTAATTGTTAGAAGCCTTCTTAAAGAAAACGTTTATTACGCAGAATGTGTCCCTTGAGATTTTTGTTAATTAGTAATCTTTTCGCTCGTTACTTGTACGGGGGCAATAGACTTACTAATTATATTTGGGTAGCATGCTTGTGATATTACAATCAAATAGTGTTTTTTTCAGCGGCTAATTAGAGTAGTAAATAGTGGATACTTTATATTCGTTATTACAAAATTTTCACGCCGATGTTTTTAGGAGAGAATCTTTACGATTTAACAAAAGTGGATAATCGTTTAATAAAACGATAATTTTGATGAAAAGAATAGAGTGCGTGTTTGGATTTACTACAAAAATACATTAAATATTTAGAATAGAATAGAATACTCTTTATTTTTTTTTCTATTTATTATATATTAAAACCACGTTAGATTTATAGTTACTTATAATCCCGAAAACTAGATTTAGAAGCAATGCATCCTTTGTTAAATAACATTCTTTACAAAAAGCGCCATGTTATTTAATTATGTAACCCTCTCTAAGTTGTAACCATTACGTAAAAACGTCATATTCTTTATGACAGCTGCACACACAGATTGCGTAACATACCGGCGGCGCGCGGCGCTTGAGTCTTTGCCGACGTTACTGAATGTTGCCATTCTAGATATTATATTGATATAAACATAGATAACGAAGTATTGTATTTATTTTATTTCTTATTTTGTTTATTTTTATCTCATTTGATGCTGCTCCGGTTGACGTCATCACGTCAACGCCGGCTGTCGCTAAAAACCAGCGCTTGGGCTCTATCTCACATAGGGTCGCAGCATTATGCTGTGTGATGGCCGTTTTGCGTCAATGTGACGCATATTTTCCCTCAACTTGTTCTTTCGTGTTTGTGTTTTTATTTCTTTGCGTTAGTTTTACCCCAAATAAGCGTATTTTCTTTCTTTCTAAGTGAGCAAATAAACCACTATGACATATAAATAAGTGATATTTTAACATTAAATCAAAGCAAAATGTTCATTGTCGTACGACGTAGAATAGTACTCAAGTGACAAATCAACTGAAACAAGATATTGTATTAAAACACCCTTGAAAGGAAACTCGAAACTCTCCACAATGACTTACAACTTCCTAAAATCACGGTTCCGTAATTTTCCTAATTTATATTCACTCCTTGAGTCGAAGAAAAGAATAACTTTTGGAACAACTGGCTCAAGAACACTAAAATATTATCCAAAAGAAGATATTTTATATATCTTTCAGAATTTTGGTCTGAATCAAATTAATTTGGTCTCTAAGCGGGGAAGCGGGAAGACGAATCGACTTGTGTTATGGTTAGATTTGGGCGTGTTAGTTCAGTATTTCGATCGGTATTAACAGATTCTTGAAGGATTATCTCAATTTCTAGTAGCTATTTCTTGAAACTAAGTTAAAGGATCACATTTGAGTACTCTTACCAAACTTAATTCGCATTGAATAAGTAATGATTTGTGTCTAAGTAAGGATAGTAATAGAATAGCATTTTATTTTCCCGCATTTTTCTAGCTTTTTTTTTGTGTGCTATTACATAAAACTCAAACATAACTGGTGAAATGAAGGCTGTAGGTACACCTCTGCCTTACTCTTCGAGGAATATAGGCGTGATGTGTGTTTATTTTCAAGGATGGGTCGAAGGACCAAAATTAGGTTTACACGAACCTTGTTTTGAAGGCTGTCTATAGGTTAAAGACATGCTATACGTGCATATTTGTACTAATATTATAATTATGTCGTATCTCTCTATATTTTACTGTGTGTACATAAATAATAAAATAAATATAATATATTCAATAGAAACACAGATACCTTTTTGTTCCAGCTGAGAATGAATAGTTAGGTAGACAAGTAACTGTTCAGTTTGAGGATCGAACTAATTTTGGCAATAGCAGTGAGCTTTGCCAAATTGTGTAGGTACTTGTTACTATGCCAAATTAGGAGCAAATCCGATAACATTATCTAGTCCGGCTGCTCCAAACACATGATGGTTTTGAACTTCATCTACCAATAGGATACTATTGGTAGATTTAAAATGAATTAAATTTAATTATGAAGTATCAGCAGCATTTCGGTCGAAAGACGTTTCCAGCTGGACATAGGCCTCCCACAAAGATTGCCACAGAGGCCGGTCCTTTACTGCCCTTATTCCGTAGATTGTTGGAACCTGCACCAGGTCATCGCTCCATCTTGTAGGAGATCCACGCTACGCATTTAAAGCTTAAATATTTTAGGTTTCTGGGTCAACATAGTCTTAGCATTTTGTGTCTTTACACGCTCCAATGATTCCGGAGTAACCCAAATATGGAGTAGCTAGTATCTGTATTTCATTGGCATAGTTAAAACAAATGGGTATATAAGATTCAAAATTGCCCACAAACCATTTCTGACATTGACAAACGCAATTAATCCGTTGGTATGGGGGGGCACTATGAAAATGGATTAATTGTCCGAATCTTCAAGTTGGATCGATTCGTCATCCCAAGATGTCGACGGATTTAATTAATTCGGCTTTCATTGTCTAAAGACCGGGTTTCGGTTCTGGGTCCGTTTTTGTTCGAGCTAGTGTTACTTTTTGAAACTACTGTACTTATGGAACATTGTGACCCGTTGGGCGTTTGTTTTTTCTTTTTGTAGCTGCTAACTACCATTAACAGATGCCGAATACTGTCACTGTGGCTGAAATTGACTAGATAGCATCATCATCACTATTGACCTACGTTCGTGTATTGTCTTTTGTTATAAAAAATTGATGAAACTCCCTACAAACTTTCTTGTTTTTAATGACTGGAGGAGGCTTGTTCCTTCATATACTTCAGCCACTAGATGAATGAAAAAAGGTAGCAGAATGGAATCAACGTTGAGGGTATGATTCAAAATTATCTGCTAGATAAGGTTTTTTTTTTTTTTTTTAAATAAGGTATTACTGCTGGTGATACTTTATTCACATTACGATCTAGCCTATTCGCTAATAAGTAATTTAAATATAGCCTAAACTGCTAACTAAATATAAAATTAAGAAATCGTCCAATAACGTCTTTCTTATTCACTTTATGTTAAGGGGAAGACACTTAGTTCTCGTGTTCTTTAGTCAGCACTTGCACTACAGTTTAAGTTCACTCACACTGCACTAAACTAACTCAAAAGGTTTTACCCTTTTTAGTCTTCGCACTAATTCAGTGATGTCAAGGAGCTGGATCGCCTCGACATTCACGTGATGATGAAGTCTGTGTTCGTGAGCTTCTGCATATTTTTTTATTACTAAGGCTAGATAAGGTGATAAGAAAAAAAAAAGTTTTTATTGTTTCTCATAAAATTGTTCCACAGCACAAAATTAAGGCAGGCCCGGTAAGGGATTAGGAATGCAGCTCTTGATTTACTAAGATCATACCTAAAAGATAGAAAGGTTAAAGTTCAAATAAACGGCGTTAACTCATTAGGGTCTGAAATGGCAATGGGCGTTCTTCAAGGTTCGATATTGGGTCCATTCCTCTTTTTAGTTTACATTAATGATTTACCCCAATTACTTCAAAATCAACCGAAGATGGTGTTATTTGCTGATGACACATCATTGATCTTTAAAATAGATCGACGATCACAAAATCTTGATGAAGTGAATAACTCTATTCTTCAGGTCCAAGATTGGTTTACGGTAAATAATTTGGTACTAAATGAAAAAAAAACCAAATGTATTAGATCTAAATTACTTATGTTAGAAGTAGCGAATGTGATATCATATTGAACGGAGAAAAACTGGATATTATTAATCAAACGGTTTTCCTAGGAATCACTATAGACGAGAAACTGCAATGGGGACCACATATAACCTCTCTGGCGGGGCGGCTAAGCTCGGCCGCTTATGCTGTTAGAAAGATAAGACAGCTAACAGATATAGAAACCGCGCGTTTGGTTTATTTTAGTTGCTTCCACAGCATTATGTCGTATGGCATTTTACTGTGGGGTCGGGCTGCTGACATTGAGTCCATCTTTATTTTGCAAAAGAGAGCTGTCAGAGCAATTTATAATCTCCGTCGCCGCGAATCTCTTAGGGAACTATTTAAAAGGATTAATATTATGACGGTACCTTGCCAATTCATTTATGAAAATATTATGTATGTAAGGAAAAATCTACATATTTTTAACAAGATAAGCGATAGACATAATTTTAATACTAGAAATAAAGATAAAATAGATCAACCATTTTTCAGATTATCTAAAGTACATACATCTTTTATGGGGTACTGTGTTAAATGTTACAACAAAATACCTTGTGATATATTGAAATTAAATGAGAGAAAATTTAAAACACATATTAAAAGTACACTTTGTAAACAAGCATATTACAAGTTAGAGGATTATATCCAGGACAGGAATGCTTGGAAACATGCTGGTCCAGCTCCATAGGACAATCTAGAGTCTAGATAAAATCAAACTGGTTGCTATTTTTATGGTAAAATCTGTTATTTTTATGATATTGATTTTACATTCTGTGATAACCTATACTCACACACTGACTTATTTTTTTATTTTTTTAGAAAAACATACTTGTATGATGTTTGTAAATATGTGAACACCACGTATCTATCTAATAATTATTTTTCATTGCATAGTTTTTAATTCGTTTTACCTATTATGGTATAGTAATTTTATTCTAGGTGCATCGTCTTCACATATAATCATATAATTAATGTAATCAAACAAAATATTGTAAAACATTTTTAAAAGAGTACCGGTGGAGTTTCTTGCCCATTCTTCTCCATACGAAACTACCTTTTGGAAGGGGCAACTAGAATCAATTCTATTTTTATTTTTTTTTGTAAAGTTTGACGTTCAAAAGTGCCTCTTATGTGCCTATTTGAAATAAATGGTTTGACTTTGACTTAAGTTATAAGGATACTTGTGATGAGGTTACCTCGCAACTTCCCATGGGTTGAGAAGTAAGAAATAACATTATTCAGAGTTTTTTCTCTTATCTACGTCCTCATCTATTATGTCTAGGAATTTATTAATAGAACCTTCACGATAGACTTACCACACCTTAGACAGTCAGCTCCGCTACGAAACTTGCTGACTTGCTAATCGATTCTCTACGGGTATGAGCCATTCTCGTGAATCTCGTGTCGACACGAGACTGTAAGATGTGGATACTGCTGACATACTGATTTGTTGCAAGTCTAACGTTCGAACTAGACAATGAAGTTTAGCTGTTGTGTACCGAGATAATCAAACATGAAGAGCCCGTTATGCAGTTGAAAACTTTAATGATAAGGATTTTTTTATGGATTCGTGGCCGGTTAATGGCAATAGGCTCACCCTTATTACATAGGAGTTAAAAAAAACAATGCTGGCAATATATGGGCGGACTGTAGGTACACCTCTGCCTAACCCTTCAGGGAATACACTACGTGATATTATGTTATGTTAAAATACTAACAAACTGTTCAAGAATAACATATATTTTTTCCACTACCACAAACTATATGGATTTGGCAATTATTTTGTTTAAGACCAGCCTACTTTTATCGTTTACCTCTTGTCAGCGCCTTAATAGTTTTCAGCATCATAAATTTTCTCTTTGTATATAAAATCGATTAATAGTCACAGTTGCACAAGCACTTGCAACTTTTAAACAATATAGCTCCGAAGTCCCCAAATTGGTTCCTGATGTCACCCAGAATTGTTTTCCCCCAAACGCTTGATGTTCCTTTGTCGCCTTCGGAAAATTAATCGAACAAAGTTAATTGGGCGACACTTCCTATTGTTTAAAGTGATATTTTATCATCCGGCGTAATCTTTAGATGTTTTCTTTTGTTTGACAACTTTTTCTTTGGACAAAGACAAATGGCGAGATAGATTGTTTTTAAATTAATTAATTTTATTAGTTTTTGGGGGGGCTTGTGTTTTGTTATTTTGGATTACATTTTGTGTTAATTAAATTATCTTTTAAATAAAATTATAATCAAAAAAAAAACAATCAAATAAAAATAGAGACAGATATTATAACCATAAATTCTCAGACGTCGTAAATCGGTCACCTTTCATATTTGACCTTTCAAAAAAGGTTTTTCGTAAACTTTGTCATTTATAACCTTTACTTTGATAGGTTATAAAAGGCAAAGCTTAGGTAAAATACCTTTACGACAAATCTAACAGTGAACATAACGTTACACCTACACGACAATAACACCGAAATAGTCCTTGTATTTCGGCAATAACTCTCCCAGTGCAAACATTTCTATTTCAATAATATACTGAGCTTGGTATACACAGCGATACAGTAAATTGACCGAGAGGGGCTGCGACGAGCAGATAGTGTAGCACACTACGAAATGGTGCGAGGTATGGAAGGTAAGCGGTTCTAGAATGAAGTAGAAAAGGTATGTATTCGAAAATGTAAACGCCAAGAGGCTCTACTTTGTATTTTTAATATTTTAAAGGTAAAATTGAATCTGCTTTGCTTATCGTGCAAGGCTGAGCGACAAAAACAAGTTTGGTGAATATTGACTGAGAAAAATCATGGCATTTGAAAACCGCTACTACTATATTAGAAAATGGCTAGTATTTAAATGAGTGACTGTAAATTAAAGTTTTAAGTGATTAAAATAATTAATTTACGTTATAGTATTACTAAGTGAGCGACTGACTGCGAGTGACGAGATATCAACAGTACAGCGACTTACAAACATTAATTTGAGTTACTTAAAATACAAAATGAGAAGCTTTTATTTATATTTATAACGTTCAGTTGACCTAATTTTCATATTTACAACCTCATCTAACCCAAATGATTCACCAAGAATAGAGGGAATCTGGCGCTCGGCGGCTGCTTCCGCGGCACGCTCGCTACGCTCGCTCGCCTTCGCGCGTTAATGGTCACTGTTCTAACCTAACCTAACCCAAATGATTCAATAACAGCACCCTCTCTGTATTTCTAGTCGCTCACTTAGTCATTTAGTCAAATGCCTAGAATTTTAATATCTGAGATGTATTAATCACAACCCACATTTAGTTAAAGTTAAGTTATTAAAACAGTATCTCATCATCAGTCGCTAAGTTTTTTTTTTGTCGTTTGTTTTATAATTTACCTTAGAAAATAAGTTCACAAAGAAAAATCACAAGTCATTTTTTGGGTGGGAAATCATCAAATAACTTCTGCCGCTCCGGGCGGAGCGGGAGGGCGTGTCAGACTTTTACTGACTAAAACCCACCCGTGTTCCTTCCGTTGCCTGTGTACCAGGGCCACGATATCCCTTCCGGACAAACTCGCAACCCCGGCAGGCATTGGTCCTATTATACAGTCTATTATATAGCCTATTATACAGTCCTATGTTACAGTATAACGGACTGTCAGTTTGTGCTGACATCTCTTTGAGGCGCGCGTGGAACACAACGCGCCATTGACCCGGGCCTGGTCCTTATCGGACGGCGAGCTACCCATCGCTCACTGTCCGCAGGCCCGCGCCTACGGTGGCCGGAAATCGGCTTGCGACTCCCGACGCCCGGGGCGTCTCCTGCAGCGACTAAGGGCGCGAGGGCGCAAACCTTGTCTCACCCTCACGCGTTCCGCCTCCTCCTTCGCTAGCATAACTGCTTCGCAGAAGGAAGTGACGGCCTCCCATGCACTCTCGCTCCGAACCATGGCCTGAACCAGGGCCGGACGCGAGAGATTGCCACCGCCGATCGCCTCCGTTAGGACACGGCGGTGCTCCGCCCAAGCTGGGCAGACCTCCACCGTATGCTCCACTGTGTCCTCCGGGCGATCCACACAGTGGTGACACCCGGGCGTTTCCTCCCGCTTAATCATAAACAGGAACCTCCCGAAACATCCATGTCCGGTGAGGACCTGCATCAGGCGGAAGGTGAGGACGCTGTGGCGCCTCTCCAGCCACTCCTCAAAGAGAGGACTTATCGCCACAATTGTGGCGTGCCCAAAGCCAACAACAGCTAGTGTAGTTACTTAGTTAATCCTATCTTAAATCACATGAATAATATGAATTGACAAAATTACTATTTATATAAAGTTTCAGATCATTGCGACTCCCGTTACAGGAATTAAATTTTCTAGAAGTAAATAAAAGTAGGGGTAAATGCTTCGTGATTTGATTTGAGACAAACTTAAGTTCTTCTTGCACACAAGATTTGTTTTAGTTATTCAATTGAAATAAAGAAAAAAAGCATATATATTTTATTTGGGACACGCAGCGGAAATACAATAATTATAAAAGAACAGTAAAACTAACAAAATCCTGAAAACATTTTTTTTTTAATTAAAACTAAAAATATAGTGAAAACAAAAAGAAGATCTGTTCGAGGGCAAAAAGGCTGCTATCTCAGCATGATGCTGCAATATTTAAATACACAAATAACTGATATTTCCCCAATTGATGTCTGTATCTTTATTTATAAAAAGTTTACTGAAGTTTATACTTCCAAAATATGCCTTAAAAAATCGTTTTCACGGTTGGTTGGTCACAGATCAACACTGTTGTTGTTTGAACTAACATAATCAGCCTATAATGTTCCCACTGCTGGAACACGGGCCTCCTCTCGGTGAGAGGGAGTGGGCCGTAATCCACCACGCGGGCCCAGTGCGGGTTGGTAGATGTCACATGTCTTCGAATTTTTGGTTCTAGTACATGCCGGTTTCCTCACAATGCTTTCCTTCACCGTTTTGAGAGCAGTGCACAGTGGTGATGAAATAATTTACATAAAGTAAACTGCCTGTCTGGGTTCGAACCTACGACCTACAACTCGTAAGTCATGGCCGTTAACACTGGGCCACCGCTGCTCTTAGCTGCTCATAGCTTAGCTCTATTGTTTGAACTTAAACAAGACATTTCAAATTGGATTGCAGCAAAAAGATATCATGTAATGATTAGATAGACAGTAATACAGGAAATTAACTAGAAAGCTATGCAGCTTTCTAGTAAATTTCCTGTGTAACTGTCTATGTCGTTGTCTGTCTGTATATTTCTGTCTGTGTCTGCCCGTTTATAGCGAAGCCCTTCGAAGTGTAGTACAAGTATTGAAATTCAAGCGGCAAATGCGACTTGATTGGATTAAACGCAATTTCTTGTGATTCACAGCACATCATTTGCAAGATATGTGACTAGTATTATCTTTTACGTTGAGTTATAATACTCAAAAAATACATTATATTTAAACGTAAAACAAAAATTAAAAGCCGCAGAGCGATTGATCCATAGCTACCCTGTATACTGCACTTACGTTCAAAAATCAACTGCTGACATTTATAAAATTAATGAATTGGTATTTGCGTGTATTTAAACGCCATGGAATTTCACGTTTAGGATTCCCAATCTACGCTTCAGGACTGCAACTGAACTAGTTTCGCCTCGTCATTCTTATACACCATATAAAAAAATGGTGTTCAAGTCTATTTGGTCCTTTGTCATTAAAATATTACACTCACAATTTCCAACCAACCAACCAATTCCTGAACCGCTAACCTCTTGAAACTTGTATCGCACAATTTGCGGGTAGTGTAGGATGCGGGCCCTCTGTTACGTTGCGATATAGACGAGCGCTGGCACAGAAATGTAGCTTGCTTCTGATGTAGTATCCGCTTCCTTCATATACCCCTTATGTACCGTGATAAATAATTTTCGAGCTGTCGCATTTGGTTTTCAATTTAAATTACACTACTGTTCATAATGTTCACCCACTTGGTTCGTGTCAATTTTGTGTGATTTATGTTGGGAAGGAAATGTAGACTACATTTCCTTCCCAACATAAATCACACAAAATTATCATCACACTAATCATCACACTAATATTTTAAAGGCGAAAGTTTGTGTGTGTGTGTGTATTATGTTTGTTACTTCTTCACGCTCAAACGGCTGGACCAATTTTGATAAAATTTTGTATGAAGGTAGCTGACACCCTGAATTAAGACATAGGCTACTTTTTATCCCGATATTCCCACGGGATTGAGAGTTACGCGGGTGAAACCGCGGGGCGCAGCTAGTTGTAAAATAAAACTAATAAAAACAGACGACTTAGTTATGCATTTTCCATCATTACTTTGTGCAGGACGGGGTTTTATACCCTCGATGTATTTAACGATAGCCCAGACGAGATGAGTTCAGTCAATAAGGAATAATGTAGTTAATTATATCCGCTTCTTAAGGTAACCACAAAACATTTGAATGAGTAGTGCTAACTTTCTTCAAACGTTATATCGTGGCTTCGTTTATATCTTCTGTTATATAAAAACATACTAAAACAACACGAATGATACACACTAAAATTTACACATGATAAAAGTCACAATATTTCTACGACCATAAACCACAAATACAAATAAAACAGTATGACATTTCACGGTTCCACGATTCTTTCATGATTTCCTATTTTTTATGTTACCCTAATATATTTCATTCCTTCACCAAGATATAATGTGTCTAAAATATAAGAAATCATACATTTTATCTGCTCAAACAAGTGTTGAATTGACGAATGTACGTGAGCCCAATACTGAGGTTGTGTAAAGTATTCTCCAAGCGTTTCGATTAGACTAGGCAGAATTGTGCGCGATTCGCAATTTATATTCTGTCTGCTGCCTGAATTGTTGAGCTATGTTCGATTTTGTTGAGTTTTATCAATAGTATTGGTTTTGGTGAAGATACCTTCACTTTATGTTTGGGTAAGTTTTGGATGAGATAAGGAAAAGCATTGTTTGTTACAATTTCTTGGAATTTTGATTGGACATTGTTTTAATTTAAGTCAAACTTGTGTTTCATCATCGCATCGTTTAAAACATTACCCTCCTTTTAGACTTTGCTTCAATCGGGTAATTAAAATTTATTATTGTGTTTAAGTACCATAATAAACATATGCACTATCTTTTCTAATTTATTTTTATTAGTGGTAAAATTGTTTGTTTGTTTGTAAGAGGCAATTTTGTGTTCTGGAGGGGAGACCGCGAACCGGCTAACAGTAGGTCGCCCTCAGGCTAGGTGGAGCGACGATCTTTGCAGGGTGGCTGGTGGCAGCTGGATGAGAGTTGCCGAGAATCGAGCTGAATGGCGTGCGATTGGAGAGGCCTATGTCCAGCAGGGGACTGCTATGGGCTGATGATGATGGAGAGGTAATCTCTGGAAGTAGTGATCCGACTGCAATATTTTTTTCACCAATAGAAAGCTACTTAATTCCCCAGCGCCATAAGATATGTTTTACGGTGTGGTTGACTTCCAAGTGGATCAAGCCTCGAGCAGAATCTAATCACACTAATATTATATTATAAGGCGAAAGTTTGTGAGTGTGTGTGTGTATGTGTGTGTGTTTGTTACTTCTTCACGCTCTAACAGCTGGACCAAATTTGATAAAATTTTGTACGGAGGTAGCTGACACCTTGAATTAACGATTAAGGCTACTTTTTATGCCGATATTCCCACGCGATCGAGAATTACGCGGGTGAAACCGCGGGGCGCAGCTAGTGTTCAATAAAATTACTGTTTACTATTATTGTAATTCTATCATAACATTAATTCACCAGTCATCAACCATTAATAAAGATCTATGTTCCAATATAATTTACACACATTCAAAGGTCTAACAAGATTGGATACACACTAGCGGTAGTGTAACTACGGAATTGTTTTGTTAAACTTCGTAGTGTTTGTCTACGCGCTACGCCGTAGCAACGTAGCACTGTATTCGTAGCACACATTGATTCCCACTATTATCGCTTATCTAAGCGTAACTAGAATATAGCTGATAGTTAAAAGTTTTGAAACTAGAAAGTTTAAAGTTGATAACCAGGGCTAGAGTTCACAACCATTTAATTTTCCTATCGACGACGGTATAATGGCTTGGATTTTGTAGATTTTATGGTAATAATATTATACCTGTATTTGTTTGCAGTAAAACTAAATTATGATGTCTATCAATAAAAGATACGTATCGTGGTATTGAATCCCTGATATGGTATTGAATTGAAGTATAATCATTCCTTTCAGAAATAATTTTATAGAAGTTATGTTCAGGTTTAAGTCTAGCAGTTTCCAAGCGATGCTATTCCAATATCAATATAATATACAGGGTCAAATTGAATCAAAATCAAATTGAATTGAAATTACATTCATTTGATGAGTTTTTTTTTTTTGGGTTATTCAACAGTGTAGTACCAGCAAGTTTTTTTTTGTAAACACAGACTTGATGGGTGGATAACACGATAAATAAAAATAAACAGATTTTATCTAGCAGCGGTCGTTGACCCCCAAAAAATATTATCAATACTTTTTAATTTTTATTTGTTCGTGTTTAGATATCGATTCCCATCACATCTGTGGATTTTTACTAGCTGATATAATTTTTTGCTAGCTGATATAATTTTTTGCTAGCTGATATAATTTTTTGCTAGCTGATATATATTTTTGCTAGCTGATATATTTTTTTGCTAGCTGATATAATTTGGCTCTGTATAGATTATAATAATTATTTTTCTAAGTTATTATGTTGTTTTAATACATTACGATACAATGTAAAAATTGTTAAATATATAACGATTAACTTTCATTGAATACCAACATGAGTTTTAATTACTTCATAATTTTTTAGCAAAATAAACCACACATTAGTGGTACGATAGCACTACGAAAATCACTTACATAGGCGCTGTCAATGTCATTTTTTTACCACACCGTTAATACACTGTGTAGTTGACTGTAGTTTTTTTCCCACCCATTTTGACCTGGTCTTCACTCCCATTTTTTTCCATTCAAATATATGTGCGACAGATCAAATCTTAAAAAAAAACTTAATTATTTTTTCAACTTTTCTTGCACTCATTTTATCTTTAAATTAAACAAGTGTAAGTCCCCAACATACCGCTTTAAGTAATGGATACAGTGGAACACATCATTAATCTCTTCGAAAGCGGGTAAGTCTGAAATCTGTCAGACCCTATTAAACTTGTGGAGGCTTCGACGGGAGATGTTATATTTATCTTAGTGTTTTTTCAGGAGTCGGGTAATTGAAATCGGGTCGCAAATATTTGGGAATACTAGTTCATTAGTTATGCTGTGGAAGCCACTGAATAGTAAGAGATATCTAAGCTCGATTATTTCATAGCCAATGGCTAATAGTTATCATGTTTTTTGATAATTATCGAGAATATTTCTCATATATTACCGTTGTAGTTGAAAAACACGTTCCCTCATACATTTCAACTGCAAATATAAGTTTGTACGCACAATATTGAGACCATAGACGTCTTATAGGTTTCCCTGTAATATATAAGTAAAGAACAAAATGTTTGTAGGTTCAGAAGTTTCGGAGATAATGGGGGAATGGTTAATTTTCATCTATTTTCTTAAATAATTTTAAAAGTATTTATTTTAAAATTATATCTGAAAAAAAAAAAGAATATCTGAAATTCATCCAACGAGCTCTTTCATTTGAGATTATGTCACACGGTACAGTATGCTAAACGTTTTGTTTTTATTTTCTAATTTGCCCCCCAAAAGTGACGTTACATGTCCGTATTTGGGCCACAGAAATTCATATGTGTACTAAATTTCAACTTAATCGGTTAAGTAGATCGGAGCGAATTGGCTGTGACAGACTGGACAGACAGACAGACCGATACACGAGTGATCCTATAAGGGTTCCGTTTTTTTCTTTTGAAGTATGGGACCCTACAAAGAATTAAAGAAAGAAAATAAATTTACTAGACCCAAGTTAAGGCATACAGAGCATAATCAGCCTATAATGTCCCCCACTGCTGGGACACAGGCTTCCTCTCTTCGAGAGGGAGTGGGCCGTAATCTACCACGCGGGCCCAGTGTGGGTTGGTTGATGTCACATCTCTTCAAACGTTTGGTTCTAGGACATGCCGGTTTCCTCACGATGTTTTCCTTCTTCAAAACCATTTATTTCAAATAGGCACATAAGAGGAACTTTTGAACGTCAAAAATTTCCAAAAAAGAATTGATTCTAGTTTCCCCTTCCAAAAGGTAGTTTCGTATGGAGAAGGATGGGCAAGAAACTCCACCGTTACTCTTTTAAAAATGTTTTACAATATTTTGTTTGAGTACTTTAATTATATGACTATGGGTCGAACCTGTGACTTACAACTCTTAAGTCGCGGTCCACTGCACAACTCAATTGCCACAAAAAAACTTAGAAAGAATATCGTGTATGCTATTAACAAATGACAACATCAAATAATGTACAAATAAATTTAGCTTGAGAGTAGATCTCAGTATGACCCAGGGTGAACTTGTTTCTCACGTAGCTTTATTGATTTTATATGTGACTCCATTAAACATTTTGAATGATGAAGTTTTCCCTAGAGGGTAGACAGTTAGATTAACATACCAGCTGCACAATGTACTTTTATTAAAATTTCATTATAATTATGTCATAATCAAGGTCATGTTCCAGCCATTTGCCAAATTTCATCCAAATCGATTTAGCAGTTTTAGTGTGAAAGCGTAATAAACAAACAAACAAGCTCACTTTCGTATTTATAATGTTAGTTGGGAAGTTGGGATTAGGATGTTAGCAGCAATAACTACACACCAGACCAACTTATAACTTGTCTCATTTATCTTATTGTCTTTTAACTGTTTTCTAACACTATTCTACGTCTTGACAGAAGCTGTACCTCTTGATCTGTATATGGCTGGTACAAAATGTAGCCTCATTTCGTGTAAGAAGCGACGCCGACTCGAGCCGAACGCTTAACGACGCGTTCACTAATTAATAACCGCCCTTTGATATCTGATTCCTCACGGTTGTTCGGTGTGCAAATCCGGCAAAATAGACTTTGTAGTACCCGTTGTATTAGTGTATCATATAAATTAAATAACATTTAGAAATGTTTCATTAACGCAGACAATAGTATCAACATTTATCCGAACTTGATGTCTTGACAACCTTAAAACGGAGGCTGGGATAAATGGGTGCGGAAATCGGAGGACAGGGTATTGTGTGCACAGCCTGGGAGAGGTCTATGTCCAGCAATGGACTGCAAGAGGCTGAGTTGATTGATTAATGTTTTTTTTTTATGTAAAACGCCTCAAAACGGTGAAATACATTGTGAGGAAACCGATATGTCTTAGCACCAAAAATTCGAGGAGGTGACATCTACCAACCCGCACTGGCCGAGCGTGGTAGGTTACAGCCCACTCCCTCTCGAAGAGAGCAGGCCTGTGTCCCAGCAGTGGGAATATTATAGGCAGATTATGCATATGCTAAGTAAATAACATGCTCAGTCTTGCCTAAAAAAAAAAACTAAAGTCACACTTTTCGAACGTCAAAATTACATAAGACAGTCCCCCAAAAACGCTCGCCCTTCACCACTTCCTAGTGCTTTAGCCGGGAAGAAGAAATGGCGCAACGAACTCCCCAGCAGCAATGATGTGTGTGCTGAGTAATTTTTTTTTTTTTTTTAAATATTATTTCTTATGAAATAAGCAGCAGCAGCTTTGTACTAATATTATAATTATGTCGTATCTCTCTGCATTCTACTGTGTATACATAAATAATAAAATAAATAAATATAAACTTTTATATAATAAGTTTCCACACGGCTTGTATTCTATAACATTTAAAATACAGAAAAAAAACAAAAAAACGACTCACCCTACAACTGCGATTATTTAATGTAACCATATTGTTTACGGGCCGTTTACGGCGCTGGATCATTAAGCACGACGTAATTACGGCTTTCAAGTAACAAACGTGTACACTGTAGTACCTTGTGCTGGTGATCAAGCATTAAGTTAGATAAGATTGGTTTGTGCTTAGTTGCTGTGCGAGTTCTTAAGCATATGCAGCCAGTTACTTAGCGTGAGTGAAGTAAAGCCTTGTTTAAATCGTTCTAGTCTTTAGCAGTTGTCACAATTCTAATAAAAGAGTTACTAAACGTGTACAAACTTGACAAACGCCCTCTTACTGTTCTTCGGTATTAAATGAAATTAAGGTATTAGAGCCGTTATGAGGACTAACTGCAATTAAAATTATTTTTCTTTCTTTTTCTTTCTTTTCTTTTCTTTCAATTTATCAGAACTAATAGAAAGACCTAGAACTAGAGACATGTGACGTCCAGCAACACGCTCTGGGACCAAGTGGTAGATTTCAGCTCACTAACTCCCACAGAAAGCTGGCCTGAGTCCCAGCAGATACCCTATCGTTTTAATGTACACTAAATCGGGAAAAACTAAGTACATGAAATAAACTTACAATGGCCCAAAGACTTTGATTTTGCTTTCAATGAAATTGTACAACTCTATGCATACTAGTCCAAGATAATTTGAAGACCGGTATCGGTACACTTTATGTAGTGTAAATGTACATTTAACCGGCTATTAGAACGTGAGATAATTAATTTGGAGCCAGGAGTGTGTGCAGACGGTAATGAGTTCTTCGCTCACAAAGGTGAAGCTGCAGAAGTAAGGTATTTAAAGTTGAAACTATTAATTAGTAGCTTTGACCTGTGACTGTGAGTGAGTTCCTTTATAATATCTATGACTCTGAGATGAAGTTAGAATTAAAGTCTAATATGGGTGACATCGATGAAGGAAAATATCATCGTGAGGAAACCAGGGGGTCTACTTCGAAGATAAATCCGAAGTATCGGCCGTTTCCTGACTACGACTGACTATGGCTGAATACGGCGAAAAAAAAATGACAGTCAAAGACTTAAGTCAAAGTAAAAAACGTGACTTAAGGTGGGTAAGGATTTAAGTCAAATAAGGAAACTTTGGAAATCAAGAAACGGCTGAACATTCGGCCGATACTTCGGGGTGGGCTTATCACACTAATATTATAAAGGCGAAAATTTGTGAGTGTGTTCGTGTGTGTGTGTTTGTTACTACTTCACGCTCAAACGGCTCGACCAATTTAGATACAATTTTGTATGGAGGTAGCTGACACCCTGGATTAACATATAGACTACTTTTTATCCCGATATTTCCACGAGATAGAGACTTACGCTGGTGAAACCGCGGGGTGCAGCTAGTAATAATTAATATAAGTCTAAAACCGCCAACCCAACTTGAGCAAGTGCGGTGATCAATGCTCGAGTATTTTCTTTATGAAAAGAGGCTTTTTTAATGGGACAAAAATGGGGTGGTATTCTTATGACTGTGTTTTAACATTCATGGGATAAATTCATTCATGTCTACGGTGTTTTCCAATATTTGCAAAAAGTAGTTCAAAATCATCATCATTTCAGCCGGAAGACGTTCACTGCTGGACATATACCTCCCCCAAGCGTCGCCACATCGACCGATCTTCAGCTTGCCTTGCATCCAGTGGTTTTCTCAGCAGGAAAATGCACGAGGATGCTCAGTACCTAGTAGTTCGAAATCTGCATATTTTGTGCTCGGCTAAAAGCATTATGCTCGTCCTTATTATATAAAAACAAGGCAATGTCATGTACAGGGAGATCAGTAATAAACGGATTACCTAGAAATGGATTATAAAAGTACCTAATTATGGCAAAAAAAATACATTAAAATAAATAAAGCAATAAGGTGTGTACTTTAAGTTAAATTCTTGTACGCTATGGCCAGAAATTGACAAATTTTATCAGTTTTTTGTTACTAGAATATGTTACACTAATAGATAACATATAATATGGGGATATTAGGGGATGGATAGGTTGTATAACTAGCTAGCTATTATACCTACATTTATACAAAATAATTAACTGTATTTTTTTTAACGTCCGTACCTTCTTTTATAATTATGCCATTTCAAGGTTACCGGGCACCCTGTATATATCTGCTACCCTTTTGGGGATATATGGATTATGTTACGTTTGTTATGTTACGTCTCATCACACTTCACACTAATATTATAAAGGCGAAAGTTTGTGAGTGTGTGTCTGTGTGTATGTTTGTTACTTCTTCACGCTCATACGGCAGGACCCATTTTGATAAAATTTTGTATGGAGGTAGATGACACCCTGGATTGAGACATAGGCTACTTTTTATCCCGATATTCCCACGGGATCGAGACTTACGCGGGTGAAACCGCGAGGCGCAGTTAGTACTTTATATGAATGAAAAATAAAAGCAAAATCACATCGAACGTGCTACACGCAGTGTGTGTGCTCTAGCGTAAAAATAGGTTAAGTTTTTTAACCTACAGCCGGCGTAAACTGTTTGTTCCACATACAAAAATACAGTCACGCCTTTTGCTATGTGGATGGGCTGAAACTATAAACGTCACAAGAGGGGCTAAACAAGTTGCAATCGCTTTCAAAGCGTTTCGTATTCCTACAACAACTTGCAACAGCATTCTAATTGCGTAACACATTTTAAATCACAATCCGAGAGTTTTGAATAATATTGCTAATCCATTGCTTCATAGGTTTAAAAAACTCGTCTGCTCAACAACTTAAATAACGCAATGGACGTGGGTGAACTGTCAAAATGAAACCCATTTCGAACAGTTGTTATTTTATGTGAGAAGAAGAAGAAGAAAAGAAAGTGAAGAAGAAGAATAAGAGAAAAAGAAAGAGAATGGAAAAGTGTCTTGACGCTGTGTGAGCATGCGTGATCCATCACAGCCCGTTCGATGTCCACCGCGCACGGGATGGATGGACATGAAGTATTTTTTTTGCTCCGTTGGTGTAATTGCTGTATGGCGTTCCAGTAGGAGGATCACATCACTTCACACTAATATTATAAAGGCGAAAGTTTGTGAGTGTGTGTGTATGTTTGTTACTTCTTCACGCTCTAACGGCCGGACCAATTTTGTATGGAGGTAGCTGACACCCTGGATTAAGACATAGGCTACTTTTTATCCCGATATTCCCACGGGATCGAGACACGCGGGTGAAATCGCGGGGCTCAGCTAGTAAATAAATAAATGTGTTACGCAATTAGCCTGTATTATTGATATCTTAACTAATATTATAAAACGGCTAACGGATCTGAATAAAATTTGGCACACAGGTAGACCATGATCAGGATTAGGACATATGATACTTTTATCCCGATCTATGGGATCGAGACTTATGTAAAACCGCAGGGCGCAACTAGTTTATAATATATTTATAATATAAATCCTGTTGCTAGTCGTTCTCTGCTTTTCGGTAGCTCATGTTAATCCAATACATTCTTTATTTTTCCAACATCGTTATGGCTGATAGAAATTTTGTCCTTTTTGGCCTGCTTCTTGCCCTTACTATGTTCAATGTTCATAATATTATCTGCTCTTATACGTGGCGTATATATTAGGGACACTTATGTTTGGCAATCAGGCTTTACGTAATATACTTTGCTTGCTCCTATATAAAATTGCAGATCCACCAAAAGCCTTAATCTTATAACATTTTTCCGATATACTTAACTTATACAATTCGTCACTAATAACAAAAACGAAAAAAGAAAAATCTCCCACACGTTAGTCTAACTATAATCCTGAAACATATTTCCAACACTCCCAAAATTCGGGTTAAAAGCATCGCACACCCCCGCCCCCGCATCATGCACCGCTTATCCCCTCCAACCCCCCCCCCGCATTAGCATAAGAATATGAGCTGCTACGTCATTTTTCTCGAACAGTTTTCGTTGTGACACCATCATTCAACGTCTGGTGGTTTAAGGGGGAAGGGGGTTACATTTAAGTGGTTAGTTGAGGGTTAGGTTGCAAATTGGCAGCGATTGATGAATTGGTAGCAGGTGGTAACAGTGCCAGAGCACTTAACCCATTGTAATGAACAATAAAGAGAATATAAATAAGGAGAACGACTTTATGATCAATCGGTTTTCTTACACTTCATAAAATAAAATTTGGTGAAGCCACAACCAGGTTGATATTTAAACTGATTACCAGCTTATTTTGAGGTTTTTAGAAAACCATTTAAACAAAGCCAGCACAAGATATCTACGGTAAAAATATTATGAAGAAATGGGCGGATTATCTATCATATCTAGCATTGAGATCTTTTAGCAGTAATCAAGGATTTCCTATGGAACCTATTTATTTTTTCAGATGTAATAACTATTATACGGACGAACAATAGTCGATGTATAATCGTAAACGAAACAAAAAGAGTATGTAAAGAGGTAAGAGTATGTAAGGAGGTGGCGCTCTATAGTTTCTGCCTACCCCCATGCGAAGAGCTAAGCTGAGTTAGCTTGAGTTTCAATTAACTCAGCCTATCGCAGTCCAGTGTTGGACATAGGCCTCTCCCAGGCTGCGCCACAACACCCTGTCCTCCGCCTTCCGCATCCAGTCTGACCCCAGCCACCTTCTTAAGGTCGTTGGTTCATCTAGCTGGGGGATGTCCCACACTACGCTTGAGCTTAAGTTTGCTTGGCTTGAGCTTAAGCTATATTTATGAGGCATTCCACTAAGAGCACTGATTTCAACAGCACTTGACCGAACCGCACCTGAGCACTTCCACTAACGGCACTGAAACAAAATTTTGATGAGTGCGGTTCGGTGGAACAGTTTATTAATATTATTTTCAGTCCCCGAACGGCACCTATGTAAAATATTTTTTTAGTGATGGCGTGTATTTTTTTGTTCAAGACATAAGCAAACAAAACATATCGATACATGTATCCAGTAGAAAATTATACAACCAATAAAAACAAAACAATAATACCAACTACAAATAATAACAACTAAAGATTCAAAACAATAGCCGTCTATCTATGTATAAGCAAAATAAAAAAAAATTACACATTCATATCATAACATCACAAGTCAAAGCCACTTATAAATTTCCTGAAGAGACGTCTTTCGATAGACAATAAGCATGAGAACAGGAATCAATTCCGCCAAAGATTTGTTTCGCAATAGCTATCAGAATCGAAAGCGGATCATAATATGAAATTGATTGAACACTGATAGGAAATGCTATGGTATGGAGTTTGCTAGGAAACAATAGTTTAGAATCAGTGAAATAATGTTAGTTTTATTTATTGAATGGAAATAATAATAGGCGGCTCATGGATAAATAAGATTAAGCTACGCTTGGTTGAAGATTAAGCTACGCTTGTCGCGGTTGGTTCCCGGATGGGTGACCATCCATTACATATCAAGACCCCTCCGTGCCTCGAAAAGCATATATTAAGCCGTTGGTCCCGGCTGTCATGTCGGCTAAATAATAACAGCCACGCGGGTCCATCTTCAAGCTTAAGCAATGCTTGCCGAGGTCGCTCCGTGAATGGTGACCATCCATTATAATATACCAAAACCTCTCCAAGCCTCGGAAAGCACGCTAAGCCGTTGGTCCCGGCTGTCATTTGGCAGCCGTTACGGGTAGTCAGAAGCCCAAAAAGTCAAGTGACAATCGGTCTTACCAGGGGGTATCGTGTTATTTAGGGTTGTGGAGGTCAGATAGGCAGTCGCTCCATGTAAAATAATAGTATTTAGCCGCATCCGGTTAGACTGGAAGCCAAACCCAACATAATTGGGAAAAGCTAGGCAGATTAAATGGAAATAAAAAATATGTAGGGAGAGTTAAGACATAAGTATTGAAACAAAAATGTATCCGTATCTTTGTATGCTTATGTCACTGATGGCTAGAGTAATGATTAACTACGATAATATGGCCCGCCCCTCCAAAACGTTTGAAAGTATTGTGCGTAATGAGACGGCCGACGAAACAAAAACAAATCACGGATTTGTTGCTCGACTAGTGGCGTCATTATTATTAGTATGGCGCTGCACTGACGTACTCTATGAAAACGACACGTGCGTTGTCTTGCGCGATCGGCTAGTTATGATTAGTTAACTAACAAATCTGGTAATAAGTGAGATATTACGAGTACTTACAACTACATACAAACTCTTTCGTAAGGATGTGACTACACACATTGAAACAGTAATTTGGAGGGGCGAGCCATGTTATCGTAGTTTATCTCTACCAGCCTATTACTGTCTCACTGCACGGCAAATGCCTCTTCTCACACAGAGAAGGTACGAGCATTGATCACCACGCTTGCTCAAGACGGATTGGCGATTATAGACTCTATTAACTATAGATATAGGTTTCCTCACGATGTTTTTCCTTCACCGTCAGTAATGTCCATGATAACACAGAAAGTACATAAGAATTGAAAAGTCACATTGGTACTTGCCCGGATTTGAATCCATAACCTTGTGCAAAAGAGGCGAGCCTTTAACCACTGGGCCATCACGACAACCATTTGACAAGAACGAAAAGAGCCAATAATAAAGATTAATAATCAACAGTTAAAAAATTAATAATTCATAGTTAAATATTAATAATTCATAGTTAATCATTCATCGTTAAAGATTAATAATTAATAGTTAGAAATCACTTTAGGCTGTTGAATATTCATAATATTTGGTAGTGAACAAGACAATTTCAATATCTCCGGAAATATTACTTTTAAATTTACTTTTAAACAATTTTAAAATACTCAACGCAATATCTTAAAAAGATACTAGACAACGCAAAATCACAAGTAGATATGCCTACAGGTTCCTGTCATAATTTATCATAGTGAGATGTTCTGAAAAGGAGGCTTTGTTTGTAATATCATCCCTCCTTGACGGCTTTTCACTAAACATTCCCTCAGTCTAACAGGTACCACAAAAATTTTAGTGAAACTTGAGGAACCGAGAAGGTAATGAATTATTCATGTTCTTATCTGAATTATTATGTACAAGCGTATGTACTGATGTGATTTTACACAGATGTGACAAGCAGAGCTCGGGTGTTCTCCATCGTGGGACCATATGGCTGTATTAGAATGTGCGAGCACGCGTGTAATTATGCATAGAGAAAAGTGATAGTCTATTAGAAACAATGAGGTAGTATTTTCACGAATATTTTTGTAATGGATGCGTTATATTATTAATCTCCTTTGCTGTAAAATGTACTTTATTTTATAGATGTTGTCTACAGGTATTAATAGATAGTTGCAGAACCTTTGGCATTATTAAACTGGACATAGGTAGTAATAAATCTTTTGTATTACAAAAAATATTGTTTTTAAGAAAACTTTCATGTAATTTTACACGAATATTTCATGATATTCTGAGGATTGAGTGCCCTATTAATGCAGGGAACACATAACCTTAAGTGAACACACCGTGCTCACCAATTATTTATGATGCATTTACAATTAAAATCCTACGAAAAATGCAAGTAGTGTGTGGTAATCGCATTGACACCGAAAAACCTAATCTTTATAACCTTATTAATTTCACAAATGCCTATGTCTGCATGAGACACGCGTCTCAACTTGCATCCCGTACGTCCCCACATTTTAGCACCGAAATATGGTTACGATGCAAATGAAGTCTCAATGTTTTTTGCAAAAGAACAGTAATGTTACAGCGAGCTTACATTTATGTAAATTGTGGTCGGAGCTGCTTTTTTTGTTTATTAATATGAAAATGTCTTTAGTGGAGCAGTAAAAAAGACTCTTTGTAGAAATGCGCCGACTTTGTGTCGCATTAGTTTTGTCACAATTTTACCGTGTTAGATGGAATTGTAGAATGCTGGCTAATTCAAAAATTAAGGTGATTTCTTATGGATATGGTTTGGAATTTCTCAGACACTTAAGAAAAAAATGTTTATTGTACTAGTAAAAAAATAATAGGCCCGTTTTGACATTTTACTTGAATCGATTTATCGTGAGCATCGAGTCGTATGGTTACTTCACTAGTTACGTCGCGATTGACGATCGCCACGTAACTAGTGAAGTAACCATACGACTCGGTACTCGATTCAAGTTAAATGTCTAAACGAGCCTATTATTTTTTGACTACTATACCAACTACACTTTGGTGCAACTAAATAGTGCTCTACTGTCAATTTAAAATAAAGTGGTCATCGTATTAGTGGTTCAGCAGCTTCAATATAACCAGGATTGCACCGGAATATAGCAATTTGTCGTGGACGTGGTACGACAGCGGCTACCCTGACCTCATCTGTCATCAGAGGACAGCCGCCACGCAACCAGCAATGTGATGCTCTGCTAGAGTGACTGACACCAACTAGTATCGCTCTTATCCGACCTCTTCGGTTCCAGTAACTTCGTGCCAAAACTAGGCGGCGCCACATGCTGCGCCTTCATAATATTCAGTATTACATCATCAATAAATTATCAACGATGATTTACTATCTCAAATATTATAACATCTATTTGTCTTCCCAAATTACGTTTTCACCATACGCTACGAAGCACAGATAAATTATTTAAATGCAAAACTATCGCTGCGTCAACGGAATATATTTTTTAGACTCAATAATGTGCCGTCGACGTCTACTCTAGACGTATGTTCAGTGCAGACACAAAATTTATATGTATGTATGTATCTATTTATTAGTATATATTTTTGTTTTTCGAGTTATCTATGCCCTATGTTGCACCTACCATATTTTGACAAGGTTGACTGGTGGAAAATGCCTCAGGCATTAAGTCCCCCTTTGTACAGTATTTTTTTTTACTCGTGCATTGCAAACCAAGTATATATATATATAAATTATAATTTATAAATTGCTTCTTACTTTAATTAAGGCGATGTGTTTTTTGTTTTTTTGCTCACACCATTATTATTATAAGTCTATATCTGAGAATTTGTAATTGACTTTCTGGTGACTAGGTATGGTTTCCTTTTGTTATCTGTTTTTATTAGCTGTAAGTCCTCCATGTTCTAAATAAATAAATAAAGTTTTAATAAATAAATAAATAAAGTATGTGCAGACGAGTTTCTAAAACCTTTATCAGTTTACAAATTCTTTCTTTTGTCAAGTCATCATTATACGCCTGCGCTTATCCCAATTTACTTGGGGTAGGCGAAACATATATTCTTTCTTCCACACTTCTCTATTAGTCGTCACTTCGGTAGTCAGACTTTTTTTTATCAAGTCAGGACATAAAATAATTTTTAATGTACTTATGTGACGCGCATATGCAAGAGCATAGAAAACTGGACATTAATCACTTAAAAACAAAGCTCAAAATTGCACAAACCTTTAGCCAACGTCTGGTTGTCATCAACCCAAAAACCTTTTGAACTGGCCTAAAACCTTTATAAAACCTAAATCAAAATGTTTTGTTTAATTGTCCAGTTTCCTATTTTTACTTATCCACATATTATGTAAAATACTGAGTCGGTAAAGCACTAAAGCAGATGGTATCGTGTGCGGAGCTAAAAATAGACCGAAAGTTGATGGACGTATTTTTCCTTTGATTGTACCTACTAGACTGTAACTATAAGTTTCATCCCACTCCACAATGTACCCACTTAAAACGAACAAGAATAATTCCAACTTGATACATGAAACTAAAAGAACATTCTCTCATATTATTTTTCATCTATTCAACGTAATTTTATTTTAAACTCCGTCGTAGTAACATTAAACATACAATGTAAGAGATTCGTTTAAAATGACGTCATTTCTAAAACAGTGCGCACACTAGATTTAAAAATTGTTTTGTCTGCCGTGGATAAAACTACTGTTTCATCTTGTGTCAACAGAAATAGTAGATTCAGTTCTTACGCCAAGTCCTAACAAAAAGCGATCGTCGTGCGAATACGCGATCATTGCGTAACTTTTTGTTCGAAAACCTGAAGCCGCCCTCTGTCGGCCCGACCACGGGTTCCAGACATATGAACACGACGATCGCGTATTCATGCGACGATCTCTTTTGGTTAAGACACGGTCCTAGATGTTTATTAAGTGTCTTAACATATTTGCCGAAATCACGCCTGCAATGATTTTCAAATTACCTTTCCTATGACCCATCAGGGCGAAATTATGCGGCGTCATTACCGTAGAATACGTAAGCTGCAGAATTTAGCTTAGTTATTCGTTAAATTATTATTTTTTGTTTTTTTTTTGAAAAATATACTTTTACGATGTTTGTAAATATGTGAGCACCATGTATCTATCTCATAATTAAGTTATTTTTCATTGCTTAGTTTTTAATTCTTTTTACCTATTGTGGTATAGTAATTTTATTCTAGGTGCATCGTCTTCACATATAATCATATAATTAATGTACTCAAACAAAATATTGTAAAACATTTTTAAAAGAGTAACGGTGGAGTTTCTTGCCCATTCTTCTCCATACGAAACTACCTTTTGGAAGGGGCAACTAGAATAAATTCTATTTTTTTGTAAATTTTGTCGTTCAAAAGTGCCTCTTATGTGCCTATTTGAAATAAATAATTTGACTTTGACTTCATCTAACGTATTATAGTTGCTCCAACATTCGATATGTACGTCAAAGTTTTCACTATCCGCGATTACTCTAACAGCAGTAAAATAGTTAGTAGCTGTAATTACTGCGATTTAAACTTTGAAGCTGATCTACATGACATGTATGATCGCTCGATATGGTACTCCTGTTAAGGCAGATTTATCTAATCTGCCTTAACAGGTACTGATTACTTACTAGCTAGTCATTTTGAGCTGTACATTAAAATTAGAGATGCTGAAATGATCATAATATAAAACAAGGTTTTTTATATAGACATTGTTAGACATGATGAGGAGAGAGGAAACTCGTATGTCTTAAAGAATGATGCAGAATATAAATGTTTATGATGGAGAGGGAGAGGAAGGCCAAAGAAAAGATGGATGGATTCTGTGAGGGATGATATGAAAGAGAAGGCAGTGAATGATAACATGACGGTTGACTAGGGAGAATAGAAGAAGAAAACGTATTAGATCGACCCCAAGTGAGTGCTCGTTTACGGAGACGCGGGGCGTCGCGCGTCGCGTGCAGTGTGGCGTCTCTTTCCTCTCTTTTTTCTGTTTACAGAGAGGCGGTGCGTCTAGCGGCCCGCGTCATCACACGCTTAAACACAAACATATGGCAATGTACGATGTTGTTAATGGAGACGCGGGGCGTGAAGAGTAGCGGTGTCCGCCACTGCGGCTGCGGCGGAACTTCTAGCGTGCAGCGTAGTGGGTATCGCCGTATGCTCGTACTGGGGCGTGCAACGTCGCGGGTGTTGTTACGTTTTACCCTGAACGGAGAATTACAGAAATGCAACGCCGCATGCGCCGCTGCGATAAACGTCGCGTGCGAAGCAGCGCGGCGGTGCCATCCGCGTGCTCCGCCTGCATTTCAAGCAAATGCGTGTAAAATTGCTTCTCCGTTAACGCTCTAATACAACGCCATATGTTTCAATTTAGTGCGGGCTGGACCGCCCAACGCAACGCGCGACCCCCAGCGTCTCCGTAAATAAGGCCTAAAATGAGACAGGGGCAAGAAGACATTGGTTTAAACCATCAAGCCAGTTTTTAAAGTGAAAACTTCTTAAGGCGCGTTGAGCACTTTTTACAACAAAAATCATGAAACTCGCGTCATCGTCACCGAACGCTTTCAATGAGCTATATGTAGGTATACTGTGTATATAATTTGCGTACTTTTTAGTTGAACAAAAATCATGGAACTCATCGTCACCGAACGCTAGTTTTCTCTTCTATCAACAGTCCCCAAAGAATGCCCCGCATGTTTTTTTTTTAAATCAGAACCTTTTAAAGATTGAAATACAGTTTTTATCAAAATTGACAACTTGGTCCGGTAGTAGGTAGGTAGGTTGTCGGGTTTATATTACGAATTAAGAACCTTACCTAAGTCGGAATAAAGTTTGAAATACCAAAACTGGCTCAAAGGTGTGGGGCTCAGGCTAAATAAAGTAAAGTTAGATCTTGATTTATAATAAGATGGAATAAGGTTAATACTATAGTTTTTCAAATGATGATACTAGTCATATAATAAATAAATAAAAATGAAATGCTGTTCATTGGTACGTGCATTACTTGAACGGCTGAACCAAATTGGTTAATTTTCTTTTTTAAATGTTCGTTATAGTTCGAATAAGGTTTTTAACGAAAGAAAAATTTGAAGAGTTGCCCGGAAAATTGGAAAATTCGGGAAAAAATTAAAATGAGTTTTCTATTAATTATTGAAATTTGTCCTCTTGGCTGTCGCGCCCGTCCGACGGAACAGTCAAATTAGATAAAATGCCTTGTAATCTTAGGTTTTAATGAAAGCCTTGATTTGAAATCTGTTGTAGGTTTCAAAGAGTATTTAATATCCTGTAAGAAACATTAACACATAAATCAGTCATTAAATAAGAAAAATGTTCATACTGATGTATAATATGTACATGTAAAATAATATTATTCGCTGATATCCAAGCTTTTATAATGTAAATACCTCTTAGGTAAATACGTAAAAGTATGGATATTAGCTAAATTCAAACATTTTAATTTTCAATTGGACTTTTCTCTTTTTTTGCTTTAATAATCTGTAAAGAACGTTTTAGTGTATTATGATTCGGAAGCTAATTTTCAACAAAATATGTGAATAGTATTTTCCCTCATCATTCTTCAATTTAAATAACAAAACATGACAACAAATTTTTCTAACGTGAGATAACTGTTACAATTACAAAAAATATAGAATTTATATATTCTTTTGTGTTACCTTGTCTCATGAATTTCATGAATACAATCTAAAGAAGAGCTCCCATGTAATTTACCTGAAACAAACAGTAATATTATTAAAATATTATAATTAATTCTTTTGTAACAAAGTAATCTTATTATGATAAGTTCCGAAATTCATGTAAATAAAAATAATATTTGAATTTGTTACTCAAGTAAGAGAAATGATCGAAAACAATAATTATAATAATGATACTAAAGTTCTTACACTTGAATAATTTAAGTTATTATTTATTTAATGCGATTGAGGGACAAAGAGAATTGTGTTCGTTTACTTAAGAGGATTAGCTCTCAGACAGTTTTTCACGCTATGTTGGATAGACAAACACTAGGTTATGATTATTATGATTCTTTTCTCTCCCTCCTCTGATTCTTTCTCTTCCCTTGTTTATTATACTTGTACACATTATTATTATTTTTCTTCCGTTTAAAATACATTTTTAAATATTTCTTAAAAAATATATAAAAAACATTTATAAAATATAATAAAATTGTGGTCTGCCAGTGTCGAGAGCAGGGTCCAAGCTACCGGTGGTTAGAGTGCCAGAAGCAGGAACCTCTTTACAATGCGAGCCGAAATGAGGAGTACTGCCTTCTGAATCAGGCCGTTGATGCAACCGCCTAAAGGCTTTTACAGACTCACGCGATATCGCGGAAGCGACAGGCACCGACAAAGAAACTGTCCTACTAGTATAGCGTCGCGCCCGCGATATCGCGTGTTTCTGTAAGAGCCTTAACGAGTCCCTCGAGAAATGATGGTCGAGGCTTTCGGCCATCAAGCCATTGGCCGTTATGACAATCGGCACAATAACAGCCGAGCTCACATTCCACAACCTTGTGTGATAAGAAGAGATATTTTATTTGTTTCTCTTTCTCATCTTTCACGAGGTTCTCGTCATGTGGAATGGTGGTCATTGCGCGGCGCGCTAATCGATCTATCACCACTATATCAGGCTTATTGGCGACAATAGTGCTGTCAGTAATGATAGACCGATCCCAGTACAACGTGACATGGCCATTTTGAAGAACAGGGTCGGGCACATACTTGTAACACGGTACCTCAGAGTCCACAAGTTTATAATTACTTCAAAGCAAGTTTCTGATGAATACTCCTGGCCACTTGGTTATGCCTGTGAAAGTAGCCAGACGAGAACAACCAGAGATAATAGTACATATTACTATTATTATTTTAAGACTTAGCTTTTAAATGACGTAAATATTATCTTATGAATTAAAATATAAATGACAATACTCATGAGGTAGCACTAGGTCGATAACTATTTTTTTTTTTTTTTTTGGAAATTTTCATCGCTCTGGGTGGAGCGAGAGGACGTGTCAGAATTTTACTGACTAAAACCAACACGTGTTTCTTCAGTTGCCTTTGTGCCAGGGCCACGATATCCCTTTCAGATTCTTTCAATTTCCATTTCTCCTTCAAAACAATGAAAGCGATATAATGCTCTTTCCTCAGTAATTTGTGCTATAATTAAGTTCTAGATTGGTTGCTATCGAGGCTTTTGACTGCCTCGTTGGTCTAGTTCGCAAGCGCTACTCTTGAGCACAAGGTCTTGGGTTTGATTAGGTTTTTCTATTGGCAATTTCTCAGCAGCAACCCGAAGTTTGGATTTGTCCCCGGTTCATGGCAATAGACTCGCCCCCTATTACATGAGTCTGAAACATAACTGGCGAAATGTAGGTGCACTATAGGTACACCTCTGCCTAACTCTTCGGGTAATACGGGCGCGAAGATGTTAAGAATCTTATTTTCTCAAAAAAAAAAAAAAAAACAAATCAAAATTTATTTATAAAGATAACAAAGATCCATAATGTTAGTAATACCTTAAACCTTATAGCTAGTAAGCAAAGTAATATTATTATTATAAGAGTTTGAAGTACTTTGCACAGAAGATGACCAAGCAAGGTACTCGTACAATTTTCTCACCTGGCCATCCTCTCCACAAAATGCCTCAAAATGGGATAATAGAAACTCTCTGACACTGTTTTCAGAATGCTGTTGCTAATGGCCCGTGTTCTAGTTACTAACGGCCAATCATTTTATGACCAACAATGTTTGGGCTCAGTAATCGGACAATAAACTATCGTTTATATTCAGATCAGGAAATAGATCAGCAGCTCACTATTTCCAACAAGATTTCGTACAAAATGTCCAATCCGTCGAGCTAAAACCACCGTAGCCTTCCTAGCTATAGGTTTAACACATCGCGGCCGACAGATCAACCGGTTCGACGGCCGTATTACCCTGAAGCGCCGGTAATACCGGATAGCCGGTTAAACTACCGGATCACTTTATCGATAGCTTCAGTTTTGGATTAGTTGGGTATATTACGTGCTAATTTACTGGTGGTAGGGGAGAGCTTGTGAGCCCAGCTTTGTTGCAGGCAGTATAGTATATACGAGTATGTAGGTTATATATATACTATATATATATAACCTACATATATACTATACTGCCTGTAAGTATATATGTAGGATCCCCTCATCCCCATCCCCATCCCCTTTAACCAACTACGTAGGTGGCTACAGGAGTTCACCCACACACAAGCGGAGAACTGGTGGACCTCGACACCGGGCTGCAGGCAATCTAGGGAAGCCATGCCATCCTTAGATGGTAGACTAACCAGGCGTTTGCTACGCCTGGACAGGAACGGTCTGCGTCTGGTGACGGGGACCATAACGGGACACTGTTCACTAAACAAACACTTACACATAATAGGCATAACGGACAGCCCTCTGTGCAGGGCGTGCATGGAGGCTGAAGAAACCGTTGCGCATGTGCTCTTTGACTGCACAGGCGTCACCCAGATCAGAACAGAAACCCTCGGGTCACCCAGATCCTTCACAGATATCCTATGCAGACTAGAAGACCTAATCAGCTTCTGGAGGGAGGTGGGCTGGTTGGAATAAACCACTGACGGCCGCCATGGCCCACGCAGAATGGTCCACATGATGGACTAAGTGCGGAAACCATACCCTCTAACATAGAACATAGTATATTTATGTAGGTTTATACTAGGTAAAGTAATACCGTACTAATCATCACTCGATACGAGCTGTATCGGTGCTTGAACAAAATATGAGCATTTTTTATGATTTTAGGCGTGTGGAAACGTTAAAGAACAAGACAGATTAGATTAAAAACATCAAAAAGATAATGAAAATCTCAATTTGCAATTATGGAATAAAATTGTAAAAACAACCTTAAAAATCAAAATCAAAATATTTTATTCCACATAAAACCTACATGGGCAATTATGAAACGTCAGAAGCTTTCTAATTACAGTGTTAATAGATATGGGAGGGCAGTGTAGGCCTGTCAACAAGTATCAACTTAGAAAATGGTCAGCAAATCTACTGTCTACAAGGCCTACATTCCTAAAACGTTCTCACATTCACAAAATATAAATTAATCTATAAATAAATAAAATAGTAAAAATAAAAACCAACTTAAACCAAATGAAATGAATGCCATTACATGATTGCCTTATAAAAAAACATTTCTTGAAATTAACAAAATAAGCCACCCACTTTTACAAAATAAAACGCGAGGAAGCTTTAACAGTCAAATAAAAATAATCCACTTTCATAACAACATTATCACAGACGAACAGTCCAGCAAACAGCTGCAGATTTTACAAAGGCATTCAAAACGCCTCGAGAATAAATCGAGAAACACGTTGCCTACGCGTCAGCTTGGCATGAAATCCGCGCGACAGCCGTTTTCCCTACACATCTGTTTTAAAACCTTTTAGCACACCGTTAGATAAGAAGCGATGAGCAAACAAAATATTAATAAAGTAGAAATTGTGAGGGTGTATTTACATCATAACACTGATTAAGGACTAATGTTTATCACTATAGGGCTGGGAAAACTCAAGCACGTAAAATTTTGAAAATAGGAAAACATTCGTTCAAAGCTTATAGGTCAATCTGCCTTCCCAATTATGGTAGGGTCAGCTTCCAGTTTAACCGGATGCAGCTGAATACCAGTATTTTACATAGTGCCTATCTGACCTCCATAACCCAGTAACTGGGTAACACGTTACCCCTTGGTAAGACTGGTTGTCAGAGTTTCGGGCTTCTGACGACTCCTAATGACTATAACAGATCCACGAATAACAGCCGGGACCAACGGTTTAACATGCTTTCCGAGGCACGGAGGAGTTTCGATATGGAAAGATGGTCACCCATCCACGTACCAACCCCGGAAAGCGTAACTTAACCTAATGGATCGACCCGTGCGATTGTTATTACTTAATAATAGGCTTCTCCATGTGTTACTAATACTTTGATAATATTCGCATTGCATTATTACATTGTTTTTTTTGGTAACACGATTTGAGCACGGTTGAGCAATATACTTACATGAAGTTCACAGCTATATAACGCACTGTTTCCCATCAATCACTCAAAAATTGTCTCCATCCGAAGATTCATTCGATTACATCCGTTCAAAAACGCTCGGCGTCACATCGCACGTCGAAGAGTGTGGACGTACCCTAAGAATTATGTCTGATGCTACGTCTGAAGTATGAATACTTTTATTATATTTAACTGAAGAACGGAGATGGAGGAAAATCCCTTCAGCGGGGATTACTTATCCTTAGAATGCGAATTGAGACGAATCCCCGGCATCAGATAGTTCGAATATGAACGGTATTTTATTATACGTTTTGTTTTAGAAATAAGAAAGAAAGTACGTTTATTTACGATAAACATGACACATAGAAAGAATACAAAAACGAACAAGTTGCGGGAAAATATGCGTCACATCCAAGCTAAACGGTCATCGCTCAGCATAATGCTGCAACACTATGCGAGACAGAGCCGCAGCGCTGGTTTTCAGCGACAGCCGGCGTTGAAGTATTGACGATAACCGGTTCACCATACAATGAGATATAAATAAGACATAAACAATAAAGTAAAGACACAATACTTACTTAACTCTAAATGATTCTAATTTTAGTAATGATTCTAATTTTAATCGGGGTTTTGAACGTTTATCCGAAGGCAATTAGGCTAAGAGCAGGCAGTCTAAATCAAAGGAGAGGTCAAAATTGCTATAATATTCTGACGATTTTTAAACGCTAATGTGATGTACCTTATTAGAAAGCTTATTTATTATGCTACTCGATTATAGTTAAATCTAATTTTTTCAGGCGCCTGTTTTTGTGAAAAAGTGAAAAATGTTTCAATACAAACAAAACGCACATAGTCTTTATTTATTCATTTCTATGCAATATAATTATTTTATGTGGCTAATGTTTCCGTTTCTATTAAATACTTTGAGACTTTATTATAATTTTAGCTGCAGCTCCATGAAATGAAGACAAAAAATATTGATTATCATGACAATGCAATAACAAAACGTATCGAAAAAGTCAAAGCGTAAACTCGGACTAAATATCCGCTCTAAATGTCAAGCTGAGTCCTGCTGACTGACTGAAATCATATACTAAAGTTTAATTTTGCTTGTGTGACTGTTTCAGAATATTCATACGAAAAAACATAAAAATAGAGAGCCTCCTCTTAATATTTAAAACTCTTTAGAGCATAGTATTTTTATCTCACAAAGCGACGCGGACTTTACTTGTGGTTACCAAGTGTACAAACACGCTCTGAATGTATACGTGAAGATGAGTGACGTCAGCACGTACCACACACACACTCACAAACACACAGACTTCCGATTTCGCCATTGTGTCGGACGGTAGCGAGGGTTACTGCGCTTAGAGATAAACCACGATAACATGGCTCGCCCCTCCAAATTACTGTTTCAATGTGTGTAGTCACATCCTTATGAAAGATTTTGTATGTAGTTGTAAGTACTCGTAATATCTCACTTATTACCAGATTTGTTGGTCAACTAATCATAAGTAGCCGACCGCGCAAGACAACGCACGTGTCGTTTTCATAGAGTACGTCAGTGCAGCGCCATACTAATAATAATGAGCGATTAATGACCCCAGTAGTCGAGCAACAAATCCATGATTTGTTTTTGTTTGACGGCCGGTTTATTACGCACAATATGCGTACAAATACTTTCAAACGTTTTGAATTCAGCGTGTTTGTGCATTTGGTAACCACAAGTCAAGTGCGCGTCGATTCGTGAGATAAAAATACTGTACACTATGTAAGTGTTAATTGTAGATACTTAATTAGTTTAGTAAAGTAATTTCGATGTTCTTTGAATTATGCAAGTTTATTTTTATTCTATAGAGCAGACCTCTTAGTATTCATTATGACTGAATTGACAAAGCAAAATTATTTCTTTAAAGAAAGAAAAGAGAGCATTTCCTCATTTGTAGGTACTACTTTTATATTAAACGTGCTTTGTTATTCTTGACATAAATAAAACAGAGTTTAGTTACACGACTGCCCAAAATGGAGATTCTTTGTGCCAACATAACTTTTAAATGCCTGAACAGATTTAGATGAGATGTATGAGGTATCGTTTAGAATCCTTACACCATCCCGAGTGACGAAAGCTATAAATAGACGGGGGTCCTTTTAGATTAATAAGTGTTCCACTGAACGGTCCCCAGACAGCAATGGTAATTGTATTTATCTGTTTAGTCAGCGAGTGATCTTTCGCTTTGTATATACAGATTAACTAATACGACTTGTTTTTAGGGTTCCGTACCCAAAGTGTAAAACGGGAACCCTATTACTAAGGCTCCGCCGTCTGTCTGTCTGTCTGTCCGTCTGCCACCAGGCTGTATCTCATGATCCGTGATAGCTATACAGTTGAAATTTTCACAGATGATGTATTTTAAGGGGACTTCCATACAACAAACGTGATTTTTTTGGTCGTTTTTGCTCGATATTGATAACGGTAACAGGTAGACACTCGAAATATTCACAGAATATTTAGTTATATATTCATTTTAAAAATCAATAATTAAATTAAAATAAAACAAATATTTAAGGGGGGCTCCCATACAACAAACGAGATTTTTTTGCCGTTTTTATAGATAATGGTACGGAACCCTTCGTGCGCGAGTCCGACTCGTTTACTTTTTAGTCCGTTTCTTGGGCAGGGAAGTCGTGTTTTTATTTATTTTTTGTTCTGTATAGCTAATACTGCGGTGGCCGCTACATTGCGTCCGTAATTTACCGTCGAATGACAACACTGAAACGTTATTTATGAAAATAAGTTGGTGTATTTTCCTGCGAGCGTTTTTGACACCGTAAAGTCAAATCCGGTGCCATCATTGTCACGACGTCCGTCACTTAGACCGTTATGTGGCGGCCACCGCTCTAGGAAACCGTAACTTTAAGTAATAAATAAATAAAAACTTTATTCAGTTTAAAAGCATGGTACATCATAAAAAAATTGTAATAGGTTACATAGAAGCCCTCATGGCTTCTATGTAACCTGCTAGATTTTTACAAATTTTCTGCACCCCACACTAGAATTCCCTGTTTGTTTCCCTGTTTGGGGCCCAGTAGTCTCTTCCCAAGTAACTAAGCTACTAATTCCTAATTAGGGTAAGTATTGCTGTAAACTTAATAGGCACCATAATATAAACATTTCAACTGCAATAACAAAACAAAAATAAAAACCATTTTAATTCTACTTCGATTGCAAAATTCTCATCTAAAGTGAAGCCCATGAAATAACAATTTAATTACTAGAACAAGTGCCCATTTAAAGACTACTTAGGAAAACTTTCTTAAAGAAGCTCAGTTAAGTAAGATCTTCGTAAAGAATACGCACTTCAGATAGAATTTGCTGCAACTGTGTATGTTTATAACTGAATGAGAATGCTTTTAACTTAGCTAGGATTTAAGGATAATTTTTAAAAGGCATATATTAAATCGAACCTCTTATAATTCCTAGTTTGCGCTCCTAAAAATATTATTTAAGGCGATACCAAAATAAATTGGGGCCTTTTCGTAATTATTTATTTTGCTACTACCAGCATGTATGGATTTAATTGGTATATGTTTATTGACTATTTGTTTAATACTCTGACTGAAGGAAAACTCAATTAGGGTAAATTTCTTCGATTGAATTTAATTCCGAAAATACCTCTGCTTTTTATATTTTTTTTCTGTTATTCTAAAATCCTCTGTAATTTCATTGCAAAATTGCATTCAATATGTGTGAATTAGGTAATTGAAAACTCTGGCTGAAAATATTCTTGATACATAGCTTAATTTATTTTTTAGCTATTTTTATTTGGTTTGGCGTTTACTTACGTTGTTTTATTTTAGTTCCAGCGCATTGTTGCGCTCATTTTGTTCGCATGTGGAAGTACTTGACTCTGTCACTTTCTGATGTTCGCTAGTATTTCGCTATGATTTATGTTTACGTATCACCTTAATACTCTAATATAATGATTGCGCCTTTCTTTGTGAACCTCAAACAATTAGTATTTTGGGGTTCTAAAAATACAAAATAGCCAAGTGACTGCTACCACATTGGAAGTAGCGCTCATCGACCGCTGCTGCGGCACCCCTCGGTTGAGCAAGCCTAGCTTAGTTACTGCGACCAACAAGAAGAGGCCAGAAAGTAAAAACGAGGCTCAATTATTTAAAAAACGTGTGCATCATCAGAAGCACTAACAATTTTTAGAGGATGATTAATTTATAATTAATTTTTACCGGTCAAGTGCGAGTCGGACTCGCGCACGAAGGGTTCCAATCAATGATCAAAAAAGGATTTCAATATCGAGCAAAAACGACCAAAAAAATCACCCCCAAATATTTATTTTGTTCTGTTTTTTAGTATTTGTTGTTATAGCGGCAACAGAAATACATCATCTGTGAAAATTTCAACTGTCTAACTTTCACGGTTCATGAGATACAGCCTGGTGATAGACGGACAGACAGATGGCGGAGCCTTAGTAATAGGGTTCCCGTTTTACCCTTTGGGTACGGCACCCTAAAAATGACCATTATTAGAAGGTTAATAAGATTTACGATGATCAGTTAAATATTTACTTAGACAAAATTATTGTAGGTATTACTTGTTATTAATTTATTTGAAGTATTTACATCTAGAGATACGTTATAATTCTTCTTTTTGTATTTGTGAACATATATTATCTTATTTTCATTCTATTTTATTTTGTTTTATAACTTCTAAGTACTGCAATTAATGATATCTTGTAAGGAGTTTTAATTTTTGTGCTAGTGCTGTGCACTTCTGTAAGTGACGAATTCACAATTCCTAAAACTGTATGTGATTTTTGTTTGTGTATGTCTTAGTGAATAAGTCGTCGAAGTGCCATAAAAATAAATAATATTAGCTTCGTTATTCCTGCCTCGTCGACAATATAGTCGTAATTGCTGCTAAATGCTGTGATCGCTGGTTTAAAATCGTTCTAAGAGTTATAGGGTTTTCCAATATACGTATGGTAACCAATGTTCGCCTTTCTTATATGAAAAAATATGCCCTAATTGAGATCATTTATTGGTTTGAAAAAGGATTCTTGTCTAGTCTCTGCAAAAGTTTCACTACCAGCAGACTAACTAAATGCTTTGCTCTTGTTTGGGTAATTTTACAAAACATTATAAAGAAAGATAAAGATGGTACAAACCACTTTGATAAGCGCACAAGAAGACCAACGTTAGCGAATGAGCTACCCCTAAAACTGATATCGCATGTCAATTCTAAAGATCAATAAAAGAGTTGCGTCCCCACGTTGTGCCCACAGCTATGTCTGTAACAAACCTCACGTTTGCGAAAGTGCTTTTTTGTCAAATGTGAGATTTTTTATCTCAACTGTGGTTATATTATTTTATAGTTTACTTATCATATAAATAAGTTTGAGCACATTCATTATCAAAATTTGTAATTCATTGCTAGACGAGAACTACTGCCGACAAACTGTTATGCAGTTTGGCAAATTTTATGTATGTTATATGTATATTAATAAAGATTTATATATATTTAATAAATAAATTTAAAAAGATTATAAATATCTGAGCATGTAAAAACAAAGTATCGCTAACGTATAAAGCTAAATATTTATTTCATTAGCAATCCGATGAACTTCTTTCAATATCGCTTTTACTGCACTTTTCATTAAAAACCACCACGCTATGCAATCTTTCCATAAAAGATAAGTAATAAAAAGATTTCCACAAAAGATACGCACAGGGGCAGACTTTCCTACGACTGCTCGTTCGGCTGAGTGGGCCCTGTCAAACCGCATCGATGCGGGTAATGCAAGCCTTTTACTTTTACCGTGACAGGTTTTATGACGTAACTGCAGTCCTTTTAAAGTTATTTTACCTCTGACAGCAGCAAACTAATAGCAGCCTTATTTTAACGAAAATAAAGATCACTGTGTTTTGAAATAAAAAGTTAAATATCTGTGAAAGGATTGTTCCTATCTGGGCCATGCCGCCGCGCCCAAGTAATTTTGTTTTTTTTTTATTTATACGTATAACTTGAGTCTCAAAAGAGCCTCTTTGTTAGGGACCGTTTTCACCTCTTGGGTACGAAACCCTAGAACATGTGTATCAATGGATATCAGGCAATTTCATAGCACATGTTAAAATTACTAAAATGAATACCGAGAATAAAACGAAATATGAATGAGGTCTGAAAATAGAAAAGGAATAAAATTCATAAGTCATTGGTATCTTGCAGTGGTGGGATAACTACCGCGTCTTACGAGTTGTAGGTCGTAGGTTCAACCCTTTTTTTTTTTTTTTTTTTGGGTGGGAAATCATCAAATAACTTCTCCCGCTCTGGGCGGAGCGGGAGGGCGTGTCAGACTTTTACTGACTAAAACCCACCCGTGTTCCTTCCGTTGCCTGTGTGCCAGGGCCACGATATCCCTTTCGGACAAACTCGCAACCCCGGCAGGCATTGGTCCTGACGGACCCCGTCAGTTTGTGCTGACATCTCTTTGAGGCGCGCGTAGAACACAACGCGCCGTCGACCCGGGCCTGGTCCTTATCGGATGGCGAGCTTAGGTTCGAACCCTGACAGGCGCTTCACATTGTGTAAATTATTTCGGCACCACTGCCCTCAAAACGGTGAAGGAAAACATCGTGAGAAAACCGGCATATCCTAAAACCAAAAATTCGTAGACATGTGACATCTACCAACCCGCACTGGGCCCGCGTGGTGGACTACCACCCACTCCCTCTCACAGAGAGAAGGCCTGTGTCCCAGGCAGTGGCAACATTATTAGACTGATTGAATATGCTAAGTATCTTTGATGCTCTTACATGCTATTGTATATTCTTAATAACTGACTATTGTTAGCAAGTTCTATTAATAAAGCTATTTAGGTACTTACAATTAATTTACTCACAAATATCGAATAATTCTTAGAAGTATATTCTTATTTATTCTAGCAAACAAATTATAAAAGTCTTGCTGCTCGTCACTCGCAATTTCTAAATCACTAATTTCTAGCAATTTATGAAATATCTTATGTCTTGGCATCCATCCTAATCTATAACCCATAAATTATTTCAACAGCTGATAATCTAGGAACACGCGAAACAGATCACCTAACGCTCAATAAAGTCGTAATAAAAACTCTGGAGGAAAGAGCTACTAAACAAATATTAGTAGCTGACATAAACTACTCAAAGCATTTACAAACGTCTATCTGTCCTGCTCTATCAACACGGGTCAGACAAAGACGGCGTGAAATACCGACAGAGCTTCGAGCCACCACAAAGAGATAACCCGAGTAGATCGTTACAAGAAACGTCTAGGGTATAATACTGTACTCCAATTGGAGCCATGAAAATGGCGAACGAAAAACGACGTAAGAATTGAGATTTATTACTCTTAAAATAAAATTGGTTTGTTTCAAACGAGGATTGAAATTTATGTTGAAAGTAATTTGGAGTTTAAGTACCTGCAGCAGAGTTAGTTACTGGTGTATCTGTTTTTACAATTTTATAGATTGTTGTTGGAGAATTGGAAACTGTAATTTTTTTTATTTGGTGTCATCATTTATGCAGAAGCTGTAAAAACTCGTGAGATACCTTTTACGAGTATTATTGGACACACACAACAACGTATGAAATCGTCCCAAAAGAGATCTCACGAAAAACATCGTCCCTTGTTATTCAACCAAGAACATTATGGGAATATGTTCTATCAGAGAAATGCATTTTGCCCATTTTGCCTTGGAATCAAATTCGTCATCCCACAGTACTATGAGACATTACATCCAACACAGACACACCATGTCACAGTAAATCTTTTTCTTTACCAACAAATCCTTTGCATCACACGAAAATTGAACTACAAAGCGAACAAGATGATACTCCATTTTCTCACGACATACTACAACAAAACTCATCGTACGCCCCGACATCAAAAATCTTTTACACCGCTGTTCGCTTAGCCCCATGCAGCAGACTCCAGAGCCGGCCGGGGCATTCGTTTTCCATCACCCCTTCCATTAAGCTATATTAAAGGACACGACTGTATATCGAAGGTTTTTCATCACTTTTTCACACGGTGTCACACTGTGTTGTAAGTTAGTCGGCATTTAGTTTTCTGATATTGGATTCAGAGATTGCTTTTTAATTGATACTCGTATAGAAATTATTTGTGTTTGTGTATGATGGGTGGTAATCTTGTTTTTGCTTTGTAAAAATGGTTCCAAGCAAACTGAAAAGTGTTATTGGGTTTTTCCATTTGGATTTTTCCGCTGCCTTCGTTTTCGAGGTATAATAAAATATAATATATTATATATACCTCGAAGACTGCTGTGACAGCGGTGGTAGTTAACTCATATTTCGAGAGTTATGTTTTAATTCCATGTAAATGAGAGCTACGCAATTACCATCAACCGGAATCCAATCTATCCGGGATGCTACTGAAAAATCCAAATGGAAAACCATTGGGTTTAACACTAATAATATATATAATTAACACTATAATTTAACACTTTTCAGTTTGCTTGGCAAATTGCTATCTTTGATAAGCAAAGAGATTTAAGATACTTACTATAGAGAGGCTATGCGAAGAAATGTCATAGAAAAACTGTGATGCCATTTCTCAGTGACGCCATCTAAATAAACCTAAGTTAGGTCCAGCCGTTTTACCATACCGAGATTTTCAATATCGTAATGCGCAACTAGGCATATTTTCTTAGAAATGTTGTTCTTTTGTGGACACGAATGCGACTTGACATGCAGGCGTACCACACTAGACTGAGCGACTTTTGCCCACTAGGACATATGTATCGGATTACGATTTTGTTCGCTATGTCCCGTCTATTGTTATGTAACTTATTTAATGTCTTTGAATATAAACGAGTATATTTTTTTGTTTTTTTTTTTAAAACGTTGCCACACACTAGGAATTTCTCCTGTATCGTGGGTGCATTTACAAACATTTAAACTCAAACAGCCAAAACCGAAACTACTTATAGGTCATACAAATATTTGTTCCGTGCGGGAATCGCACCCGCGACACGCAGCACAGCAGTCAATCTAATCATTTATGTTTTAATAAATCAAACATTTATGTTTTATTAAATCAAACATTTATGTTTTAATAAATCAAACATTTATGTTTTAATAAATCAAACATTTATGTTTTAAAAATTATACATATAATTAAGTACATGAATAATATGTAGCATAATCAGCCTATAATTTTCCCACTACTGAGACACAGGCCTCCTCTCTGTGAGAGGGAGTGGACTGTAATCCACCACGCGGGCCCAGTGAGGGTTGGTATATGTCAGATGTCTTCGAATTTTTTGGTTCTAGGACATGCCGCCGGTTTCCTCACGATGTTTTCCTTCACCGTTTTTAGAGCAGTGGTGATTAAATTTCATAATATACACAAAGTAAATTGCCTGTCAGGGTTCGAACCTACGACCTACAACTCGTAAGTCGCAGGACTTTACCACTGGGCCACCACTGATCTATAGATTCCAAATGATATATGTACATGGGTAATACAACTTATAACCAAATTCATAAATAAAATTAAAATAGTTATGGTATCTTAACTTAAATAAATTCTAAAAAAAACTAGTTTTATTATTAATTGCTTAGAAAGATTGACTATATCTTTAATGTATGTACGAGTAGGTACACCGTACAAAATTTCAAATAGAAAATTTTAAAAGCTACATTAGGTGTCAGAATGGATGAATGAGCAGATCCCAGCTTAGTTCACGTTCATTTACTATCGACATTTCATGAATCTGTCCTTATAAAGAAATAATATTTGAAAATTGTATAATTTAAAATGTTTAGCTTCTTGTAAGTAAAATTAATAAATTTCGTACTTATTGTTCAATGAACGTGAAAAAAATCGCCGCCTTTGCTCTCCGATTTTGACACGCAACATTGAACACCGAGATTAAAAATCTAAGCAGTGGTGAATAGACGTTGATGGCTCGAAAAGATAATAATTTGATTTCTTAAATTGTATTCTTTTCCGGAATTGGTGCAGCACAATGGGTGCAGTTAGTGGCAGTTCCCGCAATGTTCAGGCATTGAACAGACCAATCATGTACTAGAATTCCCAACTCATAAATTTCAAATTTAGTACGTGAGCATACCTCCCGCCACTTCCGATCAACACATGCCATCGGCAGCAATTGCCAAGATCCAAGCCGACGTTTCACGAATTTCGTATTTCGAATGTACCAACCGGATGTCGTCGGACCGACGCCCGGCGGAAACACCCGAACGGACACGCTACGCCAGTTGCCGGTAACAGCTGATTTGGAAGGAACGGTGTGTTCCGTTTTCGAAATTTATATAGCAGCATTGTGCTGGTTTTTGAGGGTTGCTTAAAAGATTTTAAAAAGTCTCTGTTGCTGCGGATAATTGGATGTCGAAATTTGCGACACTGTTATTAGAGCTGAGTTTCGATGAATTTAATTACTACTTTAAAATCTAAACGCCCCAAAATCGTATTACTAAGCTAAAATGAAATTATCGTGTGACAAAAGATGTGTTCAAAACCATCAACAAAAAAAAAATAACCTTGTTGCCTAAAATCACTGAGCTCTGATCAGGCTTTTTCACCAATTTACACTCTTCTACACCAAACCGTGCCTGAATGAAAAAGTTGTGTTCCATTTAGCTATAAGCCTCCCAGATAGCACTTTGAAGAGTTAGCGACCGTCAGAGATACTGACTGAAAGATTAGCCCACCCCACCACGACAAAATCAAACAAATTCAAACTCTCTTACAAAAATATAGAGTCTCTTTTTCCTTGATAAACGACGCTTTTCGGAAGCGATGGCCACGCATACTCGTATTCTTTCGCGAGCTATTTTGCACGCATTGTACGTCAGATATAAAGTCAACGTTAGTACTATTATTTAAGGTGCATTTTTCCTTGTTTTATGCAGCATATTTGACGAGTTATGGCCCACAAATAAGTTTAGGTGCGGTAATGGAAGGCTTCGCTTAAAATGGGAGCTGAAATGCTTTTATAAAAGTTTTGGGGTACCAAACAAAAAGTTGTATGTGCGTTTTGAATAGTTTGTATGAGCTTTTTCTGCGGTCTCATTTGTTAAATGTGACCAAGATCGCTTGTTAGCGGACAAAGTATTAAATTATAAAAGTGAACTTAGAATGACTTTTGTTTGTTAAGAACTTTTTAGTTTTGTTTTCATTTGTTTTGTTTGCGATTTGTGTTTGACTTATGTTTACGTAATTATTATTTTCAAGTCAGTTTTGGATTTTTAGATTATTTTTTCGCCTTGACGCCTAATATTTTTTTTGTCTTTTTAAAGATAAGGATCAGTTTTTTAAGCTAATCAAGCCCTTAACCTTTATAGAAGAGTTTGCTACATGCACTAATTCATTGAATTTCCTCATTTTCAATCAGTACAGTTTCCATTACATTTCCTTTAGCACAGAAATAACAGAACACTAAACTACGTACGCCATTATCCACCGATTAATTTTCGTAGCTCCTTACAGCACTTTGAATGAACTAGTTTGAACTGGATGGAACTGTATGAAACTGGTTACAACTGCTTCGCTTTTGGATTGAACGCAAATCGTTCCTAAATGTGCTTTAAGTTAACTTAGATTACTCTGTATTGGCTTGCCTTGGAATCAAGGCTTAGTTACTGTAGTGTGTGGAACTAGTAGCATTCGGAACTTGACATGAGGTTGGGGTTATGAAGTCGTTAATAGACAATCTACATAATTATTGGGTTCGTCCCTGAGGGCCCCGATCCCGCAGGAACACATCCCGGAGGGCCACGATTTCGATTCACATGTTTACTTTGTTATTTTTTCTATTTCTTTTCAACTTGTACCGTCAACATAAAAGTGCTTCAAGGTATGAATATGTTTGTTTGCTTTCTGCCGGCATCCTATAGTGGTTCCAAATATGGAAAATAAGTGGACTTATTACAAAAGTAATTTGGTTTCAAAATTTTATAAAATATATCATCATCATCATCATCATTTCAGCCCAAAGACGTCCACTGCTGGACATAGGCCTCCCTCAAAGGGGGGCATTGCCATAATCACCACGCTTGGCAGGCGGGTTGGCGATCGCAGTATGGTGTTAAAATGCATTGAGAACGCTGCTGCTCATTCATTACAGAATACAGTTCCTTGATCTTGTTTCATGTTTATTATTGTATATATATATTATGGATAAGTTATGCTTAGTGTATGTATGTATTTATTGTACATGTAAATAGTTCACCACTGACTACCTGCAGTATTGTCTCTCCTTCTCTTTTTAATCCATCCAAAGGTTGTCTGTAAAAGATCGCTTTTAGCGATAAGACCGCCCATTGTGTCACCCTGTGTAAAATTTCAACATTTATATCTGTAACTTTTATGGTGTACATAATAAAGAGTATTCTATTCTCAAGTAAGTCCCTTAGTCGCCTTCTACGACACCCATGGGAAGAAATTGATGATATTCTTTACGTCCGGCACCACACGGGACACGTGAAATATATATAGAATCATAACTTCAATAATTTAAACAAAATGTACGTAGTTATAAAATTAGATTTTACAATATTACAAAATAATATTTAAATAACTGTATTTGTTTAATTTAAAAAAGAAAAAACAAAAATTAAGCCCTGTAAAAACTAAACTTTGCATGTTTTACCATAATTATTATTAAAAAACCTATGACTACTCCAGTAGACTATAATATTGTAAGACATCCAACTAATATTATAAACGTGAAAGTTTGTGAGGATGTAAAAACGGCTGAACGGATTTGGATAAAATTTGGCACACAGATATTTTAACGTTTTTTTTTTTTTTTTTTGGGTGGGAAATTATCAAATAACTTCTCCCGCTCTGGGCGGAGCGGGAGGGCGTGTCAGACTTTTACTGACTAAAACCCACCCGTGTTCCTTCCGTTGCCTGTGTGCCAGGGCCACGATATCCCTTTCGGACAAACTCGCAACCCCGGCAGGCATTGGTCCTAACGGACCCCGTCAGTTTGTGCTGACATCTCTTTGAGGCGCGCGTGGAACACAACGCGCCGTCGACCCGGGCCTGGTCCTTATCGGACGGCGAGCTACCCATCGCTCACCGTCCGCAGGCCCGCGCCTACGGTGGCCGGAAATCGGCTTGCGTCTCCCGACGCCCGGGGCGTCTCCTGCGGCGACTAGGGGCGCGAGGGCGCGAACCTTGTCTCACCCTCACGCGTTCCGCCTCCTCCTTCGCTTGCATAACTGCTTCGCAGAAGGAGGTGACGGCCTCCCATGCACTCTCGCTCCAAACCATGGCCTGAACCAGGGCCGGACGCGAGAGATCGCCGCCGCCGATCGCCTCCGTGAGGACACGGCGGTGCTCCGCCCAAGCTGGGCAGACCTCCACCGTATGCTCCACCGTGTCCTCCGGGCGATCCACACAGTAGTGACACCCGGGCGTTTCCTCCCGCTTAATCCTAAACAGGAACCTCCCGAAACATCCATGTCCGGTGAGGACCTGCGTCAGACGGAAGGTGAGGACGCCGTGGCGCCTCTCCAGCCACTCCTCAAAGAGGCTGACTCGACGCCGATGTGAACCCCTCCCGCCGTTATCTGGGAACCCGACAGTGGCGCGTTCCGAGGACCATAAAAGCACATGGCCTCGGACTTGTGCAATGCCACCTCGAGTCCCAATTGCCGGATCCTATCGACGATTGTCGCAACCCCACGTGCCGCCAGTTCGGCCACCGCCTGATGCGAACTCCCTTGTGCCAGGACTAGCGTGTCGTCAGCGTAGCAGACTACGCTGACGCCACTAGGGAGGTCGGCACGGAGCACCCAGTCGTACCCGATGTCCCACAGATGCGGCCCCAGGACCGATCCCTGTGGGACACCGCACGACATCCCTCGCCGGTTCCACTCGCCGTGGTGACCGGGGTAGATGACGGCCCTGTCCGTCAGATAGGCCTCGACCACACGACAGAGGTAGGTCGGCATCCGGTGATACCGAAGTGCCTCCCTAATGCAACTCCAGGGCAAGGTATTGAAGGCATTGGCGATGTCAAGAGACACCGTCAAATCGACCCCACCCCGGGCAACAGCATCCCCCGTCGTGAGGGCTCGAACGCGCATGATGGCATCCACCGTAGAGCGCCCCTTACGGAAACCAAACTGGCTCTCCGCCAAATCCGGCCCCACCCGCACCAGCCGCCCGACAAGGCGGTCTGCAATTACTCTTTCAAAGAGCTTGCCCACCTCGTCGAGCAGCACGATGGGCCGGTAAGCGGACGGAGAGTCCGCCGGGCGCCCTGGCTTCTTTATGAGGACCAGTTTCCCCATCTTCCAACGAAGTAGAAACTGGTCCCTCTCCGAGCATGCGCTTAGGAGCCCCGTTAGTCGAGGCTCGAGAGCCTCCAAGGCCAGAACCCAGGCTTTTCCAGGCAAGCCGTCGGGTCCTGGGGCGGTATTTTTGGCATTCAGCCTATGTACCGCCACTCTCAGATCTACCTCGGTCACCTCTGGAGCATCGTCGTCGTCGGTGTGGTCCGCATCTGGCACCGCAGGAGGCGGAGCCATGGGCGGGGGAGTATGTTCCCCTGGCGAAGGGAACAGAGCGCTCACCACGTCCTCCACGAGCTGGGGCCGGAGACTCTGCGTCAGCGGGGGAGCCCATGGGCGGAGTTTATCTCGCACCCATTTGTAGGGGCGTCTCCACGGGTCTCTGTTGAGAGTCTCCAGCGTCTCCTCGCGGGCCAGTCCTCTGGCCCGCTGGATCTCTGCTCGGACGGCAGTCTTTGCTGCTCTGTACCCCTCGTATAGCTCCGCCTGAATGGCTTCCGTATCCGGAGGGCGGACACGGAGCCTGCGGTGCCTGGAGTACCGGTGGCGCGTAGCAACGCACGCCTCGCGTAAAGCGGTCAGCTCACGCGACCACCAGTACACCTGGCGCCGGGCACGTCCGGGCTGGACCCGGGGCATTGCCACGTCACATATTTCGGACATGGCCTCCCGGAACCACTCCGCCTCGTCATTGATGTCGGCAGGCCTGTCCAGTGATGACACCCAGGCCTGCACGATCGTGGCTTCCAGGAGGAGCTCCCGGTCCAGCTGCTTCAGCGCCCACCGCGGACCACTCGGGGTCTGTCGGACCGGCGCGCCCGAAGTCTGGGCGGAGACGTCAAACCGGATGTACCGGTGATCGGAATAGGTCTCCTCCCCCTCCATGACGCGCCAGTCGATGACACGCGGTGACAGAGCGGGGCTGGCGAACGAGATGTCCACCACTGATTCACCCCGCATCCGCACACACGTGGGGACAGAACCCCGGTTTAGGACGACCAGGCCTGTCTCCAGAGCCCAGTCCTCCACCATCCTGCCCCGTGTGTCCGTATACCGAGAACCCCAAGCCACGTTCTTGGCATTGAAGTCCCCGAGGACGATCACTGGGAGGGGATGGTACCCGACGACGATGATTCTCAACTCCCCAAGGGAGTTGTGGAACTCGGCAAGAGTTCGGTTCGGGGAGAAGTACACTCCCACCACGACAATCTCCCCGAACCGTGCTGCCACGCAACCCCCTCCCCTCTTGACGGCCTCAAGGGACAGGGTACCGGCGGCGGCCGACGAAATAATGGTCACTGAGCCGCTCAGGTCCTCCACCCAGTCGTCCCTGGGCGGGACAAAGTACGGCTCAGTGACCACGGCGATGTTAATCGACCACTGCGCCATGCTCTGGAGCAAGAGATCCTGAGCGGCGGCGCAGTGGTTGATGTTCGCCTGGAGGAGGCGTAATAGGGCTATTTATTGGCACTCCATTTCAGCCCCCTCCTGGGCCCCCTGTGAAGGCCCTGCCGCGGTGTTAGCGGCGGCAGCGACGGCGGTGGTGGCGGCAACGGCGGCGGCAATAGTGGCGGCTGCGGTGGTGACGGCAGTGGCGGAGGGCTTGCCTCTGCCCCTGGGTTTGGGGGGGGGAGCGCAGGCCTTGCCCCCAGCCCGGTGATCGGCCGGCTTGCCAGCCGCCGCACAAGCAAAACAGTGCGGCGTGGCATTACAAGAACCGGCCTTGTGACCTGGCTGACCACAGCGGAAACAGTGATCGCTGCGGTCCACCTCCGAGGTGCAACATGCTCCCACGTGGTTACCCACCCGGCAGCGGAAGCACCTCAGAGGTCTGGGTTCCAGCAGTTTAACCTGCGCGGATACCCAGCCCACCCGGAGCCTTCGGCCTTCCCCGGCTATCTTTTGGGCCGCCGACACGGGGCAGCTCACCGTAACGGTTTGCATCCCCGTGTTATCAGGACGGATGGTGCCCGCCCTCACCTGCTCGGCAGAGCACCCTCCAGTCCTAGCCATGGCGGCCACAACTTCTTCCGCCGTCACGCAGTCATCCAGGCCCAAAATGCGCATGTCAGCGCACTTAGTAGGCCTGGACACCCGGGCCTCTTCCGCGTTTAAGGACGCCCTGAGCCTTTCGGCAAGGGCGTCAGCGGTAGGGCCGCTGGCCGCCCCGGGGATCTCCAGCATCCGGGCCCCCGTCGCAGTTACCTTCATTCGGAAGCCATCGGCGACGCCGATCTCCTCCAGGTTCACTGCCGCCCACGCCTTAGCGAGCACCTCACGGTAGGTCACGCCCTTCTTCTCCGCTTCCGGCTGTAGTGTGATCACTACACACCCTCCTGGGGTAGTTTGTTTTTATGACTCGCTTCCATTGTTGTTGCTGAACACAGCTTTGCCTTTTTTATGGGGTAGGGTCCCCAGACCACTCCTTCACCTCAGTCATGTCTGATGAGCAGACACGTACTAGAGGTGAACCACTCTTCCCACTCTCCAACGATGAGGAGAGAAACGCGCGCCGTCCATAACACCAACAACTGTTGAAGTCCTCAGACGGCGCGCCGAAGTCAGATGACATTGACTCCGCCCCATGTCTCTCTTAGTCAGGTCTCTCACTTGAGGCCTTCCGGCATGAATGGATCTACCGGCAAAGCCCCCAAGATCATTTTAACCTGGATTAACACAATGGGATACTTTTTATCCCGGTAGTACGGTACATGCTCTGCATTACCAAACCACTCTAACAAAGAAGAAGAGGGGTAAAGGGATGGAGTTATGCAGGTCACTGAATGTACATTGTATGCATTGTAACTTACAGCAAAATGACACACTACGTCAATATACTCGTACCATATAAATTTAATGTATAGATTTAGAATATACTATTATAATAGACAAAATTAAGTTTTGAGTCATTTCATACAAATGTCAAATATTGACAATTTCAATTTGAATTGGTATTCTTGTTTTGGTTCCGTTTTATTTTACCAATTTTGATTTTGTGGTTTACGTTGTGATTAGTTTGTTACTTTTTTTATATTTTTACATTCCCGTGTGATAATATTCGACCTCCATGCGGGCGAAGCCGTGGGCAAAAGCTAGTACAATATATACCTACATACGATTATTTTAACCATGATCTAGAACTTATCATTTATTCCTGATCCTTAATGTTAAGTCAAGTATAATAATATCTTTTTTAATAATAAAAAATAAAAACATGATTTTTTTTTCTGCTGATGATACTTTTAACCAAGATTGACTTTTAATCGACTTTATCGATATATTTAGAAATCGTGGCCCTCCGGGACGTGTACCTGCGGGATTGGAGCCCTCAGGGCGAGCCCTAATTATTATGGTATCGACGACTGAAGATTTTGATTGTTTGAGTTAAGAATGAAACCATTACCATCTTTAGGACTTACCATCGTAAATGTAACGTATTTAGCTATAGACGACCTGATGTGTTACGTGTCTACAAGAGCCATAAGTGCTAAAAGTGCACATCAGCACTTATGAAACCGGTTCGGTCAGGATTTTAAACGAGCCAATGTTGACTTCAACTACATAATAAAGCATAATAAAAAATAATGAGACAAGCAGTAAACTACCTAAATAAGAAAAGTATTAAAACTCTTGTCCATAAAACACTACCAACTTTAAGAAACAGCAAAAAACCGTAGCTGGTTTCACGTCATACTAGGAAAAGTCCGAAATCTAGGTCAACGCCCTGTTGACACCTTTTAGAGCTACCTACCCATCAGAGTAAATTAGGGTAAAAGCACAGGTTTTCACGCCAGACGCGTCTAAAGCAACATCACAGTGGACCGAATTCCTTTGAACCGTAATAAAACACCTCTACCTGCCCTCAGTCGTTGACTTAAAACCATATATCACATATCGTAAAATGTGAAAGTTTTTTGATGTCCTCAAGGGTTTTATGACCTCTGTTCATTACATATTTTTATGTGAGGTACGAATTACTTGTGTACCTTTATTTACCGCTTGAGTGCCATAAATTTATTGTTTAACTAATCTTAATATGGGTTCCTATGTAGGTCGAATGGGTCACTTGGGCAGATCTTGTTCGAATTTAGGTTAGGTAGTGGTTGTTTTAGCGAAGCGAGTAACGGTCTTTGTTGGTACTGTGATAATAATAATGGCGCCTATTCTGTTGACCTCAGAGTTAAGTAAACTTGGTATTTTGCGATACCGTAAATACTTTAAGCATTGTAAAGGGTCAGTTCACACAGAGACGCGACGCGATACGTCGATGCTTGAAGAGGCAGCGTGCCGGTTTGAGATACATCGTAAAGTTGCTGGCAGCGCGACGCGTCGCTGCGCAATGAGATACCACGCGGCGTATAATAATTTTCGAATTATCTCAATAAAATGTGTATCTTTTTGTGTAGTAAATAAAGATATATTTCGTATCACTATCTTAAAAAGTGCGCGCCGCGTCGTGTCACGTCAGGTCTCAGTGTGAGCTGACCTAAGAGATGGAAGATGTCCTGGTGCAGGACAAAAGCCTTTTCAAGCATACAAAGTTAGAATGAGCATTAATCACCACGCTTGCTCACTGTGTGTTTACCATCAACGTAAGTTAGTAGTGTCTTAAAAACCGGCCAAGTGCGAGTCAGACTCGCCCACGAAGGGTTCCGTCTCTATAAAAATAGCAAAAAAATCACGTTTGTTGTATGAGCCCCCCTTAAATATTTGTTATATTTTAATTTAATTATTTATTTTTAAAGTGAGTATATAACTAAATATTCTGTGAATATTTCAAGCGTCTACCTGTTGCCGTTATCAATATCGAGCAAAAACGAGCAAAAAATTCACGTTTATTGTATGGGAGCCCCCTTAAATATTTGTTTTATTCTGTTTTTTAGTGTTTTTTGTTATAGTGGCAACAGTACATCATCTGTCAAATTTTCAACTGTCTAACTATCACGGTTCATGAGATACAGCCTGGTGACAGACGGACAGATAGACAGACAGACAGACAGACGGCGGAGCCTTAGTAATAGGGTTCCCGTTTTACCCTTTGGGTACGGAACCCTAAAAAGGTGAAATATTAATATGCTTGATTCTAAGTCCTGATGCGTAATTAGTAGGTCCGTTAACCTACGAGATTACGACCTTCCTAAAAATTCCAGGCACTACACTAATGTATACTTTTATTCATCTTAAGATTTTAATGAATTATTTTGAGTATAACCTTTGTGTAGCCTGTTATCCTTCTACTTAAGTTCTGTAAGTAAATAGACAGGGACTAATCGCAGTTTTCAGTGAAAAGTTAGCACTCTTAACATTCCTTATACTTTGGTGATGATTATTAAAAACATTTACTATAAGGTAATTTATCATCAAAGCTTTTGACAATCAATTTTGGTTTTGTGTTTTTCTTGAAATTCAATCTTTGGTTCTATATTTTTTACAAAGTTCTGTTTGATCGTGATTGAAATTGTTATCATCGAAATTTTTGGTTCACCAAAAAAGGCAATTAACGCTTATTGTAGCCGAAACACTCTCATCGACTAAACGATCCTTTACATACCTACCTACTTCATTAACTAAACCAGAATTTATACCGTGATAGAAAAAAGTATTATCCTATTGTCCGCTATCACACTCAGGATACTATTGCTACTCACACGCACTCTGTGTAACAAGGACGCCGCTTTCCAGCTTTTCGGCATTCCAGAGACTGAATATGAAAGGAAGAATGAACAAAGTCAGAAGTATGAGAAGGACAGAGTAGAAGAAGATTGTTGGAAGAATGCAGATTCACAAGAAGGACAGGAAGAACACCTTATTGTACCTATCTAGGTATACCACAATCCACCCTTAATAATTTGCTATAAAACGTTTGAGAGTTACCTCCACAGTGTCACAATGGGCGGCTTTTCGATTAAGCCATATTTTACAGATAACCTTATATCGTGATTTCTTTGATTTAATATAAAAAAAATGTATTATTTGAATACCTACCGAATTATAATATTCACTGTGACAACACTGTCAAAGTACAAATTATTAATGTTCTAACAAACTTTTAAATGTAGTATTCATTATAACAACTGAATGTATTATTTTACTTTGGCAATACTTAGAAATAACGGATATGATATTATTGTTACTTCTGAGTAGGGCAAAAGTCATTTTTAAATAGTAAAATGTAGTGCAGAGTCAGTAGTCATTTTAATTGTGAAATTGTGCAGTTGTGCGGAATAAGTGTTAACAAGAAAATAGTGTTCTTCTTTAAACTTATATAATAAAGTGCGTTAGAAGTATGTACGTTTTGAAACTTTGTCTCACGTGGAGGCACTTTTAATGCTCTCCAAAATTACCAATTGACCTACTAGAATATTCCTTTGCCACGGAAGCCTTCTCTCACGATAATTACATTCAGCTTCCATCGGTGATTGCGTTTACATCGTATCCTGTGTAACAGCATATTTCCGTGTGTTGCGGCAATTTCCTGTGTCCATTATTATCAGAACAAAAAAAAATTGTTCCGTGTTTGGACCCCATAAATTTGCAATTTGTACCCCTTTGCTGCAACCTTTTTGGTAATTAGGTACCTCGTTTATTTGTGTATGTTTCTTGTCATAATAGTCTAGTCTTGTTATACTTTTAGTGGTTGTTTTTAGGACAAAATCATGCATTGAATATCATTGTTTGACCGACTTCATTTTTATTTTAAATTCAGTATCTTATCCGAGTTTAAGCAAATGTTTAACAGTACCTGTATATAGGTATTTAGCATGGTCGAAGCCACTATATGTTTTGATTGCAAAAATCGGTCAAAACTACGTTAGACTGGTTAAAGCTATTTTACAATTACTAACATTTACTTTGAAACCTATTCGTAGATTTTATTTGTCGTAATTCTACAAATACGACGGCACGGTTGGCGTAGTGGTTATGCGATTGACTGCTGCGCTGCGTGTCGCGGGTTTGATTCCCGCACGGAACAAATATTTGTATGACCTACAAGTAGTTGTTCCGGGTCTGGCTGTTTGTGTATGTGAGTTTAAATGTTTGTAAACGCACAGAAATTCCTAGTGTGGGGCAACGTTTTTAAAAAAAAGCGTTCCGTAAAAAACTGATTTTTAATAGACCAGTCAAAATTGACATTGACCAAACAGGTTTGACTAAAACAATTTTTGTCCTATTCTTTATTAAACTATTATATACTAATATCATATTAAAAAACAAAGTCGGGGGACTTTCTTTCTTTTTCTTTCTTTCCCACATCTGTCTGTCTGAACGTGATAAACTCAAAAACTACTAAACAGGTTTTCATATGGTTTTCACCAATGGACGGATTGATTCATGAGGAAGGTGAGAAAGTGTACAATTCATTAATATTTTATGTAAATTGGCTGAAATATGACGAGATAAATTAACGCGCTGACAAGAGGCAAATGATAAAAGTAGGCTTTTCTTAAACAAAAAAAATGGCAATTCTATAATTATAGTTTATGGTAGCGGAAAAAATATATGCTATTCTTGAACATATTTCTCAATACTAGGTTGTTACCAAAACACGCTTAGAAGAAAAAATCTCGATACAAATTAACGATAAACTAACCCTTTACTTTGAGTTTCAATCCAAAATATCTGTATTAAGTATCAACATACGGTTGGTATTTAATTAATAAAAAGAACGTCTTATTTGCAGAATGTGGTTGTTTTTAATTTTCGATTACTCAAATCATTTTTGAATAAATAGATAATTGCTTCAAATTTTGCAATAAATTACAAGCGTTGTCATCGCGCTTCTCTTTCTTTTGTACGCAGTCTGACAGTGACCGCAGTTTAGCTGTTGTCAGCGTCTTAATAGCACGGGCGGGTAATACGAGGTGGATCGGAGGCCGAAATTTCACGCGAACGAAGTCACGGGCAAAAGTTAGTCTTTTATAAAAGCTATCTACTGAAACTAATTTACTGAAATAATTCTGCCACAAAGAACCTACAGGTGCTGAAAGAATATCCCTAATTTATAAACATCTCAAACCTCCAATTTGTTGAAAACGCAAAAAGCTATACGAGCAACAACACAACAACGGCCCAATCCTCTAAAAGGTATCGTTGAACGAAAAAACGAATTAAATACCGAAGATTCGAGCGATTAGGCTAAGACGTACGGGTCGATCGGGTCGAACCGCCGGAGCCAACGAATCATCCCACCTGTTGGCATAATTATACATTTTGTCCTTCCTGATTCGTCAATCGGACGAGTTTATTTAGGTATAAGGTAAACCCATTGTTTATCACGTGAGGACACACTGAGGCCCTAGGACGAACGCGCAGCATTAACGTACCATAAATTCGAATGATTTTTTAATCGAAACTAAAACTATCCTATATTATGATTAGTCATATTTAGTAAGTTATTCAGAATTAAAATAAACGAAATAAAAAGCCGAAAAATGTCCACTGGTGGACATAGGCCTCACCCAAAGAAGGGGGTTGCCATAATCGCCACGCTTGGCAGACGGGTTGGCGATCGCAGTATGGTGTTAAAATGCATAGAGAACGCTGCCCATTCTCTAGTAAGTCCCTTAGTCGCCTTTTACGACACCCACGGGAAAAAATAGGATGGTGCTATTCTTCACGTCCGGCACCACACGGAACAATATTAAAATAATGTGTACATCAACATCCAGCGGTGATTTGCTGGAGTCGTTTATTTTGGTATATTATTTATGTGTCTATCTATGTATTAGTATTTATGCTTGTATTTTATAGTTATTTCCGAGCTATCTATTCCATAAGTTGCACCTGCCATGTTTTCTTCTCTGCATCACCCTAAGGTTGACTGGTAGAAAATGCCTCGGGCATTAAGTCCGCTTTGGTACAGTATTTTTTTTACATAAGCATACACTTTTAATAAATAAATAACAACTTATACCTAATCTATCTATCTATCTACTTGTATATAAATAAAAATCAATGTTTGTTTGTCCACTATGGACTCCAAAAGGGCTGGACCGATTTTGATGAAACTTTGGTAAGTTTTTCTGCATACGCCCGCGAAAGGTAGAAAGGGTAGGGGTAGGACACCACGCAAACGAAGTCGCGCCGGGCAGCTAGTTCAATCAACAATCAACTCAGCCTATAGCAGTCCACTGCTGGACATAGGCCACTCCCAGCCTGGGCCACAACACCCTGTCTTCCGCTTTCCGCATCCAGTCTGGCAGCTAGTTAATTTATAAAAATAACAAAATTATATCCTAACATAACTAAAACTATTCACAAACTAAAATATGACGTCATAAAATTCATCGACATCGCTGTCGACCGGTACCCAAGATACTGGCGGCATTGCCACGTTGTATGGCAATCAAATCAAAATCAAAATCATTTATTTGCCTAAATAAGGTACAGAAGGTTGGTAAAAACGTACAAAAATGTTCTCTTATTCTGCCTTTAATTTCGGCGTGCAAATACAAAATAAGGCTACCTAATTATTTAAATTAATTGATCATAATCATGCAGTCAAAAATAACTTTAATTCCGAAATATTGTTTTTGGCTCGTCTTAACGGAGGCACTGCCGTGCCCAGACCTAGATGGGTTAGTCCATGTTCAACCACCACAATCTTTACCCCCGACCACGATAAAGTCTTAAAACTATGTAAATCTCATCCTCATAAAACTAGCTACTTTTCTTATTCCTTCTCGGTGCATGCCGCCTAGCATTCGTGATTTGAAAACAATTTCCTCATTCAAATACCAATTAAAAGAGCACTACCTTTGCTCTCAACTGTGAATAATTTTATATATATGTTTGTATATATATATGCTTTATGTATTTGTTTAGGTATATGAAAGTTTTTTGCTTAAGTGTACTGTACGTGTACGTATACGTGTGTAAATTTTATATGTATTTAATATATAGATATGGTATAGTATAGGTATATTTAACTTTTTAGTTTAAGACTTCGCATATTCATATTTTTCTCTTCTTGTTCTCACACACTATTGTCTACATTTCTTTTTATTTCTCCTTTCGCAGGTCTGCTGGAAGAAATTTCTTAAGAAATAAGCAGTACCTTTGTACTAATATTATAATTATGTCGTATCTCTCTGTATTTTACTGTGTGTACATAAATAATAAAATAAATAAATAAATATTATGTGCAAAGCTAGTATTTTCAATTATACATAACATTACCTTACGCCTTGTTTCCCCGAAGGGTTGGGCAGAGGTGTACCTACAGTACACCAACATTCCACCAGATTCAATTATAATATACATATATACATATAAAACATAAACATATAAACAAACATTTAAACATAAAAATATATACATAAACTCACGCCTTCTTCCCATGGGGGTAGGAAGAAAATATAGAACACCACCTGCTGCGCTCCTTACATGCTACGTTCATACATCAGGGGGTCTACTCCGAAGCGATAATCCAAAGTACCGAACGAATGTTCGGCCGGATCTTGACTTCCAAAGTTTCCTTTTTGACTTTGAGTCCTAACCCGACTTACAGTCCCATTTTTGACTTTCAAATTATCACTATGACTGTCGTTTTTTTTTTTTTTCATTCACCGTAGTCAGCCATAGTCAGCCGTAGTTAGGAAACGGCAGAACATTCGGCCGATACTTCAGATCTATCTTCGGAGTAGACCCCTGGTCATACATGTAAATTCGTACGACTCCGCGCGTTCACGCTAGTCCCACTGAACGACAAAGAAAATAAATTATAGACATTTTTTGAGTCAGGAGATTACAAAAGGTCGTATAAGTGATACTGCTAGCCAATTTAAAAGGGTCATGCTACATTTGTGTAGGTATGTGACGCCATTTTCTTTCTTGAAAAGGGGCTAAAAAGGATATCAACAGAAGGTATGTTATGTTTGAAAATGCTATTTTTGCTCGCGATATTTTCCTTTTACTTAGCGAGAAAGGTCGATGTGATATGTATGGTTACCTATAAACTTAGGTATAAGTATAAGCATGGAATGCGTCTTGGCATTTGTACGTAAGTATTTCAGAACTGAAAACCTTACTCGCTTTTTTGATAGGATAAATAATAACAGCCACGAGGATTCATCTTCAAGGTTAAGCAATTAAGCAATGCTTGCCGAGGTCACTCCGTGAATGGGTGACCATCCATTATAATATACCGAAACCCCTCCAAGCCTAGGAAAGCACGCTAAGCCGTTGGTCCCGGCTGTCATTTGTAGATCTTTGACAGTCGTTACGGGTAGTCAGAACCAGTCTTACCAACGGGTTTCGTGTTACCCAGTAACTGGGTTGTGGAGGTCAGATAGGCAGTCGCTCTATGTATAATACCGTTATTCAGCTGCATCCAGTTAGACTGGAAGCTGACCCCAACATAGTTGAAAAAAGGCTAGGCAGATCGATATGACATTACCAGCAACTTAATATAATTTACCATTGACTTGCATGTAAAATTATGTTATAATTGATTAATTGACGGCACGGTTGGCGCAGTGGTTGAGCGATTGACTGCCACGCTGCGTGTCGCGGGTTCGATTCCCGCACGGAACAAATATTTGTATGACAAAGTAACTACAAGTACGGGCCTGGCTGTTTGTGTATGTGAGTTTAAATGTTTGTAAACGCACCCACGATACAGGAGAAATTCCAAGTGTAGGGCAACGTTTAAAAAAACAAAACAAATTATGTATTAATATTACATTTAATTGACATTATTTACTCAAACGTGACATTGTATAGATAGATTCGTCTAAATCTATACAATAATTATTACAAAAAAAACGAATATATTTGTACACCAGCATTGGTAGGACAGAGCTCGACTAAAATGTCTAACATAAGACCTTTAATATGTATGACATTAAGACCTTTATTGAAATACCTGTTGTTCACGAGTATGGATTGATTTATTGATTGATTGACATTATAGTATTTCAAAATATTATACAATAAATAAATAAATTAGTTAATTATATATTCCAAGTCAGTCCAATACCTGGCTATATTATTTTACAGCTATCTGAGCTGTAAAATAATATAGCCAGATATTGAATCTGAATATCATAGTTAGCAACGAATAATTTGATTTGATGAATTCCGTTTGTAGCAGACTGTTAGAGTACAGAAATGTAAGCATAAATTAACATAAATCTAACCGTCAGTAATTTGATTTGAAACGTTTTAGACTGGTAGGGATACTGGTACATTTCGCTGAGGACAGTTGTTAAGTAAGTTTCGTGACATTGAAGACCACTTAGAGGTTTTAATTGGTCTGCGTATTCTGTTATGTTTTATTACTGGTAATAAAACACTATGTGCCATTTATTTGTATCTAATCGGAGAGTAGGATAACCTTTTAACTTGTAATGATCTATACAAACAAATAAATAAAATTGAAGATTCTGTTTGTAATGTCAAAATAAAAGCTATTTACTAAATGCATAATTCTGAATGTACTATATACGGTACATAATACAACAAAAAAAAAAACTATTTTTATATTTTTGTCTGTCTGTTTGTTCCAGCTAATCTCCAAAACGGTGAGTTTGGCGGGATATTCACTGACAGATAGCTGATGTTATAAAGAGTACCTGAGGCTACTTTTCTTGTTTTTAAACCCACGTGACGCAAGCCGCGAGCAAAAGCTAATATCGTATAAAATCTTAATAAAAAACAATGAATTCACGATTCATATGCTAAGGTCTGGTTGTCGATTGCCGATATCATACATATACATAGAAGTATACCTCTAAATAGGATAGGTTAAAAATACTTAAACATTTATACCTAACTTCAACAATTTTTATTTTCTTACTCTATCCAGTGTCAACAAACTAACTTAAGGGGCCGTGCACGAAATCGGCTGATTTTGATCAATTTTGTTCATTGGTTGTGAGAAAGGGAAAAAGAATTTAAACAAAATTATTTGTGATTTGAAATATTGAGTTTTTTATTTTGCATGTGCTGGAAAGGGATTTTTCAAATAGATTAAGCATTCATGGAAAATCACTAATATTCGCAACAAATTTTCCGAAAAATGACGAGAGACTGACGTTTGATCATCTTTTTACAAGACACTACTTTTGATTTTTAAAATTAAAAAATATAATCAGCATTATTATATGGTCTACTTGCATGTGGGGAAGCACCTTTTTCAACTCCGATACAAAATATAGCAGAAAAATAATGTTGAACAACCTAATTTTTTTTTAAACCCAGTCATTTATGTATTTTTCCTATTATTTAGCAAACCATATCAAGAAATTAAAAAAATCATATACTGGGCTACAGCTATCCTTGAGATAAAATCAAAATTTTATTTTATGATTATACAATATCTTCATTAAGTAAATCAAAGGTGCAATATAGTATATTTCCGAGAGCACAAAAGTGATGAAACTATTAACAGGTGCTGTGACTAACACGAATGGTTTAGCACTACAAAAACTATACTCTCTCTGTAGTCACACAGACTTAATGTTTCAATTATTTTAAGCTTTCTCACAATTAGATAAGAAATTGACGAAAATGTGTTTTTTTTCGTGCACCCTTAAGATGGGATGTGCTGAGGTAGCCAGCGAAATTATTTTTTTCGTATGTTTTTTTGCAATTTGCAGGTCAGTGTCAGGTTGTATTATTGATCAAAATACGATTTGCGACCGTAACAAATGTGTATGTATAGAATTAAAATGATTAAACTCATCGACACTATTCTCTAAGTCTATCGACTAGCTGCCGCCGCCGCCGTAGTCTATTGACTTAAAAGATCACGTTTTCAAAATCAAAAGTCATTTATTCAAACCAGGCTGAAAATCAGCACTAATCGAACGTCAAAATTACATAAACCAGTCCCTTCCTTCCTTCCAGTCGCCTTTCACGCGTTTTCATGAAATAGTAATTCAATAGAGTAATCTTGAACTTTGAGAGTTGTATTGATGAATTTAATGGTTATAATTCTGTAAATACTCATTTTTGCTACGATTGCGAATCAATTTTGATCATCATACAACCGATACTGACCTAAAATTTGCTAAAAACAATAAAAAATCTCGGGCTTCCTTGTAGCTTTCACCTTAAACTGAGTTCAGAGAACACTAATTTCGAGACTCCAAATCTTTGTCTAACAAATAAGAATAACGCGCAACCGCCAGCTAAAACAATAAACGGTCTAACTTGGCTTGCCTTTCTTTCACTCAATACATCAGCCTGTCCATGCGACCAACAAGACCAAAACGAAATGTTCTACTTGGCTGCGCTGGAATAGACCAGTAGATATATTGGTCTTAGTATACGATAAATTTTTGTTGCAATTTTATAAGCCAACGTTAATAAAGCAGAAAACTAGCTTCGTTCGATGGTCGTTTGTGGATTGAAGTTTTGAAAGACTTCGCAGAACTTGCATGGCTGCCAAGAAAATAAAGTAACAGGTGTGTTTCTAAGAAATTCTGTGTCTTTTTTATTAATATTTGTACTAAGAAATGTATTTTTGTCTCCTCTAAAAAATGTAACTAAAAGTTTTAGGTGTCAAAAATTGGAGATGACTTTACTGTCAATGCAGGTTTATATTAATAAAGTCTAAATATTACCCGAAAATCAAGACATCGAGCACTAAATCAATCTGCCTAGCCTTTTCCCAATTATGTTTTGGTCAGCTTCAAGTCTAACCGAATGTAGCTGAATACCAGTATTTTACATGGAGTGACTGCCTATCTCACTTCCACAATACAGTGACTGGGTAATACGATACCTTTTGGTAAGACTGGTTGTCAGTTTCAGGATTCTGACTACCGGCTTAACGTGCTTTCCAAGGCACGGAGGAGTCTCGGTATATAAAGATGGTCACCCATCCACTGACCAACCCCGGGAAGCGTAGCTTAACCTGATTGATCGACCCTTGCGGCTCTTATTACGTAGCCACGAGCTCCTCTGAACATTATAGCACTAAATCTACCCTAAAATCCTGGTCCTCGGCTTCAAAAGTACCTAACCAAAATTAATATGAAGTATTCGAGATAACATGACTTTCTATGCCGTTTAAACTTATTGATCTACGCTTTTTTTATATAAATGAACCTCTACAAACTTGTTGGGCTACTAATGATGCAACCTACCAAATCGATATTTTGAAACGGAATTCCGTATGTATGTGGTCAGTCTTAGTCGGCTATTTAGAAATAAAGAGTGAAAGAAAATACGTTTATTTGCGGTAAACATGACGCAAAAAAGAACATAAACACAAAAATAAGAAAAGTTTGGGGGAAACACGCAAAACGGCTATCACTCAGCATTATGCAGCGACCCTATACAAGACAGCGCCCCAGCGCTGATTTTCAGCGACAGCCGGCGCTGACGAATTTGGCGGATTTTAGAACACCAAAATTAGAATTATTTGAAGTTTGCTTAAATAAATGCCTTAAATAAATAAAGTACCTACCTACATCTTACCCTGGAAATCGAAGCAGTTAATCTAACCCAAAATCCTGGTCCTTGGCTCGGAAAGCCACTTCCAGTCAATATTAGATCTACTATATCACAAAAGGAATAAAGTTAAAGAAACAGCAGTGCGGTGCAGCCGACTTGCAATTTATTGTTCCGCCTGAACTGCGGGCGAGGAATTGTTGAGTTCAACAATTTGCTATGTTTCCTTAGGAAGTAAGCCTACTGCAGTATATTTTATTTTACGAGACTTTTCTGTTTAGGTGCTGCTGTATGCTGTTAAGTAATGATATGGCTGTAGGATAATGTTTTGAATTGGTAATATAATTTCACCCTTTGCATTAAATTTGTATGTTTGGTTAAGATGCTGACAACAGGTAAACCGCGATCCTTGTCAGACAGCATACCAAAGAAAAAGAAGCACGATAACACATTTATTGCAAAATATGAAGCAATTCTATTTACTCAAAAATGAGTTGAGTAATCGAAAATAAAAAAAACAACCAAGTTCTGCATACAAATAAGACGTTCTTGTTATTAATTAACCGCTTTATTTATAAACTGCTTAAATTTAAGTAATGATTAGCGACTGTTTAACCATACAATTATGACGTTTAAACGTCTCTTAACTTTAATCATCGTTTCTATATAAACCCCTAAATACCAACTGTATGTTGATATATACTCGTAATAAGATATTTTGGATTGAAACTGTTAGTTAAAAGGGTTAGTTTACCATTTTTTTTTATCGAGTTTTTTTTTTCTAAACGTTTTTTGGTAACAACCAAGTCCTGAGAAATATGTTCAAGAATAATATATATTTTTTCCGCTGCCACAAACTGTATAATTATGATTTGGCATTTTTTTTGTTTAAAACAAGCCTACTTTATCATTTGCCTCTTGTCAGCGCCTTAACATAATTATTATTATGTCGTCGTCTGCCTAGCCTTTTCCTAACTATGTTGGAGTCGGCTTCCAGTCTAACCGGATGCAGCTACATACCAGTATTTTAGAAGGAGCGACTGCCTATCTGACCTCCACAACCCAGTTACTGGGTAACATGATACCCCTTGGTAAGACTGGCTGTCAGACTTTTTGGGCTTCTGACGACCCGTAGCGACTGTCAAAGATCCACGAATGGCAGCCGGGGCTAACGGTTTAACCTGTTTTCCGAGGCGCGGAAGGATCTTGGTATGTAAAGACGGTCACCCATCCACGGAACAACTGCAGCAAGCGTAGCTTAACCTGAGCGATCGACCATTGTGGCTGTTATTACTTAGCACAAGTATTATGATCATGTGTAAAGTAAATTAAAAAGTCCAACTTCATATTTATGAAGCACTTTAGTTTGAGGAGGTAAACAATACTATTTTCATCAAATAAACTTCAGAAAAAACCTTCGATAAACAAGCAATAATACCTCCCACAAGAAAATAATACATGAACGTAATTGTACATTCTCACAAAAAAAAACAGAATCTTCAAAGAGAGCCCAACAAAGAAACCTTTGTAAGACTTAAAAGCATATATATAATACGGTGTTAAATTCTCTCTAACGCAAAAATTCAATAACAACCGTGTCTTTACTGAAAAATACATGAGCAATAATTGCATTTTCAAGTCTCGCCTTCTCTGAGGTTAAAATTAAATAAACCACGTCGTTGCTGAGGGGTACTCTGTAGGGCTACTGTAGCATGATTTTAGGTTAGCTGGTGTAGATTTCAATTATTTTTTTATGTAAGTTTTGTGAAGAGTATGTATGTAATATGCTATAAATTTGTTGTGTTTGAGGCTCAGTCGGCGTGATTTTTTTTTAAAATTATGTCTTAGGATAAAAAGTATGTGTCCTATGTCGTAAGTGCTTTTATTGTTGTTTATAGTGGTATTGTTCAGTGTTTAAGCTGCTATTGTTAAACATGGGCTTAGTATTAGACTTTTAGAAAATGTGACCGTGATATCCCCACTGCAATATAATTATGTAGATAGTAAATGAAAGTTGTATGGAAAAAGTTGTCATGGTATGGGTATGTGATGCGGAGGAATGAGGGAAATGTCGCCAGAAAGTTATGAGTATGCATGTGGATGACTATACGAGTAAGGGAAGACCAAAGAAACAATCAAATGGATGGACTGTGTGAAAGATGATATGGCTAGAAAGGGAGTGACTACCGAGATGACAACTAATAGAGAAGTATGGAAGGAAAAGACCCCAAATAAATTGGGATAAGGGCAGGAGAATGGTGATGATATGTAAATAGTAAATTAATCACACATTGGTGTTTGCTTCATAAGTTCAGTATAACTTTTCAATAATACGAGTATAAGAATAATTTTAAAACACAACATTTCTGAACCTCAAACCTATAAAAACCACCCATGTTTTTCGTCCAAGACAGAGTTCTATCCTATTCCAATATCTCAAAAATAACAAAATATTAAAAGAAAACCGACGTGCTGCTAACCCTACCAGCTACGTTATGAGAAAAGGATACGTGAGGTTAAGACAAATGAAAGTTTTGAGCGCAGACGCTTATTGCGATGTTCATTGTTCACTGTACGATGTGCAGTTGCAAGCCTTTCTGTGTGGACTGTGAGTGTAACTCAATTTCGATGTGCCGACTGACCGTTATTGTGTCAGTATATTGGTTATGAGGTAATTGTCATTGAGGTAAGAGCTTATAACTAAAATAGCCATTCTTGTTAAAACAAATGATCACTATTCCCAACTTTGAAAAATACTAAAACCAGGACTACAAGTTTCAGAACTCAATACGAAGACAAGTTATGCATAGGTGGATATAACAACACTGTATTATTGAGAAAGTGTGTTATGTGCATGGCTCCTCTTATTTATAACCATGTACCAAAAATTATTAAAGAGCAACCTTTAAGAAGATTTAAAAAGTACCTCAAAAACTCAACTTACTAATTCAAAAATGCTATTACTCTGTATCAGTTTTTTTTAATGACAAGACCTGTTTAATTTACAATGTTCATATATTAAGTAATTAAATAGCATAATTATTGTTAGAATAAGTTAAGTGACTGCCTTGTTGGTCTAGTGGTCGCATGCACGACTGCTGAGCATGAGGTCTCGGGTTCGATTCCCAGGTCGGGCAAAGTGATATTGGGATTTTCCATTAGGAATTTCTCAGAAGCAGCCCGGAGTCTGGATTCGTACTCGGTTGATGGCAATAGGCTCGCCCCCTATTACATGGGACTTAAACATAACTGGCGAAATGTGGGTGTACTACATGCCATTAGGCAGAATGTATAAGGATTCAAAAATATTGTAACACCTAATTGTATTAATTAGCTACATTTCTACAAATAAATAAATCTATCTATCTCCTGAGACCAGAAAAAAATTGTGACTATAGTTCATCCGCGTTAAGAAAATAGTCAGTCATCGTTGTCCGGCCTAGCCCCGCCCCTCGACCAATCGGGCCGCAACAAATTAGAATGCACCCAATTAAAACACCTTTACCCTACAGTTGCACTGATGACTCACAATTTTCTTAACGCGAATGGACTATAGATTAATTCCTTGATTATATCGTGTAGCAGAACTAGAACAAAGTAGCAGACAACAGTTTGTTTACATAATAACATTGATATTTTCATTTTATGTTTATTTGATACAATATATTCAGTTTCAAGATACCATTTAAAATATGACAAGACTTTAAACGTAAAACGAAAGCCTCTTGGCTGTTATGTCCCAAAAGTTTCCAAAATAACCGCACAGATTTTGACATCAAAATAACTTTGTTGACATTGTTGAACTTTCCAACGATTCTGAATTTGAATTTAAATAAAGGGTGGTGGTGATCTCATGTTTCGAAGAGTTTAGAACTATTCTGAATTTGAATTTTACTTGTACTTAAATTATTCATGTACTCGTATAACTATTTTGGTCGGGTATTTCATTTTTATCTTTTTAATGATAGCTGTTTTCACAACGAAAACTTATTATAAGCGTTGGAGCCATTTTTGTACTTAACTAATTTTAAAACAACAGACGCCTAAGTCTTAAGATGATCATCAATCCCGCGGCTCCAAGAACTAAAATAAAATACTAATAACGCGTCTTATTACTAAAAATATTACCCTCCTGGGACAGCCGGGTAAGAATTGTATCTTAGTAGGGCTCAAGGATCTTTAAGCATATTGCCAATATAGGGCAGTTTTTAAGTAAATGTATGTAATGTATGACCAAATATTTTATTTAAAAGAAAAGAGGTGTCTTATCAGGTGTAACATCTTGATAGTATCAGTGTCAGCTTGCTGGCATATTGCTTTTATATTTAGCCATTCATTTTACTTCATAGAGATTCTACAAATTGGTCGTACAGTTTAACAGAGAATATTAGACATTACTTGAAGAAGTCGAAAGAAGCTGTCTATCTTACCACTTATGTGTCCAAATCATCATCAACATAAATTCTTTATTTCTCCTCACAATGACAACAAGCTTATTTTAGGCTTCACAATTTTTTTTTTGTTTTTTAGCAATGTGAGGAGCTGGTGTCTGAGTTAGACGTAAAGTATTACAAATCACCAGGTCCCACCCCACGGAAGAACAGAAACTTTTACTTAAAAAATATGAAATTACATCTAACGTTACATAGGTAACCTTAGACAGATAAGGAGACTAAAAACTAAAGTTATTATAATTTTGGGGGTAGAAGTTCAAAAGAAACTATAAATAAAAAGTTAATCAGGGCGTCTATATCTGTGTGTAAGTGTGTGTCTATGAGAGTGTATAATGTTAGTGTGTGTGTGTGCAAATATTTTCAGTTTGTTCCACATAACATATAACATTACGCTTGTAATCCAGGTATGAGTATGCATAGCTATATCCATAGTACTCCCTCATTTCGCCAGTTATGTTTAAGAGTCATAACATAGTCCATAATAACTCAAATTGCATAGCTTTAACCTCCGCTATATCGAAAATACTACAGCATTAATTTTGAAATAAATATATGATAGAGATTAATGTAAGTAATACACTATTCCATAAAATTGTCTCGAGAGTAAATAACTAAAAAGTTACCTCCAAACCAAACAATAAACCGCTAGTATTTTTTTAATATTTCAAATTAGGTCATGAAACTTTGCATAAGGACTAATCTAAATATAAAGCAGATACTATGTTTTATTTTTTTATTTATATAACTTTCACCGTAAAAAGAAATTACCTAAACTATCGGCGCCTTGGAGCCTTCTCCCTGCCTGTCTCACTAGGTCGCGTCACTGCGAGTAGTAAGGTGCCAGCTAGTTAAAGAGTGAGGTGTCGTTGCGGTATTATGGCCTCTTAACTCCCATGCAATAGGGGGCGAGCCTATTGCCATGAACCAGGCACAACATGAAATGAGCTCTAAGCATAAGCTTATAAAAACTGAAAAAACATTAAATAATAATTGTAGCGTAGCATCAGCATGTTCGCATTCAAACTCCTTTTACCATATTCAAAATCACAAAAAAAAAACTTTTTTGTTTCACATAAACCTACATGGGTACTTATGAAACGTCAGAAGCTAGGCGCACGGTACCCATTGGTCGTTTCCTGCGGAGAAGAGCCCGCAAGAAACTCCACGGGTATTTAAAATGTAAAGCTCATAATATTTGCACAAAATCTGTCTGTGAAAGCATGGTATTTAATCATTGCATTTCAATTTCATAGAATTCCAATAGAAATATGTTTCCATACTACTACACTTTAAATTAAATTCCCGTCGACTATCTGTCGACTAATATTTTATTTCGTATTAGAATTGAGTTCTACTTTCGATCAACAAAATCGTGGAAGGAACGAATAAGATGCAAAATATCTAAATGAAATCAACATTCGATTCATTTGATGTTTCGATTCATAAGACGATTGGCATAGCGATTCGATCCTTCGATTCGCAGTCCGTTGGACGTGAGTTTAGAATTTGTTAGGCGGAGCACGGAAATAGCGGAACCAGATATTTTTGTTATTTTCTGAGACTGTTTATTTTTATTCTTTAAAAGATGTTTTGTTAGATTTATGAAAACGAATATAGATCATGTTATAATTGTTATAACCGAGTTTTTATGAGTGTTCATTTGCTAGCTTACAACTATAGTGACAATCTTCCTTTCCTTGGTATGCTTGGACAACGAAACAATGCAATGTACCAGGTTAACATGGCTTTCAAAAAACACTATGTACCGTAATAAATTGTGATCACGGAGATAAAACACACAAGAAGATTAACAATAAAACAAAAACACAATTTCCAAAACAGAATACATGAATTCTAAAACAGCCAGTACTGAGTGGCAACGTTTTCAATCACTCCCTCTCTTGGTACAAATCAATGCGGGGGACATTCTCGGTACGTACGCAGAACGGAACGAATGAACCAATTCCTTCAGCATTGCTATTCAAAACGAGTTTGTGGCTCTTATAGCCCGAGGATTGAGGACGAATGAGTTTCGAAGGATTAGAAAAGTTTATTGTGTTCTATTTTAAAGGTGGCTTTGTGTTTGAATTAGTTTTTGTATTCTTCATTTGAATGGGAGTCGGTTAATGATGTAAGTTTGCTCCTTATTCTTAGAGACGTCTCAGTTTTTGTCTAAGTCGGTTTTCGATATAAGTCGGTGTCTTTCTAAAGTCGAATTATTAATTTACTGAAGCAATCTGACATGTGCTAGCTGTCATTTTGTGTAATATAATGGTCATATTTAAAAGGTTATCGATTAGTTTAATAGATGTATATAAGTGTATAATGATAAGTGTAAAAATCTAGAATACAGTGAATTCAATAATCAAAATAAAAAAGCAGATTTTGGAGAATAGCAAGACAGTTTTTTTTTTAAAACGTCGCTATTGTATTTCGACGAGGATGCAAATGCTTTTGATTAAAATCCAAGTACTACTAACACCTACTGTGAACCAAAAAGAAGATTTTTTTCCGGATTGGCGCAAAAACAGCTGAACTGATTTGGATAAAATTTGGCACACAGTTTTTATCCTGGCTTAACGTATAGGCTACTTTTAATCTCGGTAGTACGTTCCCATAGGATATTTTCTGATATCCAGGAGGGCAAAGCCGCGGGCAAGAAACTCCAAGGACACTCTTTTAAATCAAGATATTACAAAATCCTGGGTACATTATTCTTGTCGCGTCTATATGTGAGAACAATATAAAAAAATATATTTAAAAAAACAATTCAAAATATAAGATTACAAAATAAGCCCTGGCAATTAAGAGATGACCAGCCTCAACTGACGGCGCCCATTCACGAACATGACGCGAGGATCAGCACCATCCAGCTCAAACACTTTGTAGGGAACCGAATGATCCAACACACGCGCCACCATCAGCGAGACATTTAAGTGAGCATGACATACTCTCAACTGCCAGGCTTTTTTAAGTCAACATATTATACATGATAACATAATAAACGGCTCCATGTTACTCACATTTACAAAATATCGTACTGCGGCAGCATTAACCCATGAACTAATCGAGGATAATCAAACCTATTATGGCCACATTGACAGGCTAACGACCTGCCATCACTTATGCTCATGCAATCATTCTCGATACGTCTTGCTATATCATGCATTAATACCAGGTCGAATCAACTGCGAACACGTATATCGCATCGGAGATACGGATAAAATATTTTATGGATTAACTATATAGAGTGCGGGAAAGGCTGGCTGAATGGATGACTTAGGAGCGTTTATGGGGCATTGGCTGGAGAAGGCGAAACACAGGGAAGTGTGGAAAGCTGAGACCTTTACCTAGATGTGGGACAAAAGGGTTGAATTAAAAAAAAAAACCGGCCAAGTGCGCGTAGGACCACGCACAATAAAGGGTTCCGTAGTTGGGATGAATTTATCCCAAGAAACTTAACATTGTAGTTGAAAAACATGTTCCTGATACATTCTAACTGCAAATGGAAGTTTGTACGTACTATATTGAGAGATTTACCATGTTATTTTAAGATGATAGTCTTCTTACAGGTTTTCCTGTAATATATAAGTAAAGAACTATTTTCTACATTAGTTTCGGAGATGAACATTGCTAAACGTTTAATGTTCATAAATTTTCTTAAATAACTTTAAAAGCAATTATATTAAAATTATAAAAAAAAATATCTGAAAACCTTACAACAAACCCTTTTATTGGATGTGTCACACAGTACAGTTTACAAAACTTTTTTTTTCTAATTTGCCCCCCAGAAGTGACCCCGTATTCAAAATTCATTTATTTACGTTAAACTGAAAGTCTGTTTGCTGCAAATTAGCTGTGACAGACGGACAGACCGTTCCTTTCGGTTCCGTTTTGTCCTTTTGAGGTACGGAAACCTAAAAACGGAAATAGAGTAGATTTCACTGGTAATTCGTCATTTAAAGAAATATGGTATGTTCGAGAAATATGATATAATTATAATAACAAAGTCTGCGAATTTTTCAAAAACACTTAATTTGGATTTTCGAATCCCCTGGGATTAGATTTTCGCCGAGCCAAATGGGGTGCACATTTGATGAAAAGAGACTATTACGTCGTAGAAGGAATACGTCGAATTACAGTGTCCCTGTAGATCTTATAAATGTTACACTTTTGCTATTTGTCCATCATCGGATGGAGCATGGAGCGACTGCCTATTTGACCTAGTTACTGGGCAATACGATACCCCTTGGTAAGACTGGCTGTCAGGCGTCTGATGACCCGTAACAATTGTCAAAGATCCACGAATGACAGCCGTCATCAACGGCTTAACGGAGTCTTGGTATGTAAAGATGGTCACCCATCCAGGGCCCAACCGCGGCAAGCGTAGCTTAACCTGATCGATCGACCCGTGCGGCTAGCTGTTAACATAGCCACAAGCCCCTCGCCCCCTCCTAATCGCTGACTAGTGATATTATAATTATGTACTAAGTTGACGGCGAGATACGATATCGATGTCTTGATGCATGTGACCTCAATTTTATAATGTGGGGCATTCAATTGAAAAACAATAATAAACAAATCCTTTTTCTAAAAAGCAACGTCTTTCTGTCTATCTGTCCGTCAGTATCGCAAGAATAACGTGAGAAGGGTAAACTCCAATCATTAAAAAATTGCTGACCCAGAGTTTCACTCGACGTCCCGTCTCAGAAGCTGTCACTTGACACTCGTCTTATACGAGTATTACAAGTAACGGTCAGCAACTTCACAACGGCCATGATTCTAGTAGATAACGTTGATAAAGCCGTAAATGTGGTCTTTTGTGCCTATTCCACTAATCTCCAAATGCTCACAAATCTCGATTAGCTTTAACAACATAATTAATAATAATGAAACACGAAGTCTTAATTTCTTATGGACGTAAGGACTCATTGGTTATTTTTTTAATCAATCAAATCAAAGTAATGTTTAGAAATTAATAGGCAAAATATTTTAGCTAAACTAATGAAATCCCAGTCTAAACTTTCCTACAAATAATCTTTTAAAGATCAACATTTAAATGACTTTAAGGTGACTTTGTGATTGATTATTTTAGAACGTTTATTTACTTATGGTAGTTGAGTCTTTACCTATAGTCCATTGGTTTAGGTAGTTAAACAAATCATAAAAAGGGTTTTTTATAGATAACGCTTTCTTATTTAAAAATACGTTGTAACTTTTAACCAAGTAAAAAAAATGTATTTTTGATTTTTACAGTAGTTTCCTCTTTCATTACTGTACCTATGTTAAACTTTATCATTTATTCATAACTAGTATTCGTAGATGTAATTGCTTGAGCACAATTTTTTTTTGTTAGATTAATAATAATACTATAACATTTTGGAATCTGTCTATTGTAAAGAGCCCCAGAAGACCGGTTCTCTAAACGTCAACGAAATATAACGTTGCTAAATTGAAGTGTACAACTATAACGTAGCATGACAACAGAAGTTACTTGTGTTACGTTTAGTTGGTTACTTGACAGCTCTCCCGTCACGCTGTTTTTTTTAACCGACTTCCAAAAAGGAGGAGGTTATATGTTCGGCTGTATGTTTCTTTTTTTTTTTTTTATTATTATGTATGTTCACCGATTACTCCGTCAATTGTGGACGGATTTTGAAAATTCTTTTTCGTTTGGAAGGGTATGCTCCCGAGGTGGTCCCATTGCCACCAAATCAGAATCTGATGAGGGGATCCCATGGAAATTGAGGGAAACCCTCAAATTTTATAGGCATACCTATAGCGATTTGAGTATTTTTTATAGTAACTAATTTGCTCTCGGAATGCACCATTTGGTGAAGTGGAACTGATGATGAAGACCACAGATGGCCACCGGAACTACATAATAAAACTACTACTACGAAAAAAAAAAAAAAAATATGGTTGATAAGCAATTTATGCTCATCAAAATTCATATGGTGAACTCACCATCAGTTCTCCTGGTTCTTACCAAGAGAACTCCTCAACAATTAACGCCCCTGCATCGGCAAAAGCAATATTTTGTAAAATTTGATGAACATTTGACATTGGGCTATTGTAAATTAGATAAATTACAAACTGAACCACTAAAAAGTGAAAAATAAAAAACTTTTTACAAAAAAAAAAAACAACCGACTTCAAAAAAAAAGTTTTTTATTTTTTGTTTACCTTTATTTAACTACCAAAACCAATGGAGTATAAGTCTAGTGGCGCCAATGTAATTAAAAATTTATCGTGAATAATATAATAAATAAAATCTATAACATTCAATTATCTTACTTAGATAATTGAATGTTATAGATTTTATTTTAGACGCCCGTATCAGCATGATGATAAAAATAGTTTTATGTAATGATGAAAAAAATTGACAGACACAAATAAAACAAATTGCTTTTACAAATATGTGTATCTGGATGCCTCAAGAATGTGAGTCTTTTTAACATTCACGAGATATTAATTCTTAACAAAAGTGGCCCCACTGGATTTACGTTAGAATTTATCCCACTTTCCAGCAACACTTTTGTCTGTTAAGCTATAAGAACAAAATATTACCTCATTTTTGGTCATAATCATCGTACCACGCACACACATCTTTCACACAATCCAACCATTGTTTCAAAAGTTTATTGTTAATTTAAAATTAAATACAGTATTTTCAATATATCAAACAAAAGAAGAGGAGTGATGACCCAATGGTAACGGCCGCGACTTATGAGCTTATAGGTCGTAGGTTCAAACTCTGACAGGCGCTTTACTTTGTGTAAATTATTTCATCACCACTGCTCTCAAAACGGTGAAGGAAAACATCATGAGGAAACCGGCATGTCCTATAAACAAAAATTCCAAGACATGTGACATCAACTAACTTGCGAGGTGGACTACGGCCCACTCCCTCTCACAGAGAGGAGACCTGTGTCCCAGCAGTGGCAACATTATAGGCTGATTGTGTAAACATGAGAAGATACAGCAATACATGTGTAAAATGAGGCTTAAAATCTAGTTTATATTATAGGATATTGTATAAAATGAAAGAGCCACCAACGTAGGTATTACGTAATTCTGTATTCATGTTTCCTAAGGGGCTATAAGAGATCTAATTCTTTACTCGAGTCTTTTGAAAGCGCTTTAATACAGTTATTTTTTTTTAAGTAAGGCAATTTTTGTTTTAGGGACCCGTGGCTTTTTGTTGAAAGGTTCAACATTTTTTAGACACCACAAGTTGGGCTGGAGTCTGGTCAGGTTTACACAAGTCTGGTCAACGTTGGTCAGTTCACGTTTTGTAGTTTTTTTAAATTTCATTGGCAATTTATACGAACTGAATCTGGAACGGTTTCGAATAGTTTCAGCCAAAGCGATTACCTACGTCAAAGGGAAATCAAATAGTCCTTTTGTCTTCTAATAATAATTATTAGTAGTTTCGAATAACTGTCATTACTTCTGTTCTGTGGTCATCACCGCTTTTTACTGTAATGAAAACGTGATAATGATATCAAAATTACTTCAACATAATTATTATTTCCTTTATTTAATGAAGTACATACAAATTATATTTTTAAATATAAGAATGTAAGAAATATATAAAAACATTTAAAAATTTAAAAAATAGTAGCCCACCGGTATCGGCGAGTCCAAGCTGCCGGCGGTCAGGGCTCCAGCTCAGCTTTTCATTCCTATTTGCTGATGGATATGCCCAGAGCGAAGTCTTAATATTAATTTAACGTAATTCCTTAAAAGTTGATCAACATCGAACCAAGGCACACGAGAAGGCTCGCCTTGTATGGTCCTATACCATATGCCTTTTTGCTGACTGTTATTAACAAAGTGTTGTTTCCCGGAGTTATAACAAATTGCTTAATTGTTATAATAACTATTATTATCCCGTAAAAAACATACACAACAAAATTAGATCTCAGAGATTGCTTTATGATTATTATCCAAAGAATATTGGCCTAGCCACCGTAAATTCGTGATATTATGTTGTTATAAGCGTTAAAAGAAAATCTTGCTTCATTTTCTTGTCATAATCTCAAAGCTTTTTATCGTATTCACTCAAGAAATTGCCTTTTACTGAGCCGAGACCACTACTGAGAATTATATTGCTTTGACCTACATAATAATATCCTATCAGTAGTGAACCACATATCGAAAATTACATCACTTATTCCCCCAGTCCAATTTCCGAATTAAATTTTATAACCCTTGCATGAATAAATAAAAAACATAAAATACGGAACCATCTAAATGAATAGGTACAGAAGGACGAGTTTACACAATCAGCGAAAACAGGCGCGTACACATAGACACATACGAACGGCGAACACGAATGCCAATCGCAAATGCGCCATGTCTATGGTTATGACGTGTGTATGTAATTTCGCTCATTGTATAGAACCGAAATAGACCGAAGAATTGCGAAACTAAAGTGGCAGTGGTCAGGACATATTGCTCGCAGAACAGATGGCAGGTTCTGGAGTGGCGACCGCGGACCGGAAGACGTAGCGTTGGAAGGCCTCCTACAAGGTGGACCGATGACCTTGTGAAGGCCGCAGGTATCCGCTGGATGCGGGAAGCACAGAACTGGTCGAAGTGACGGTGCTTGGGGGAGGCCTATGTCCAGCAGTGGACGTTTTTCGGCTGATATGACGATGACGATTATTATGATAGAGCCGACCTTCTGTATCTATATATTTTGTGCATCTATAAGGCAGAACTCACATTGGACATTTTACGACGTCACTATTGAGCGACAAAAGATTTTATGATCGCATAAATTAAACGTGGAGCTATCACTGTGAAGCTTAGTTTATTACGACTGCGACTAAGTAATCGTTCTTTTTAATATTGCAACTAATAAAAAGTAATGTCTTGTAGGTGCATTATTTCATGAAGTAAGTTGCATTTTGCAAGAAGGTAATTTGCGGGTAGTGTGATTTTTAATGGGTTTAAATTATTGCTGTTTTTTTCCTCGTGTGGAGAAATTATGGTCTTGTGCGATAATGTATTTGAACACGAAGGCTGCATACTTTTTAAATGGATTTATAGCATTATTAAAAGAGTAATTTAAAAAAAGTTCAGTTATTGATTTCCTTATCGTTTTATACCATCAATTTTATTAATGCTGTCAAACTCATTGTGGCTAGAACAGACTGGATGTGAAGGGTGGCGAACAAGGTGTTGTGTAGCGCAGTTTGGGGAAGGCGTATGTCCAGCAGTGGTCTGCGGTAGGCTGAGTTGACTGACCTCATTGTGAAGTGAAGGGCAGCACTTTATATGTGAGATAAATTAAAGTGTTTGAGCTGTGGAATTAATCGGTGTTTCCATACCCAATTGAATAAATAAAAAATGTTAACTGTACTATACATATATAAACTCACGCCTTCTTCCCATGGGGGTAGGCAGAAACTATTGAACGCCACCTGCTACGCTCCCTACATACTCCTGTATTACTGGTAATTAAAATGAATATGGCCCGCCCGAGATCGCGCTACACCAAAAAGCGCCTAAAAGCAAATACTCTTACAACCCTCAAACGCAAGCCTAAAAAATAGATTTCCATTTCATATTTTTACGATCCCTCTTTACTACATCTAAACGTAGGCAAATCAACACGTGCAGAACCAGCAAACACAGCTGGGAAATTAACGCCAAACCGTTAACTAGCCGTCATAAAAACTCAACATAAAAATATGCGGCGTCATTAAAACAACCGTGAAACCCCATTAAAGCTGCGACTGAAATTCGCGTCGCCTATCACACGACGTCATTTTAATCGCAGACAGGCTTTCCAATTAGCGCGGCTTTGCCCGTCACTCATTACTGCCATAAGCTCACGAAAATCCCCCAGTGTGACACAACAGTTAGGACCGCGTTTCGTTCACGCGAATGCTTGATATTTTTTTAATCAAGGACCTAGCCAAAGGATGGGAAAGTTTTTGATGTAGATTCATTTGTCACAAACATGTCAAGCGTATGACACTTGCGTATGACGAATAGTGTGCATGCAGCCTAACAAACGGCTTTTTGCCGCCATTTTATTACTTTGATTCTGATTTTAAAATGACAGACTTTATTTTGCCATTAAAATGAATTTGATTTTTCAAAATTGGAATCAAATATTTTGGCAATTCAAGCGTTTTATACGCAAATAATATACTAAAAATGTAACGTAAAATATTGGCAATATTTGCATGAAATTATTTAAGACATCAGTCGCAGGCTGCGCATAGAATTTAATTCTCCAAATGTAAAATCAAATTTTAACGTTTATTATACATTTAAAGCGCCGAGCGCGCCAATGAACTGGCAGCTTTAGCACTTATTGGTCGAAATCAAATTGAAATAAAACTTAATTGGCACGAATTAATTCAAATCCTATAATATCGCTGTGCTGGTAATTCACAGAGTTTATTATGGCTTGTTTAATGGCAGTCGGATAGTTTAAAGTTATATTGCTCAATTGCCTTTTGTGAGGCGACTATCATTACATTGTACTTACATTTTGCACTATGATTCATACTTTATTTTCCTTCACTATTTCGTCCATTCTTATTGCTAAACTATCGTTGGTAACTTATTTCTACGAAATGGTTACCTAAGTAGTTCGAGTTATCGAGACTATATCGCGAAAAATAAAAATCTCACAATTAGGCTGGGTAGGATAAATATGGTTTTATTTGCAAAACAACATATCTATCTATTTAATTTAAATGTAACACAAATCAATTTATGGACCTACTATCACTGCCTACTCCCAACCGCGGGCGTGAAGCATCTCATTAGACAAGCCCGATACGTGACCCGGCTGTCGTATGTACCTTCATGTTTATTATATACAATATGCACATATGTAACAACATAGTATATACAGCTGTCGGGTGCAGTTGTCAGCTATTCGGAGAACATGGTGTAGTTGAAGATATTATGTTATTACATCTTGTAAAGTAGAAGGTGATTTAATGTGATATTATAATAGATAATTATAGTCATGTTTACTTTGCTCAAATTACCAATATCTAGAGATAAACTACGATAACATGGCTCGCCCCTCCAAATTACTGTTTCAATGTGTGTAGTCACATCCTTACGAAAGAGTTTGTACTCGTATGTCAAGTCGAGTGTCGAGTGTGTAAGTACTCGTAATATCTCACTTATTACCAGATTTGTTGGTCAACTAATCATAACTAGCCGATCGTGCCTGTCCATCTGGATTAAGGGCCCATTTTTTGAACCCTTACGAAACGACATAAGACATAGCAAAGGGGCATGATTTTCTGTGAATTGTAACTGTTATTATTAAATAACTTGCGCCCTCAATCCAGACGCGTGCATAAAGTGGCATAGCCTAAATCTCAGTAAGTGCTATCTCTGGGTTAATAATTTTTTTTTAAGAATTTAGTTAAGAGCTTCTTAAATATTTTAAGAAATTTCCAAATCTGTAGAATCTGACATTAAAGATTTATGGCGGTATATCTAGGGGCCTCACTGCATTGTTGTCTGTACTGAGGAATCTGAAAACATGGATTTATCTGAAGTAATACATAAATGCGACTTTAACATGTTTTATTTAGATACAGATACGTATGTGAATTATTAGTTAAAATTACACAAAAGTTAAATGTTAAGAAGTAAATGAATGTTGAATTTGAGTAAAACGTACTGAACTGAGAGCCCAATATTTCGGCTTTATTGACTAGGCTCAATTTCAAAGATTAACGCAAATTAGAATAAGATTTTCATTTTCAAGGGTTCAAAAAATGGGCCCTCAATCCAGATGCGCATGTCGATCGATCAGGTTAAGCTACGCTTGCCGCGGTTGGTCCGTGGATGGGTGACCATCTTTAGATACCAAGACCCCTCCGTGCCTCGGAAAGGACGTAAAGCAGTTGGTCCCTGCTGTTATTTGTAGATCTTTGACAGTTGTTACAGGTGGTCAGTAGCCCGAAAGTCTGACAACCAGACTTGTCAAGGGGTATCGTCATTCATTCATCATTTCAGTCGAAAGACGTCCACTGCTGGACATAGGCCTCCCCCAAGAAAGGGGATGGGGTTGCCATAATCGCCACTCTTGGCAGGCGGGTTGGCGATCGCAATATGATGTTAAAATGTATAGAGAACGCTGCTGCCCATTCTCTAGTAAGTCCTTTAGTCGCCTTTTACGACATCCACGGGAAGAGAAGATGGTGCTATTCTTTACGTCTGGCACCACATGGAACAGGTACTCGTATCGTGTTACCCAGTAACTGGGTTGTGGAGGTTATATAGGAAGTCGCTCCATGTAAAATACTGGTATTCAGCAACAACCGGTTAGACTGGAAGCCAACCCCAACATAGTTGGGAAAAGGCTGGGCATATGATGGACTGGTCGTCACTACCAACCATGTTGACTTCCCAATCTTCACACTATGGCATAAGATGTTCTTCCAAATAGCTCTAAACAATGTCATAGGTCATAGATACCTACTGCAGCGTTGACCTCTGCGGTTTAAACCTTTTAGTTTCCTTTTTCTAGCTGGCCTTAAATTTTTCTGAATTTTAAAATGACTTGATTAAGCTTGTCAGTTTTTCATAGAAAAAAATCAGTGTCAGTAGGAAGCTAAATGAATTCATAAAATTTTTTGGACCATTAAAATGTGAAATTGTATCAGATATAAAAGCTGGGTGGTGGGTGTACTTACAGGTACACCTCTGCCCAACCCTTCGGTGAAACAAGACGTGATGTTATTGTGTATAAAAGCTGATTAAATATAAAAGATATCCTATCGTTTATTGAATTCTGCAATGCTGTAACAAATGGCATAATATTTTACCGAATGAAATGTATACATATGGTGCACTCAAAAAAATTTTATCCGCTTCCCTGGTGTAACACCCTATTTTATTTGTCGTAGTTATAGAACCAGTTGAAAAGGGCCGCATCCGGCTCTTTTATTTTTTCCCGGGTAGCGGTCTGTCTACCGGATCTGGCATGCGGATGGTAGATCGTATATTGCAAGCTGCTTAGAATCTGCACGCACTCCATTCGCCACTACCAGCCGCTCAGAATTATTGGAGTCCGTAGACACCCTCTTCGTATTTGGTGTGCATCTCATGAACTTGGCGTCACCTGCTGTTCAGTTGAGGTGCGCTGAACTGTAGTCATTAGTACTTTCTGCGTTAACTTTTTAATTCTACTTGATATTTTTTAAACCAGCTCTGTTTCTGTCGAGATAAATTAGGTTCATCTTTATAAGATAATATTCATTTGACAGGTTACGTGATTGAGGAGCTTGTGGCTTAATAATAACTGCCGCATGAGTCGATCGATCAGGTTAAGCTACGCTTGCCGCGGTTGGTCCGTGGATGGGTGACCATCTGTTCATACCAAGATTCCGCCGTGCCTCGGAAAGCACGTTAAGCCGTTGGTCCCGGCTGTCATTTGTAGATCTTTGACAGTTGTTACGGGTCGTCAGAAGCCCAAAAGTTTGACAACCAGTCTTACCAAGGGATATCGTGTTACCCAGTAACTGGGTTGTGGAGGTCAGATAGGCAGTCGCTCCATATAAAATACTGGTATTCGGCTGCATCCGGTTAGACTGGAAGCCGACCATAACATAGTTGGGAAAAGGCTAGGCAGATGATGATGTAATTGAGTCGCCGCGAGCCTGAAACCGATTGCCATCAATTCCTTCGTTCGTTAACCAAATGCGTGACGAAGATATCTGATGTTCCTTAAGTTTTCTCGTAATCCCACTCTTTTTAGGCAAAATTTTCCACAGCAACTCTTCTTATCATTGAATCGACTGCCGTGGAAGAGAGGATTATGTTTATTTATTTATTTAGGTAAGTGTTTTTATATTTTCCTTGATCGTTTTTTTTTTACAACACACTTAACATCATGCCTGTAATCCCCGAAGGGTTAGGCAGAGGTGCATCTATAGTACACACACGTTTCAGCCGGTTATGTTTAAGTCTGTATTTTTTTAAATTAAATTAATATAAGTACGCGTTAAAGTATTGAATTCTTCTTAAAAAATATGAAACAGAAGAGATCCAAAAACTCGAAATACTTCCGGATATTAAACCACAAAATTATTTAAATCAGCAACTTAGCAGGAACACAAAACCACAATTTTATAGTCACATTAGAATTTTAGCTAACATAGTCCGACATTGTCGCTTAGCGCGAACTCGGCCTTATAACCCTTAATTGCGCACAGAATTAGCTGCGCTTGGTATAATAATGCGCAGGTGTAATAATACGCGCGTGTAATTGTGCGCACATGTTGATAATATTGCGTGACACTGTAAACACGTTTTCATTTACTTGTTCATATGTATGCAGAGTATTTGGACTGGGATAATGTAGTGGTATATTTTAGTTAATGTTAGGAGAGAAAACCTTATCGGTCGTATGAAGCGCAGTGTTTACAAAAAATCCGTATTCAAATTTTCATAATACAGACTTTTTGGAAAGGGCGGCCTTTGTGTTTCTTTCAACAGAGAAACAACAAACAGTGAAACTTTTTCCAACTCTTAAGATACCGATAAGGCCTAAAATAAAATGTTTAGGATATGAAATAAAATGTAGATATTAAAATGTTGTAATTTTGTCGAGCCCAACTTACTATTTTAAGTTTCCGATTTCCTGTTTTTTAGTGTACTTAATAAATGTATACAATCCACGATAAACACACTTTTGTCTGTTATAAAAAGGTAGTCAGTAAAATAATTAATTTTAATTCCGCGTTGTAAGTACAACCAGGCTTGCCTCTGCAGCGAACGGGTTACTGACCCGGCTATAATGTATACTGCGAGTACCGTGAAGCTTTCTGTGAGCTACTTCTCGAGCTATTACTTCTTATTTTGCATTTTCATGGTTATCAGTAAATTGTTCCAGATTCTTGTATTTAATTAATATTTATTTGCAAATCTCGTAAGGGCACTGTAATTTTTATATATCAAACTAGCTGCGCCCCGTGTTTTCACCCGCGTAAGTCTCGATCCCGTGAGAATATCGGGATAAAAAGTAGCCTATGTCTTATTCCAGGGTGTCAGCTACCTCCATACAAAATTTTATCAAAATTGGTCCAGCCGTTTGAGCGTGAAGAAGTTACAAACATACACACACACACACACACAACCTTTCGCCTTTATAATATTAGTGTGATGTGATATTTTATATAGTGTGATTAATAACTAAGGTACATAATATATTAATGATTCATTTTTTTGTTTTTTCTCATTAATAATAAGCCTGTTTTTTTATGGCAATATTTTAACTTTTCTACTAGTATGTTTATTCTTACAACAAAAATAGTGTTTTTCTTTGTTTTCATCATATTATTTTCATTGTTCAAAGTAAAAAGATTTTCAGCTTTTAATAAGCAATGGGAAGTTTTCATAAAATGTGGAGATATGTGATTGAAGCCTTATTGTTTCATGAAACAAATATGTATAGGTAAGTTTTTAGTGCATTGAATACAAGGGTTTTTACTACTTTGTAGGTGTGTATTTAAAAAAAAATATTTTGTTGTAATATCTGTTTTGGTTGTGCAGATTAAACAATTTTTCTTTCTGTCTTTCTTTTTTGTATGTTCCATTATGTTGACGCCCTATTTATTTTTATTTAGTATTTCTGAATATACAGTTGGATAATAAACATAAGTAATATATTTATCAGAATACTAAAATCATACTGTATTGCGTTATACAAACATATTATAACGTATAAGTGTCAATGTGAATTATGTCATAAAATAATTATATTATTATTGTGTGTTTAAGTTATTTTTTATTTTAAATATTTTCTATAAATAATGGATTATTCAAAAGTATTAAAATACACGTTTTTTAAAATTAGCTTATGCCAAGTAAATCGTCCAAAGTGACACTTTGGCCTTTTTACTAGTTTTTTTCAATATAATTAAAATTAAAAAAATGACGTATATAGGCATATCTACATTAATCAAAAAACTAATATATATACAAATAAATCGATGTATCTAGAATAACGAACATATGTTTCATAGTAACTATGCAAAGTTTCACAAACATCAGTTGAAGCATCTAAAAAATATATCAAATTGAATCTTTGAGAGCCCATATTGAAAAGTTGTCAATTTGCACATTGGCCCTTATACATAGGACCCATCGATATTACTTGGTGACGTAATATTCTCAAACTTCAGTTAGGTCACAAAAATAAAAACAATTATAAAACAATTTGACTTCTTTATTTGTTTTCTAATGAATTATAGAAGTTTCTGTAATGGAAAGGCAGTCAAATAATCAATACTTAATGTTAAAAAACGTCCCGAAATCACAATGGACTAAAGATCAATCAGCTTTTTATTGTAGATACCTCAACCTAGGTTATTAATTAAAGTTTAAAATAATAACAAATTATACTTTTTTTATAAAACCAAAACTTATTAAACATAATTAAAGATTCTTAGAATATGATCTAAGAGGAAAAAATAATAAAATAAAAATTAAGAAAATGCCTAACAAAAAAAAATAAACATTTTTAAAAAGAAAACAAAATCACTCATTGTCATCATTATCACTAGTAATAATCATTGAATTATCATTAGATGCTACCAAATTTTCGTAATACTCTTGATAAACTGGTGGAATAATATTTTTGCGACATAAATCAATTAAGTCTTTTTTTTTGGATGGATGTATTGGTAACAACTGATTGTAACATAGTTTTAAGGGTATTTCCGTAGATCTATCAGCCATTTTTCTTCTTGTTCTAACAGAAAGATCAGAAATGTTAATGTGGTTTTCGAGAGCATCTTCAGATAGATCTAATTTATAAAACAGAATGTTTGGTTCATGTTTACTGGCACGAACTTGTTTGATTTTTGACCAAGGCACTTTTTGTCCCTGTGAATTTTTAGTCCAGTTAAAACAAGCACTCGCTTGCATCTTTTTGAAGTCGAAAACTATATTTTGAGATACATCTATAACATTATAAGGAGCTCCTTTTACTTTAGCCCATCTAATTAATGAACTCCACTCAGACGGTGTATAAATATTCTTATGTCTTGAAGCTTTCTCAATTGTGGCATGTATGGAATCACCTTCATTCTGTGTATGTCCTTTTTCAAGGAAAGTATGTTTAATATTAATACTAAGCTGTTTAGCTGCATAAAGGTACATAAAAAACATTATCCTATTTCTATTTTGGCCAGTACAATTATCTGACCAAAATCTAAAATCATCACAGCCTTCTTTAGTCTTAAGTTTGATAATATCGTAAATACAGCTAGCTATTTCGTTTGAGCCCTTCATAGCTATTTGTTCATTCCACAAGTAGCAGGTACCAACCAAATTTCCAACATCAAACACGAATAAATTATGAAGTTTCAATCGCTTACAATAATAAAATAAACTAATTTCACCACTAGGAGCCAGCAACACTTTTTGTAAGTCAAATGTAGCATGTATGTAGTAAAGACGTGGGTGGGATCTCCCCGCGTACAAGTCTCAAATAACCATTTGGCCTTTATACGTTTAAAATTGTGCCATATAGGCCCTTTTACTGTAGCAAAAAATAGTATTTTCACCTATAAATGTGTATTTTTTTTAGTGCACGTTATCAACTACAGTAAAAGGAAGCATTTAATACAAAAAAGTGAAAATGCTCAAAATGTTGCATTGGCCCTTATACGTAGGACCCATCGATATATAGGCTCACGCCTTCTTCCCATGGGGGTAGGCAGAAACTAAATAACGCCACCTGTTACGATACTTACATACTCCCTTTGCATCGTTTATGCTGTAGGTATGTTTAATACATAATGCAAAAAGTTAAAATATTATTACCACAGTGTATAGAATAGAATAGAATAGCATAGAATACTCTTTATTATGTACAACATAAAAGTTACAGATATAAATGTATATTGTGTTTTTTTTGTGTGTATTTCCTTATTGAAGCATTATAGAACCCGTTTACCTTATCCTCCGTTTAAACTCCTCGCACAAAATTTGATGTGCATTACGAAAATCATATTCCCCCCTTTTAACAGCATCTTCCCCACTACTTATAATCCGCATTAATTCTCAAAATTTAAGCGAAAATACACTTTTCTTGCTCTCAAGGTAAGTGAGTACAGTCATAGGCTCAAATAATGTAGAAAATTAGAGAAGGTGTCTAATTGAAATAATTAAGAAAAGTGAATGTGTGTAAAAGTATTAAATATGTCGTGGGGTGTGGACAACAATGAAAGCCACTCCGTCTTAGGTATTAGATTGTGGGTTTTTTATTGGGTGGGATTTCATAAATAATTTAATATTAATATTTGTAAATTAATGAATAATGTAAGAAATATTTCTATTATACTGAGTAGATATTTGCACACCTGTTTAGGTAGGATATGGTTTAAATAACTTTTTTGTATGTATCAACTCATGTACTCATATTCATGCAAATAAATGATTTGATTTGATTTATTTTATTTTCTTTACATACTTCCTTCATTATTTGACATTATATAGAATAGAATAAACATTTATTTTGCAAATATGGGTAATACATAATAGGTGACAAGATGCATGAAAGCTCCGCCATATTTCACCATTCGGCATGCAAACATATATATTATTATTCATTCAGCAACAAAAAAATAACCGATAAAAACTCAGTCACACTATAGTACGTCTTATCCATTAAAAATATACGTAGTATACTCTTAAACTGCACTGTTGTTAAGTCTCTCCAATCACCTGGTAATTTATTATAAATAATTGGGGCCATACAGTAGACACTTTTGCGCACCAAAGTAGTTTGACACGTTAATTGGCATAATTTATGTATACCTACAACTTTAATTTCAACTATTTATTAGTGGCTTGTGTGGACAGAATGATGAAATTTGTTACAATTGTAATGGCAACCATGTCATTTGGTTTAAGTTTTATTATTTGAATAATATTTTATATAGATTCTTTTATATTTCGTGAAAGTGAGAACGATGTAGGCTTAATAGACTAGATATTTTGTAGATCATTTTCTATTTTGTTAAGTACCTAATATTTTTTTGACAGGCCTACATTGTCGTCCCATACCTATTAACACAAATTTGAAAACATTGTAAAAGCCAATTCGTTTTAAAAGAGTAACCGTGGAGTTTCTTGCCAGCTCTTCTCGATATGAAACGAACAATTGGAACCGTGCACCTAACTTCTGACATTTCATAAGTGCCTATATAGGTTCATGTAAAATAAAATATTTCGTTTTTGGTTCAAAACATGGTCAAAGCCAATAAAACTGAATCTTGGATACCACTGATTTACTTATACGGAATACTGGTTAAATCTGGACCAGCCTCGTCAGTAGTCTGTCTTTACCAGTCTAATGTCGCCGATTCGTTTTTATATGAAGCGATCTTAAATTATTATCTATATGATACACACAAATACGGTAATAGAAGAGTACATTACAAAAAAAAAAACTCTTAAAAACAAGAATGGCTTCTAGACACAAATCTGTGCTGTCGACCGTACTCTGACAATTTTGCCAAACTTTTCACTTACAAAGTTTACTTATTGTAACGATACAATGTTCCCCTTTATTTAATACAGTTTCTTTCACTGTTTGTGTAATAAAAACTTATGTAATTTTATTAACATAACATTTGCTTGGAGTTGGCGCGTTCGGCGCATTTACCGAATGTCTCGACGTTTAGTTTGCATAACGTTGTTTAGCGTATGTTTAATAAATAAATGTTGTGTACGTGTGTTGGTTTTTTTTTTACATAATTACTTTGTTGTATACCACATTATACAAATTACAAAAATAAAAAAAATAAAAATAAATAATATGTAAATAGTTCACCACTGACTACCTGCAGTACTGTCTCTCCTTCTCTTTTTAATCCATCCAAAGGTTGTCTGTAAAAGATCGCTTTTAGCGATAAGACCGCCCATTGTGTCACCCTGTGTAAAATTTCAACATTTATATCTGTAACTTTTATGGTGTACATAATAAAGAGTATTCTATTCTATTCTAACACAATATACACTACAAAATATACTATGGGCGGCTCGCTTAATGCGATCTCTTCCAGGCAACCATGGAATGGACAGTGATTTTCTGGACATAAAATAATTACTTGTAAACATCTTCGGATTACTCAGGAAAAAATCCATAGCGGAAATATGAAGTATTTAGTACAAGTCACATTTTGTCAAAAATATGTTTTAAATACCACGATCGACTCAGAATTGATTGCTCTATCAATTAATATCTTAAACGGTTTAAATTTATGAATTAATATTTCTTTCATCTTTAATCGTATACACATAAGACTAAGAATTCCTCAAAATAGAGCATACGTTGATAACCTTAAAGAGTATGAATGAGCTTTTTACTTTATCACAGGGAAGTAAATAGGTATTTAATAAATGCAGTCGCATTTAACACATAAAACACTCATCCCCAATCAACACCACAGTTCTACAATTAATTCGAAACCACAAACATTCACATTCACAGGTATAAAAACACACACACACACCCTCACGCATCTACACACACACACACACCCTGCCCAGAGTAGCGAGAGGACAGCCACAATGCACCCACAAACGCTCGGCCTACTAAAACCTCTGTCGCACTAAAAGGGTGACTGTTGTACAACGCATGCTGGCTTACGGTGCAAGTAATGGGAGGTTGCATTCTGAATTGTTTGGAAGTTTTGGTGGTGTTTAGGAGTTTGGAAGTCTGAACGGGTTTCCGATTTTGGATGATTGTGTAACATCTAGCCTTTCTGTGTGAGTGATTCGTGAAAAGGGACGGAAGTGTGTAACACAAAGTGACAGCTTGGGCATGAAATAAGTAAGTACTTTTTAATAGCATGGAATTAGTAAGTACTATATAGTTTGTAAGTAGAGGGGGTCTAATTTTTACCACTAGTAATGAATTTGAATTTTTTGAAGTTATTCAAATAAATATTTCAGTATTTAGTTTTTTTTTTTTTAATTTTGAGGTGCCCAGTTGCTTATTACCATGGTGAGATGTCCAATGTTACACGTCATATGCGACCACTGTAAGGTACGCTCTATCTGACTAGAACCAAAAATTCTAAGACATGTGACATCCACCAATCAGAAATAGACCCGCGATTCCTCCCACAGAGAGGTAGCCTATGCCCCAGCAGTGGGATTACTTTTATAGTCTGATTATACTTCAGTATTGAATCCTCGAGATTTAATAAACATTGTATTCCGTACTTATTGCACTACACTGTCACACTGTACAAAGATAAAAAAATAAATATTAAATGATAAATGATAAATGATTTATTTCTGTAAGTAGGTTTGTACAAACAATTTTACACGTCAATCATATTAAAAAAAAACTAGATGAGGTCGGCGTTTCGTATCCGACTACTCTGAGAAGAAAGGCCGAAACAAACTTAGAGGTCACAGTCTTTTTTTAAAGTCCAGACATAATCTTGGTCAGATCATGTGAAGACCATGTAGATTGGTGCCTGAAATGATCTTTTGACGAAAGAACCACACAGGTTGAGGGGACCTGTCCAGTCAGTGCACGCATTTGTCAGTAGTCGTGCAGCTCAACTAAGAACTTAAGGAGCTCAACGATTCAACGAACAATACCAAAGAAAAGACATTTGGGTAGGCCGCATAAAATCACTCAAACTGCCAGACTATGATAAAAACTAACTGAGAAAAAAAAGAAAAGTGAACAATAACCCACATAGTCTTCACATTTACAATACTTAAAACAATATAATACTTAACAAAGTAAATATTCATGTCATTTTATATATAAAATTAATCAATGTCAATGTGTATATAAAATACGGATTTTTAATTAATTTGATAGTCTGTGTCATCTTTCAACTGTCACCTCAACCTCATTCGTTCTTGGTGTGTTGCACTGTTACGCTGTGTATTTCAATGATTCAATCCACATCCTTAAAAATCTTTATATTTTCGTTGAGAAAAGTATTAATAAAATGAAAATTAGTCATGGGAAACGAAAAAATGAACGTGACGAAGAATATTTTAGGCTATTTTTTTAAGACCTATTCTTTAAATATATTTTTTTAACTTTAGAAAGGACACGTAACGATTAAATGGGTTAGAAGTTAACTCTATCGTTATCTAAATGAGATAACACCTGATGTTATCCTCATAACAAAATAGTATTTCTTAGCGAGGTAACACGCGATGACATCCAGAAATACAATAAACTAGTACTTTCTTGATGAGGTAGTACGTGAGACTATCCTGAAAGTAACTTTTTTTGTTTAGGCCTTCACAAAGCCCATCGTTGCGATCTTTAAGCTCATCGCCTTATGACGCATATCAAAGTTCTATTGAAAACAACAGAAATATCGATGAACCACAAGAGGATGATGAAATCCCAGTAGTCAAATCGGCCGTTAATACCGCGTCTCAAGATAATTCACAAATACCGCCCTTGCTACAAGGAAAAACTTCGAGTGACTTGAGTGTAATAAATGAAACTTCTACTGTGGATATTTCCACAGAAATTCTTGATTTGCTTGGCGAAGCTAAGAAATTAGATACTGCACTCGGAGAAAAAATACCCAATGAAGTATCTGAACGTTGGGGAAAAATACTGCTTAATGGATCAGATAAAGAACACAAGGAATCATTAAAAGCAAAAATGCTTGTTCCTGAAAATTTCACATTAGTGTGTGCACCAAAATCATAATAAGTACGGACTACAATGTTTGTTAATTCTCTTAGGATGCAACATCTCGTATAATTTTGGTTGAAGTTCACTTAAGATAAGTTCAATTAACCATAAATTATACTGAGTCGCTAAACCCACTATTTTGATGCTATGGGTAGGTACGTAACAATTTACCTCCACCAAAAACCCATCTAATAATTATAACAAAGCAATATCCCAGTCAGTAATAGCTCCCCAACGTGCACTTCGCGACACTGCAGTTTAAAACCTGGCAACTAGCCAATATATCGAAAAGTCCATACGATTAGATTTCCATAATTCTCCACTAGAATAAAGGAACTTGCATCATGTTGGTAACAGGTAAAAAAATAAATATTTATCTGCAGACGTTATTATAACAATGATTTGAAAAAGAGCTGGGGGCCGATCGTGCTATTTCTCAACGTAATTACCGTTCGATCGTTTTTGGTTTTAGTTTAGTTTTGGTTTAGCTGGTGTAAGAAACGGTATCGTTTTGTGCGTTGTGCGTTTTATTTGTGCACAATAATTTTTTTTTCTTTCTTTTTTTTTCTTTCTTCTTTCTTTCTATCGCGCTTTTTTTTGTGAGAGTATTGTTCGATCGATCGTTCCTCTAACGGAACTTCCAAAGTAAAGCTAAATCGTTTCCGTTGTAATGATTAGCGCGATACGAAATGTGTCTAACGTAAAGTTTTGGTTTTGGTTTAGTTTTGGTATTAACGTTCAAAATTAGCGCGATCGGCCCCCTGATATTAATATGTCCAGTATAAAAATATACTGTAGAAGTAAAAGCAATATATTAGGTAATATAATATAAGCAGTAGAAATAATATAATGTACAGGAAAACATTTTAACCAGTGCGCAAATTTTTTTGGTGGCTCAGTTTCAGTATTATACCACATTTCCATTATTTGTCCACTTTTTTTTATTTCCCCTGACTTGAAATACTTCTAAATACTTACCTAAAAACCTACAAATCGCAATTCGAGCAAGTGCACAGCTGTTTAGGTACCTTCGCGCGTTCCGCTACACCACGCACACGTGCCGGCCGGCAAGTCACCATAAAACCAGTTCCAAAGTAAACATCTTTCGCTAACGATAACTTATTGTTTTTTGTACTACTCCTAAGACATAATTATCAAAACAAAAAAATATAATTACGTGTAACAAAACTGGCTTAAAGTTTAATTTGTCAAAATTTTCGCACTAGTTAACTTTATTAAAGAAAGAAAGAAAGAAAAGAAAGAAAAATTATTTATTCTGCACAAACAAAACGCACAGTACAACAAAATAAGTCAAAAAAAAAAAAACATACTAAGTAGCCAAAAGCCTCGCATCCAATACTTTAAGCATTCTGACAATCTTGTCCATTGGTTGATGTCAGGGACCAAAGACAATTTACAAAGTGTATACTAAATAGTTTATAATCTCATTCTATATATATTAGTCTATGGTCTATGTGATGACCACAAAGTCGATAAACAAACAATGAAAATTATATTTTATAATATATTTTATATTCTATATTATAAATACCTACTATTAGTTTATCTTAGAAATTACCTACCTACTGTATAATAATTATAATTTACAAGTGCTTCCTCTCTCCTAACTCACTTATTTGCTGTGCCCGACAGGGTCCATGTGATCTAATTTTAAGTTTTACCACCTAAGTACTACATGTGGAATGCAATAAAGTATTGAGTATTGAGTATTGAGTATAAAACAAAAACAAAATGCCGATTGCCGAGTGGAAAAATAACTACTTTTGAAACAAACAAACTATACTAATTATGAACAATTACAATAACCGTGCGTCACATCTGTGCAAGAACAGGTCTCTGCTCAGCAAAATGCTGTGACTTCGGACAAACCTATCGTCACAGCGCTGATTTTCAGCAGAAAATCACACGATGATTCTTTTATTAATTCTACTAATATAAACTGCCTCTTTGGTGTAGTGGTCACAAGCGCTCCTGCTGAGCACGAGGTCCTGGGGTCAACTCCCGGGTCGGACAAAAGTGTTATTGGATTTTTTCATCTGTAATTTCTCAATAGCAGCCCGGAGTCTGGATTTGTGCCCGGTTCATGGCATTAGGCTCGCCCCCTATTATATGGGACTTAAACATAACCGGCGAAATGTGGGTGTACTATAGGTTCACCTCTGCCGAACCCATCGGGGAATACAGGCGTGATGAATAGAAACATAAATTAATATACAAGGGGTTAATAGGTCACTATAATTGTAAGAGCTTTTCTCGTCTGTGTGATCACTGCCAGAGATTTAATAGGGTATTTGACTGTCTTTTTAATAAATTTAGATTTTTCGAAACCAACAAAAAATTAAGCCACGGTACTAAAAAAATTGTTTCAATATCTCAAAAAATGCCGAAGTTGTATGCGTTTAAAATTCTATTGTAGACAGAGACAGCACTGCTGCGATCTGACGTCACAACACAGGAATACCGTAGTAACTTCGCGCCATTCAGTACAATAATCGTTTTGCGTGACAAGGTTAGTAGAATAATTTCAAAAGCGTGTAACTTCTTCATTTTTTGTCTTTTTAGTAACAGCTTTATAAATAAGTGTTAATCCCATTTATATTTTTGATAGCAGTCTTAATATATATCTCTACAACCAGACCAAAAATAAATCATCAACTTTCAACTCGAAAACATAACATAATGAATACGCTCATCCCAGATACCACACCGGCTGATATAGGTCACATGCTCACTAAATGAGCACCGCCTAATGAACGCGAATCTTAGAGTGGGCTATACAGAATGTTCCCTCTGCTATACAGGGTGTGCGCATAATTTGATTGAGTTACAACTTTGTCCAAGTTTGATGAAACTCGATTAATAATTTCGTAGCAACATTGTGTTGGTCTAACCGGTTAAAGTGTTGGGCTAGACAGTGGGAAAACTTGGGACTTGAAACTCGTTGAACAAAGGTAGCATAGGGATTAAGTTTTCGAGTATTTTCGGTAAGGTTTCCCTTTGAGTCTGTAATCTTTTAGTATCTTACTCTGTGAACCAACTTAAAATGAGTTTAAGTACTGTTACGTCTCAATAACGTGGATGCATATGACTGTAGGTACAGCCAGGAAAATTTGTTGTTAAAGCAAATTGACACCTTACATCAATTTGCCGTGAAATGGCTATACAATGTTAGACAAAGTCAAAGAACGACACTTGTAATTTGAAAATAACGGCCATTTATTTGGTAGTCAATTTACTTAACAACAAATGTTTTTTCTTACAAAATATTCAACGTTATTTTACTGTTCCAGTGTTAGATCAATCTGCGTGATCTTTTCTCAACTATATTGGGGTCAGCTTCTTGTCTAACTGCATGTAGCTGAATACCAGTATTTGACGCGGAGCGACTGCCTATCTGACCTCCACAACCCAGTTACTGGGATATACGATACCTCTTGGTAAGACTGGTTGTCAGACTTTCGGGCTTCTGACGACGAGTAACGACAGTCAAAGATCCACGAATGATAGCCGGGACCAACGTCTTAACGTGCTTTCCGAGGCACGGAGGAGTCTCGGCCATCCATCCACGGACCTACCCGAAAATGAGTTGACTAACATTCAAGAGACAATAATTTTGTGCAACGTAAGTAACGCCTGGGATGCGCTTGTCTTACAATAATAATCAGTCTATCCAGTCAACATAGACCTCTTTTCTTTTTAGGGTTCCGTACCCAAATGGTAAAACGGGAACCCTATTACTGAGGCTCCGCCGTCTCTCTGTCTGTCTGTCTGTCTGTCAGTCAGTCTGTCTGTCTGTCAGTCTGTCACCAGGCTGTATCTGATGAACCGTGATAGTTAGACAAATGAAATTTTCACAGATGATGTATTTCTGTTGCCGCTATAGCAACAAAAACTAAAAACCAGAATAACATAAATATTTAAGGAGGCTCCCATACAACAAACGTGGTTTTTTTGCTCGTTTTTGCTCGATATTGGTAACGGCAAAAGGTAGACGCTTGAAATATTCACAGAATATTTAGTTATATATTCACTTTACAAATAAATAATTAAATTAAAATAAAACAAATATTTAAGGGGGGCTCCCATACAACAAACGTGATTTGTTTGCCATTTTTATAGATAATGGTACGGAACCCTTCGTGCGCGAGTCCGACTCGCACTTGGCCGGTTTTTCTACTCCACTCTTTTTTCTACTATCCTGAGCCAACATGAACCAATCTCGCTTACCATCATGGCATCTAGTTCGCCTGGGTCTTGTCTTACGCTTAGTTTAAATTAATTTCCTCATCCAACATTGCCCACTGTGTGAACTAGACAAAATCTTATACAACAAATGTTTTACTTTACTAGGCAAATAATATTCCGAATTTTACGAAAACACCTCCAAGTAATTAGAGAAAATTCCCGGAAAATGTAACGAAACAAGGTTGTAAGTTAAGTAAAAATGTCTCAATTCCGGGAAGTGGCTTCAACATGCTCGTTTACAAAGAAAATAAATGAAGACTAATTTGTTATACGTACCTGGGCTACGTACAACAACATGAAACGAACTTGAAGAATCTTACTGATTTTAAGAAGCTGTTTAGGTACTGTATTTTCAGAACTCATTTTGTTTGACCTTTAGCCTTCTTTACGGAGTAGATCACGATGTTGACTTCTGCTACCTACCCTTCTTTGATAGGCCATACCCTTAACAGTCTTTAGGAAGTCAATACTTTGGGCAGTCTTGATAACGAACGATAAATTTCTTCTACAGTGTCAATACGAACTCATCGTCAGCTGTCTAGCCTTTTCTAATCTACGAGTTGGTATGTTGGGATCAACTTATAGTTTAACCAGATGCAGCTGAATACCATTATTTTACACGAAGCGACTGCCTATCTGACTTTCACAACCCATTTACTGGGTAACATGATATCCCTTCTAAATAAGAACGATGCGAGAATATCCTTTGCCTTGGTAAGGTCAGTCTGTAAGCTGGGTTATGAGTGCTCCACCCATTGCGTTATTGAATCCAATACCAGCATAGGTATATCAAGTTACTTGAAGACGAACTCATCACAAAAGTTAGTACCTAACGTGTTTGGGTGGTATATGCCGCTCGTCAAATACCTTTTCCTGAGATTAAATTATTGCTCTAACTATATTATACATTGGATTTATAGGATCGTAGTGGTCCAGTAGTAATGGCCGTGACTTCCGAGTTGTATGTCGTATTTACTTTGTGTAAATCATTTCATCACCACTACTCTCAAAGAAAAACATCGTGAGGAAACGGCATGGTCCTAGAACCAAAAAATCGAAGACATGTGACGTCTACCAACCGGCACTGAGCCCGCGTGGTGGATTATGGCCAATCCCTCTTACCGAGAGGAGGCCTGCGTGTCCCAACAGTAGGAACATTACAGGCTGATTATGCTTCATCCAGATCGCCAAGAACAGTCAGTCAAGCCTTGATTGACTATTCTATTATAGACCGAAAAGGAAAATTGCTTTTAGGTAATCAGTATAAATACCAAAAGAAACCTACTACCTGTACCCGATTAAAACACAGATAAATCATTACTCTAAACTTCAAGCCAGTAAATCTTCCTACAATCTGTTATATGCTCGCATACGCCCAAAGTTGACTACTAAAGAAAACTGTTCACGTGAACACAGACTAAGTTCTCCGCTGAATCGGACGAATTGCGAAGTCCCGATCTCTGGTGATTTTCAATAGAGAAGTAATTCAAAGTTTCAAAGCGACATATGGAATTTATTACGACATGTTTGAGTTATTTTGCTTGTTGAAGTTACAGTATATAAGTAAGGGGATATCTTTCCGAGTTTAGACTTGTTCGGATTAGGACTGTTATTTGAATTTTTTGCTTCTGATTGCGTATAGTTTTCAAAGATTATTTTTTGTTTGTGTAGTGGCGTGTGCTAGCTAACATAATTATGGCAAATAATAAAATTAAATGTTTTGTGTTGCGTAATGTAAATTATTTAACATGCTATTGTATAGAATCAAGTTTTCTAACTAAACAGACAGCTGTGCTGGGGAGATTTTGCGCGACTTTTTCTTCCCAGCTAAGGCACTAGGAAGTGATGAAGGGTGGGCGTTTTTGGGGGAGTGTCTTATGTAATTTTGACCGTCTATCTAATTCTCAACCTAGTTTGAATAAATGAATTTTGAATTCTGGAACGTGTTTTGAGGTTCAGAAAAGATTTCTTTTCAAGAACAAAGTTATTGTGAAAGAAACCGTTTGAAAGTCGTCCGAAGGTAGGTAATACCACTAAACCTATTTCTACCACCAAACAGCATTGCTGTGTTTGTGTTGGAAGACTTTAAGTGCCCTTAAAATCACATTACAGACACAAGGGACGTCCCAAAATCGACTTCGGTTAAGTTGATAACGTATTTGCGAAGCCCTTGAAGCGTCAAATTCGAAAAAAAAATTGGGTGTAAGCTGAGTGTTGCCGATTTTGAACAGTCTAAAATATTTACCGAAAATATCGTAACACCATACGAGTACCATTTAAAACATGGCATTGTGAAAGTATGAAATCGAATCGTCAACACGGGTTGAACAAGCATGGTGATTCCTTCAATAAAGGAGAACATTGCGTTGAACAAGCATGGTGATTCCTTCAATGAAGGACAAGAGACCAAGCCTTGCAAGAATCACAGACTGGTCTTAAGCAAAATCAGCCTATAACGTTGCCACTGCTTTTTTTTTTTTTTGGGAAATTATTGAATAACTTCTCCCGCTATGGGCGGAGCGGGAGGGTGTTTCAGACTTTTACTGACTAAAATCCACCCGTGATCCTTCCTGTGCCTGTGTGCCAGGGCCACGATATCCCTTTCGGACAAACTCGCAACCCTGGCAGGCATTGGTCCTAACGGACCCCGTCAGTTTGTGCTGACATCTCTTTGAGGCGCGCGTGGAACACAACGCGCCGTCGACCCGGGCCTGGTCCTTATCGGACGGTGAGCTACCCATCGCTCACCGTCCGCAGGCCCGCACCTACGGTGGCCGGGAATCGGCTTGCGATTCCCGACGCCCAGGGCGTCTCCTGCGGCGACTAAGGGCGCGATGGCGCGAACCTTGTCTCACCCTCACGCGTTCCGCCTCCTCCTTCGCTAGCATTACTGCTTCGCAGAAGGGTGTGACGGCCTCCCATGCACTCTCGCTCCGAACCATGGCCGGAACCAGGGCCGGACGCGAGCGATCGCCACCGCCGATCGCCTCCGTGAGGACACGGCGGTGCTCCACCCAAGCTGGGTTTGTTTGTTGTTTGTTTGTTTATTGTTTTTTGTTTGTTGTTCTAATTGTTTATTGTTAATTAAATTGGTGTTACCGTTTTAATTAACAATAAACAATTAGACTTGCCTGCTTGCTTCTCTGTACGAAGGAGAAGACCCAATGCGCGTTTCATTTCGCGGTCATGCCGGTTTCCTCACGACGTTTTTCTTCCCCGTTTTTAAAGATTGCTCTTACCAAACAAACTCAATACAACAATAATTCCTATAATATTTAGCCCTCACAATTCCTTTCCCATGATATATAGACCATACTAAGTAGTCCTCAGAGTGCGGCTGAGTTTGGCTCGGATCCAGGGCCGGGTGAGTTGCTCCCAGTAACCAAACGTGAACGACATATTAAACGGTTTTTAGAGTCCATAAAATGTTATTGGTACTCGATAGTGGAGATATTTTGATAGTAAACAGGTAAAATGAGGTGGGGATTTAAATTTTATGTGATGAGATTAGTGTGGTGGATGGTGGTATAGGTTGTTGTAGATTTGGGATGCGTTTAAGGGTCGGGTAATCGCCATTCGGTTTCATAGGAAATATTTATTTTAAAAATAAATATTTCCTATGAATCCGAAAATATTTCAAATAAAAACAGATAGAATTATATATATTAAAATAGTATGTTCAAAAAAATAAAACAAGAAAGTGTCTTAAGTAGTTTGAAAGTAATATCGTTTTTGGTGCTTTGGGTTGACATTACTTCCTCAATTTATTTCAAAAAGTATTTTACTTCAATACTTTAATATTCACATATATAATTGACTAGCTGCGCCCCGTAGTTTCACCCGCGTAACTCTCGATCCCGTAAGAATATCGGGATAAAAAGTAGCCCATGTCTTTATCCAAGGTGTCAGCTACCTCCATACAAAATTTTATCAAAATTGGTCCAGCCGTTTGAGCATGAAGAAGTAACAAACATACACACACACACACTCACAAACTTTCCCCTTTATAATAATAGTGTGATGTGTATGCGTTTTAGTTTAACATACATATTTTGCATAACCTACTTGCATTATATGAAGGCGTAATAACAGATTTAAAAGTCACTAAAATCATATATCTGCGCCTTAAAGAGTATGCTTGAGTGATGCCTAATTTGAGCTCTATACTTGACAAAACTCTAACCTCGCAATTTGTTTAGACTTCACTGACATAATATTACCTACTGTATGTGTAAGTGTGGTAAAATATTGGTATTCAGCTGCATCCGGTTAGACTGGAAGCCAACCCCACCATAGTTAGGAAAAGGCTAGGCAGATGATGCGTAAGTGTGGTATGCCACTGGTAAAATACAATTTTTCTGAAATTAATGTAACTTTGATTCAAGAAATTGAATTACTTTTTCAAAATAATGTAGGAGGCCAAACCACAATATAATCAATCCGATAAGGATGTAATCAAGTGTATTTATATGAAGGCCTTTTTTAATACTACGTGAATCAATTGGTCCAGCAGTGCTATTCTGTAACCATCTCACCGTGAAAGCATAGGTGAAGTGAGCGTGGTGTGAACTGTCAGTGAGGGATTGACACTATTAACAACTCACTTTACCTACGTTTACACGGTGAGGTTTTTTCAAAATAGATCGGCAGATTTTAGTAGTTTCTATCGATATTATTCCATTTAATTAGCAACTCTATAATTAAATATAGGAAAGCTCATAAAGCATAACACAGCTATAAAACAAAAACTACAGGCATTGTTAAAATTAAATTGATACTTTTGACTTTTCCAACAAAATTCTCCAAAAACCCTTTATAAAGAATGCTTTATTCATATCCAGAGATCACATAGCCAATATTGCAGCTCAAAAAAAAGGCAGAAAAATAAACTTCGCCTATACAGAGTCATCTCCCAATACCCTGCACGGAGCCTAATAAAAAAGCGATTCAAAACACACATGGGAACAAGGCTATCTAAACTGAAACACTCTTCACGCGTCGAGCCGTCAGAACTCTTAACTCAATTAAAAGTTCAAAAGAAAACATCCCTACACCGTAACCCAAAGTAGTGGAGGACCATAAAACATAAACGTATCCACTACACGACCGTAAAATGACCAAAAAAACAGGCGAGTCAGTCAAAAATTCAGCACATCTATACGGCTTGTAATGGTGGGTTCAGATGTTAAATGATAAATGATTTTATTTTTGTAAGTATGTTTGTACAAACACTTACATGTCAATCATATTTTAAAAACTAGATAAGGTTAGAGTTTCCTATCTAACTACTCTGAGAAGAAAGGCCGAAACAAACTCAGAAGTCACAGTCTCTTTTAAAGTCTAGACATCGGCTCTTTTGAGAAAAAAACACACAGATTGAGTGGACCTGTCCAGTCAGTGCACACATTTGTCAGTAATCGTGCAGCTCAACTCAGAACTTTAGAAGCTCAATGATACGACGAACAATACCAAACAAAGGATATTTGGGTAGGCCGCATCATTGATTCAAACTGCTAGACCATGATTAAAACTAACTGAGAAACAAAAAAAAAACAATGACCCACATAGTTTTCACATTCACAATAATTAAAATAATATAATACTTTACAAACTAAATATTTATGTTATATACCTATATTATATAAAATGAATTAAATACCTATATGTTGCGAGTGAACGTCTTTCATTTCCAGATATTTAAAAATTGTATGTAATGATCAATTTGTTTTTTTCCTACATAATGTTAAGCTTATTTTTTTTTTTTACATAACATCAGGCCTTGTTTTTCGAAGGGTTGGGCAGAGGTGTACACCCACATTTCGCCAGTTATGTTTAAGTCCCATGTCATAGGGGGCGAGCCTATTGCCATCAACCGGGCACAAATCCAGACACCGGGCTGCTACTGAGAAATTCCAGATAGACAAACCCAATATCACTTTGCCCGATCCGGGAATCGAACCCAGGATCTCATACCCAGCAGTAACGCTTGCGACCACTAGACCAACGAGACAGTATTTTTTTTTAATAGCCGTTATTGCCCACTGCTGGGCAAAGGCCACTCATTCCACCTCTCTCTATTTATTTTTATTAAACTGTAATGTATTCCAGTAAAAGGATGATAGCCAAGCAATTTTGGTAACAATTTGTTAAAATAATATTATTCAAAACCATCTCGCAGTGACTCCCAAAGAAAACCTAAGAATTACAGTAGAAAAAAACCGGCCAAGTGCGAGTCAGACTCGCGCACGAAGGGTTCCGTACCGTTATCTATAAAAATGACAAAAAAATCAAGTTTGTTCAGTCAAGTATTTATCCCCGTTAAATATTTATTTTATTCTGTTGTGAAAATTTCAACCGTTTTTATCACGGTTCATGAGATACAGCCTGGTGACAGACGGACAGACAGACAGAAAGACGGCGGAGCCTTAGTAATAGGATTCCCGTTTTACCCTTTGGGTACGGAACCCTAAAAATGAGCCTCATTTTAATCTCAAGAAATAAAAATCAGACAGCAACCACTTCTTGTCAAGAATGTAGTGTCCCGCTAAGATCAGCTTTCCTGTTGTACGAAGCGGTCCTCAATAAACTACCAAAAAGACTAGACTTCTAAATAATAAAACAGCAGAAACCTTCCGAAGCGCACGTACTACAGTGAAACCAGCAAAAAAGTGGCTCTATAACTCAGAGCAACTCGCTGACAGTCGCCTGCCGCGTCCCATCTGAACCCAGCCTCATGCCGACCGTAAAACCGAATGACCGACGTTTCGTGAATTTTTACGATGTATCAGAAACAGCGCTGTGCACTGCGTATATTTAATATTAAACACGCACTGTCATGGCTCGTACTATGTTTTTAATATATTCTGTCGGAAAAGCCTGAAAATAAGAGTGGAATTGTGTAACTAGGTGGGTATGTTAAATGGGTATTCTGGTCGTTTTTATGATGATAGATAATTGACAAAAACCAAATGCTGATTTTAGAGCTGTGGCATTATACAGAATGTTGGTTATTTGATAAAAAACCGGCCAAGTGCGAGTCGCACTCGCACACGAAGGGTTCCGTACCATTATCCATAAATCTGGCAAAAAAATCACGTTTGTTGTATGGGAGCCCCCCTTAAGTATTTGTTTTATTTTAATATAATCATTTATTTTTTAAGTGAATATATAACTAAATATTCTGTGAATATTTCAAGCGTCTACCTGTTGCCGTTATCAATATCGAGCAAAAAGAGCAAAAAATCACGTTTGTTGTATGGTAGCCCCCTTAAATAGTTATTTTATTCTGTTTTTTAGTATTTTTTGTTATAGCGGCAACAGAAATACATCATCTGTGAAAATTTCAACTGTCTAACTACCACGGTTCATGAGATACAGCCTGGTGACAGACGGACAGACAGACGGCTGTTAGTAATAGGGTTCCCGTTTTACCCTTTGGGAACGTAACCCTAAAAATTAACGCTATGTTTGAAAAAGACATAAAGACGTTGTTTATAAATGAGATATATCCAAATATGAACATACACTCCGTCAAAACTAAGTACTCAGAGCAACATTTTCATACAAACGAGGTCATTTCGAAGCCTCGGTTCTCCGTCAGGTAACTCTCAAGAGTACGGATGGCGGAGGTCTAGAACGCCTAAGGCACCCAACTGATCAGACAAGCCATTTACACCAGAGAGTGTGTAGAGTTCTGAGTGTTCGGATTTCTATACATTTTGATGTTTTCTTTTTTGGTTTTTTGTTTCATGAACAACTCCGGTATGAAATGTCGGTTTGATCAGTTGGGTGCCTTAGGCGCTCTAGGCCTTCTCTATCCGTACTCTGGAGAGCTGCTATCAGATGTCATCCAAATCGTTACCTGACGGAGAACCGAGGCTTCGAAATGATCTCGTTTGTATGAAATGTTGCTCTGGGTACTTAGTTTTGACGGTAATTGTAGTACCTACAGTTCCGTTCATTTAATATTTTCAAACGTTTATCAAGAAGCTTAGCTGCTACGTATCTTACTATGATACCTAAATTATAACAACCAATATCCTGGCCAACATATATGGCCAATATCTTGGCCACTAGCCTGGCCGTATTGTTAGCCTTAAAAAAACAAAGTTCTAAAATTTATTTATTTATTTATTAAAACTTTATGCACAAGTAAAAAGTACACTGTACAAAGGCGGACTTAATGCCTGAGGCATTTTCTACCAGTCAACCTTAGGGTGATGCAGAGACAAAACATGGCAGGTGCAACGTATGGGATAGATAGCTCGGAAATAACTATAAAATACAAGCATACATACAAATACATAGATAGATATATACATATATACATAATATACCAAAATAAACTTTGTCAGGAGAAATAACGACCGATAGCGAAGAAAACGACTCCAGCAAATCACCGCTGAGATGCTTCGGACAACTTCTGACGAATATGTTCACGTGCCTTCACTTTAAATGATAGCCGGCTGGTTGCCGTCCTGATGTTCAGAGGGAGCGCATTCCAAAGAAAGTCCGCCTGGACAAAGAAAGAAGAATGAATGAAGCCAGAACGGTGCGAAGGACATCGTAGAAGACGATTGTTAGTGGAACGAAGATTTTTACTATGGGCAGAGCATAAGTATTTAATTTGGGAAGTCAGGTAAGAAGGAGAAGTGGGTTTGTCGAGAATAGAGAACAACATAGACAGAGCCCTCAACTCTCTGCGCTGACGAATGGGTAACCATTTTAAAAGCAGTCGGTGCGCGGATACATGGTCATACTTACGAAGATTGAAAACGAATCGAATACAGTTATTGAGAAGGCGGTCAAGTTTATTGAGGAGATCTGCATTCAGGTCATAGTAACACACATCACCATAGTCAATCATGGGAAATATTAGGGACTGTACAAGCATTGCCTTTATGTGTGATGGAAGAAGATTTTTCAACCGATAGAGCGACCGCAACGTTCCGGTGACTTTTTGACTTACAGTCGTGACCTGCTTTCGCCAGTCAAGACAACTGTCGACATGCAGACCAAGATTCTTAACATCGGAGCTAAACGGGATGACAGAATTGTCGAAGATTACAGGTGGCACAGTTAAGCCATTCAGCTTCCTCATACTGTAGGGGCTCCCTACTATGATAGTCTGCATACTAGACTGCGTACATAATGTAGGCACTAAACTTTAGTACATACTATTAACACTAAAGGAAACTACATGCGAAAACCTCTAAGCAGGACCATGAAAAGGTTTCGTAAAAAACTCTGTCTGAACTCCACTCACAGTAAACAAAACCAGGTTTAACATTAAACATACAATTACATTATACGTTACAATTAAGTACGAATCTCGAACAATCTCGATCCCCAAATGCAATTACCTGCATAGCTTTTACAAATTAGAATACAGTAGTGAAAGAAGAAACACAGATCCCCTTTGTGAGACTAAAAGACTAGCGTTGTCTGCAGGTGTAGGCGATAAAAAACAGAAAACAAACTGTAAAAATACAGTAAAAAAAAAGAAAAGTCGCTACGGTGGAACGTGCAAAAACAGTCTCCAGATTTTTTTTTTGCTACTCTATTTTGCACCTTTGTACAGCAAATTTATAAATGTTTTTGTTGTTATTAAAACACTTTGATGTTAGTTTTAAAGAGTTTTTTGAAAATTCGTTTCGTCATAATTTTTTTTTTTAAGTTGAATGCGTTTGGTTATTTGAAGCCGTTTTATTTTTTGATGCAGTACAGATTTTTTGGATTCTGTCTCTACAATAAACAATGAAAGGTTATACAGTGGTATCTGCAGAACAAAAAACAATAAACCCAAGAGGATAAACAGCAGCATAGTAAAATTATATGTGCCAGAAATAATGTTCTGCGATAACCGATCCGCCTTTGCACAGCGTGGCATCTATGGAAATCGCAATGTGAACACTGTAAAATTAAATGTACTATAGCTAGCATACAATATGGCAAAAGTAATAACATTTTTTTTTTTTAAACGTTTCCCACACTCGGATTTCTCCTGTATCGTGGATGCGTTTACAAACATTTAAACTCACATACACAAACAGCCAGGCCCGGAACAACTACTTATAGGTCATACAGATATTAGTTCCGTGCGGGAATCGAACCCGCGACACGCACCGCAACAGTCAATCGCTTAACCGCTGCGCCAACCGTGCCGACATAAACATCTTGTACAAAAAAAAATATGTACAATAGTTTTAATTACATATTATTTTATTTCTTTACTGGCTGTGCCCCACGGATTTACCCGCATAAGTCACGACCCCGTGAGAATAGCGGGGTTTAAGGTATTCTATGTCTTAACCCAGGTCATGGTCTATATATGTACCAAATTTCATCCAAATCCGTTTAGCCATTTTAGCGTGAAAGCGTAACAAACAAACTCACTTTCGCATTTATATTATTACTAGCTGCGCCCCGCGGTTTCACCCGCGTAAGTCTCGATCCCATGGGAATATCAGGATTAAAAGTAGCCTATGTCTTAATTCAGGGTGTCAGCTACCTCCATACAAAATTTTATCATAATTGGTCCAGCCGTTTGAGCGTGAAGAAGTAACAAACATACACACACACCCTCACAAATTTTCGTCTTTATAATATTAATGTGACTATCTTTTGCCCGTGGCTTCACTCGCGTTAATTTAAAATTTGACAATCATTTCGTGTTGAACTCTGCTTTTTCAAATTTAAAGTGCAATTAAATACATCCCATAACATAATTCAATCATGATTCCAAAGACACGTGGCGCCATCTATTATCATAAGAACGTTATTGTTATTTTCCTCGGGAACAGGACTTTTTTCCGGTATGAAAGGTAACCTATGTCCGTTTCTGTACACCTGACAACGTATATGCAAAATTTCAGGATGATCGGTTCAGTGGTTTAGGCGTGAAAAGGTAACAAACAAACAAACTTACTTTCGCATTTATAATACGAGCTGCGCCCCGCGGTTTAACTGGCGTAAGTCTCGATTCCGTAGGAATATCGGGATAAAAAGTAGCCTATGTCTTAATCTAGGGTGTCAGCTACCTCCATACAAAATTTTATCACAATTGGTCCAGCCGTTTGAGCGTGAAGAAGTAACAATCACACACACTCACAAACTTTCGCCGTTATAATATTAGTGTGATGATAATTATTTGGGAAGTTAGGATTAATAACCAACTTTCTATTACATTAGATTTGGTCCTTTATTAAAATAAATACTGTCACATCGTTTATTCAATCACTTCTGTGGTCACACAAGAATGCCAACAAAAATCATCTTATCAACCACATCTAGTTCAGTTATTAAATTAATTTCAACCCCAGAACAAAACTGTTTCAAAGAACGCCTCTTAAATTCCACATTATTGTCCGAGATTTTAAAAACGGTGTCTGTTTAATCGGGCCTTAGCGTGTTGTTGCCAGCTGCTACTGGACAAGAGGAACGGCCCACCGGAGACGTTTTACACAGTACTCTGTCTCGTTATCTCGGTTAAATTTTACAATTTTATTGTGTACCTTATTTTATTAGGGAGAAAAATTAATGTAGTTTTTTTTTTTATACTATGATATTTATTTAGTTTACTTTTGGTTAGGTTTTCAAGTGACCTTCTGTGGACTGACGATGACGCTATCTACATGCATTCTGTTTGAATATGAGATTATTAAAGGATATCGTACAAAAGAAAAAACAGAACACACAGGATTGATAGGACGTCTACGTGAAATACTATAATATAATAAAAAAATAAGTTTCAAAAACTATTACCGGACTTAATACCCATTGAAAAATTAACCAAATTCATGGCAATGCGAAAGAGCAATTCTGATACCTTGCATCGATCAGGCCACAGCAATTAATGATAGAATAATGACGAATGTCCCGGGGGAAAGCACTGAATATTGCTCTATTAACAGAGTAGTAATATATATATTTAATATATTTATTTCTCACCACAATATCCTTAGGTATAAAATAATAACAAAAAAACAATATTGTCCAGTGATGGGCTTAAATGTAAATTAGCGCGCGAATACTTTGGGATAGAAAGTAGATTTTCGGTTGTATCATAGGCCAGAGTCATAAACCATCCATAAAGTTTTTTCTTACAGAGATGTTTTGTAAGTGGGAAGAATGTTGTGAACTTTGTCTATTTTGTTATAGAGGTAGCCTTCTAGAAAACAGAAAAATCGTTCGGAGAAACAATAGAACAAATATGGAACAAGAAGACGCTACCAACTAACCTATAGAATTGTTAGTCTCTGAGTGCCCGCGGTTTGCCATCATACAATATCAAATTAAAAAAGGAGTACCCATTATCATTTTAAGAAATTTAAGTCCTCCTAAATTATGTAACGGCACTAGATTGAAAGTCAAGAGTTTACAACCAAACTTTATTGAACAGAGATTTTGACAGATTGTGAAATAGTAGATAGCGTCTTCACATCTCGAATTCCTATTAATTTCCCATTTAATTTTAAACGCGTACAGTTTTCGGTGAGCTTATGTTTCGTAATGACCATAAACAAAGCACAAGGGCAAATTCTTTCACTAGCGGGCGCAGATTTGAGTGTGAGTGTCTCAAAAGCAACTCATGAGTTGCTTTTCGCACGGTCAGTTATACGTGGCTCTTTCCCGTATTAGTAACTCAAATAATTTATAAGCACGCATTCCTGGAAATTCGCTCATACTTCTAATATAGTATACAGAGAAGCCTTATTGTAGATTACAGTGGTACATTCGCATTGGTTGCTGTTTTAATTACGTAGGTCATCCTCGAATCAAGTCTATAACCTGCCCAATCCACAAACACCAAAACAAGGGTGTTAATTGTCAAACTAACGTTTTACAATTACAAGCTGAGATAGATATAAGTCCACGCGGACGAAGTCGGGGGCACAGCTAGTTGTATAAGAGATATTAATTTTACAGCCGCGCCGTACGTCTAACTTTTGCTTGTTTTTAACAATTTAAACATTTTTATTTACTTAGATAGTAAGTTTTTTTTTTTTTTTTAATAAAAACGTTGCCCCACACTAGTAATTTCTCCTGTATCGTGGGTGCGAGTAAGATATATTTTAATGCCACTAAGTGAGGCCACCAGTAATACAGGTTTTTTCTAAAACCTACTTCAGGCACCAAATAATTTTTTTAATTCAAAACTCTTAAGTGCTACAAAAACATTGTGAGAGAAAATAAATAAACTAATTATTATTATAAAAAATATATATACATATTTGTAATATGCTCGTCAAGATGTTTCTTTTGATACCAAACATGTCATGATTATCTTAATTTAATTTTTTTCTAGGTCACAAAATTACGTGTAAAGACCACCAAATTAATATTACGAATATATAGATACCTCATTCATCGAAATCAGTTCAGTAGTTTAGGCATCATGGTGGAACACACGTAAATACAAACATACATAGACTGCTAAAATCATTACCATTCCTTTTGGCTTTACCGTATACGTAGTCTGGTAAAAATTGCTAAACGAGGAAAATTAAATTGCGAGGTAATCTACAGGCTAGACAGTGTCCTTTGTGAAGAAGACGTAAATACTGTGACTAGTTCACATCCCAAAATAAAAATTAAATTAAACAAGCAATTAGCTAAAACCAAACAACAATTTATATTAATATTATCACCCCACCAAAATCCCTGTACATGTTATCCCATGAAAGATCTAGTCAAGCCGTGCTAACAACCCCTTCGGTACCGGAGGGTATGCCCCTCACGCACTGAGAAAACAATGGAAGGTGGAAGGTACACAATGCATTCACTGAGGACATCTCTAGCGAACCGTGTACCTTCAATATTATGCACACAAACAGGTTATGTTGTGGTATTTTAATGGGAAAACATGGGAAAAGCTGGGGATCTGATTAAGGGGTCTTTGTTTTAATTAAAGAGTAGTAGTTCTGCGAACAGTAGACTTAGCGAGCACAATTTTTTTGCAATAATTAAAACCATGTTTTTGTTTTTAAAAACATGGTAAAGAAAAATTATGGTTTAAAATTTTTAGCCCAGCTAGAAAAATAACTAATAGGTTTTAATTGGCAGAGGTAACGCTGCAGTCCAGTTTTGTGATGAGAAAGTGGTCGCAGGTGCTCCGCCAATCCCTACCTAGTAGTTAAAGGGAAATTTTACCGATTAAATCTAAAAGTGAGCAATTTATTCATCAAATCTTCACCTAATTTCTATGAGACCAACTTAGTCATTCAAATAATAAAAAGAACCATTGAAATCTCATAAGGCGGAGATATCCAGTCACCCCCTTTTTGCCCTTTTTTGGAGGAAGTAATAGTAAGTCTAATCAATAATCCCCGACGAATAAATAAATCTATAAAGTCGTAAAATTTGTGTACCAAGTTTCGTCCAGATCAGTTGTAAAATATGCCTATACCTGTAGCAACAAACTGACAGAGGAAAGAACATTTTTGGAATTTGAAAAACGTATACTTTTACGATGTTTGTAAATATGTGAGCACCATGTATCTATGACATAATTAAATCATCTGTCATTGCTTCATTTTTTAATTCTTTTTTCTTAGTGTGATATAGTAATTTTATTACAGGTGCATCGTCTTCACTTATAATTATATAATTAATATACTTAAACAAAACATTATAAAACTACCTTTTGGAAGGGGTAAACTAGAATAAGTTCTATTTTTTTTTTATTTCGACTTTCAAAAGAGTCTTTTATGTGCCTATTTGAAATAAATCATTTGAGTTTGACTTAAATGTGATCATTACGCAAAATTATGAAACAGTACATTAATTATATGAGAAATCTGTAGCATTAACGAAAGTAGACCAGCTTTGTCTGCTCACAATAGACTGCATAGAATATCCACTACGAAGAACAAACATAGATATTTCAAAAATAAGAGGATTACAACAATCGGCAGACAAATAAATTAAATTCAAAACTTAACCTTTAGCAACCGCACTAGCAAATTAAGGTCATTCATGTTCAAAATTAATCTAGAGAAAATAACTCAACGCCCACACAAGGCTTTCAGTACACAAAGAGAAACACTACGAAATATGAATACCTATAAATGTCTACAGAAGTGACGCTTGCCCTATTAATGTCGACAGAAGTGATGCTTGCCCTATTAATCAGATCATGAAAGTCACTGAGGTTTGAGGCTTTTGTAAGGCAATATTACCTTTAATATACATGTTTTCTCAAAACTTTTCTTGGAGCTATTGTTGAAAATTTTATCCTAGATAATAAAAGATTTCTATTTCAATAGACTTACACTTTTTTTGTAAAAAAGTACAATGAAATATTTGTGACAGTTTTTTAGAAAGATCTGAAAAAAGAAATTTCCTCTAGGGTACCTACCAGTTATATTAAATTAAAGTCATTGTATATGGATCAAAATATAACATAAATAATATGAGCACAAAACATTTTATAGACAGACATACTAAAGTTATAAGGGAAAATAATTCGACGAGTCAAATCTTATCTAACGTTCTGATTATTTTAAGACACCAATTATCAGGTTAGTTTAATCCGTTTTATACAGAATCTTACCTATAATCTCCATTTCTGCTCCAAATAATACAACTGCCCATATGTATCAACATCTCAGTCCACCCACATTATTATTAACCTAGTGTGCCCGATTTTGTGTAAACTTAATAAACAATAATTACAGAACGGCTAAGGGGCACTGTGCGGGAAGAACTTGGCGCCAAAGGTAATCTTCGTCAAGTTTAAACTAAGTTTAATGTAAACTGTCGAGGTTTCACGGATTAGCGGTTAACAGTCGCTAAACCCCATCAGGGCCGAAGGCACAGTGTAAGTGGATAAGCAGTGGGCTAAGAGCGGTTTAAGAGCCAAACGTTTTAGCCCACGCACGTGGCTGCTTATGACTCTAAAACACTAAATTGGTAGTAACGCAATAAGATGAGGGTATATATATAATGTAGGGATATAAATATTATAGTAAATAATTATGTATGTGTATTATATTAATGAATAATAAATAAATAAAGGCGAATTTCGGAGAAAGATTCTCATTCATTCATTAAATAAACGATCGCCTATTGGCTATTTTGAATAAATTAGATATTCTTGGTCCTAATGGATCATATATATCTATTTCTGTCTTCCACTGAATAAAATGAGATATTCTTGGAAACGGCACTTAGGTAGTATGTCAAGTATATTTCATGTAGGTAGGTACTCGTACATTTTGCTTTTGAACTAAATAAAAGTAGAAAATAGAACTCAGTAAATTCTTCTTGACGTTTAATTGAACCAATAAAGCCGCGGTCCCAAGGCCTCTCGAGGCGTGGCGCGGCCAATGCCAAGCATTCCCACTACAGGCCTCATCGGATCGACGTTCCCACGGCCTGTCGGCCTAGCCTGGTGCGATTTACGGCCGCGGGATCGCAGCATTTTATTGTCCCACGGCCCGCTTTATCACAAGCCTCGACACTTCGACAGTCGTGGGCGTTCGCCAGGCCGCGACAGGCCTCGACATGTTGTGGGTCCGTGGCTTCAGACACCTAAGAACTTTCTTGGAAGGGAAAAAAATGGTTTATTGGATCTCAAAATGTTTTCGAGTTATCTTTCATTCCATTTCTTCTACCCATTGCTAAGTTTATGTGTCCTCTCTGTGAAGTCACACAGCATTAAAAGAAACGAACCGACCAAATGCTAGACCCACTGTTCCTTGATACTCTGTGGCAGACTAGTTTATTTGGCTCTGAAATCCAGTTTGAAATCGCAGGTACGACACACAGATACTGAGATTAGGAACGTCTGTCCTAAGGGTATTACTGTTGCTTGTTATTATCAAAATTAGTTCACTGGCTACATGCACAACGGGTGTTTTGGACAGTGAGACTGATAAATAATAAATGATTTTATTTCTGTAAGTATGTTTATACAAACACTTTTACATGTCAATCATATTTTAAAAACCAGATGAGGTTGGCGTTTTCAATCTGACTACTCTGAGAAGAAAGGCCGAAACAAACTCAGAGGTCATGCACAGTCTCTTTTAAAATCCAGACATAATCTTGGTCAGATCATGTGAAGACCATGAGATTGGTGTCTGAAATTGTTGTCTTGATGAAAAGACCAAACAGATTGAGTGGATCTGTCCAGTCAGTACACGCATTTGTCAGTAATCGTGAAGCTCAACTCAGAACTTAAAGAGCTCAGCGATTTTAACGAACAATACCAAAGAAAGGATATTTGGGTAGGCCGCATAAATTACTTCACACATTTGATAGGTTTTTCCAATACCGACTAAGGCTTCAATAAAATTAAATGCACAACTTCCCATAGTCATTTCGTCATTGTCCCTTGCTAGCGACATAACGCACCTTGCGCTAGTACCAAATAGCTTGCCTAGCTGCGAGCAACTTAAAAGTAGCGCTCGCTCGGCTCGCGCGCGGTAGGTCACAGCTCTAACCTAACCCATTTCACCTAGTCCACAATTTTTCGACAGTTTATAATCTAACGGAAATAATACCGATAGATATTTCTCACAATCTTACGGTGATATACACACGTCTTAGAAATTGACAAGGAAAATAAGTACAAAGGTGATGCATGATACCTGCGATAGGAAAGTAAGAGACGTAGACAACGTGTGTAAGAGTAGAAGAGAAAATAAAATACATAAAAAAACAAAAAAACAATTTACATAATTATCATGTCTACATCCCAGAAAATCCAAATGAATGCTCACGGACGGAGTCATGAGCAGAACTGCTACCACTAGTTACCTATTATAATAAATGAAGGGTAATCTTTTCCAGACGCAATCACCATAGTCATTCGATCAGATTGAAAATCTTCTTCAACCAAAAATCTAAAAGGGTCATAGAAAAAAAAACCTATTTTCATTAGACGCATTTATCGGAGTTCCAAAGTAATGTCATTTGAAAGTTTTTAAGTGTCATCGTTTAAAAGGCAGATCGTGCAGATAGTACTTTTTTTTTAAAAGCTATTAAAATAACTTTTTTTTCGGAATCAGCTCTGTCTTTCTGTTTATCTATGTTCGAGATTTTGACATGAATCATGGGTTGAATATTCGAAATTTAAATAGAACTTCTTTAATTTTAGAGACGTTTTATTTCAATGAAACTCGATGTAATGTGGCGTAAAATAATATATAATTATGAATATATTATAGACTGATGTATTATATCTAACGATCTGAAATCCGGTAGCAAAGTTGTCAATGCGTCGTTTCCAATTAATTTTAAAAGCCTCAAATGACCTGCAATTTGTTCAAGATCACAAGAAATTAATGCATTTTAATAATGGTACTGTCAAACCCAAATCAGAGTGAAAAATTATACATACCTACTTACTTAGTTAGAGATATACCTACGCAAAGGTCGAAGATTGAAATCGGTTCTTATTTCCAGGAGGAGATTTATGACAATTTCTAGTAAATTGATGGCATTACTAACATTATATTCTAAAAAAATCCCAGCTTTGTCTAACTTAGAATGAAAATGATTTTATAAGGGTTGATTCAAGGCTATCAAGATATATCAGTATTAATACACTTGATTGGCTTACCACAACTAAGAATGTTATTCAAATGTTAGTACATTGTTATTATCTTTAACTACAGTCTAACAACATTCTTAGTTGTGTTTCTAATGGGCCCCTCAGGCGCCCCCCACGTCACTTCTTATTACATCCCTTCTATAAATTAATCCACTATTCTCAGACACACGTTGCTACTAGTAGAAACGTTTTGACGAAATCAACAACTTCAAAACAAAACACGTTCCCTAGCTTTCAATAGAACCAACAAAAACATTTCTGGGAAACCAGAACAATTCTAACCCGCACGAAAACATCGAAAACAAATTGAAATCGCAACAAACTACAGCAGAATCAAATACACTGAAACTCTCGCCTTCAAATAGACTGCAACCATTTTAATTTGGAGAAAATTCTCGAAAACAATACCAACCAAAATGTAAAGCAGTGTTTGCCAAAGATCAGGAGGAATCATTTTGTTCAACAACTTTTGATTTTCACTAGAAAATTTCTTCACAGACTTTGGAACAAATATCTTCGACGGACCCGATTCATTATACGTCTTTCAGTCGGGGAAAAGTAATTCAAAGTTGCCTCCATCGAACATTCGTTGGGGAGACGAACTTTTCCCTCATTCTCTAGGAACAGTTTCAAGGTATATCAAGTCACGATTAACTTGTCCTGGATTTAGAACTAATGTAGATGTACATTCGGTTTTCGATCATTCGGTTTCAAGGTATATCAAGTCACGATTAAGATTCAGAACTAATATAGATGTAGATTCGGTTTTCGATCATTCTCAGATATTGTTTTATTGGTCCTCTGGGACTAGTTTCCGTATCACAGTATCCACTATTTTACTTTTCACATCCTTATTCTGTTTGGATTGGTTGCGGGAATCCAAACTTTGCACGTGTAAGATGGATTCTCAGAATAACTTTGGGAGTTTGGATGCTCCTTGAGAAACTTTTATTTGGTGACTTTAATAGAATTGATATTAACCTGACAAGTACATTCCCGTTCTTCATAATGTCTATGCCACTCACCTTTACTAGGGGATATATTAAGAATATACCGTGGTAAGGGAGCGTTTTATCATTCATATTAACAGTTAAAAATACATTTATCGCAGGTGCCAACCGTACAGAAATTGGTAATCTTAATGCTTAGATTCTGAAAGATTTTTCTGTATTTTTATCACTGATCAAAATGAAAAACACAATTGACAATCTATGAATGTGAAAAGGAACACAAAATACAAAGTATTGTTTACCCTTCGTTTTAAAGTATCCTAACTAATATTATTAAATAAATGCAAAAGTGAGTTTGTTTGTTACGCTTTTGCGCTAAAACGGCTGAACGGATTTGGATGAAATTTGGCACATGGATACTTTTTAACCCGATACTATCACGGGATCGAGACTTTTGCGGGTGAAACCGCGGGGTGCAGCTAGTAACCGATAAATACGAAAGCAAAATCCAATAACACAACAGCACACAGACATTCAAACTCAAACTCACACTCAAAGCATTTGTTTCAATTAAACCATTTACAGGCACTTTTGAAGTGTCAAGGAGTTAGTCAGTTAGAAGCTAGTTGCCCATTCCAAAGAGTAGTAGGTTCCTTTGGAGAACAACAGGCAAGAAACTCCACGGACACATTAAAATATTGATACAAAGTATTGGTTACATCATTCATGTCGAAATTATACATGTGAGAACGATGCAAAACGTCAGAAGCGTCCGTGATAAAAAGAAAAAAAACACATCAAAACTAAAATAATTAAAATAAGGCGTGGCAGCTAAGAGATGACCAGCCCCTACTGACGGCGCCCGTTCACAAACATGACGCATGGATCAGCACCATTCAGCTCAACCATTTTGAAGGCAGTTAAATGATCCAGCACACGCACCACCGTCAGCGAGACATTTGAGTGAGCATGACATACTCTCAGCCGCCAGGGCACATTCAAGTCAATGAAATTTGGATTCCAAATCAAAAATACTGCGACAATGTGCCAAAGAGGAGACTGTTTCCCGGTCACAGTCATAACTCCAATAGACTCTTTAAACTCCCATAAAAAGACACTGCCACATAACATAACCCATCGGAACAATGCCAAAAGATTTATCGGTGAGTTCCCCACATATAAAAGTATTAACATTCACGCCATGTCAACACAGGCTTATGTGAAAAGTTTGGTCTAAATAGCACCTGCCACATTTCACTTTGTTTGAAAATTGTCAAAAGTTCTCGACACTTGTACTCTGGAAGTTTTCGCGTACGTTTCGTTCTAACACCGACATAAAGATCGACGATGTTACTAATGTGGCTACTAGTGTGGCTGACGTATTGAATGAGCTTATAATTATGTGTTTATTTATTTGAATAAATTACTTTTCTATTGCTCACATAGTGTCCGAGTGTACAGTCACCATTGCTAAACTCTGGATCTCATATGAGAAAACATTACCACGAAAAATTGGGCAGCAGATATGTGTCTACAAACAACAGCACACTGCAATGCGCCTCATCTGTCCAGCAAGGAGAATTATGGTTAAGCTGCGGTCCCATAGCCTGTCGAGGCCTGTCACAACCAATGCCGAGCATTACCACCACAGGCCTCATCGGATCGACGGTTCGCACGGCCTGTCAGCCTGGCCTGGCGCGATCGGGCCAGCAGAACATATTCACCAGTGGATAATTTACGAAATTATGATTAATACCCTCTGCGGGGCGAGCACGGCCTACTGTGACATGACTTGAGTCACACATTTTATCACAGTTTGAGCGATAAAACAGTTTTGTCATAAAATGCTAGTACAAATTGACATGACATAATTTATCATGTCTTGTCACAAACGTCTTTGCACGCCCGTGCTCCGCCCGCTGCTATTAGTTTATCAAAACAACGTTTTCGCAGTACTTGTTATAAAAGATATCAGATACAATATTCAATAACTGTGACATGATAAGGCGAATCAAAATAATTTAAGAACAATAATCGTACCCACGATTACTCAAACCATTAAGTATCCCCATTTAACATAAAATATCTCTATCCGGACCAGATTTCATGTAAACACATTCCCGTTCGTGCTCTAATTTGGCAAAGACAATAAATCCATTACAGCCATTTGTCAAAGTAAGCCACTGGTCAAAACGCTGCCTCACCATAAGTTGTAAGTCAAAATAATGGCCGGCCATGTCGGCCACCGAGGCCGGTTACCTAGAATGGCCACATTACTCAACTTTAACTGTTAATGTAGATATCCACCATCCACCTCTTTAGTGGCGTGGACCACTTAAGTGGATTGCAAGTTAGTTCTGTTGCAACAATTTATGTTTGCACGTAAATTTTCAAAAGTCGTAAATTTTTTGAACATTTATTACAAACACAATAGATAAGTTTTGGTTTATGTCAAAATTATACGCGTTCAAACCAAACTCAAGCGTTAGGCACGTCATGAATTTCGAGTTCACTTTAGTGCAATAAAATTGACTTTAGAGTTACCAAGTTAACTTCTTATTGTAAATCCACTGCTAATACAAAAAGAAAAATTGTCATTTATTCTGACCAGTCTTAAAGAAAACATAACCACGCTAGATAATGAAAGTAGTGACAGTATGTAATATTTCCACTAGCCCATAATAGTACATTACTGCCGCGGTCTGAAATGACTGCGTTGCTGGCAGCGCTGATGATTGCCGAAAGCGCAGCGTAGCGCAGCGTAGCGCAGCTCCAGGCCAACACGGCGCAGTCAGCATTGCAGCGCTTGAGGAACAAGTGAAGGTATTGGCCTTTATAGCGCGAACAGTAAGGCCTGCAATGATGACCAAGCTTGAAGGCCGACAGCGTAGCTAAGCTTAGCTCGAGGCCATCATAGCGTGGCCAGTTACGCAGTCATTACATACCAAGGCTTGTATATTGCTTTACTCAAACAATGTGAGTAATTTAAACAAATGTACTGTCTGTACCTATACATACAGCCAAATTGTGAATAAAATATTTTTGCAGCTGGACTATTTTTGAAATAAAACTGGACAGTAATGGACATTGCTGGTGGCAAAATCGCACCAGCAATGAAATTCCGTAGCGCAAAACGGTCGACTTTGCTCAAAAAAGGTTGTCAAAATAATGACCACATTAGAAGCCTTTTTGAGTAAAGGATGTAACACAATCATTCTGTCGACAATCGAAACAATAATGAGAACTGGTTTTCCATTACCAACACAAAAACAAACAATTCAAGATCAAACAAGAAATATGTTGGCATCCGAACACCTCCTCACATTAAAGCAGAAAACATTTTAAAGTCCAACAAGGTAGATAATAAAATTGGAGAAAACAACTCTAAAACAAGAACAATAAAGTATATTATTTAATTTTCTTCACGTTCACGTTTGTAGAAATTGTGATCCTGGCCCCGCCTTGCGAACGAAATGAATTTTTGATATGCCTTCTCCCTTCTTTATGTTATATATTATCTGGAAACAGATAACTATTATTTTTAAATAATAAAAACAACAGATGGTGTTGCGTTTAAGCTGTATTTTAGAAGTATTAGCAGGGTTATTTTTCTTTGTAGACAGATTTATTGGCGTTGGAAAGGAATAAGTTGAAATTGCAGACTTAGAGAATGAATTTTTGACTAAGTATTGCATGTTTTGAATGGAATTTCTAGCGTTGTGATAATCAGTTTAAAACTAGGGGACGGTCTACCAAATGATGAATTATTTTATTTATGTAAATAAGTTTTTACAAACACTTTTACACGTCAATCATATTTTAAAAACTAGATGGGGTCGACGTTTCCTATCTGGCTACTCTCAGAAGAAAGGCCGAAACAAACTCAGAGATCATAGTCTATTTTAAAATCTTGGTCAGATCATGTAAAGTCCATGTAGTGGTCTTTTGATGAAAGAAACACACAGATTTAGTGGACCTATCCAGTCAGTGCACGCATTTGTCAGTAATCGTGCAGCTCAACTCAGAACTTAAGCATCTCAATGATTCAACGAATATATTTGGGTAGGCAACATAAATTACTCACACTGCCAGATCGTGATAAAAACTAACTGAAAAAAAAACACATTAAAAAATCAGTTACCCCACATAGTCTTCATAATCACAATAATTAAGATAATATAATACCTTACAAAGTCCCAGCTGTGTCACTTTCTCAAGAATGAAGAAATTTCATAGAAGAAGTCAAATTATATTTTGGTCATACCAATGTCCCAAAATGTTTTTTTAATATAAAGTTACTTATTATCATTCTATAAACAATAAAATGTGACGAAAAACTCAGTTTAAGACCATATCTTTATAACGTGACGCCAGCGAAGCTGCTAAATTATGCTCAACGAATCAGACCCGGCATCCCATGAGGACGGTAAACGCTGCAGATGGAGAGTGAATCCGCAATGAATTACTATGCCAAAGCAATGCAAAGACAGAATTCCTTATCTTTCTAATCTCATGCAGATCACTAAAATGGCTTCAAATGGAAGACTAATTGGCGACTAGAAGCTTCTTCTCTCACTCAAAGGTAATTTTAGCTTAAATAGTTTAGAAGCTATCTATTTTTAGAGCAGACTTAGAATTTAAATAGATAGTCAGGTTTATCTCATGAAAATTGCAAGTCTCAACTAGAGGTTCTCGTAAAACGATCAAGCGGCAATATTCGATTTAATCGCGACTACTTTCATACCCGAGGGAAAACTCGTGAACACAACATATTAAACATTCACCTGAATACCAAAGAAATCCAATTAACTCGGCAGATTCAATCCACGAAATAAGCGTCCAAAGCACTCCACATTATTTTTATTCCACTCCCAAAAGTTCATTCTCATATTCCCGGGAGCCTAGAGATTCGAAAATTCAAAGAAACATAAACAATTTGAAACATCCAAGAGAATTTCTATAGAGAAAAACTCGTAAAGTTACTGGGCCATAAAACACAGTGCAGCATTCTGTGGAATAATCTAGATTTCTGAGAGAAAATAAGGCCCCGATTTTCGGTTCCTATTTCCAGATGTATTACAGACGTTAGAGCAGCTTTTCAGGACATCAGTTTTTTTGTCAAATCGATAAAACACTGAGCGAACCTCATTGTGGTTTGTCCAATGTGTGATCATTTAGTTTTTATAAGGTTGAGCTAAAAGGAATTTACTTTTTACGGGCAGTCGTTTAGAGATTAACTGTTCCATACGAAGCTAATAGACTGAAGATGTGAAGAAAATGAATCATTATGGGAGATACAAGTAAGATTGGTTTGAAAATATCATAGTGATTTAAGCTAATGTTTTAATATTGCGTAAATACTGACTCTAGCAAATATATATTTTTATTATACAAAAAAATGGTATTGACGTAGCAAAAATAAATACATATAAATATAAAAGCAGCGGATCACGGTGAAACTCCTTACAATAATTCATCATTTACATAAAATAACTTATGTAAATAACAAAAATTACACTTATTTTCAAAAGAACCAATCCCATTACCATAATATCCTCAAAAATCAGCATCAAAATATACATGATCAAGAATAAACTTGTGTACTAAAAAGGCTACAGAGCTCTTATTGAATGCACATCTACAAAGCGAACTAGACCCGTTTCATATGAATCATTCAGCAGTTTGCGTTGCATCTGCAGTATAAAGCGTCTTAGTCTAAATCCGGTTCCCCTATACCTTCAAGCATTATTCGTAAAACGTTGAAAACAGCTTATTTCATAACATTTAAGCTCACAGCACCGTATTAACAATTCTCTCCGTCTCGACAAGCAATATTTACGGGTCGGGAGCGCTGTTACAGATTAAGTGCGTATATAATAGCGTGACTTCCCCTGCAACCTGCTTGCGACGAAAAAACATGATACATCTTTACCAAGTTACCTTACCCAACCCCAAAATCCAAACACATTGAAAATTCGACCTTTTGCCCTTGAAGAAAGGTTATGTCGAAAATTTTCGGCAGTAAATGTGTCCTTGTAAAACATAAAGGCAAGATTTTCAGAGTTCCTTTGGTAGCAAGCGATCAATATGAAGGAGAGTGCTTGTCAAATGATAAGCGTGTTCATAGAGGTTTTAAATACTTGAGGTTCTTATACAGTTCATAAACATTCAGGAGATTGTGATGGGGATTATTCAGAGTGATTTTAGGGATCTTTGTTGTGTCTTATTAATGTATTTTATCGTAAAGAGTTGCCTATCTTTTGTTATTATCATGCATGAGAGTTCTGATTTAGTGAATATTGGGTGTGGCAAAAGAAGCATGAAAGTAGAATAAATGCTGTGGAAACGCGTTCCTTGCGAAGCATGTGTGGTCTGAGTATAAATGATAGGCTGAAAAATTATGTTATAAGGCAACGGTGTGGTTTTGAAGGAGATGTAGTGACAAACATTGAAAAGAGTATGCTTAGATGGTTTGGTCATGTTGAGGGGATGAATGAAAGGCGACTAACAAAAGGTATTTACAAGGCAGAAGTGAGTGGAAACACTGGGCGGGGACGCCCTAGAAGGACACATAACCTTATTGATGATGTTCTTCAGAAAGGTCAGTTGCGTAGTACTGGCAACCGGCGTGCGTGTATGACCACATGTATGAACGTAAACGAAGCAAAAGTAGTATGTAAAGAGCGTAGCAGGTGGCGTTCTATAGTTTCTGCCCCACGGGAATAAGGCATGAGTTTATTTTTATGTAGAGTTCTGATATTTTGATGTGACTTTTTCATTTCTTATGTACTTTCTAAAGTATATCGTGGACATCACTGACATCGATAAAAGAAAACATCGTGAGGAAAACTGGACTTATAATCAATATAAGTCTGAAATCGCCAACCCCTCTTGAGCAAGTGTGGTTATCAGTGCTCCTGAGAAGAGCCATTCCCTGCAGTGGGACTATATTATAGTTCGTATTATTATACAGGGTCAAATTAAATTAGCAGACCAAAAAAACAAAAATTTAATAGATTAGATGTTTTTTTTGGGGTCAACGACCGCTTTTTTGATGTTACTGGAAGTATGAGTCGAAAAAACCATTTATTTTTATTGTATCGTGTTTATTAATCTCTAGTCTGTGAAGTTTACACAAAAAAACTGATCTTAACCTTATAATTAAAGCGACTACACTACCGGCGGTTAATGACCCAAAAAAAACTCTTCAAATGAATTTATTTTTGTTTTATCATGATAGATATCGATACCCATCACGTCTGCGGAGCTAGCTAATTTAATTTGACCCTGTATTATTTGAGTTTTTGTTTTGCTCGCTTTTTCTAACGTTGTGCTATTGGAATTTCTTTTTAAATACTGGAAAATGCCACTTTTAAGCACCAAGGTCATCTGATGCTTGGTTCTACAAAACCAGGTGTTGCGAAACTGGTTATAAGTGTGACTGTTAATAGTTATTTGTGCAACAAAAGAGCACAGTTGGTTTTTGCTGCGAATGTTGATTTTGAATCCCGAGTAAGCGAAGGACTCTAGGCTAGAATCCAGAGCGCAGGGAGGGATTCAAAAACACGAGATGCAAATAATTTTGGTCTCGTGAAACACATATAACTTTTCACCTCAACAGCGAGAACATATTACCTAAAGATAACGACATGGTAAACATTTGATGATTGCAATGACAGATCATTTGCAATTTTATTACGGTGATATTTATATCCGAACGTTTTATTGTTTGTTTCTTTTTGGGCTTACTAGGTATGGATTTTAAAAATGGAACTTCGAATCGACTTGTTTGTATCACTTTTTTTGTATCGAAGTGAAAGTGACAGAACAAAGTGAAGTTGAAATCTTTGAATTTTGTGAGTAGCCGCAGCACTGTTCTCGGCATTCAATCAACCAACTCAGCCTATCGCATTCCACTGTTGGATATAGGCCTCTCCCAGGCAGCGCCACAACACCCTGTCCTCCGCCTTCCGCATCCAGTCTGACCCAGCCACCTTCTTAAGGTCGTCGGTTCATCTAGCTGGGGGGCGTCCCACACTACGCTTGCCGATACGCGATCTCCACTCCAGGACTTGTCTGCTCCATCGGCCATCGGTCCTTCGACAAACATGGCCAGCCCACTGCCACTTCAGTTTGCTTACTTTGCAAGCTATGTCGGTTCTCGGCATTAGAAAATAATAATTTAAAAGTTACTTTGTCGCACGTTCGCAGCAAAATCGAATTATAATTACTGTCTTTGAACAGCAAAACCTACTTTAATTGTTTTGGAATAAACATTAGAATACAATCCCACCTTTTAAATATTTGCATTTCTTCTGTAGCTACACTGATGTTTATTCTATTCTACCAAACTACAACGTTGCAGTTGGTCGACTAACATCATTGAACTACTGTTCTATTATTAACTATGTACGCTGATAGACCTGTAGTACCTATACATATGTATGCGTATGTATATGAGTTGAGCTATGTATATGTTGAGCTGTGTGCTATACGTGGAGCTATTGAGGCAATTCTCTATGTTAGTTTACGTCATGGTCTGGTAGTCTTGGCCCTAATAGTGTAACGTTCGTGGAGATTAATTCGTTATTCTTTTCACTTTACGTGATCTTTATTACAGAGAGTGATTTTTGAAAGACAACCTTAGGACAGGTTATGTGGTTCAGTATGATGTAGTGTGGTCTGACCACTTTCCGTTAATTATTGAATGTAATTTAGATGTAATAGTACCTAAAAGATATGTATCTACTCAACATTTAAATAACAAGATTGTGTGGGGTGAGCGGGACTTGGCGCAGATTAGATTGTATAATACTGAGTGTCATAAGCGTCTGAGATTAATAGATTTTCCTTTGCAGTTCCGCTATTGTTGTGATCATATGTGCACTGATTTAAATCATAGACGTCTAATCGATAAGTTGTATGGGCAAATCGTTGGGGCATTATGTGAATCGTCAGTGGTACGAGATAGTAAGAAATGTAAACGAAAGGTTGTTGTTGGATGGAACAGACATGTGGCCGACGCGCACAGGCATGCTAGGGATAAGTTTATATTATGGTCATGCTACGGTAAGCCTACTTCTGGCCGTTACTATGAAGATATGTGCGAGTCGAAACGGATATTTAAATCTCGGTTGAAGTGGTGCCAGCGCTACGAGGATAAGATAAAAATGGATATCCTGGCATCAAGTCATTTGAATAAGGACTTTCGTGGGTTTTGGAAGAACACAAACAAACTTAATCGTCAGCCTGGCGTGCTTGTGTGCGTTGATGGTGTGAGTGATGCGCAGGGAGTAGCTGAACTGTTTAAAGCTAAATTTGAGGTTAAGTCGTCGTTAGGACCGTCGCAGGCGGTGATCGATGTTGAGCCCAAAGGGGAATTAGGAGTCAGGGTTACTGCCAGAGACATTGCTTCTATCATACAGTCAATGTCAAGGGGGAAGTCTCCTGGCCATGATGGGCTCAGCATCGAGCATCTTCGGTATGCGGGCCCTCACTTGACGCGTGTGTTGGCTTTATTGTACAATCTTTGTTAGAGTCATGCGTATATACCCTCGGATATGTTGAGAACAGTTGTAGTGCCCATAGCTAAAAATAAAACTGGACTATTGACTGATAGGGATAACTATAGACCTATTTCACTGGCTACGGTTGTGTCTAAGGTATTGGACAGCGTGCTTAATGCGCAATTAAATAGACATGTTCAATTGCATGACAACCAGTTTGGGTTTCGACCAGGGTTGTCTACCGATAGTGCTATATTGGGCTTTAAGCATGCTGTGGAGTACTACACACGTAGCACTCCGGTTTACGCTTGTTTCCTCGACCTGTCGAGTGCTTTTGATCTGGTTTCGTATGACATTTTCTGGAAAAAGCTTAATGATGCGAAGCTACCACCTGAAATAATCAATATTTTTAAATTTTGGTACGGGAACCAGGTCAATAGTGTTAGGTGGTACGGGGCATGCTCGAGTCCATATGGTCTTGAGTCAGGTGTGAGGCAGGGGGGTCTGAGTTCTCCTACACTCTTCAACCTGTACATGGACCAGTTGATTGGGGAACTGAGTAGCACCAGAGTCGGATGTTATATTGATGGCATATGTGTCAACAACATTAGCTATGCAGATGACATGGTGCTGCTCAGTGCCTCGGTCTGTGGCCTGAGGAAACTGGTGAGTGTGTGTGAGAGGTACGCCAGTGCTCATGGCCTCTTGTATAATGTGAGAAAGAGTGTCGTGATGGTGTTTGGGGCTGGTGGAAAATGTCCAGAAACGGTACCTCCAGTAATGTTGAATGGTGTGCCGTTATCGAGAGTGCACTCATTCAAGTACCTTGGGCATATTTTAAGCACTAGCCTTAAGGATGATGACGATATTGAGAGAGAGCGGAGGGCGCTGTCGGTTAGAGCGCATATGATTGCCCGCAGGTTTAAGCGTGCTTCTACGGAGGTTAAAAAAACACTTTTTAGAGCCTTTTGTTCTTCATTTTACACCTGTGGCCTGTGGGTACATTTTACGCAGAGATCGTGCAGTGCCCTTCGCCGCGTGCAGTACAATAATGCTTTCAGGGTGTTGATGGGGCTGCCTCGCTTCTGTAGCGCGTCAGGGATGTTTGCGGAATTGCGTGTTGATTGCTTTTATGCATTAATGCGTAAAAGATGTGCGTCCTTGGTGCGCAGGGTGCGAGCCAGTTCCAACAGCATCCTGGGAGTTATTGCTGACAGGCTGGACTGCTCTATTGTAAGTCGTTGCTCCAGTATTTCAGCTGGACTGCTGAAGCAGTGATTATGTTGTTGTGTGTGTTTTGTAATTGTATCGCTAACATAGTTATAAGTTTATTTTATTGTTACTAACACTGTATGAGTCTCATGAGTTACTCTAAATAAAGAATTTAATAATAATTATGTGTGAATTCAATTATTATATTATGGTCATTTACATTTCGGACATAAAAAAACTACTCCACACCTGATTTTATTCGCGATTTCAATATTTGTACTGATTGATTTTTCGTGAATCAGCCATCAAATTAAAACAGTACAAATTAGTACATACATGCTATCAAACGTCACGCGTGATTTACGATGATGTCAGCAGTGACCTTCTGTCCTCAGTTCAGTATTCCACAAAAAACTGTAATCAACAATCAATGATCAATTACTGCCATTAAGAAGCCTACATAAACAATAGATATTAGCAATTAGATATAATGACGATGATATTCGAAGCAAAGTAGTTAAATAAATAAACACATCATTAATCTTAGTTCAAACTTTTACACGAGATAGCAAAACACTCCAAGAGAATGTTATCAAAAGAAGGCAGACAATATTCTAACAAAGTCACACTTGACCATTTTTTGCACAGCCTGGGTCCCTACAAAAATGTATGTCCTGGCATCTTGCCCACATTTCTAAAGAAATCCCAGTAACTTGGATTGGCGTTTTGTTCAAATAACAATAAACCTTAATAACATTGGATTAGTCTTTCCAAGTCAAATATTTAATTCTCTTTTGTAATTGTATCTTTAATTAGTTTCTTGTTAGCCTACTTTACCGGGTGAATAAGTAAATAGGTTTTTTATTGCGGGAATACCATCTTTTTCTCAATAAAATAATCTAATTCCTTATTCTTAATGGTGGTAGAAGCAACAGCTTTTTGTACACGTACTGTTCAAATTTACTTGTTCATGTTAGCAATTTACTGCCGTTATAGTTATACCGTTATGCCGTTATACATCGGAATTATATTGTGTATAATAATAGCACCCAATCCACTATAGCCATCCTAACCCACAGCCCAATATATTTTGTTTCCATGTTCTGCAATAGTCCTGCACCAACCGGTGGTTGTCCTTGGGTGCCCTTGCATATTGCATACAGGGATAATCGTAGTTGGGGCCTCGTTTTCATTAAAAATTGTCTAAGGGGCTTCTCTCGTACGCCTTTCAAAGGTCCGAGGCCCCAGGGTCCGGAGATATGTCAAAGATATTTTTAAAATAATAATAATACCAGCCGATTATTGCCCACTGCTGGGCAAATGACGTCAGTGCGGTGAGTGGGACATCGAAGAAGACGATTGTGTGATGAACGTAGATTTTTATTGTGGTTGGCGCAAATGTACTGAAAGTGGGGGGTCGATGCGCAGAGACATGATCATATTTACGCAGATTGAAAACGAATTGAATGCAGTTGATGATTAATGTTTATTTAAGGTGTATCTATTCATACACGAAATCTCTTAAGGGGTCATTTTACTCATCATTATGAGCAACTTATACTATGGGTCCAAACATTAAAACACGAAAAAAAAATCTGCTGTTTCTTTCATTTATGTTCGCTTAACTTGTCAAAATATAGGGAGCAGATGATTTTTTTCGCGATTTCAAATTTGGTCTCACAGAGAAAGTTGTTCATTTATGAATACAATTACCCGTTAAGAGATTTCGTGTATGAATAGATACACCTTATATATTGTTCAGGGAAGTTATCACCATTGCTGTAGCCAATCACGATCGCTGTGTTCCGGTTGGCAAGGCAAGAATGACGGTAAATTACAGACACTTGAACTTTTTAAAATATTCACAGAGCACGTCTGAACTTTATGTGCTATAAGATATATAATATATAACATTTTAGTTGTAATAAGCCGAGGTTCCTGTTGAGTCAGACTACCAGCTAGTTTCAAATAAAAGTATTAAAATTCTTGGACAGTTAAAATGGTGACAAAGAACTCATGGAAATAGGCTTATCTTCAAGATTATTGAACGTTTTTACAAGACCATATTTATGAAGCAAAAATGATTGCAATCCCAAATCGGTAGAATGTAATACCTCCATATTTATGGATCAAATATAAGAATATTTGATTCTAACTCTAAGGGATATTAAACACATCAAGCATTCCCTTCTCCCATCTAACTCGAGTGTTATAAAACTTGATAAACTCAGATCACGTTAAATGTAAGCCTTTATAAGTAACTTTCTGTTCAACATAACAAAAACCAACCAATCTTAGTCATGAGATAAATAACAACGACAAATATTTGTATTTTTTAGATAAAAAAAAAAAAAATACGTTTACAGTAAAGTAAGGACGGATCAATAGAAAATAAACAAAAATAATGCTTACGTAATTTAAGATAGCCACAACACTTAATCTCAAACAAAATGGCGTCCTTAAAAACAAAAAGAAACGTCTTAAAAGGCATCCATTATGGAAATTAATCTGAATTATAATACCATTAAGTAAAACAAATTAGGTTCTGTCATGTCGTGTCGAAATGATAAAAAAGATACCTTCCCGGTATGATACATGGGATACTTAATTTCAAGTGCTCCGACGCACATAAAGAGCGAATTTAATCAAGCCGGCTTTGGGTGGGGCTTCAGTGGCAGCGGAGAACTGAACCTTGTATTTTTAAGGAACTTAAACATGCTTGGCAAACTGGCTTAAGATTGCTAAGACGCATAAAACATGAATTAGCTAGATGCAATACCATAACGTGAGAAGTAGAAATGATTTGCCCTAAAGCAGTACACAAGTAGACAGGGAACTGCTGGGCTAAATTAAGTAAATTGTGCAATAGGTATTTAAATAGATTATCATGGAAATTATCAGAACAGTAAAATGTTGATTGTACTAATTGGTAGTACAAAAAATAAAACTAGCACACTGCGCTGGGCCAACAGTTTACGGAATGCAGTTTTATGTTACTCGTATATGCAGACAAGATTACGTTGTTGTCTATACTCTTGTGGCGGCATCAACATCGCCACATGCGAACTACGCAAAACCCTGCATCGCGCAACCAGAGTTTACCGCGCGACTAGAATATATACAACGTCCCGACATCAATTATCGGGCAGTTGCCCACCAGACACAACACCCGTCTGGTCGGAGGATCTTCCCTTTTCTATGGAGGATGAGTGAAATTTACACCCTGTTCCTCATGCCTCTATACTGGTGACCACGAACATTTACATTGGCGCAGCCTTCGAGTAGCCAGTTCAGCGTCACGTCATCATCACTTCCTCAAGCTTTCGAGCGGTGACTCACACAGCCAGACAGCACCCACGGCTTCAACGGGTATCCTGACCACCTGCATGCAGCGGACGCGCATTCCTGGTCAACACCCACAGCCTCATCAGCAACCTTGGCACAGCACCCTGAGCTTTCGGCCGGTCCACAAGCAGAGAACATGAATCCTCTCCTGGTCGACACCAGCACTCAGCCTCAACCCGGCGCTGTACCACCACATCGGACTCACTGGAGCATAACGCAGCGCCACCTCGACTCGGGTAATATTCGCAGACAGTTCCGGCTCACCGTGAACTATGCGGCACCCGGTTCCAACTCACTGGAACCCTCTACTGGCACTGGTAAGCATCGCAAGATACACGACTCAGCCTACTATCGAGCAACGGTCTCCGGAGGGGAGTGATGTGGTGGCATCAACATCACCACATGCGAACTACGCGTTACACTGACGTCACGCAAAATCCTGAATCACGCAAGCAGAGTTTACCGTGCGACTAGCATAATATATATACAACGTCCCGACATCAATCGTCGGGCAGTCCACCAGACACAACACCCGTCTGTTCCAAGGATCCTCCCTTTTCTATGAAGGATGAGTGAACTTTACACCCTGTTCCTCATGCTTCTATACTCTTAAAGACTCGTGCAGACATGAGCCACGCGACAGCGCGACGCGATACTGCTGGAACAATTTCTATGAAAACTTCACGAAAATAATGTTCTAACGATATCGCGTCGCGGCTTAATGCTATTCTTTTGTCACTTTAAACTACTTATCCACGAAATAGATAAGGATGAAACTCCTGCACGAGATAGAATTGTTTTTTAGGAAAAATTACAATAGCCAATACTCCGCTTCAATCCCCCCACTGGAGCCCTAACCTAAGCCGTTAGAACTGTGCCTGATAGTCGAATCCCAAATTGGGCCTGTCCCGACGCACGTTATTTTATTGTTTTTCCTGCTCTTTCCACGCCAGCGCCGTGTTTTGTTCGAAGTTCGTTTTTAGGAATTTTTATTATGTCACTACAAGGGTTATTTTGGCACGTCAAGGACTTTCTAGCAAGGAATACAGCTGAAAAAGACTTGAAATTAGTAAATTAGGAAGAGTAATTTAAAACTCCATTTAAAGATCGGAATCGTCATTATCATCATTATTTCAGCCGAAAGACGTCCACTGCTGGACATAGGCCTCCCCCAAAGGGGAAGTTTGCCATAATCGCCACGCTTGGCAGGCGGGTTGGCGATCGCAGTATGGTGTTTAAATGCATAGAGAACGCTGCTGCCCATTCTCTAGTAAGTCCCTTAGTCGCCTTTTACGACACCCACGGGAAGAAATGAGATGGTGCTATTCTTTACGTCCGGCACCACACGGCACAACTCGGACATCAACAAACATACCCATACCCATTAATAGGTATTAAATCCTAATAAACTTGTCACCTTGCCTTTACTGGTCCACATGCTTGTTATTTTACCATTTGCCCACGTCACCTCATCGCCACTTTCCTTATTCCTTCAAATCAACATACAGCTGTCAAAAATAAAAGGTAGCCCATTCCCCCTACGTTTATCGTGTCCATCACTATTAAGGCCCACTTACACAACACATCAAACTACGATGTAATGCATCACTCCAACAAAAAACTTGCTACAAGTCCAACAAACTTTGCTGATCTATTTTGTTCAATGCTCGAAGTCACTTTGACAGATACTAAAGAGAACTTCTGTCGTAAATTTCGAGTTTCTACTACAAAAGTGTCAGTTAGTTTCTATGAAAAGAATAAGTTTTATTCGTATCATGAGGGACTCGTCTGTGGGTGTATTAATGTGAGGTGTCTGTGGGTGTAAAGAGTTAATGCATTTCTAATTCCTATCTTTTGTAAAATTGCTGTGGTTGGAAAAACAAATAGTTTTTGATTACTGAACTGAACTAGCTGCGCCCCGGGGTTTCACCCGCGTAAGTCTCGAACCCGTGGGAATATCGGGATAAAAAGTAGCCTATATGTTAATCCATGGTGTCAGCTACCTCCATACAAAATTTTATCAAAATTGGTCGGCCGTTTGAGCGTGAAGAAGTAACAAACACACACCCCCCCACACACACACTCACAAACTTTCGCCTTTATAATATTAGTGTGATTAAAATCAAAATCATCGCAACACGAAAACCACATCATAATTCTATCATACTTCAAACCACTTAGGAAGCATTAGGAATGCTACATACTTCAGGGACTGAAGAAACTTTGAGCGATACATAAACACAGTAAATATCATTCGATACTTTAATATCGCTCAAGAGGCTTCATGTGGGTTTCTTCTCACTAATTAAGTCTATCCTATTACTCTTCTAATTGAGTATTTGACGACTTAAAGATTGGTTAGTTATGTTTGTATGTGAAATTATGTTATACTAACTTCAGCCAGCAACTTCGTCTTATATCTTGTCCCCCAAACCCACAGCGTCGCATGAAGTAATTTTCTCTTTTTGCTCGGCCCCTAAGGGTCGCAGCATAACGTTAAATAGCCATAACCTTCCTCAAGAATTGATGGGCTATCAAATGCCAAAAGATTTTTTCAAATCCGACTTGTATTTCCTCTACATACAAACAAACATATAAACATAAATATTATTATTATTTTTATTATTAAACAAATTTTACCCCTTTATATTATTGATATACATATCATGTTTTCTCGAAATTGATTGTACAGATGTTATTGCATCTGATGAGATTGTGGTGTGTCTCTAGACTTGAGTCAAATGAAGTTAAAGTTAAGCTTGATAGTAAGCACTTAGTGTTAAGTTAACTTCGTCAGTTGAGTTGATTGTGTCAAGTCAGGTCTCAGTTTTCCTGTGTCGTGTTCTGAAATATTCATTAAATATCTCAATGCAATTCCGTTTATCATACAACAACATAACATCACGCCTGTATTTCCCGAAGGGTTAGACAGAGGTGTGCCCATCTTTTTATCATGTAACTTGAACAACGGAATCCTTAATCATCTTTTTGAAATCGTGATGTGTTTCAGGGTCATCGTCTACGATGATACACTTCATAAACTTCAATGAGCCAGCCTGTGAGTAGCCAGAATGTCACAGAACTAGTGTTTTAATGGCGACACGACGCAACCAATCACAAATTAGTTAACAACGCGTTAGCAAGTCGCATCATGTACGGGCTATCATTGAAACAGGTGCTGTGACATTTTGGATACTCATTGGTTATTTGAGTCTGTAAATGGTTAGTTTGTGAGTAGCATCGTGGGCGACGGGCACCATCAACGGAATATCAATCCTAATACCACCATCACTTGGACTCACTTTGCTCTGCCCCTGACGCCTGATGCCTAATAACAGTACATATATACACAAATCATAAGAAAAGACAATTAAAGAACGTTTAATTTTCGGCTATCTAATATCTACCAAGATATAAGAATACATGTATGTAAAGGAAAGCACATGAATAATGATTGTGTTTTTGTCTCCGCATTTCGGAAGGGCTCGGCTATAATCGTATATCGTATGGTCCCCAACGCTCTTGAGTTATGGACACCGCAGGAAAACATTTTGTGAAACCAGTGCCTGTTTAGGCTAGCTACAGACTAAGATGCTGCGTGAAAATGATGCTGATTAAATCGGCGATCAATAAAATTGCTTTTTATTTTTTTTTATTATAATTTTACTCTTTACACGCATTTTACACCAATTTATCTTTTATATTGCATTTTCCTGAAACGCCACCTTAAAAAAAAAATATCAAAACCATTAAATACTTTTATAAATGTGTGTTGAATTAAAAAAGTGCATTTCATTATAATTCTGAATAAAAATATGAATTAGTTACAAAACAATCAATTGCATAAATATAATAAAACAAACATTTCGTGTTTGTATTTTCTATTTTGTACTCTATTTGAAAAAATATTGAATTGACTCTAATCAAAATATTAATAGTTTCTAAAATTGTGTTTACGTCCAAATTGGTTTCAATTAACATCCTCTGATGCCTAATATAAATGTTCATCAAACTAAAGCATATGTAGGTATCTAAAAACTGATTGCTAGAATCATTTGCTATTAATGATTTACATACATACTTACATAAACACACGCTCTTTTCCCATGGGAGTAAGCACAAAGTACAGAACACCACCTACTACGATCCTTACATACTCCTTTTGCTTCGTTTTCATTCATACATCTGGTCATACCCGCACGCCGCGCCGGTTGCGAGTACTACGCACCTGACTTTTCTGGGGAATATGACCCATAATGTCACTGTAATTTTATGTCCTTCGACGCTAGTAGCACACCTCCGCCGCAAAACCATAGCAGCGAAACCGCAGTAGTTCTATTGTACTGGTTCGCGTCATGTTCCGCTACTCGAATCGGATGCTAGTAGCGGAACATGACGCGAACCAGTACAATTGAACTACTGCGGTTTCGCTGCTATGGTTTCGCGGCGGAGCCGCGGAGGTATGCTACTAGCGTCTAAGGAGGGATCCCGGCGTTTCTATTTAAATCTGTCTTGTAAATACCTTTTGTTAATCGACTTTCATTCTCCCTCTCAACATGATCAAACCATCTTAGCATACTCTTTAAAATTTTTGTCAACTTGGTTTTAGGTACAGTGAAATTGAAAAGAATAATAAATGAAACACAGTGGGATTGTAAGAAATAGTTGGTCTGTATGAAAAACTAAAGAGCTCCTGGGGACCAAGACTAAGCAATCGCAGACAAATAGAATGTGTAACTTACTCAAAACTTTTCAAAGATGGTGCACTTCCAAGTTCCAAAGCGGAAGAAGCAACGCAAATGTTTTGCACTTATAATTGTATTCATGAGAAAGTTCTGCAATAAAAGTTACTAAACAACGTAAAAAGGAATGTTATTAGTAATTGTTTGTGCCTATTGCAAACCATGGAAATAATGTTATTTTAACAATTCTGAACTGAAGTTGAAGTTTTCAGAAAATTGTGTTGAAATTCATACTATTTAAAGCAACGCAAATGTTTTGCACTTATAATTGTATTCATGAGAAAGTTATGCAATAAAAGTTACTAAACAACGTAAAAAGGAATGTTATTAGTAATTGTTTGTGCCTATTGCAAACCGTGGAAATAATGTTATTTTAACAATTCTGAACTGAAGTTGAAGTTTTCAGAAAATTGTGTTGAAATTCATACTATTTACTCTTGTATATGGAAAAGTAGTTTTCAGAGAATTACTAATTAATTTTAGGCTATTTTTTAACGTAAAACGTATTTAACCTAATCGATTATTAACTGTATTAACGTTTATTACCCGACTGCGGCGAAGCCAAAAAAGAAGGGTTGTTTGACCTGTATGTATGTATGTCCGTCCCTATTTTCCCTTGTAACTACTAAACTTGACCCATTCAAACCATTTTTTTTTTTTTTTCAAGATTTACAGGCATCTTCTTAACAGTAACGACCAACTGCATGAGATTGTGGGTGTGGTGGATTTAAGTTCACTTTTTACACAGTCGGGCTATTGGTTTTAGTATTTGTTTTTTTCTATTTCTCTAAAAGCCCTTTTTCTTTCTTGCATATGTCCACCTTGTTTTTTTCTTTATATTCATGTAATTTTTTATCATTTCACTGTGCTTTTGTGTGTTGTGCTATTTCTATATCTTATACTAGCTGACCGCACAAATGTTGTCCTATCCAAATGCCAATAATTCATACGAAATTTCCATAGAAAATGCACTTTCAGTTTTCCAGAATTTTCCAATTTACCTGACAACTTTTAAAATTTTTCTCTTCATATGAACCTACCTCGGACTTCAACGATTATTTGAAAAAAAATGCCGAATTGGGCCAGCTGTTCTAGAGTTTTGCGCTTGGCATCACATTTAGCTGTTAATTTTTATTTATGTCTATTTCCAGTAAATCTGTCCAATTTTTCATCCTGCAGTTATTTTCAAACTGCCGATTCCACCATTCCAACTTCAAACCAAGCAAAATAATTTTATTACTCTTCACGGCAGCATTTACTCAGAATTAAAAGACAATTACTCACTCAGCCACCCTTGCTTAACAAGGCTACCGCACGGTTCGCGTTAATTTTAGCAGCGTCCCTCCTCATCGATCGTGGGCAACCGCCTTAATCTCGGCTTAAGTCGCGCTGCGTTCCGATGTATAGCCTTGCGTGTGACCGTTCTTAGCCACTGCCTATAAATATTTTATTGTAACGAAATTCTGGAAGTACCGTACTCGTAATTGTAGTTTGTGGAGTAGTGTGTTGTTGTTTAATAATGTCGATGAAAGTATTCTCTCTGAGTTTCTATAGTCTTGTATCAAAGTCAAAATCCTGATCATGTTTGAGGGGCCAACATGGCCATAAAAATCAGCCTATAATGTTCCCACTGCTGGGATACAGGTCTCCTGTCTTCGAAAAGGAGTGGGCTGTAATCTGGGCCCAGTGCGGTAACATTGTAGTTGAAAAACCTGTTCTCCCATACATCAATATACGTCACGGTCAATTCTCCAACTGCAAATGTAAGTTGGTCGACTATTACTCGTTAACTTGTAAAGCCTACTTAGCTGTGATAGTTTTACTTTTACCAACGTTATAGATACTACTGCCGTGAATTTTTTCACATATCCAGAAACTACAGTTTTGCTGGCAGACACTTGACTCTAAAAAAATTATCACTTTCAAGCTCAATATTACGCAATCGGATCCCTGAATCGAAAAATGATTTTCACAGACCTGGAATATTTTTGAACGATACCCGACATCATGGGATAGACGAGAAAAAAATATATCATCCCCACTTTAAGTGCAAGGCAGGAATACAATAAAAATTCATGATTTTATTTTATGACTTTGCGATTAATATGTATACCAATACCAAATTACAGCTTTCTAGTACTAAAAGTCTCTGAGGTAAGCCGCAAATGGACAGACAGGTGGAACTATAAGGTTTCCTTGTTGACTAAAGAATCGTTAAAATGAAAATTCGAGAAAATACTACGATATTATATTTTTATAACCGACGTTGACAGTGTTGAATCGCTCATTGAAAATGACTCTGGCGTTAGGTCGACCTACGCATCTGAAATAAACTTTCTGAAGCAGAAAAACACTTCTAACCGTAACCATACCTAACATACAAGAACCCTTGACCCTGTTTTTTTCTAGCTAGAGCAGAGCAAAACGTCTAAAGTCCTTTTATTTTACTAGCGAAACTCGCCTCGCAAGTGTTGGCCAACGCTCTCTATTTCTCCCAACCCCCAATTATTTTGCGATTCTATCATTATAAGGAAATAGGAGATCAGAAAAATAAAGAGCTTCATACTTTGTGTGCCTTTGACAGTTCGAATAACACTGAGCTTACGAGTGACCTCAATATTATATAACTGCTTTCATATTACTGCAAATAAAGGGCTCAGAATTCCCACTCTTTATTACATAATACATGTCAATAGCCGAGTATAAAAGCCGAGATAAAATAAATAAGCTAAAATATAATGAACATAATTATTAAGTATTCATGTATCAATACTAAAAACACTAATTTCAATACAAGATATTTAAGTGATTAATTAAATAATCTATAATAATATAAAATCTAATACAAACATAACTAAATTGATTGACCGACACATATTATGTTTAGATGATTAATATTGTTGTAAAAACCAGATAGATAGGAAATATTTTAATATTTAGTATCAAGGAAAATCATTAAAGCGCTCTTCCTCTCTCCTACTTAATTAAAATGTTGCTGTGCTCAACAGGGTCCATAATTGTTTCTATTTAGTATTATTTACCACCTGTATATGTACATTATGGATTGCAATAAAGATTATTTGAATTGAATTGATCTAGAAACGCCACTTGGGTTATTGTTCATTTTTCTTTTTTTTCTCAGTTAGTTTTTATCATAGTCTGGCAGTTTGAGTGATTTTATGCGGCCTACCCAAATGTCCTTTCTTTGGTATTGTTCGTTGAATCGTTGAGCTCCTTAAGTTCTTAGTTGAGCTGCACGACTACTGACAAATGCGTGCACTGACTGGACAGGTCCCCTCAACCTGTGTGGTTATTTCATCAAAAGATCATTTCAGGCACCAATCTACATGGTCTTCACATGATCTGACCAAGATTATGTCTGGACTTTAAAAAGAGACTGTGACCTCTGAGTTTGTTTCGGCCTTTCTTCTCAGAGTAGTCGGATACGAAACGCCGACCTCATCTAGTTTTTTTTAATATGATTGACGTATAAAAGTGTTTGTACAAACCTACTTACAGAAATAAATCATTTATCATTTATCACTAAATAGCGGCTCTCTCTACCTTACAATTGTAGTTTGACATTATTTTGTGCGACAGTGGCAGATTTTAAGGAAAGTGTTATTTCGTAACGTGCTTTGGGTAAGCCCAAATCACGTGCTAAGTTACATTTATTAAATAGATCTCGGCTTCATTAGTTGTGAAGCAATGTCCATAAATTATCAGCTGTAGTTCAAAACAGAAACGGATTTTCAAAAAAAATAAAGCATTGGTCTCCTTTTTACGGTACTAGGCGTTCGTTCAGAGCACCTTGGACAAGTTTCTACCAAGCTAAGAACCTGCTGACAGGCAAATCTTTTAACTACGGCATGATATATATTTTGGCACATGCTGATACGAGTAAAGAAAGTGTTAAAAACTAGTAGCGTAATTCCTGGATGTAGTATATCTGAAGGCCAATTCTCGTTCTTAAAAAAACCGTTTTCCGTTTCAAGTCAGCGACAATCAATGGCAAAAACTTGTCAAAGTGTAAAGATATAAGAGTCATACCTCACTAGGACGCCATGGCGCGGGTGCAGCCAAGTCGCGTCGCCAACAAAATGTATGGTTAGCTGCGTAACCAAGCGGACGCCGGGTGAGCCACCCACTATTTAGCTGTATACATCTAGTTAGCAGCGTGACCTGGCTGCACCGCCATGGCGTCCCGGTGAGTTATGGCTCTAAGATTGAGATTAGAAAGCGAACCTTTCTTAAAAGATACGGTAATTGCCCCTCTGTTGTTCAGAAATACAAAAGAGGCAAATCGAAACAAAAATGTCTTTAAACTGTTCCATTTTCAAACGTAACTGACATATTGTAACCGAAACAATAATTTCTGTCTTCGCTCCATACCCATACTTCCTATAAAGTGGACCTTTTGCACCTGTCTATTGTCTCATATTACTCCTAATATTACCTGTAAGAGGGACCCTCTTTCCTTTCGACAGGTGCCTACAGCCAATAAGAGAATTTTGGGCTTTATCAACGTAGTAAATAGGATGGCTTTGTCGAAGCCGGAGTGTTGACATTTTCAGTAGTTGTAATAATGCAAGAAAATTTCGGAAGTTTTAGCTTAGTTTTAGTTGTTGAGTTGTCAATGGATTGGTTTTGATTTAGTTTTTATAATGATTGATGTCCAAGTGTAGCCCATTATTGTTAAACAGTAGTTTTGTTTCCGCAAAAATCAAGGTGCAAAAGCATTGTGCAATTGTACCTCCAAAATAAGTCATATGACGAAACAGCAAAAATCTTAACATAAACAGCATGGACAAGCAAACACAGAGACACACACACCCACACGCACATTCACATACACACACACATTTATTTACCTTAATATTATTTTATTTTCACGTTTAATAAAACTTAAACTTTTTGTCCATCTCTAATGACTAACTCCAAAATTGTAACAGTAACATCAGAAGCACTATGTAACCTTTACGTCATACCTTAGGGGACCGGACTGCTTCTCCTTAACACAGGTTTTCATAACCTAGCTAGGAGATCACCTAGCTAGGTAGATATAGTACTTATTTTGTAAAACTGTATTTTTTTAACGTGTACTACAATGTTTTATTTTTGAGTAAATAAACATTATTTATTATTATTATTATTATTAAGGTCAAGTGACTGTTTTTGGAGACATTAAGCGTGTGAGGTCAGTTCTATTTGCAAACTTATAGAATGAACAAGTTTTGTTAGGCTGTTCCATATAAATATTGTTTCACAAGCAGTCTTTAGAATTGTGTATACAAACTCGATCTTTATAAACTTACTATGTCCATACCTTCGGGAAACATACATTCAAACATACAATCAAGATAACGTTCCTATAGAATTAAGCCTCTATTATGTGAAGTTTCACCAACTACACAGTCCAATTTCTTTCAAAAGGACTTATTATCTTACCCTCCAAGGTCAAAGGGTCACAGTTGACCAATTCCCTCTCCCCGGTCTGTTCGCTCCCTGTTCAGTACTTCCGGCGGCCGTTCTTATAAAAGGGTATCGTAGTCATTCCGCCATATCCTTTCCCTGGCAGATTTGTTATGTTTATTTATTTACGAATCATTTGGCATATTTTTTGCTCCATTTGTTCTGGGGTAGATTGTGCAAGATGCTTTTATGTGGTTGAAAAGCATGACTGCAAAATGGCAATATTTCTAGAACTTGTTTAATGTCTATCTAGTCAGTTATGAGTGGATCTTTTTGGAAGTCAAACGATTTTATGACATCATTTTATACAGTGCAGTAAAAGCTAGTTATTGCATTTCTCCTAATTTCTTGCTTTTATCAAAACCCGTCCTTAAATAATCAGATAATTCGCATCATTAATGTCTTAGCCTAGTGCTGTGACCGTTGGACTGCCAAGTCATAGGTCTCGAGTTCGAACCCAAGACACGCACCTCTGACTTTTCGGATTCATGTACGTATTGTATAATTCTCACTTGCTTAAAAAACAGTGAAGAAAACATTATGAGGAAACCGGCATACCTGAGAGATATTTCTCAAGCATATAAAGCCAAGTCAGAGACTCATGGGTGGCATAAAAACTCTGATATCAGGTTAGTCACTAACCACACGAGAAAGAAGAAGAAAGTATTAATTATAATTCCATATTTTTTAAGTTTTCGAATTAAATCCTAACTCTAAGGTTTTCCAGAAGTTGGGTTTAGTGGTTTCATCTCAATAATACAGGTTTCATGACCCAAAGTGGTTTATCCACCATGCGTGTAAGTTACGACTGCTTACTGCACTGCTGCAATCCTTGGACGCGGTACGACACTTAGAAGTACCGTTCTGGGTCGTCCGTATTCCATAAAGGACAATACATCGTAAAAGGAGCCATGTCATGAAGTGTTATGGCCAGTCGTTGGGACGAGAAATGGTTGTACACACCTTGCATACCCTCTCGCCCCTACTTCATGTGTTGGCAACGTGAGAAAAGTGTGAGATTGTTTTCTAATTTTGGTGACTGACACTTTTGCACACACACACAAAAACTCACACATTCTTCCCATGTGGGGTAGGCAAAAACTACAGAATGCCACCTGCTGCGATCCTATGATCCTTACATACTCCTTTTGTGTTGTTTACGTTCATACACCTGGTCATACAAGAAAGCCGGTTGCAAGCACTACGCAACTGATCTTTCGGAAAAACCTCACGAACAAGGTCACTATTAGTCCGAGCGTGCTGTCTCAGCGTTTCCACTCACATCTGCCTTGTAAATATCTTTTGATAGTCGCCTTTCATTCATCCTCTCAACATGACCAAACCATCTAAGCATACTCTTTTCAATTCTTGTCACTACATCTTCTTTTAAACTGCACCGTTGCCTTAACACATCATTCCTCAAGAACGAACTGTTATTTCAAATGACCTCACGCTGGTAGCACACCTCCGCCGTGAAACCATAGCAGCGAAACCGCAGTATTTCAATTGTACTGGTTCGCGTCATGTTTCGCTACTCGAATCGGATGCGAGTAGCGGAACATGACGGAACCAGTACAATTGAACTACTGCGGTTTCGCTGCTATGGTTTAGCGGCAGAGGTGTGCTATCAGCGTCAATATAGTAATAATAACAGCCATAACGCTGAAATATTTATAGAAATACGAACGTTACGGGTCAATCGTCATGTATTGTCATGATTAGTGCAAACTTGTATGAGTCTAAAAATTCTCCTAATTATAGTAAGTTTAATAACCACAATATGAGTATTAAACGTTCGCAACCGCAAATGTTAGGTACAGTTAAATATACATAAAGGGCGCAAAGATTGCCATTTGCCATTTAAACCTCATAGTCTCTTCATTGCTATTTGGTATACAGCAGTCGTTCCGTGTGGTGCCGGACGTTAAGAATAGCACCATCTTATTTCTTTCCGTGGGTATCGTAAAAGGCGACTAAGGGACTTACTAGAGAATGGGCTGCAGCGTTCACTATGCATTTTAACACCATACTTTGTTCGCCAACCCGCCTGCCAAGCGTGGCGATTATGGCACCCCCCCTCCCCTCTTTGGGAGAGGCCTATGTCCAGCAGTGGACGTCTTTCGGCTGAAATGATGATGAATGATAATACAGCAGAGGTAAAACTCTACTCAGGAATTTTTATATCATTTGTGATGGTACAGACATGATGGCTACGATTCTAAGAAAATTCCATCCTAAATACATGCAGACTAGGTTTAACTCTCAATACACCTTCCCACAATCTATCACGGCTAGAATACGACAATATTCCAAGTCGGTCCATTCTCAGTGGAAGTGTCAAGTCTCTCAGTAACAGATAGTAGTCTTCAGCTGAAAACTTTACTCATAAACATGTCGACTGCCTTTATAAAGTGCGCGGCCAAGTTCGGGCCGACTGTCACACTGGAGTGTAAGTTGTTAGTGAATAGATGAGGTTGAGAACGTTCTGTTGATGAGGAAGGTTTACAAAAACTAAATGAAAATTTTTGTAGCGTGAAAGAAGCTGTGGTTAGTTTAGAATCAAAGTCTTCAGGCTACGTGGTATCAAAGTCTGCTAGATTAAAACTCAAGGTTGTTTAAATCTTTCGCTTTCGTCTAAATTGGGATAAAAATAATAATATAATCTTTATTTATATAAAAAAGAGATTGTAGTACATAGTTTTCACAAAGTAGGTAGTATAAAATATCTGGCAATCAAGTGGGTGACGTGCTATTCTCCTTGCTATGCCCTCTAATTGTATTACTACAATTTAAATTTACAAGTTATTTTTTTTTGTTTTTTTAATAAAGATACTAATGCGCGAGCGCATTTGTGTGTGTGTGTGTGTGCTATGTGTACGTGAATGGGTCTGTTTGTGCGTGAGCGTGCGGCTGTGTAAGCGTGCGTAAGTAAATGGGTTGGATTGGTGTATACCTCTCATAATTATGATAAGACAATCTATAAATTGGACATTTTTTGTTTATTGGTTTGTAAAGAGACGGACCTAAATAATAAAAGAATCTTTTAGTAAACGACAAGCGGGTTTTTGGAGGAGTACATATTTTATCTTTTCGGCGTTTAGTAATTTCAATGTATGGGGGTTATGCGGTGTTGCAACAGAATTAATTGTAAAATAAAGTGTTGTCGCACGTTGAGAACGTTGCAGTTTTTGTATAACTGATTAGTTGGATAAATTAGTGGACGGAAGGTAGCCACTTTTAGTATGGCGCGATTTGCAACTTCCAACGGTTTAAGGATTGTTTTTGCAGCACCACCCCAACAGGGAATACAGTAGGTAATAATAGATAGACATAAGGCAAAATAGACATTACGTATAATTATAGGATTAGCAATACTTCTTAGGGTTTTAAATATATATATAAGTTTGCGAACTCTGCCAGTAAGGACATTAATATGTCATGACAAAAATGCTGTTAATTCTCAATTCAGTCTGAGTAAAATATCGCTTAATTAAATTCGTTTGTTTATAATAAGAAGCTAAATTCAATTCAGTTGTTTTGTAGTCTAACTTTTTGAATAAAAATAAACGGTTAGTCATAATTATAAAATTACTAACAAAAAATATTGATTTTCAAATGTCAGTCACCAAGCAGTGTTTTTATTATTTCATAAATAATTATTACTCGCAATATTTTATGAGTTTGTGTTATCCCCAAAAACATAATAAAACCTGTGCAGAGATTTATTTTAAAATGTTTTTTTGATAATTCTAATAATGGATTTTTAAATACCATAACCCAACCGAATTCGTACCTAAATACTCAGAGAAACGAGTTGCTACGCGCTCTCCAAGGCTCGATACGGTGTGACAGTTGGCCATATTCGGTCGTCTCTACAAAAGCCTTTGGTAGAGTTCAGCCGACACGTTGTACTAGAAAAGTTTTTGAGCAAATACGCATGAGTTTCTTATACTTACAGCGCTTTTTACGATACAGCCTCATTTTATTGTCAATCCCTTTATGTTGCAAATTAATTTGTTGCTCTCTGCCTCGAAGGAGTCCTGAACAAAGGGCCTTGAATTATCGAAGCAGGAAAGTAGGATGAAATTGCAAAACAGCCTTGGCACGAAATTAAAAAAATCCAGATAAGTTACAAAAAAAATGTGTCAAGAAAAGACAAGGAAATAAGAAAACATTTGAATGTGCAATTGCACTACAATACATACGCATCATCATCATCTGCCTAGCCTTTTCCCAACTATGTTGGGGTCAGCTTCCAGTCTAACCAGATGCAGCTGGATACCAGTATTTTACATGGAATGACTGCCTATCTGACCTACACAACCCAGGTACTGGGTAACAAGCTAGACTGACGTAATGTTGACAAAACAAGTTTCAACACGGAGGCGTTTGTCGCAAAACACCGTGTCCTCACGGAGCCGATCGGCGGCGGCGATCTCTCGCTTCCGGCACTGGTTCAGGCCATGGTTCAGAGCCAGAGTGCATGGGAGGCCGTCACCTCCTTCTACGTAGCAGTTATGCTCGAGAAGGAGGAGGCGGAACGCGTGAGGGAGAGGCAAAATTCGCGCCCTCACGCCCCTAGTCGCCGCGGGAGGCGCCCTGGGCGTCGGGAGTCACGGGCCGATTCCCGACCACTATAGGCGCTGGCTTGCAGACGGTGAGCGATAGGTAGCTCACCGTCCGATACGGGTCGACGGCGCGTTGTGTTCCACGCGCGCCTCAGAGAGATGTCAGTACCAACTGATGGGGTTCGGTAGGGCCAGTGCCTGCCAGGATTGCGAGTTTGTCCGAAAAGAATATCGTGGCCCTGGCACACAGGCATCGGAAGGAACACGGGTGGGTTTTAGTCAATAAAAGTCTGACACGCCCGCCCTCCCGCTCCACCCAGAGCGGGAGAAGTTATTTGATAAATTCCCACCCAAAAAAAAAAGTTATGAAGTTACGTCGCAAATATGTTTACGAGATAGTTACTCGTGACACGTTATGTCTCATCATTAACTTTGATGTTATATTGTCATCAATGTTTATTGGAATAAGCAGAGTACTCTCTCCGTGTATGATTCGTGTTAATATTTCAGGAATTATGTTTTTCCAGTATTGTTTCGCGACGTGACGTGCCGGTTCTGCGAAAAATAGGTATGGTGTATTATTATAAGAAACGAAAATACATTTTTTGTATAATTTGAACAGAGTGATTTGGGTTTTGGTATCCTGTTTTCTACAAACATCAACATAAACAATTTCAAATACCTAATTCTATTCTAAAAAACTGATATCTATACATAATTATAGTAACGAATAATGTTTGTCCGTTTGTCTGTTCGTTTGGATGTATGTTCCGGATTAGCGCAAAAACGGCTGAACGGATTTGGGTGAAATTTAGCGCACAGATAGTTTATAACCTCGATTTTCCGACATCCACGCGGTCTAAGCCGCGGACAAAAGCGAGTAGTTAAATAGGCTTCCTAAAAGCTCTAAACCAACTTTAAAATAATTACCACTTTGTAACTATGTCCAGTCATAAATATCAATTTAAAACTTAACAGCTAACATATTAATATCAAATCTGTCAGTTTCAAATGGAGATGCATGGTCCACATGCGCTAGAGTTTGGGCCTAAGAAACCTTTTACGACTCCCTATAGACCCCAAACAGACTAAAGCAAGGCATTTACTTAGATTTTTTTAAGGTCACCTATACTCCTCCATGAACGAATTACACTCTACTGTTATCAACAGAATGATAAACGTAATATATAATTAGATATATAAAATAGAACGTTTATTAAGTTATTCAGAATTAAAATAATATTTACATAAATAACAACTTATACCTAATTAATTAATAAAAATAACTAAATTATATCCTAACTTAACTAAAACTATTCACAAACTAAAATATGGCGTCGAAAGCCAGCCCTACGGTCATGGGAAGATGGGTCATGGATTTTTATCATAAAAATGGAAAACTGGAAATGGCTGGTTGACAACCAGCCATTTCCAGTTTTCCATTTTTATGATAAATTAAATAAATATTAGTTTTCTGTAATTCTCTTCTGTATTAATTTACTTTCTCAAAATTATATACATAGTAAATACTGGCATTATTTTTGTGTGTAAATGTAAATTATGTAAAGTCAAAGTCAAATTATTTATATCAAATAGGCACATAGGCACTTTTAAACGACAAACTTTCCAAAAAAAATAGAATTGATTCTAAGTCGCCCCTTCCAAAAGGTAGTGTGTATGGAGCGGAATGGGCAAGAAACTCCACCGTTACTATTTTAAAATGTTTTACAATATTTTGTTTACATTAATTATATGTGAAGACTATGCACCCAGGATAAAATTGTAAAGTAATTTTATTACACAATATGTAAAAATAATTAAAAATGAAGCAATGACAGATAAATTAATTATGTAATAGATACATGGTGCTCACATATTTACAAATATCGTAAAAATATAAGTTTTCCTAAAAAATGTTGTACAATAGGTCAGTGTGTGAGTTAAGGTAATCAGCATCAAAGCATGTATAATAAATGTCATAAAAATAATAAATTATACAATTAAAATAGCAACCAGTTTGATTTTGTCTAGACTAGATGAGATGAAGAGATGTAAATCTAAGTTGCGGAAGAGTGGAGTGTCCTAATACAGGCATTTATTTAAAAAGACAGTTCTATCACTAGCTACTTATGTGGTACAAAGCTTGTTAAAGAATAAACTATTTATATTTGTATATATACTTTCCATGGACGCCACTGGCAAAGTTGTCTGGCTACTGGCAGATTTATTGGCCACAATCTTAGGATTTATATGATTACCGAAATGAACATGTTTATTGCGACAAGTGAAATTAATTGGAGAAATTGGTTTGTGAGTATTGCCAAACAAATCTGGGCGAATTAGAATAGGTAGGTGTTTATTTATTTATTTTATTATTGCGCCTCTTTTTGTGAACCTCGGATAATTCCTATTTTGGGGTCTTAAAAATACTAACTGCTACCAACTTGGTTGATCGCAGTTCTTTTTTTTTTGTTCCAGGGTGGAAAATCCTCTTGGATATCCTCCGCCCTGGGGCGGGCGGAAGGCTTTGTTGGACTCTTACTGACTAAAAACCACCCTGGTGTTCAATTTTTACACTTGCACCGGGGATCTTGGGATCTAGTATTAATTCTGCGATCCCTGGCTAGTGCCGGTCCGCCTTTGCGGGCTACCTTAAGTCTGGAGGAGGGGTGAGGTGTTTAACCCCCTCCCCGCGACGTCTGAAAGGGGCGCGCGTGGAACACTATGCACCACCACCTCGGGTCCAGTGTGATAGGGGGCGGTGGACGTCCCCAAGTCCGCCGTCCCTGGACTCATTTAGGGCGGCCGGAAGAGGGCATTATCTGCCCTCTGCCGACGCTCAAAGCGCACCTTAACCTTAGATCAACCCGTGTGGCTGTTATCATTTAGCCACGAGCCCCTCTTTTGATTTTGTACATTATCTTATTAAATGCAATGACATCAACCGTCGTGCTCTCGTCACGGCCAGGGTGCTCGCTGTTTTAGAACCCAATGGCTTGGCAAGCGACAATGGGAATAGACCAGACGGAATGACTATAATGCCTTGGAAGGTAGGTAGGCCTTTGGTGTGGGAGCAACGTGTGTCGACACCCTTGCGCCATCCCATCTTCTTAGCACGGCGAGCTGTGCTGGGGCGGCTGCTGCAGGTGCAGAAAATCTCAAACAGCGCAAATACTTCAATCTTATTGGAACTTATGGGAGCCGTTTGGGGTTGAAACACTAGGGCCATGGGGTCCAAGTGGTGCGCACTTAGTTTTTCGAGACATCGCCAAGCTTTTGGTTGATTCCTCACGTGACCAGAGGGCTGCCTATTTTTGGCCAAAGAATCAGCATTGCCATAAAACATGGCAATGCTGCCAGCCTTTTGGGCACTTTTCCTGTTGACAGCGATGCGTAAGCATTTTTGAATGCCCTATAATTATTTCCTCTCCTTTTTTATTTACCTGTTCTTATTATTATTTTAAGTCTGTTAGTTTTTAAATTATGTAAATATTTTAGAAATAAACTATTAGATACTTTGATGAGCTTCATAATATTATTATGGTGAAATTATATACAGTAACATCCCGCTATAAGCGACTCCGTTAGGCGCGGTTTCGGTATACGCGAATTTAAAATTTCGCGCTAACTTAGCCTGCTGGTCGCTGAAAACCAGCGCTGGGGCTCTGTCTAGCATAGGGTCGCAGCATTATGCTGAGCGATGGCCGTTTTGCGTGAATGTGACGCATATTTTCCCTCAACTTGTTCTTTCGTGTTTGTGTTTTTATTTCTTTGCGTTATGTTTACCGCAAATAAACGCATTTTCTTTCTTTCTTTTTTTCTTCTTTCTGCTTTACGCGGATTTATTGATTGGTCCATTAGCGCGCTTCGTGGCGGCACATTATCAGTGTTCGGCAAGCAACACAAAATAGTGTTGTCTGCTACGAAAGCCTTTTGCAAGAACGCAAACAAAATGCTACTCTAAAACATATATTTCTCATGTAATACTAAGGAATAAATAAGTAAAACCTTTTCTGTAACAATATAATAGGCTGATTCTGTTTAATTTTTGCAATAAAAATACTCTAATTAGTTATTTGGATGATCATACCTCGATAAACGCGAACTTTGCTTAACGCGATTTTATCCGGAACGCACCTCTCGCGTAAAGCGGGGTAGGTATTACTGTACTCCATTCCAGTTTTTTAACCAGGTGAACGGTAAGGAACGTGAAGAACCAGGAAGTCGAAGAACTAAAAACTCTAAAACGCGTGACATTTACTAATACGCACAGGACTCGCGTTGCAAATTATACCCCATTAATTTTCACAGAGAGCAGGCCTGATTTTCAGCAGTGGCTACATTAAAGGCTGTTTGTTTTCCCACGAGGCTTCCACATAACACAAATGTCAATGAAACTACCAACATAATCATATTCACTAACAAGCCGAACTTCTGATCTACACGACTACTCTAGTACAACTTTTAACTACCAAGATCTAAGTGGCAACATTGTACTAAGTTTTTCGACTGAGACGGCTCAAATATCTTAGAATGTAGACTATAGTGGAGTAACAGTTTTGATACTTGTGAATTTGTTAGTTTGAAAGCCTTTTTAGGGTAATGTACCTTAAAAGGATAAAACGGAATACTTATAGGATCACTCGTGTGTCTGTCTGACAGACATGTCCGTCTGCCACAGCCGATTTGCTCCGAATCTACTGGACCGATTAAGTTGAAATTTGCAATACATATTATGATTTTTTGTGACCCAAACACGGACGCGTAACGTTAACAAATTAATTTTTAATATGTGGGACAAATTAGAAAATTTTAAAAAAAAGTTTAGCAGACTGTACCGTATGATACACTAATTGTAAGAATTTCAGGTATATATTTTTTGATCATTTTAAAATAATCACTTGTAAAATTATTTATGAAAATAGCCCAAATTTGTTTTTTTTTTTTAGTTGTTCTTTACTTATTATAGATTACAGGAAAACCTATAGGAAGTCTATGATCTTAAAATAACAGGGCAAATCTCTCAATATTGTGCGTACAAACTAACATTTGCATTTGGAATGTATAAGGGAACATGTTTTTAAACTACAATATTAAGTTTGTTTTTAGGATAAATTAATCCCCACTACGGAACCCTTCATTGTGCGTGGTCGGACACGCACTTGGCCGGTTTTTTTTGTGTAGTAAATAAAGGGTGCAGGGTTCTTAATATTGTTTTTTTTTTCAAAAGCATCGTTAACTAAGAATTTAAAACAAATCGAAACATAATCGTCATCTGTAAGGTTAGAAAAAAAAACAAGTTCAAAATCATAGACTTTTCGCGGCCGTTTGAAAATGAAAAAGAAGACATCTATTTTGGCTACTTATCTTAAGTACCTACTATGAGGTCTGTAGAAAATACCTAAAAAACTTGTCCTGTGTCGCGGAGACAATCAAATTCTCTTTTGCTTGAAGTACTTATTATTTGCCATTTCTACCTTTAAAAAAATCCCTGCTGCTATTCAGCACAATCACTAAAAGGACTTAAGTAATCTTCTGCAGTAGGTCCTTTTATAATAATATTCAACATTTTAGTTGTAATATAAGTGGGAGCTACCCAACCTTGTCTGAAGCACTTGGAAGTCAAAAGCCGGAATATTTTCTAGTGAGGACGCTCTCTCTGAATACGAACTGGTTTATGATCCATCTTCAAAAAGGTCTAGTTTTTCTTACATATTCACTAAGAGAATTTACATGTTTTCTGTAGGAATGACAATGTATAAAATATTCTTGTTAGCTATGTCGAAATTCTGGGATTGGTTGTCGGTGTATATTTTTTGACAGGTATCTTTTATTCGGTCTGGAAGACTTATAACAAATAAAATATTGTAACAAAACGAAAAGAATGATTTATAGCCTTCCATTTGCGCAGTCTGTGTTTTCATTTCTAATACACATCATAGTTTCTATTGTATTATAATATAACTTCACGCTTGTGTTTCCTGAAGGGTTGGGCAGAGATGTATACCCACATTTATCTAGTAATGTCCCATGTTGTTACGAGTACTTTCTAATATTCCAAGTTCCATGTGATTTCAGGCTATTGGCCTTTCCTTGCCCTCACTCCCCAAAATCTGTCGTCTTGTTGTCATGTCTAACCCACCACATTGGTAAATGGGTCATTCTGATAAACTGGTTACGTTACGTTACGTGGTGAGAATTGCCCAGAGCCAGCACGTTCCTCGGTCATGACGAGGCGACCGGAAAGTGTACGTTACCTCACTTACCTACCTTTTGCCTTTGGGGCTTTTGGCCTCGTATAGGACATTTTATGTTTAATTTTATTTTTCTATGTTTGTGTTATACCTTATATTTAGTTTATTTAATTATTGTGCAAGTCCCAACAAATAAATGATAATGATAAATTATATCTATTTCGGAAAGTAAGTTTATACAAAAACTTTCACACGTTAAAAAAAAATTTTTTTAAGTAGGTCAGTTCGGGGTTTCCTATCTAACTACTCTGAGAAGATTAACTATACCGAATCAAACTCAGAAGTCACTATCTCTTTTAAAGTCCAGACATTGGGGTGGTCAGGTCTTGTGAGGACCATGAAGATTTGCGTCTGAGAATGTCCGTGGTTGAAATACTTTACGTATCTTTCTTATTTTACGTATGTACGTATTTATAACAAATCATAGCATAATCAGGTTATAATGTTCCCACTGTTAGGACACAGGCCTCATATCGATGAAAGGGAGTGGGCCGTAATCCATCACGTCTCGCGCAATCAAAACCCACATCAAACGTGTCCTTATCAAAAAATCATATTATAAGATAAAAGACTACGTTGAAGACAAGGAAGTTTGGCATTAATTCCTTCTGCACATGTGGGTTCCCTGGTACCTCATTTACGGGAAAAAATGTGTAAATGTCTATTAACTGCTCCCAAATTACGATGTTTAATTTTATTTTATTTTTTACATACTTCCTTGACATAATCTTTTTCTTATTTGACATTATATTATATTATATATCTACAATTTTAATTTTAACAAGGTTCTAGCTTTATTATTTTAATAATATTTTATATCGTTTTTTTTTTAATGTTTTGTTTGTGAGAACGTTGTAGGCTTAATAGACTGTAGATCTGTAGACCATTTTCTATTTTGTTAAGTACCTGATACTTTTGACGGGCCTACGCTGTCCTCCCATACCTATTTGAAAACATTGTAAAAGCCAATTATTTTTAAAAGAGTAACCGTGGAGTTTCTTGCCGGCTCTTCTCCATAGAAAACGATCAATTGGAACCGTGCACCTAGCTTCTGACGTTTCATAAGTGCCCATGTAGGCTTATGTGAAATAAAATATTTTGATTTTGACGTGGGCCAAGTGCGGGTTGGCAGATGTCACATGTCTTCGAATTTTTGGTTCTAGGACATGCCGATTTCTTCACAATGTTTTCGTTCACCGTTTTGAAAGCAGTGGTGATGGAAATTCACACAAAGTAAAGCGCCTGTCTGGGTTCGAACCTACGACCTACAACACGTTAGTCGCTTCCGTTACCACTGGGCCACTACGGCTCATCACATGCAAGTTATTTTAAAACATACGTATCTATGCGTATATCTTAAATGCAAGACAACATTTTTTTCACTATTTTTCTCCATGGATCGTTTTACTTCTTACGAGGTACCATATCCTATTCCACTATCTTATCCACTTGTCCACTATCTTATCCACTATTTATTATCCACTACCTTTTAACAAGCTCATCTTGACCCCTACAAAAGAAACAAACCTTCATAATCACCTCCATTTCGCTCACAAAAAACTCTCTTCTCTCTAACAAATTGACACAATAAAGAGCTCACATATACGCGACGACCGGTGACGTATTTTTTTCAGCGATGACGTCACTTCCGTCGCCCGACAGCTGATTGATGACGTAGGAGTTATGACTCCTTGCCAGGGTATTGATAAATGTTAACTGACGGGGGTATTGGGTAGATAATGGTTTGTGATATGGATTGTAAGTTTGTGAGTTGGGTAGAGTGCATAATTGGATTTGTTGGTTGATTTGAAAGGTAAAAAAAAAACAACTAATATCTATATTTGTTTTTTTTTTGCCGTTTGGCTCAAAATCATGTGCTTTAAATGGTTAAATAAATTGATGCAGCTCTCAAAAAGGACATTAACAAAAAAGCAAACTTGTAAACATCTGTATACACCGTGGCATTTTAATCGTCGTACAACGGCAGCCCACTTCATTTATCCAATGATTACTAATCATTCATGAAAGTAAAAAAAAGTATTTATTCAAATATGAATAATTTAAAAAAAATGTTATGAGTCATGACGTAGTTTGAAACATCCTGTTACGAGCGCAGTGCGAGCCTTGCGTTACGGGTTCCGTTCCGTTTCGCTACCGTCGTAGAGGTGATGCGAATATTTAGTTTCTGAAGTAAGTAACGAAACAGCCAAGCCATACATTTTTACTGCTCTGTAGAATTTGTGAAGTTAGGGTCGGTGGAGTTAGGCCGTGTAGATTCAGAAGCTTGGCTCTACATGAGATCTGATATCTTTTTCACAGGGCAAACCATAAGTGGTCGTCTTGGCAACATTTTACATGAAATTTTTTTGGTGGGATTTCAGTTCTTTTTGTAAGTTGCTCGGCAGTCTTTTTAGTGTTACTTCGGCTTTCTAGCACTTCAGGAAGTACCCTAACAATTTGAGGTCTCATACAAACTTCCACCCCCCCCATTTTAGGGGATGGGGGGCGAAAGTTATAAGTTTATGGTTTTTTTTGTTGGTTATACTAAACTTAGATTACATACCAAATTTCAGCTTTCTATCACTTCAGGAAGTAGCCAAACATTTTGATGATCATCAGTGTGTCAGTGTATCAGTGACGAAATCGGTGTATTTTAGATATCAATAAAATCTAAAGTATTAGAGCTATTCAATTGAGACTTTGTATGTTTAATTAATTTATTATTGAAATCATATCCTGAGAATATGAACTATCTGGTACATCGGAAACCAACTCTATGAGGGTTCAAAAAAACGACGAAACACTTCGAGAAAAGGTAGGTAGTGCCCTTGCGCTTCGCTTGGCTCGTCTGGCGGGGGCACTACCGTGCCCCCAGATGTTGTATTCAAATGTTAATAAATATTTTTTTTTACTTTTATGAATGATTAGTAGTCATTGGATACATGAAGTGGGCTGCCGTTGTAAGACGAATAAAATACCACGGTGTTTAAATAATGTGTCTGAGCGTGACGGTCACGCGAGTTCAGTGCTGTTTCCCCATCCCAAAAGTGCCCAACGTGCCTAAAGAAGTTTATACTTCACAAATTCCAATAACAGTACGAGTATCTTTATCATGACTCTGTCATGGCTTAACGTTTATTTACACTGTTATAATTTCTGTTTTTTTTTTTTTTAATTAATCTACCGACTCTGAGAACATCTTGCTATATCTAAGTATAATCGTTTGTTTTTTCTGTCTATTCTCTCTAAAATCTCCTATAAATTACAACCTATTACAAAAAACCTCAACCTAACTACTACCTTCTTAATATATTAGCACTAAACTTCCTTTAAGAAAACTCTAGTAGGTACATTAACTAAACACTTATGTACTTACATTCTTAAGTACGTACGTGCGCTTATCAATCTGAGATCTCGGGGTGAATGACTGACACCGATCCCAATCTTGTTGCCGAATTAATATCGATATATACTTGCTTACTCTTTTGTAAACGAGATTAGCTCGCGTTTGGGAAGTTTTTATACGATACTAGCTGCGCCCCGTGGTATCACGCGCGTAAGTCTCGATCCCGTGGGCATATCGGGATAAAAAATAAGTGTTAATCCAGCCAGCCAGCCAGCAGTGTTGGTGTCAGCTACCTCCATACAAAATTTTATCAAAATTGGTCCAGCCGTTTGAGCGTGAAGAAGTAACAAACACACACACACACTCACAAACTTTCGCCTTTATAAAGAAAAAAAGAAAAGAAAGAAAAATAATTTTAAGAAAAATAAAAACAAAAAAAAATATTATTCTTTTTTTCTTATTTTTTTAAATAATATTAGTTTGATGATTTACTTGTTTACGAAGCATTTTGTGTTGCTGTGTTTTGTGATAATTATATGCCCGGTTGATGTGCTTTTGTTTTCTGCATTTTGTCGCAGCTTTGCAGCCATCTTGAATTTTGTATAGCTATGCGTGAATCACGGAACAGAATAATAAGTACCAAGTAGCCGCAACATGCCGTACCCGACATGTGTAGATCCTAATAATAACTGATTTTCACCTGCATGTTAATTATGATTTGGGAAAGTCCAATTGGGTACTAAGCGTAAAATGAAGAGCGCATAGTGAACATCAAGCATTCTGTCATTCATAAACAGTCGCATAATCACCATCATTTTGACTGAAATTCGGCTGCCACTGGCCAAAGGCTGGCACTGCCTGAGACATAAGTCGTGGGGACTTAAGTTCCAGGCAGTGCCAGCCATTAAAAATAGTTTTGTGGGGCATCGTTTAATTAAGATTACCATATCAATGGAAACGCCCGGAGGGGACGCCCTAGAAGGACATAAATATAGCCTGCGGTACCATCAGGTATAAAATCAGGTATCTGCCAGTCAAAGTCTCGTCCAAATCAGTCCAGCCGTTTCGGAGATTAGCCGTAACAAACAGACAGACAACAATTTTAAAATAGTTTTTTTTGTTACTAGTACCGTATATTCATATGCATTTAGTAAAAAACTGTTATTTCGACATTACGAACGGACACTTCAATTTTATTTTTTTGTATAGATGTACTTTAGAAAGGTCAGGTGCGTAGTATTCGCAAAAAAAACTCTGGCGTGCGACCCGTGCGTGTATGACCAGGGTCATACACGCACGGGTCCAGGATCGCGCTAATTTTGAACGTTAATACTAAAACTAAACCACAACTATAAACGTTACGTTAGACACATTTCGTATCGCGCTAATCATTTCAACGGAAACGATTTAGCTTTACTATGGAAGTTACGTTGGAGGAACGATCGATCGAACTTTCAGTATTGGGTAGCGTCAACGATTTTGTCGCTCAGAAAAAATAGCGCGATACCGTTTCTTACATCAGCTAAATCAAAACTAAACCAAAACCAAAAACGTTCCGTTCGAACGGTAATTACGTTGAGAAATAGCGCGATCGGCCCCCAGATGTATGAACGTAAACGAAGCTAAAGGAGTATGTAAGGAGCGTAGCAGGGGGCGTTCTGTAGTTTCTGCCTACCCACATGGGAAGAATATGTTGTTTAATTATAAGACTGCTATAAACTTTTACAACTACAGAAGCATAGCATAACATTGCCACGACGATCCCGCCCTCGTATACAAGAAACGCTAATCTACAAAATCCTAAATCATTTCTAAATCCTCACCCATTCACACTGGCCATACATTTCTGAACTAAATCCTTCCTGAAATATAACCTAGTCGACAAAAAAATATTTTCATGCCCAACTCCACTTTAATAATAAGAGATTTGAGCGCGTTACGTGCTGGGTCCCTACCTCTTTGGGTAATTACCCGGGTCAGAACCCCGGCATAATATGAAAGGCTTTTTGTAACTACCTTTTAGGGTAAAACACATGGACACGCGAGCCTCCGTAAAAAGTGGGTGAAATAAACTTAGGAAGTGTTAAATGTGTTGGTTGAACTTATTTTGTTTGTTAGTCTGGTTATTTTTGGGGTTGTAATTTCGTGGCAGTTGGTGTCAATGTTTTTACTAGAATACCTAACTTTTAATTATAAGAATGTGGCGTAAAATCTCTCGTACAAACGATCATCAAAATCATTATCATTCTCCTGCCTTTATCCTAATTTATTTGTGGTCGACGTAACATGTCCCTTTCTTCCAGACGTCTCTATTAGTCGTCATCTCGGTAGTCAATCCCTTTCTAGCCATATCATCTTTCACACAGTCCATCCATAGTTTTTTTGGCCTTCTCTCTCTTTTATAGCCATTGACACCCATACTCATAACTTTCCTCACGACATTTTCCTCATTCCTCCGCATCACTTGCCCATACCATGACAACCGATTTCCGCACAACTTTTCAGTCACCGGTGCCACTTTCAGACTTCCTCTTATGTACTCCTTGCTTATTCTATCCATTCGTGTCACACCATACATCTTCCTTAGCATTCTCTGGTGTAAACGATCTGGTACAAAATAAGTCTATGGATATAAAAACACACTAGGTTTTATTAACGTTCTCAACTCTTTCAACTCTTCTTAGCCTCTGAGGCATAACAAATATTTAATATTTGTTATGCCTCAGAGGCTAAGAAGAGTCTGTGCACTGCAACTGCCAACACCTATTGATAGCAATTGGTATCCTGTGTGGTTCAACCAGTACCAGCTGAAGTCCTACTGGAATATTTTTATCTAACAATCCATTGAACTTTTTGCCTAATTAGACAAGTCCATAAATTAATTAATTAGCAAAACATTTTCTTTTCAATCTAAGCCCACCCTAATTAATTCTTTCCCAGAACCATCTCCTTCAATAAAATCCTCATATTATTTTTATTATTACCTTTGTATTGAATACCAATACATCGGCTCCTTTTCATCCCGAAAGCTTTTGTCCGCCGATGTTCATTATTCCCTTCAGGCCTTCGATTCAAAGACACTGTCTGTTGAGAATTTTCCGGTATATTGTTTGTTGGTATTAAAAATTGATTAGATTTTGTACTTTTAATGTGATGCTTGGTTCTTATTTGGATAATTTTGGTTACTGTGTTTGACACTGTCTGTTGAGAATTTTCCGGTATATTGTTTGTTGGTATTAAAAATTGATTAGATTTTGTACTTTTAATGTGATGCTTGGTTCTTATTTGGATAATTTTGGTTACTGTGTTTGTCCATGTCCGACTAAAGACTGAAAGCCTTCAGTAGTTCTGAGTAATTCTAGAGCGAGGACTGTAGCAAACGCTGCGAGGAATACCTATATCCAAATGCTATATTTTTTTATTTATTTTAATTTTAATTAACACGGTTAAACCAATTACATTAATTAAAGGCATATATATAAAAAAGATACATAGAAAAGGATATAAAATTTTAAAATTCTGGTGAAAACATAAAAACAATTATAAAAAAATATATATATATCTAAAGATGCAAAGTTTAGCGCTGGGGTGAACGGGATGCAGAAAATACAGAACCTCGTGTAGCGAGAGGCCTTTGTCATTCTGCTCTGCGAGCTAAAACCTTGCATCGCTAAAATATCACTGCCTCGTTGAAATTAAGCAAAACAATGACCACATTATGAAATCAACAAGGAACAGTCTTACCAGAAATGGGCAACAACGTGGGTAAGCTAGGGCACCGTATAATGCAAAACATAAGCATGCGTAATTGAAAAGAGTATGCTTAGATGGTTTGGTCATGTTGAGAGGATGAATGAAAGACGACTAACAAAAGGTAGATGTGAGTGGAAACGCTGGGATGGCACGCCCGGAATAATAGCCACCTTATTGGTGAGGTTTTTCAGAAAGGTCAGGTGCGTAGTACTCGCAACCAGGGTTAGTGTATGACCAGATATATAAACGTAAACGAAGCAATATTATATATATGAATCATCACACTTTACACTAATATCACATCACACTATCCCATCACACTATTATTATAAAGGCGAAAGTTTGTGTGTGTGTGTATGTTTGTTACTTCTTCACGTTCGAACGGCTAGACCAATTTTGATACAATTTTATAATATTTAAAAAATAATAATAATTATATAAAGTAGCCTATGTCTTAATCCAGGGTGTGAGCTACAGCTAGTAATTATATAAATACTAGCTACGCCCCACGGTTTCACCCGCGTATGTCTCGATCCCGTAGGAATATCGGGATAAAAAGTAGCCTATATCTCAAGCTACCTCCATACAAAATTTTATCAAAATTGGTCCAGCCATTTGAGCGTGAAGAAGTAACAAACATACACACACACACACTCACAAACTTTCGCCTTTTTAATATTAGTGTGATCGCAGCAGGTGGCTTTCTGTAGGTGCTGCCTTCCCATGAGAAGAAGGAGTGAGTTTATGTATGTACGAGTATGTATAAAAATGCGTCTTAAAATCACGTTTTGATACAGACCAAAAACATAAAAAAGAACAGTCCAAAATTTATCTCCATTCACAATTAACCGAAAAACGAATAACTTAACGCAGTTATTTAACAATTTTCTTTTAAACTTTTTTAGTAAATTACGGCACCGTGACAATAGTACAGTCAGCGACGATAATTACGGCTGTCTCCGCGAGCACTCTGCCAAACTTTCCTACTTTTGACGAGTTTTTTTTTTATCTTCTTTTTTTCACTTAACGCGACCCACGGAAATGTTCAAGTTTCTTATGGACGAGCCAAAAGATAACTTTTGTTAACTTGTATTGCGGGCGGGCGTCTGAGATAGTAGAGTAGGTAGTTGGTAAGGTTTGTGTGATTATAAAAAAAAAATCTTAAGTGTATTTTAGTTGTAATAAATTGTTACATTCTTATAAAGCTATTTTTTATGTAAGTGCTGTGTACTCCTGTAAGTGACTAATTCACCATAACTCAATGTCATGTTATTATTTATTATTTTAAGTTTCTAGCGAATAGGCCATTGGTGAACTTTTCAAAAAAAAAAAAAAAAAGCGGACCAACTTAGACATACTTTTAAGATCTAGCTGATAACACTCCATAGTTAAACCAATTAATATACTTAAATAACTGTTAAGCCTGCATTTTCTGTCCTTCCACGATAACAAAAGTAGTTTTTCAAGCAAAATTCTATTTACCAACACACGACGGACCAATAAAACGCCGCCCTGTCACACGCCTAAAACACATTTACCTATCAAGCAACGCGAACTAACTTCTTATGACTTGTAAATTAAGTCCATTACCCCACTTATATGCTGATGAACGACATCCGACCCACGTGTCACGTCAGTGTAAAACCAACTCCTTAAAACTTACGAGTACGGCGCGCGGCGGCCGGGGCGGCCATGTTGGATATACGGCGTGCGAAATAATTCCGTTCTTGCCGCCGCTGCCGCCCGTCAATGTGGTGTGGGCCTTAGATAAGCTTTTTATGAAGTGTAAGAAAGTTTGAGACGATATTTTTGGTAGACTGTGGTGGAACAGACAATGGCTGACTGATTTAGGAGCTAAGGATGGAATGGAATTTGTATAATGTATTTTATATAATTTTTATACTGTATTTAGGTTTGGCAGAGGCTTTGTAGCTGAATTTTGGGACAAATACAAAAAAAAAAAAAAAACCTGACATCGATACGCTAAGAAAAGTGGCTTTGTAAAATAATATTTTTATGTTCCAGTTTTCAGTTCAACCTTTTCAGTTAACAAACATATTATAGGTAATTTTAATTAAATGTGACATGACAGTTTTACGTGCCCTTTATGGCACCGAAGAGCCTCGATGTGTGTAGAATATTTGTAAATATTTGGGCATCATGTATCTCTCACATAATTAATTTATCTTTCATTGCATAATTTTTAATTCTTTTTACATATTGTGTAATAAAATTAATATACAGTTTTATTCCAGGTGCATCGTCTTCACATATAATTAACGTAGGTACTTAAAAAATAGTAACGGTAGAGTTTCTTGCCCATTCTTCTCCATACGAAACTACCTTTTCGAAGGGGTAACTAGAATCAATTCAATTTTTTTGTAAATGTTAACGTTCAAAAGTCCCTTTTATGTGCCTATTTGAAATAAATAATTTGACTTTGACTTTGACTGCTAACCATTCAAACATTAACTGATTAATTCACGCGACTGTAATTTAACCAAACGCCACACAGCAACAATATTAGAAATTAATTTCAGTCAATACCTTTGATTACCATGCAAACTAATAAACACAAACAATACAAACTAAACGATAGCTTCAAACAGCCAGAATTCACGCTGATTCAGCAGCACATTTGGAATTTATTCAAAAGTACACAAATATGCATTCAAATCCCTATCAAATGATCACGGGGATAAAATATAGTTTCAACAATGTACGATGAAATACGATAATATGTATTCGGTGAAGCTTTCAAACCACTGACATGGGATACTTTTAATTAAAAACATATCACGTTCAATAGAATATTATGTAGGTTTTTATGTATAAAGGTACTGGCCGAAAATATAAAAGTGTATTCTGTAATAGTCAATGAAAGTTTTCTGTAATGACGTTCACTAGGTGGCAGCACTGAGAAAAGAAGAAACCTGTCAAAAGTGTCAAGCTCAAAAGTCAGAGATCCTTATAGATAATAGTTGTGGCAACACTCTAAATACCTAAGTGAATACGACTATGGTCGGACTCTCTTTCTGAATACATACATAAGATACAAAAAACACAAATAGCACTGTCCCGTTCTGATGTGTGTATTTAGAAAGAGAGAGTCCAGCCACAGTCGTCTTCACTTAGATATTTAGAGTGTCGCCTCCACTTTTATCGACAAGCTTCTTGCTCGTGACTGAATGATGAACCAATGAACGTCATGTCATCATGTCATGTGGTGTGTGTGTGTGTGTCATTATGTGTCATTCCGATTCATTTTATATTCATTGTCGAAATGGAAGACCTCTTGTCAAAGTGGCGCTAACTGGTGTCTTGAATTTTCATGAAAGCCCTCATTGTATTCGTTTTTTATTGGGAAAAACAAATTCAGGTGTAAGTTATAAAGAATAAAAAGCTTTGTTCTAACGAGCGCATTGCGTTCTTAAGAATATAATGAACGTTTTTATTTAAAAATAACAGTAATCTACACGCCACACGCAGCTTGTGTCTCACGACCGTGTACTCTGGCCTTAACATAAACATCAGACCACAAGGTTGAAACATTAATGTAGATACTTCTCTACATAAAATATATTTTTATTATTAAATATTCTGTTATTCTGGTTTAATCGCTTCGTACACAAACTCTATGTAACAAATTAAGTAGGTACATATAAAAATATCCAGTCAGGATTTTTTCCTTTGAAATGCCAATTATAATTTTAATTCCGCTACAGGATCAAACGGTGCCAAAATACCTAAGAGTCCTGCTGACGCGCAAAATGGACGCCAAACAAATAACAGTACAGTTATTAATGTAGCAAACTGAGCGTGCTGCCGTGTCGCATTGCGGTCATGTGAATTTCCCACTTTTACCAGGATTACATTTTTTATCCGGACACCCGGATCAGTGTTTCGTGTTTAAGGAATTTTTGTAGCTGACTGTACTTTTTTAGTTTCGGTAATTCGTAATTAAAAAAACAGAATTCAAAAACATTTTTCAGTAAAGTGTCGAGTAAAAACACATGATGAAAGTCATTTTCACGTTGATAAAATACACTTCATACATGAAGAAAATTATGGAATAATAAATGCAAACTACTTCAGCTTTCGTTTTAATTTTCAACATTTTATGACCGATTTAATCGGAAAAGTTATACATAACAACCATCACTCGTTTCTAGTTCATAGGACAACAATTGCCATCCACAAAACTAATTAAAATAAAAACAAATAAACGCTCAATGCACCACCCAATACACAAGCGCGAATTTTATCATGCAAATGTAAGTACAGCGCTTCATCGCTAGATAAGAAGGGATGAGCGCGGAACATCGTGGCAACCCCAAGGGGTACCAGGCGAAGGAATCAGTGGTAATAGTTGTATGCAAAGCAGCGCTTGAAATGCTGTTCGGTGACACGACACTCGCGAGACCAACAAGCTTTTTAAAACGGTCTTTTTTTAAATTCGGAAGAGAATTTTTAAATCGAAACGGTTAAGTTCGATGGCCGTTGAATAATTTTTGAATTTGTTAGAGTTAAAGATATTATAAAGGTTATGTGTCGATTTTAAAAAACTTGATTTCTTTACAGTAGGTACCCACTGTAAAGAAATCAAGTTTTTTCTTGTCAGTGTTTCAGTTGTCTACAGAGAAAGGTGAAATACATAATTATGTATTTGTGGTTTATGAATAATATTTACTAGCTAGACGAAAGGCCAGTAACAATTTTTGTTTGTAGGCTTAATAGGCTGTAGATTTGTAGACGATTTTCTATTTTTTTTTTATGTACCTACCTGGTATTTTTGACGGGCCTACACTGTCCTCTCGGGTCCCCTATGTTGTTTCGAACGCCGCTGTTGCGACACACGCTGTTGCGAATTATTTTTCCACTGCCTCACAGGTTCGAAAGCTCATGGACTCGAATGAAGTAGTCGCGAAAGACGCTGTTTCGAAAAACATTTTCACTGCCTCATACGCTCGAATGCTTGTGATTTCGATTTATTTAGTCATAAAGTGTACAGAAAAGTATTTAAGCAGTAATTAAATAAAATCAACAAATTCGGTGTCAACATCATCATTTAATATAACGTATAGTAATTTAGTTAAATTGGATATTGATGAAGAGTTTTTGTTTTGGTAACTGAATTTACCAACAATAGAGGGGACCTGGCGCTCGGCGGCCGCTGCCGCGGCACGCTCGCTTCGCTCGCTCGCCTTCGCGCGTTAATGGTCACTGTTCTAACCTAACCTAACCCAAATGATTAAATACTTTTCTGTACACTTTATGACTAAATAAATCGAAATCACAAGCATTCGAGCGTATGAGGCAGTGAAAATGTTTTTCGAAACAGCGTCTTTCGCGACTACTTCATTCGAGTCCATGAGCTTTCGAACCTGTGAGGCAGTGGAAAAATAATTCGCAACAGCGTGTGTCGCAACAGCGGCGTTCGAAACAACATAGGGACCCCGTCCTCTCATACCTGTTAACAATGTAATTTGAAAGCATTGTAAAAGCCAATTATTTTAAAAGAGTAACCGTGAGTTTCTTGCCGGCTCTTCTCCATAGGAATCAACCAATTGGAACCGTGCACCTAGATTCTGACGTTTCATTGGTGCCCGTGTAGGCTTATTTTAAATTAAATATTTTGAATTTGGTGTGAAAATATGAATTTCTGTATTTTTGGGCCACTAAACTCTGGATGACTTTAATTTTTTGTTTCGGCTAAGTATTTGCTCTCACATAGTTTATTATTTATTTATTTAATATACGGTAGCTTCACAGCTGACAGTAAATATATAACATTTTTGTTATTCGAAACGCTACACCAATTACGAAGTACATAAAAAATAATAAATAGGTACAGATAGTGAAATAATTATTAATATTTAAAGTGTGTGTGTGCGTGTATCTATGTGGTGTAGGTAACCGTAAATGTGTGTGATGATGTGTGTCTGTCTGTATTTATAAATTATTCATCATTCATCAAAAATACCTAAATTTTGACAGAAACAAAATTTAAATAGTTTTTCATTCACACATTGATACAGCTCGCTATTCCTTTGTTTTAGTATTTTATCTTTGTAACTGGAATTTGTTATACTGTTTATTAATACTTCAGCCGGAACAAATAGTCGTTCTACAATAAAACCGTTTCATATTTTATATTTCAAATACCTATTTCTATTGACACCCCTTTTTGTATTAAATATCGTTTTATAGGTATTTTTAATATTGAATTTCTTCTAGTTATTGAAATATCCGTCCGGTTGGGTTGGGCAGAGTTTGGAAAATTCGTCAAGTCTTCTCGTCGTCAATCCCGCAGTGTTTGAAGACTGGGGTTTTCAACCAATGCGTCCTGCCCGTTATGACATACGGTGCCGAAACGTGGACACTGACAGTCGGACTGGTCCACAAATTCAGAGCGGGCTATGCTCGGAGTTTCTTTGAAGGATAGGATCAGGAATGAAGTTATCCGGAAGAGAACCGGAGTTACCGTCATAGCCTGCAGAGTAAGCAAGCTGAAGTGGCAGTGGGCTGGCCATGTTTGTCGAAGGACTGATGGCCAGTGGAGCAGACGAGTCCTGAAGTGGAGACCACGTATCGGCAAGCGTAGTGTGGGGCGCCCCCCAGCTAGATGGACCGACGACCTTAAAAAGGTGGCTGGGACAGACTGGATACGGAAGGCGGAGGACAGGGTGTGGTGGCGCAGCCTGGGAGTGGCCTATGTCCAGCAGTGGACTGCTATAGGCCGAGTTGATTGAAATAAATAGGTACTCATAACAATAAAGTAGATTTATTTACGGGCCAGGTGTTTCAAAGTATCTGCTTTCAGATCGAGCCTAGAGCTAAGTTGTAGTGTAGGTACGTAGGTATATGCTTCGTGTGGTTCATCAGCCAGATTTTTGACAGAACCTAGTAACAAAAATGTCACATACAAGTCTGTACGAAACTTGACCATATAGCGCCACATGGTTCTTTTGGCGCGTGGCCAAAATCGGAACAAACGCTACCATCTTGTTTTTCAATACAAAAGAATTGCACAAATATTTACCAACAGCGCCAGTCAACGTCATTTGTCATGCCCAAAAGATACATAACATAGCAGTATTAAGGCTCGTGCAGACTGGCGCGATATCGCGGACGCGACGCGACTCTAGTAGCCCAATTTCTTTTTGTCGGTGCCTGTCATGCCCGCGATATTGCACCAGTATGTACGAGCCTTAAACTGCATTATAACGTTGATCAGCTGTCAATCTAAGTTCACTTTAGTTATCATTGAAGTAAATGCCAGTTTTGTAAAAATAAGAATAATCGTCATCATTTCAGCCGAAGGGTGTCCACTGCTGGACATAGGACTCCCCCAAAGGGGGGGGTTTGCCATAACCACCACGCTTGGCAGGCGGGTTGGCGATCGAAGTATGATGTTAAAATGAAGAATGAAGAGAACGCTGCTGCCCATTCTCTAGTAAGTCCCTTAGTCGCCTTTTACGATACCCACGGGAAGAAAATAAATAAGAATATAAGAATATTACTAGTGAAATAGGTACACACGGCTACACATCAAGCTATACATTTCCAGTATACGCTGACCTCTCATTGTACGGAAATCCTATACAATGCGAGATCAGCTTATACTGGAAATGTTTAGCTTGATGTGTAGCCGTCTGTACTCAAAAACTTTACCCTTTTAGCACAATTGGGAGTACAAAGAAGTGAAATAAAGTGCAAATATAATAGTCATTACTAAGTACTTCCTTTGCGCAAAGTGAACTCTGGATGGAAGCCAAATAACGATATGGTGGAAAAGTTTTTAAATCCTCAACAGCTTCAGCAGCTATCGGATGTAATGAAAGACGTATGAGAATAAGGAGAACACATAGCATAATCACGGCTGTATTGACCCGATGGGTTAGGCAGAGGTGTACCTATAGTACACCCACATTCACGCCGGTTATGTTTAAGTCCCATGTAATAGGGGGCGAGCCTATTGCCATCAACCGGACACTAATGCAGACTCCGGGGACACCCAAAAACATTTTTCCAAACCTGGGAATCAAACCCACGACCTCCTGCTCAGCAGTAGCGCTTGCAACCACTAAACCAACGAGGAGAACTTAATTAAATATAGGTCAAACAGAAAAAAGATAATGCTTTGTATGTACATGTCGTTGCAGGAATACGAAAGGCTTTGAAAATGGATTTATTTACAAAAGTATGTCGTGTTGTTCGAAATTGGACGATAATTATATTTTGGATTCTCAACTCAAACTCAAAGCATTTTTTTTCAAATAAACCAATTACAGGCACTTTGGAATTGGGGATCGTTCAGTCAGAAAGATGACGCTAGTTGCCCATTCCATAGTGTAGTTGGTTCCTATTGAGAATAACGGACAAGAAACTCCACGGACACTCTTTTAATGCAAAATATTGGAAACATCATGCATGTTGAAATTATACATACCCTACTCCCACCCACCCATACTTATTGCCTAGTTTGGGGCCCACGGCTACTGCTACTTATGCACTCCTTCAATTAACATTGTTCCTGTTCCTGTTTACATGTTCGAACAATGAACATAAAAACAATTTAGAAAAAATAATAAGCCGTGGCAGTTAAGAGATGACCAATAGATCAGTCCCTACTGACGGCGCCCGTTCACAAACATGACGCATGGATTAAGCTCAACCTGTACTACTATAGAAGGTTAAATACAAAAAGGCTTTCCAAATTCCCAGCATCTTTATTTATGCTAGCATTTATTCTATCACACCTCTCAAAGGCAACGTTTCCCGAATGACCACAACACCAAACGCCAACTTTATCGAGAAACTATAAAACAAAAACCTTTTCATTTTGCAATCGCCATAACGCTTCGAGACGTAAACTTTGCAAATCCAAGAGCTGAATTAAAGAGCTTTCTAGCCACCGAGATTTTATGAGGACTGGCAGAAAATTTCCACAATAACACCACCATTGGAAATTCAACCTTAACCTCATCTTTACACAATTTATTTTTGAACGGTTGTCAATTTTAGGGGTACTATGTCTAATGAGTCACAAAACATCGGTTCCGTATGTGTGTTTATCGTCGGGACCGTTAAGGGTACTGCGAATGACGGCCGTCTCTGTTTTTTGTCGGAGAATTGTCGGCGACAGGCAACAGTTTGCGCTTACAGAACACATCTATTGGGTAGAGTTGGAGTGACGGGTTCTGCAACTGATTTGAATGATGGCATTGTCAATAAAGGATATGTCTGTTTACTGCAAGGATGGATGGGAAGTTGTTGAGGAGGCAATTTGTTATGTTTCAGATCTAGGTCACTGTGTCTTGAATTTAAAAGTTTTTTTAGCCAACTGAATGAGGTAAGTTTTAATATTTTTTAAATAATGTTTAATTATTACTGTTTTACTGGGTTTCAAAATTGGAACGATGTCGAAGTCTTCATCAGCGATAATAAAATCATTATCAGTCTAGCCTTTTCCCAACTATGTTGGGACGGCTTCCAGTTTAACAAAATGTAGATGGATTCTATAATTATCAGTGATAACAATAGAAACATAGGATAAGGAGGGGCTCGTGGATAAATGATTACAGACGCACGGGTTGATCAAGGTAAAGCTATGCTTACCCCGGTCGGCACGTGGATGGGTGACCATCAATTACTTATCGAGACCCCTCCGTGCCTTGCAAAACTCGTTAAACCGCTGTCATTCGTAGATCTTTGACAGTCGTTACGGGTAGTTAGAAGCCCGAAAGTCTGACAACCAGTCTTACTAAGGGCCAATTTCACCAATGAAACTGAACGCAATCAGCACATAAACCACGTTTAAGAGCTGTCAGTGTCATTATTTTCTTTGGAATATTGACACTGACAGCTCTTGAACTCGGTTTAGATGTTGTTGACCAACCGCGGCATGCGTAGCTTAACCTGAACGATCGACAAGTGCGGCAGTTATTATTTAGCCACAAGCTCCTAGGTACATAATCTAATTAGTAAGTTAATTATCTAAGCTAAGGTAATAAGTTAATTACCTATGATAATGTTAGGTCGCACTTTGTTAAAGATTACGGTTCACGGTTGCACACTTCACGCTTCATTTCTCCTCGTTTCATCTTCCATTCATGTGTCGTGACACATCCCTAATCGATGTGCTTGAATCACATGTCATGATTCAAAATGATTGTCTTATCGCCTTTCAGCGATTTAGAAAATATTTTATAAATAAAAAACCTTTATATAAAAAACCGTCACGCTGGTAGCACACCTCCGCCGCGAAACCATAGCAGCGAAACCGCAGTAGTTCAATTGTACTGGTTCGCGTCCTGTTCCGCTACTCGAATCGGATGTGAGTAGCGGAACAGGACGCGAACCAGTACAATTGAACTACTGCGGTTTCGCTGCTATGGTTTCGCGGCGGAGGTGTCCTATCAGCGTTAACCCTTTAAAATAGAGGGTTTTGAAGTTATCAGGTTTTTTTTCTATTCTTCTGCAGAAAGACGTCCATGAACATTTGTGTAAGAAATGTATGTCATTAGCAATATCTTACGTAGGTACTAAATGAGTGTCTAGAAAGTGAGACTAGCTAAGTTTCTTGCTCAAAACAGAAATTGTTGCCATACGTTTTTTTGTGCTGCTTTTCATTGCTGCTGACACCCTGGCAGTTTATGTTTCTACTTTAATTTATGTGTGACAACTGTCAACAAACCTTTGATTATTTATATGTCTAGATAGTGTCGCGCTGCAAAATAACTAAAACACACACGCCAACTTTGTCATCCTGGTGAGCGTGACAACTACGTCTTACACTCACGCTACGTCATTGTGCTGTCATCTTGTTATTCTGTGTGCGTGCATTTTACGGCCAACAATTGGACGCAATTTTTTGTCGACAAGCTCACAGCTTTGACTTTTTATCTAGACGTATTTATATGTTTGTGTCTAACATTGGTTTCCATGATCATAAGTTTAATGGTTTAAATTACGGTTCATGTGTAGTGGGACATCTCTAACCGATGTATTCCCAATGCATCAATTAATTTACCGAGAGCTTAGTTAACTGCAAGAGTCTTTGAGAACCGACGAGTTTCTAAACAAACTTTATGTACAATGTGTGTATTTTATTATTTTTTGTTTAAAACGCAACTTTTCCTATCATATCTATATCAAAGAATTTGTAAAAGTCGAAAATTAAATAAATTTATCAGAATACTTTCAAAATATTTTGAAATCACTACTAAATGCCTACTGTACAAAGATTCCTTTTTAATTGTCAAAAACGGTGTATCAATAGGACACACAAAAAAAAACAACTCCTTCAAAAAACCTACCATCATACATTAAAGAAGCTTATCCTTTGTCAAAATATTAAAAAAAACTCACCATTTTTAGCCGCCATAGCCAGAAGAGTGGCGCCGAGCGCAGCCGCTGTGACCAGCAACCGACACAGCGCCGGCAGCATGATGGCACTATCACATCAGATCATCACATCACAGCACTTCACCAACCACGGTGAACATCATAATTATAAAAATTAAACTAACAACTTTTTCCCAACAATTTACAAGTCGATTTTGATTGGTTTAACAACATCTGGAACAAAAGAGACACGATTATTAGAACTTGGATCGAGCATCGAGATTTCTTATTAAGACCAGGCAGTCTAAATCAAATTTCCACGCAAACTCCGCCCCTTGCTCCCCGCCACTCCGTTGTGTGCTAAACGCTAACGCATCAGTAATAAAGTAAAATATCGCGTGCGCTCTTTGATCGTGTTCGAGCATGAAACTAAATAGAGTAAGTCTCAATTCTTATTTCATTTATAACTAAAGTAATCATTGATCTAGAGAAAAAATATCTGGTAGGTGGATAATAAACTATATTTTCTAGCTGTGAATATTTATTTTAGACATATAAGCCAAACAATCTTGTTTGTTTTGTATAATTATCCCTAAAAAAGACATGATTTTCGCATAAAAACTATATCTAGAGAAAATATTACAATTACGTTACTGAAAACAATCCATTTTCATGTCAACATGGAAAGAAAAGATCCAATCAATCATATACTAAAGTTTAATTTTGCTTGTATGTGTGGCTGTTTCAGAATATTCTTGCAAATTGACTTAAAAATATAGCCTCGTCTTAAGTAAGTTTAATATTAATTTATTGTACACTTAAATCTTCGGAATAAATTCTCAAAGAGTTGGTGAAAACTGCATAAAAATTCGTTAAGTACTTAGTTTTAAAGAACCACGCGGTCACATAGACAGACACAAAATTACACGACTGCCCAAAAAGGAGTGTAATGTGTTTACGGTTCACATAAGTATGTTTTATAACATTATAATTACATAAATATGTATAAAACAAGGTTCTTGAAAACAGCAGAAGGTAAATATGCAACAGATACTGAACCTTAGTTAAATAATTGAAGGTTCAAATTTCAATGGGCATTATTACAACTGCTTTTAATCTGCGCAACAAAGTTATGAAAATCAATAGTCATAGGATAGGCAAGCGATTAGAGTTCTATCTCTTTATCATTAGTTTGAATCGAACTTGTTTTCACTAAAACTAGGCGACACCTAAATACAAACACGCTGTTCAATTTTCAACTGTCGGCGCTAAGCAGAGCGTTAAAAATTGAACAGCTCGCTTTTTTGTAAGCTAGCACATTTCTGAATTTCGTACAAAGCTCAAAGTGGCTTCCCATACGTCTTCGCTGGAATTCTCATATCTTATTTCAGCTCTACGGTATTCTGTTCAATCCTACAAGCCCCTCTTATCTTAAAAAAACGTTTCAAGTTCCTTCATGACACACATAATAGATATCTGAGGTCATCGGAAAACTTGAGACTCGAGATGCCGATGCGGTCCGTTGCGATCGCGGCACAGCGGACGGAGCTCCGGAGGGATCTCATTGCGACATGGAGAGTGCGATTGTCGCAACCCAGCACTGGGCACGCCACAATTGTGGCGATAAGTCCCCTCTTTGAGGAGTGGCTAGAGAGGCGCCAAGGCGTCCTCACCTTCCGCCTGACGCAGGTCCTCACCGGACATGGATGTTTCGGGAGGTTCCTGTTTAGGATTAAGCGGGAGGAAACGCCCGGATGTCACCACTGTGTGGATCGCCCGGAGCACACGGTGGAGCATACGGTGGAGGTCTGCCCAGCTTGGGCGGAGCACCGCCGTGTCCTCACGGAGGCGATCGGCGGCGGCGATCTCTCGCGTCCGGCCCTGGTTCAGGCCATGGTTCGGAGCGAGAGTGCATGGGAGGCCGTCACCTCCTTCTGCGAAGCAGTTATGCTAGCGAAGGAGGAGGCGGAACGCGTGAGGGTGAGACAAGGTTCGCGCCCTCGCGCCCCTAGTCGCCGCAGGAGACGCCCCGGGCGTCGGGAGTCGCAAGCCGATTCCCGGCCACCGTAAGCGCGGGCCTGCGGACTGTGAGCGATGGGTAGCTCGCCGTCCGATAAGGACCAGGCCCGGGTCGACGGTGCGTTGTGTTCCACGCGCGCCTCAAAGAGATGTCAGCACAAACTGACGGGGTCCGTTAGGACCAATGCCTGCCGGGGTTGCGAGTTTGTCCGAAAGGGATATCGTGGCCCTGGCACACAGGCAACGGAAGGAACACGGGTGGGTTTTAGTCAGTAAAAGTCTGACACGCCCTCCCGCTCCGCCCAGAGCGGAAGAAGTTATTTGATGATTTCCCACCCAAAAAAAAAAAAAAAAGCAGTACGGTTATGGAATGCCTTGCCCGTGTCGATAAGGCGTGCTCAATCTTTGTCCACTTTTAAAATTCAGGTAAAAAAACACTTCCTCACTCCTTAAACATCATCATTACATAATACAGTTCCTTGCTCTTGTTTCATGTTTATTATTGTATATATATATATATTAAAATAGATAAGTGTATTGCTTTATGTATGCATGTATTTATGTATTTATTGTATATGTAAATGGTACACCACTGACTATCTGCAGTATTGTCTCTCCTTCTCCCTTTAATCCGTCCAAAGGTTGTCTGTAAAAGATCGCTTTTAGCGATAATACCACCCATTGTGTCACCCTATGTAAAATTTCAACATTTATATCTGTAATTTTTATGGTGTACATAATAAAGAGTATTCTATTCTATTCTAGATTCTTCAACTTAGTTTCGTAGAAACTAGATAGGTGTATCACACGCGATATATATTAATGCTAATCAGTGATATCATTACATACTTGAATAACCGACCACTTATACCTGAACTACACAATACAATTTAATTGCCTGTGGCATACCAAAAGTTTAAACAGCAATAAACGCATCGTCTAAACAGTGATTCGCTGTTTTAATAATTGTATGCCACATGCAAGAAACTTGCATCGTAAATGGTGATTTATATTTTAAAAATCGCCCAATACATAGTTCAATAGCCTGACTGATTGACTGTCTTCGTATAAAATGTCGGGGCCTAGTTGTTAACGATTTCCCAACCTTACAGGAATCCTCTTTTTAGTTTAACACTGGTTGATAACAATTAGAGATGCTAAAGACATGTTCAAATCCAAATTCAAAATATTTTATTTCACATAAACCTACATGCACTTATAACGTCAGAAGCTAGGTGCACGGTTCCAATAATTGAACGTTTACTATGGAGAAGAGCCGGCAAAAAACTACACGGTTACTCTTGGGGCGGCATTTTCAACGCCACATGCGAACTACGTATCAAAGAACTGACGTCACACAAATCCTGCATCGCGCAAGCAGAGTTTACCACGCGACTGGCATATATACAACATCCGACCGTCGAGCAGTCATCAGCATTACCCTCCCTCCCCTCCCAGCATTACCCCTGGCAAAGCGGGCAATAGCCATAACCCAGATTAAACAATAGCTCAACAAGGAAATACGGTAAAACAACAAAACCCGTTGAGCCATAGGAACACTATCCAACTACCTTGAAACCCGCAAAGAAATGAATGAGAAAAGAAAATTGGAGGAAAAGGAAACATAATAATAGTACAAATGCACAGCACGTGTATAAACAGGCATAATACACACGTGTATAAATTGTACCTACGTTACACGTGTCACGTCCAGCCCACGCGTCCCCAGCGTTTTCATTTAAAAGTCCGCATCACAGTGAAGTGACATGACCAATGAGCACAAATTCTGCATTGATTCTGCATGTTATTAAAATACTCAGACTTTTGTACCTCAAATTCAAAGCGTTTATTTCAATTAAATCACTTACTATCTACTTCTTGGCGCGAAAGTGAAGCGTCATGTTTAGCAGTTTTGTTTTATTTTCAAAAAAATTGTGTTTAGCCGAATATTAATGTGTAATAATTCATTTCATCATTAATTAAACAAACTTTGTATTTGTTACTGAATTTTACTTGACACTGGCTAAATATGCAAACCGCACGAAGCAATAACTAAAAAAAAAACATTTACTGGCACTTTTGAACTGTCAAGGAGTCGGTCAGTTAGGTGGATGATGGGCTCATTCGCAAAATGTCTACTTCGCAAAATGTCTGCTGGTCGTATAATATCTCTTTCTCATAATGTCTTTTTCGCAGAATGTCGCTTTTGGAGAATGTCTCTTTCGCAAAATGTCTCTTTCACAAAATGTCAGGATTGTAACTTAGGATAAAATTTTCGTAAAAATAAAAATGTTACAGTAAAGTAAATAAATCATAAATGTTTTAATTTTGATAGGTACTTTAATTTACTTTTGTGTTACTTATTACCTATATTATAGTAAAAACATATATCTATATATCTATATTATAAAGGGGTCAAACTTGTTTGTATGTAGTAATCTCCGGAACTTACGATCCAATTCTAAAAAAGTTTACACTGCTGGTAATAAGCTATATTATTCCTGAGTGATATAGGCTATAAATTATATTTCTATCGAGCTTAGTAGCCAAGCTATTGCATTTTTTGTCTTGCAAGTCGGAAAGAAATACCTCATAAAACAGAAATCACGCAAATTCTACCGAATAGAGTGTGTTCTGTTTTGCATATTATATAATTCCCTATAAGTAGGTCAGCTGGTAGGCTATATATTATCACTCTTTTTACTATGGGGGATGAGCAATATTGCATTCCTCTGTTGTATTCCTCTATGGTTTACAGCTAATTACTACACGAAATCGGTCTTAGGAGACTGTCCTTAACTTTTTAAGAAGTTTTGATCTACATACACAGATTTAAAAATAAAATGTGCGGTCTTCAAGAAAATGGGCAATTTGCACAAAAAATATTTTAGTTGCCAATAGATAAAAAAGAAATGGGCAATTTTCACAAAAAATATTTTAAATCTTAATTACTAACGTAGGATAAGTTTTTTACCAACAAATGAGTCTAGGTTACTGGAATAAATGAATTGAATAGATCCTGTTTCATATGAGAGAGTTACATCAACTGAGGGTTTATGCATCGCGGATCTGGTATACTTGCGAGAATGACATTTCCGCGAAGACACTTGCGCGAACCCACTTGCGTGAAAAGATGGCTGTCGTGATTTTGTGATGATTTTCGGCATTGGTGTCGTTTTCACGGTTTTCGAGGGCGCTGGCAATGATAATAGGGTTAAAATCAAAATTCAAGATGGCGTCACTGATAATTTGCATGACATGCACTTGGCCGGTTTTTTATAATGAATAGACTGGCCGCTACAAAAGTCAGAAATAGCAAAAAACTTTTCCCATCAATATCATAATCGTATATCTACATAAAATAGTCAGTTAAACAGTAACATACAATTATTATAGAAAAAATCTTTAAAAAAATAGGTATTAAATTGAAGTTTTAACGTTAAGAATTCTATGAACGAAAGGAACAAATTATTAAAGTCAATACAAGTTAACAATATACTCAAAAGAGGTCTAAACGTTTTAAATTATTTGAGGTCCTAATTTTCTTCTTAGAACGTCAGAAATCACTGGCAACATAATAAAATCGTAGTGGACTCAAAACTGAGGTAGGTAGGTACATTGATATTATTTATGAAACAAAGTTGAAAAACATGTTCTTTAAAAAAGACAAAAAAACATTATTTTTTTTGGCTTTATTTTATTTTATTTTTTATTTTATTTTTTTTATTCAAAAGGAACAACAAACAGCTACAATATAAAACATAGAAACAAGAAATACACAAAACTTATAGACAATATTGCAGCCCACAACGCTGTTCACAGATTAACAATAGGATACAATGCAGTGAAAATAATCGCTAGGGTTACAAATAGAAGATTTAATATTATTCTAACTTATATAACAACTATCGTGTTTGAGATATAGATGTATTTGTATATAATAAACATGAAATGGTACAAAAAAGAAAAATATATAAAAAATATTCAAGAAAGCTCCTTAAGTATAAGACTTTTGAATCTATGAGAAGCACATGCAAAAATGTCTATAGGTTCAAAAGTCTTATTGTAGGAATCAACCATTCTGCGAACAGGCGAACACAAGCCAGAGTTGGACTTGCAAGTGCCCACTGAAAATAATCTGCCAGCGCGAACCTTTCGCTTGTGGACTGTCCTAGGAACCGCATAGCATATCATGTTGGACAGTTCCATGCAATCAAATTTATTTCTGACAATATTATATATACTTTATTTGTTGATTGATTCCTTTGGTTATCACATTTATTTTTCAATATTTGTGTTAATATATATTATATAATATTATCATACTAAGGTAAATTTAAGTACCAAAATGAAACATTTATGATTTTGAACTTTATAACTTTAATAAATGTTTTTTTTTAAACTATTGGTAATATAATATGTATTAATATTAAAGTAAATTTAAGTACCATACAGAAGACATTTATGATTTCTTAACTTTAATAAAGGTTTTTTTTTAACTATAATTCAAACTCAAAGCATTTATTTCAATTAAACCATTTACAGGCACTTTTGAATTGTCAAAGAGTCGGTAAGTTAGTCAGAAAGTAGAAGATATTTGCCCATTCCAAAACGTACATCTCTATGGAGAAGAACAGGCAAGAAACTCCAAGAACACTCTTTTAAATAGACATAGAAGAATAAGATAGAAGTAGACACTTTGCGAATGAGCCGGATGATGGTATATCTTCCTGTCACTGTTATTTAGATAGTAGCTCTTTGAGTATTTATCCTCTAGTATTCGAATGGGGAAATTCGTGTGGGGTAGGTACCGCAACTAAAAAGTGAAAAATTAAAACTTTTTACGTGTTTTTGGTTTTGTATTTTCACTTTTTGTTCCGAAATTAAAGTAAAAGGACTTTATTGAAACGTCGATTTGCAGCAACAACAACAAATATTTTCGCCGTAATATTTTCTTACCACAGTGGACCGAACTTGCCTAATAACAACGATGGAAAAAGGTGAATGGACTCACTCGGACCGGACCGTATTAAACCTTATACCTACATTCTATTTTTCTTTCATTTCCGCATCCACATGGGAATTTAAAAAAGGAATAGAATCGAAGAATGTGAACAGTTTGAAATATTCACACACATGTTTGCTAAAGGGCAAATAATTCTTTTTTTCCTATGAATTCCTAGTACTTATTTACTTCACTTCTTATCTCAATTTATATTTTGTTAGAAATTAAGGTTCACACAAGGCAACTTTTTTAGGTACTAGTAATGATAAACTACCAAAACTTAATATCCCTAGAGTTCTATAGCAGTCACACTGTGTTATATGTATTATCTTGGACGTGACATCTAATCGCACACAAAGACACCACCAATACTACCATCGAAAATACTGGCCTAAAGCTTAAACCCTTTCTTAATAAAAATAAGATTTGAGTATAGAATATCATAACTACGCAAAATAAATTAGTAGCGGCCAATAGCGGAGCACCTACAATTCGCGGTTCAAATTTCGAAATTGGAATTCTAGCACGAACCGCATTTCATTTGACGCGGCGAACGCTGCACGTACGTAGGGTTGCCACTTGTTAAAAGTAACGGTCACCCGTTTACAGAGGTAGATTCCGGATACGAAATCTGTAGTCAACGCGGATACTCGATCACCGGTTAATCAATAAGGGAATCCATTTGATGGTAGCTGGTTATGTTACGATATTATTATAGGACGGAGGGATTCCACTTTGTGTAGATGTAGACATATGGATGTGATTTCGGCCATCTTAACTGGTAAAATAATTATGATCCTCAGACGATTGTTAAGATATAAGTAGTTCCGAACCAAAATGAGAACGAATTAGACATGTTTACGTTAGGTTATTAAGTTGTATTATAAATATTTTGTTTCTGTTTATCGAGTTTTCATTTTAGAGTTTTGGTAATAATTAAAAAAAAATCAAATTCATTTATTGGTGTTATTTTTTGTACATTTAACATGAGATTAACAAATAAATATATATATGTATATATAATATATTATTTCAAATAATTGTGATTATTTTGCTGCTTTAGCGCCGTTGGTGATAAGTTAAAATATCACAAAAGATATTAACTCAAAAAAAGCTAGCCACGTGTCACTTTTCACTATTCCCAAAATTCACTTTCTTCGTTTTATTTTTTCAAAGATTCACTCACACACCCCCCCATTCACAATTTAATATCCGAACTCTCATATTTATAACAGATTTTTACTTCAAAATCAGCCGAAGATGGTGTTATTTGCTGATGACACATCATTGATCTTTAAAATAGACCGACGCTCACAAAACCTTGATGACGTGAATAACTCTATTCTTCAGGTCCAAGATTGGTTTACGGTAAATAATTTGGTACTAAATGAAACAAAATCCAAATGTATTAGACTTAAATTACCTAATGTTAGAAGTAGTGAATGTGATATCATATTGAACGGAGAAAACCTGGAATTTATTAATCAAACGGTTTTCCTAGGAATCACTCTAGACGAGAAACTGCAATGGGGACCACATATAACCTCTCTTGCGGGGAGGCTAAGCTCGGCCGCCTAAGCTGTTAGAAAGATAAGACAGCTAACAGATATAGAAACCGCACGTTTGGTTTATTTTAGCTACTTCCATAGCATTATGTCGTATGGCATTTTACTGTGGGGTCGGGCTGCTGACGTTGATTTTGCAAAAAAGAGCTGTTAGAGCAATTTATAATCTACGTCGCCGCGAATCTCTTAGGGAACTATTTAAAAGGATTAATATTATGACGGTACCTTGCCAATTCATTTATGAAAATATTAGAAATAAAGATAAAATAGATCAACCATTTTTCAGATTAAGTATCTAAAGTACATACATCTTTTATGGGGTACTGTGTTAAATCTTACAACAAAATACCTTGTGATATATTGAAATTAAATGAAAGAAAATTTAAAACACAATATTAAAAGTACACTTTGTAAACAAGCTTATTACAAGTTAGAGGATTATTTATATCCGGGACAGGAATGCTTGGAAACATGCTGGTCCAGCTCCATAGGATAATCTAGAGTCTAGACAAAATCAAACTGGTTGCTATTTTTATTGTAAATTATTTTTATGATATTGATTTTACGTTCTGTGAATACCTATACTCACACACTGACTTATTTTTTTTTTTTTTTTTGAAAAACATACTTTTACGATGTTTATAAATATGTGAGCACCATGTATCTATCTCATAATTAAGTTATTTTTCATTGCTTAGTTTTTAATTCTTGTTACCTATTATGGTATAGTAATTTTATTCTAGGTGCATCGTCTTCACATATAATCATAATATATAATTAATGTTCTCAAACAAAATATTGTAAAACATTTTTAAAAGAGTAACGGTGGAGTTTCTTGCCCATTCTTCTCCATACAAAACTACCTTTTGGAAGGGGCAACTAGAATCAATTCTATTTTTTTGTAAATTTTGACATTTTGACACAAATAATTAGACTTTGACTTTACCAACCAACAATTTTCGAGTAATCTTCTCATACTTACTAATCAAACACAACTTAGAATAACGTAAAATTATGCATCTGGTAACCCTGATACATTCGAAAATTGAAATCCGAATTTTCGGCCATGACGCCGACAAGCCTCATTGTGTTAGCTCTTGCTGCGTGTCAAGTTGGCAAATAAATTTTGTATTGTGTATTCACCATTAATTAGAAGGTGGGGAGGGCAGGGGTGGTAGAGGATGGGCAAGGCTTGTGGCGATGTTTTGACGTCTCTTTGTTAGTTTGTCTGACGTTTGAAAATTGTGTGTTCGTGGATTAAGAGTTGGGTTTGTAGTATAAGCTTAAAAGAACCGCTTGCACGATGACTTGCTCAATACATTCAAATTAGTAACTCAACGAGATCTACATTGTGTTCAACACAATAAAACCAAAACAAAATGTGATAAAAAGAAAAAACGACAACTGTAGAGTTGTTATTTTTTTATCACTCACTCACTTGCATTTTCAATTCGCTTTAGACTTTGGCAGAATGGCCAACATCATCATTACATTTCAGCCGAAAGACGTCCACTGCTGGACATAGGCCTCCCCTAAAGGTTGCCACAATCGGCACGCTTGGCAGGCGGGTTGGCGATCGCAGTATGTTGTTAAAATGCATAGACACCCAAGGGAAGAAATAGGATGGTGATATTCGTTACGTCCGGCACTACACGTAAAATGGCCAACATTCAATCAATCAATATCTTTATTGTGGATCATAGGTAGGTCAATAATACAGGTCTTAAAAAATAAATAAATTGCGATCAGCTATATCCCGCCCTTAGGGCATAGTTACATAGAAATTAAAATTACATTGCTACAAATTATTGTTTTTACTATATTAAAAAAAAATATATAATAAAGTTGATGTCGAACATACATAATTAAAACATTATAATTTTTGAGGAGCATAAACAGCCCATTATGTTCCTACAGCTGGGACACAGGCCTCCTCTCTGTCAGAGGTAGTGGGCCATAATCCACCACGCACGCCCAGTGCGGGTTGGTGGTGGTTCCACTAATTTTTAGGTAATTTAAGTTAATTCTAATTATGCTATGTTTTTAAGCGTAAACAGTTACTGCCGTCACTACTGTCGTAACTATCAATCAATAAATGAACAGATTATTCGTTGCTCTTCATATTTATTACATAAAATAAACCTCTATTCCAAATAATGATAACCTAATACGGACCACAACAGTATTGAGCTGATACACTAATAACCTCATAAACGACCACAAATCCTGTTTAGCATCGTATTTATGGCAATACCCTTCATAATAATTAATGCTAGCAATCTATTTAAGCCTACTTTCGATAGCAGATGTTCCCGATGATTTCTATGTATTACTGGTTTCAGTGATAATAGTAATTTATTATTATAATTATTTGCAAGTGGTGACAGTTTATACATAGAGTAAGCAGTTTAATGGAGTGTTCAAAGATACGTGAATTTTAATTTATTTCACTATATTATTGACTTATTTTTTTAAAGTAGGTATATTTACTAAATAAAGAATAAAATGGGAACACTGTACTTTATGACCGGAAATTTTCTTTAGTAGCATTTTTTTTCGGTAGAATATAAAGGTCAACGTCAACACCCCAAAAGTAAAAGTCAAACCAAAAAACGCTCAAATCTTGGAATATTACCTTGTAATGTTAAACGTCGCGAAGGTCAAGGTTAAATAAAAAATTATACATATAATTTTTTTGAAGTAAGTCGTAGTCGACGGAGCCTCGCTATGCGGAGCTCCTTTTTCTGTCTGCAGGGTTTACAGGAACCTAACCTTTCCGAGTCTGGGTGCCCCAAGTCCCGAGATTGGTTCGCTCGCTCCTGCATCCTAAGTTCTCATTGCATTTTTACTAAGTCGAGATGTATCGGCACCCCGACTCACACAGGTTAGGTTCGAAGGAGATGGCGAGGTCTTTGTCCCAACTCAGCTGGGGTGCCCAAAATCTCAAGCTCGCTGCTAGGCATCCTAAGTTCTCATTGCGTTTTTACTTTACTTTAAGTCGAGATGTGTTATTTTCGTATACTAAATATGGGTTTGGTGTTTAGTGTAATAGGTTAACATAAAAAACATTCGATAACGTTTCGTTACCCACAATCTTTTAAGCGTACAAATTAAACTTTAATATTTTTAATTACATTAATTATATTATTTGCTTTACAATAAAATTCATTACGGTAGCAGCTATTTTAAAATGAATTAAAGTTAAAAACTTATTATATTTATACTGTAAACCATTAAAATCCGCTGTCACTTTGTTTGAACGTAAAACGGACCAACCTAGGAGTGAAATTCGTATATTATCTGTGGAAAAATGACAATTTTACTAAGCAAATAATTTGCATTTTTTGGAACTTCAGCATTTTTTTCTCGAAAACTAGGCGTTTATTAGCTGTGACATTTTGCAAAAGCATTCTACATGAAGACATCTACGCAAAAAATAATTGAAGCTTCTCACGCGCGGTCCATAACGTACAGTCGAGCCATTAAAATGGCTAACTACGGCGGTACATATTGTCGAGACAGACATTTTGTATTTTTAAATTTTAGTGCTTTTGGGGTTGTCAAAGTTATGTGATAACGGAAAACAGCTAATTTTATTCTTAAAATATTCGACGTACACTAGTGTACAGGTGGGTGGAATTAGATGTCTCTTTAGATCAAATCTTACTAAGTTTTGATCCCTGTACAAATGCCATATTTACAAACCATCAGTCAATTAGATCCGTTTCCAGTCAATTTCAGCAGAATTTGCTATAACAACATAGATTGCATAGCAATACTAATTGAAAACGTGGCCAATTAGCAATTACATGGCTGTCAAATTCGGTATTGGCTGTCAAAACTTCAGATGAATGAGTTGGTGTGAGTGATTATGAATCACAGTTTAAGGATCTTGACGCGGGTTTCACCATATTTTAAAGGACTTATTCCAGAAGGTATAACTGTATAGTACGTTAGTATTAAATTTGTTAAAATAAAGAAAGTCGATGGTTTTTCATGTTGTTCTAACCATGAGACGCAGGGCGGGTAGCTAGCATGAAAAAAAAATAACAGCGGAGATGTTCATCAAGAAGGAGCAATTTATAGTAAACACTTACTAGTGTTTACTATAAATTCTATTCTATCTAATCTATCTATACTAATATTAAAAAGAGGTATATTTTGTTTGTAAGTTTGTATGTAGGGAGTAATCTCTAGAACTAACAGTCCGATTTGAAAAAATCTTTTTGTATTTGATAGCCCAATTCTTGAGAAGGTAATATGTTATTTAACATCACGGTACAACTCTTAGGAGCCGAGAAAAAAAAGTCAGAAAGAATGCTACGCGAAAACGAAGTAATATCGCGGGCGGACGATGCAATACGACGCAGTGGGCCGGGGCAACATGAAATTTTCACATTTCACGCGGACGAAGTTGCAGGCAGAAGCTAGTAAATCATTAAATTTTAGTGCCTTGGTGTTTGTGTAATGTATTGAAACAAGGTCATCAGCATTATAGCTATTCTCAACCATTCGACAGGTTGTCGAATCGAAAATGACATATTTCAATGACTAATTTGCCTTGCCCCCGACAACAAATAGCTGTTTCAAGAATGTCGGCAGTCAATTTGAGTTAAACTGACAAAATTTACAGGGTTTTGAATTTGTGAACAGCCTTTAAAGGACTCTTTTTATTACATTGATTGCTGTTCGATTCGGCACGGAAGCGTATCGGACGTTTGTGAATAGCAATGCAGATATCGGAAAACAGCTAACTCTGTTATTTTTAAACTTTCAACGTAATCATAATCATTTTTTATTACACATACACACTACACACTATCGCGTAGGTCAGCCTCTTTGGAGCGCTTCTTTCTAAGTTTTTTAATAGCGTAAGTCAATTAGATCGCTTTCCAGTCAACAGCAGAATTGTATCGATTATCGATTCGACATATCCATATCTGATGCAAGCTAATCCTATTAGCTCTCCATTCCTTCTTACTCCACGTTTTTCTATAACAACATAGATCGGAAAGCAATACTAATTCAAGTACACACTAGACCATCAAAACCCGGTAAGTTACACCCCTACTCGAAATTGAACTGTGAATAAGGTCAAATTAGCCTTAAAATAACCACAACCAATAACGTTACATTAGACACATTTCGTATCGCGCTAATCATTTCAACGGAAACGATTTAGCTTTACTTTGGAAGTTACATTGGAGGAACGATCGATCGAACTTTCAGTATTGGGTAACGTCAACGATTTGTCGCTCAGAAAAAATAGCACGATACCGTTTCTTACATCAGCTAAACCAAAACTAAACCAAAACCAAAAACGTTCCGTTCGAACGGTAATTACGTTGAGAAATAGCGCGATCAGCCCCCAGGTACTGTTCTGTGGTTTCGCTAGTATAAAGCAAACATCGGTATGGCTATACCATAACCTCTTTTTTAGCTTAATCCATTATTTATTATATTATTTTTATTCTAATAAACATAATCACCTACACGAGTGATAGTTTATTATAAAACCTCATAACATTATAATCTATAGGCAAACGTATTTCTTCGATTTCCCAATTTTCACTTCGAGTGGACTGACCGGGTTTTGATATTTAACTACACAATTGAAAACGTGGCTAATTTGCAATTACATGGCTGACAAATTCTGTATTTGGGTGTCAAAAGTTCAGATGAATGAGTTGGTGTTAGTGATTTATGAATCACAGTTTGTTAAAGTTAATTATCAGGTAGGTGTTAATTACAATCACGCCCACCTTCAAAATTAACATGCCTACATAATTTATGTTGAAGTGTACTTTACGAAGCACTTACCGATTGTTTGCTTTGCTAATAAATGCAAGCTATTTTTATTTAGGTTAACTGGTTTTTGTAACACACCTGCACCCACTATAATCTATAGATCATGTAAGTTATTAAATCTAGAAATAAAGAAAGATAAATAATTCTTTTATATAAAATAATTTTTATAAAAAATATATTTTGTAAAAAAAAAAACTTTTAATTTCTGACTAAATTATACTAGTGAGAAAAACTTTAGCTGAGGGAACCACAAACCAAACCGTCATCCGTGTATACAACATGTCCCAGAATTAACTCACAACCTCTTAAGGGGTCATTGTACTCATCATTATGGACAACTTTTACTATGGGACCAAACCTGAGATAGCGAAAAAAAATCAGCTGGTACATTTACATAAGTCCGAATAACTTGTCAAAATGTATGGAACAGCAGATTTTTTTTTTGTAAACTTTTCAGATTTGGTAAGTATCGTAATCATACTTCAAGTACCACTACCAGCGATCGTCAACCCCATAAAAAATATCATCATAATTATCTTTTTTTTTTGTTTTATCTGTTAAATGTCGATACCCATAACGTCTGCAAAGTTTCGCTAGCTAATTTAATTTCACCCTGTATTTATTGTTATTGTTGATTTTTTCAAAAAGTGCATAATCAATTTCAATGAAATTTATAAGGGACCACCTCTGAAGTATGATTTATCAAACAAAAATATAATCATAAAAATCAATTCATAATTGGCGGAGTAATCGCGTAAACAAACATACAAAAAAAAACACAGTCGAATTGAGAACCTCCTTCTTTTTTGAAGTCGGTTAAAAACAGAAAACATTACACAATAAAGGAATACTTCAGTAGGTACCGAACTAATTAATTTTGGCATTCGAGTTTTCCCATCGTACACTTCTATTAATAGTTAACTTGTTTGTACCTTGGACCATTTCACCACCAACTTTCACAAAACCCAAACAACCAGCCAAGTGTGAGTCGGGTTCGCACAGGAAGGGTTCCGTTCCACCGTACAATATTAAGCACATTATTCACCGAACAAGACACGTTTTATCTATGGGGGGAGTTAGGGACCCTTTAATTTTTTACTTCGTTTTATTATTATTATTTTTTTATATCAAATCAAATCAAATTTATTCGTTAATGTAAGTTTCAATACAATAGCTTGTTATAATAAAATAGTTAGTTCGCTACATTTCTCGATATTGCGGCCATAGAAATACACAATCTGTGAAAATGTCGTACTGGCTATCTATTACGGTTCATGAGATACAGCCCGCTGTCAGACAGACGGACGGACGGACAGCGGAGGCTTAGTAAAAGGGTTCCGTTTGGCACCCTTCGTGTACGGAACCCTAACAAATAAAAAACCATTATCACCCAAATTAATTTCCAACTACCCACCTAAAACAAACTGATTTATATACCAAAAACTATTAAACCGATAGTGTTAAACTTTACACGGTAACCGCACATACCTAAACGGCTTTATATCGTAGCAAATTAAATTAAAATTTCTGGGCCATTACATGGTAAAGTTTTACCGAAGTACTGCAGTAACATTCAAGTTTAATCTACTCTCATATCTAGGAACGGTTCAATGCAGATGTTCTTGGAGGTAAAACAATGTTGGGGTCAATGAACGATGGTGATAATGGTACGTACTTGTAGAGATGTACGTACAGAGTAAGATATTGAGGTGATTTGAAAGTGTCATGGTATGGGCATGTGATGCGGAGGAATGAGAGAAATGTCGCCAGGAAAGTTTTGAGAATGCATGTGTATGGCTATACGGGGAGGGTATGACCAAAGAAACGATGGATGGACTCACTGGAATTGCGAGCTCAGTACAAAAATCAATTAACATAAAATGTAAGACTGCTTTGATGTACAAAAGCTTTTTCGGAATTGCTCCGAGAATTTATAATAACATTCCTAATTCCATAAGGGTATTGCCATTGTCAGCCATTGCCAGGGTATTGCCATTGTAAGCAACTTAAGATTAAAATTACCGAAGATCTGTGGGGCATGTCTACTAAAGTTTGTCAATCCATTATTGAGACAATTGCACCCTATCTAGCTTTAATATTTAATTTGTGTGTAGATCAAGGGATATTCGCAGATTTAATGAAGTATAGTAAAGTTATTCCACTTTTCAAATCCGGTGACAGCAAAGACACTAATAATTATAGACCCGTATCGGTTTTGCCAGTTTTTAGCAAGGTGTTTAAAAAAGTAATGTTGAATCAAATGCTCAATCATTTTAATCGTAATAACATCCTACACGATCAACAGTATGGTTTCACCAAAGGACGCTGTACAACTGACGCCGGTGTCACATTATTAAAACACATTTTTAACGCATGGGAAGAGGCACAAGATGCAATAGGCATCTTTTGTGACCTATCCAAGGCATTTGATTGCGTGAATCACGAAACTCTGCCCTTGAAACTTGAGCATTACGGACTGGGTAAACTTGCGCTTAACTTAGTAAAATCATATTTGAATGATAGACTGCAGCAAGTTCAAATAAACGGTGTGAATTCATTGGGTTTAATAGTCAAAATGGGTGTACCGCAGGGCTCAATTTTGGGTCCGTTCCTCTTTTTAGTATATATAATTTACCTCATTTACTGGAAAACCGACCACAAATGGTGTTATTTGCTGATGACACATCTCTGATTTTTAAAGTAAATAGACATGCACAGGAGCTTGACGACGTAAATAACGCTATGCTTAAGGTCCATAATTGGTTGACAGTAAATAATTTGGTATTAAATGAGAAGAAAACTAAATGCATAAGATTTGCGTTACCGAATGTTACGAGTAGAAGTAGTGAATGTCACGTTGTATTGAACAAAGAGATACTAGAATTCGTCGAAAAGACTGTTTTCCTGGGAATCACGCTTGACTCAACGCTGCAGTGGAGTGCTCACTTAACATCTCTTGCAGGGCGGCTAAGTTCAGTCGCCTACGGTGTTTGGAAAATCCACCAATTAACAGACGTGGATACAGCGAGACTGGTCTATTTTAGTTACTTTCATAGCATCATGTCTTACGGTATTTTGCTGTGGGGACGGGCTGCAGATATTGTTTCTATCTTTGTTCTGCAAAAGAGGGCTATCAGAGCCATCTACAATCTCAGCAGACGCGATTCTCTAAGGGAACTGTTTAAAAAAATTAACATCATGACGGTACCTTGCCAATATACAGGGTGGAATTTTGTAATGCCACCTGGAGGGAAAGTACTCTTAATACTGCAGATAGAAAGTTTTACTCAAAGGAAACATTCCTTTATTTTTGAATAGAAAGCAAACTGCATTCAAAGATTTTCGAAAATTCTCTTCTCCCACACCCGGGAATCGAACCGGCTAAAATCTGAAAAAATTATACCCTGTACTTTTATTGCATCGATCGTTAGGGTCAATTATAAGGATGAAATCTATCTAACAAACATGATAAATTAAATGAAAGGAAAACCAGGAAATCTTAAATTAATTTAATTATTTACAAAAAATGGTAAACTAACTAATTAGTTGCTCGAAATGGGCTCCATTCTCTTGGATACACAAATTTATTCTTTTAACGAATTCATTTCTAGTAACCTTTAATAAAGTGTTGTGGTGAATATTATAAATCGTATTCTGAACTTCAACTCTCAACTCGTTGTCATTCGCATAAGATTTCATGTAAATTTGATTTTTTACATAACCCCACAAAAAAAAATCTAATGGGGTGAGATCTGGCGATCTCGCAGGCCATCTGATTGTGTGCAGCAGTGGACTGCTATAGGCTGAGTTCATTGAAATGTTTGTTTTTATTAATGACATTTTTTTTATTTTTTATTTTAGCATATTTACTTTGCATGTTACCACATTTGTATGTCTTAAGACAAAACATAGCGTGCTATTTTATATGTATGTACTATTGTATACCTATGTTTCACAAATAAACTTTATGATTTATGTGTGAAAGATGATATGGCTAGAAATAGAGTGACTATCGAGATGACGACTAATAGAGAAGTATGGAAGAAAGGGACATGTTGCGGCGACCACAAATAAATTTGGATAATGGGCAGGAGAATAGTGATATTGAGATGATTCTGTTTTCATCGTTTCAGCCTAAAGCCCTTTGTATACGGCACGGTTTCTTTACGGTACGGCGTTGGCGTAAAAACTGTGCTGTAGAAAAAACGTGTCTGTCAACAAGCTTTCAAAGTGATCCATAAAACACTAAAGACCGTGCCTACACACGGCTTACACCGTAGTTTTTCACGGCAAGAAAAACGTGTATGTACAAGGGGCATAAAGGGTGTCATAAAAAAACAAAACCAAATCACCACGCTTAAGATGATATCAGACCCTTCACTCGAGTGAATGGTTCAATGTTAATTTTTGTTTCTTTGCTCATTCACATAACACCGTCAAAATTGTTTATGGATGAGCGATCACCTGCTTCTTTCATTTTATTTTTCGATCATTCGGTAGACAAGTGAAATGCCGCATGAAAGACAAAATTCAACAAAACGTTTCAGAATGCTACCACAACCACTAAGCTTGCCTATGATCTTGAGGGTCTCTGTTTACTTATCATTCCTAATTACTAGGTAAAATTTGTTATTCAATAAATTGATGATATAATAATCTTAGTCAGTATAATCATAAACAAGAAAAAGCAACCAATCCTGTTAACGCTTATTTGTTTAACAAAACAGAGACACACACGAAAACCTAGTCTCAGACAATCCAAACTCCCCATTATATTAACAAAATATAACCTCAAAAACCATTGTATTTGTTTTACATTCCCACTTCCCCCTTTTAATGGTGTGTCATAACTACTGAACTGCGTTAATGAATCATCCCCAAAGGTCGGTCTTTATGGGCCACTAAATTATGGCCGTCGTTAGGCCATAACTCAACGGCTACCGGCAGATAGGCTAGTTTAGAGCCTTTAAAGGTTAATTGCTGGGTACGTGGATATTTGCACGGTGAAAAATTGGCTGTGTCCGGCTTTTATAGGGGGTGATCTTTTTAGTTGTTACCATAGTTTATGTCGTGAATGGTTATTGTTAATAGTTGTCTTGATATCATGAGCTCCTTAAGTCTTGAATTGAGCTACACAATGACTGACAAATGCTTGCACTGACTGGACAGGTCCACTCAAATTTGTGAGATTATTTCCTTAAAAGACCATTTCAGACACGGATCTACATGGTCCTCACATGATCTGACCAAGATTATGTCTGGACTTTAAAGGAGACTTTGACCCCTGAGTTTGTTTCGCCATTTCTCGAACGTCGACTACATCTAGCTTATTTTATCATATTTTTTTAAATTTCACGTGTAAAAGTGATTCCGTTATTTATAGAATTAAAAAAATCATTTAGTTTCATTATTACAAATTTATTACTGAACATGGGAACTTTTATTGTCCTACCTAGCTACTACAAGAAACGTTGAATGAGGATATTGCCATATGCACCTGAATATTATAACGATTCATTTGGACAGCACCAATTTTCTTTTAGGGTCATGTATGCCAGAATCAGCAATGAAGAAAATGTCGTGAGGTATGTTTGGAGTATAAATGTGGATAAGAGTGAGGACCAAAGCAACGATGCATGGACTGTGTGAAAGATGATATGGCTGGAAAGGGGGTGACTACCGAGATGTCGACTAATAGAGAAGTATGGAAGAAAGGGACATGTTGCGCCAACCCCAAATAAATTGGGATAACGGCAGTAGAATGATGATGGTGGCAGAATCAACAAACTAATAGAAAATCAATCAATATTTTTTCCTTTTCCCAACTATGTTCTACTATCCTAACCAGATGCAGCTGAATACCAGAATTTTACATGAAGCGACTGCCTAACTGACCTCCACCCCCCAGTTATACGATACCCCTTGATACTCGTAACACTGGTTGTCAGACACTTTCGGGCTTCTGACGACCCATAACGACTGTCAAAGATCCACGAATGACAGCCTGGACCAGCGGCTTAACGCGCTTATTTGCTTGCAAACTATTAGAAAATGAGAGCTAGTAAACTAGGTACAATGTACAAATATGCGATATAAAACACGTGATAGCAAGAGTCAGCAATATGCTAATCTCTTATCCCTGCTTAATTAAAATAATCTAAAGAAAAACCCAAGATTCTTCAGGTTACTAAAGATCCCACGAGAATACAAAACAGTGGATGAAATTCTCCTATTGAAGAAACAGATCACAACAGCATTATTTAAACATCACCCCATTATTTTTCAATTCGCATCAATGTTCAGTAGATGTCAAAAAATGTTAATATTACATTCCCTACGAAATATGTTTTACATGTATTAAAAACTTGTTCCGAACGCTTGGTTGAACGAATCGAAATGTAGCGTTGGGGACATAAAAACAGCGATTGAATCCACGTAGGTACATTCTGAACAAAGCTGTAGTATATCAGCAAAATTGGACGGTAGAAATAATGATGGTAGCTGTCACCCTTTGTGGGTTTCAAACCTGTCAAGTACTTACAGAACCTTCACATATTTTTCAGGTCGACGAAGCCAGCACTCATTTTTAAAAACGCTGACATGCAGTTCCTACATAAGGTGAGAAGCATTAAGCATTATTAGCATTTAATCTGAAATAGGATAGGTAAGTACAGATTGATGTGTTTACCATAATAGTTTAAAATAGGATAGATAAGTACAGATTGATGTGCTTACCATAATAGTTTAACCCAAATTCAAATTTGATTAATTATATTATTTGAAATATCATTGTAATAACGTTTAAACATTATTAACAAATACATTATACATACATAGTGGAAATTTAACTTTACGTGTTAGTAAGCCGAAATATAAATCAACTAAGTAAATATCCCTCTCTAAATAACATGGCTACGTGCCTACGGAGTAATGATTTAATCTGATTTATGTTTGCAGTACAACCAATGTTATATAATACATATACATCGTGTTTAAGAAATGTGTGGTCATATTTACACGCCTCTTCGGCAAATTTAGCCAGTACAAATTAGTTAAAGACGATTTCCTTATAAAAAAGGAAATCTTACTTTGGTTTGAAAGCTATTGCTATGATGATATTGAAAACATTAGCAGTAATCTAACCTAGTGGACAGACACGGACAACACCTACATTCACACACCCATTTCACGACAAACGTGCTACTATTCTAATCTAAAACTTTTTTTTTTTTTTTTTAGTTTTATTTAAATTATTGTAAAAATGTAGTTTAAATTGTATTTTATTTAGTGTCAGCCTTCTGATGCTGATCCAAATAACTGGAGAAACCTCGACCCCTGTCATACAGGGTACTAGGACATAGTTCAGGGGTCGATACCTCATTGATGTAACGTGTACCGATGTTTGAAAATAAATTACTAATTAAGGATGTGGTGCAGACCATCAAACTGAACAACTTTCTCCATGGGACCAACATCATAATCTCGAAAACATACATACATATATTATGGGTCGAATAGTAATTGAAGTTTTTTATGAGACAGCTGAATAATGTTTTCGCGATTACGACGTTGGTCCCATGGAGAAAGTGGTTCAGTTTGATGGTCTGTACCACACCCTTAAATATGACCACACATTTCTGGTACACGCTGTATAACATATTACATAAAATATGTACTTGCTATTAGTATCTAACGGTACTCGGAATGGGCACTAATGGTATATTTAGGCAGGATTGTATTACAGGCCGCGATTTTATGTCTAAGATTATGCCGGTGCTAAGAGAGTAAGTGCTTGTGTTTAGAGCAAATATAGATGCTAGAATATCTTGAAAAATATTAACGAACTTTAAATGGATCGATAACGTTTATTTTGCCTGTAATTAACGTTTAAATAAGAAAACTTTTCTTTTCATTTATTTAAACTTCTCGCACACAATAAGGTACAAAGGCGGAATTAATGCCTTAGGCATTCTCTACCAGTCAACCAAGGGTGGTGAAGAGATAAGATGGTGGGTGCTCTGATTGAGAGGAACAATGAGATTTTTTTAATAAAAGTATATCATAATGAATTATAAATAAAATAGTTACACAAGTACATAAAAAGGTTATAAGCTTATAGTATACATACATACATATTTACTATAATATATACCTATATTATAAATATACATTATTATACTAATTCAAGGGAGAGAAGTGTTGAGATGGCTCCATTTATTTTGTAAATCAGTTATTTACAAAATAAATGGAGCCAATTGCTGCTTAAATGCATACATACCGATATTCTTTTTTCTTCTGATATATTGTAATCTGTTACAAATTACGATGGAAAGGAGGAAAAAAAATATTTTTTTCGTTTTAGATTCTTGTCTTTTAACAAAGAAGGTAGGAGGGAAGTGATAAGGCCGCCCATTGTATATTTTGTAGTATTTGATTTATTTTTTGTTATGTATTTTTGTGGTGGACAATAAAGTACCTATACAGGGTTACTGGTAAATCGACGTATTCCTTGCAGGACGTCATAGTATGGTTAAAATGCAACAAATTAAGCCACCAAGTGTTCTACCAAAATTCAGTAGTTTTTGAGTTAATTAGGTTTTTAGTTGTTTTATGAAAAATACAATTTAAAAATGATTTACGGTGCGGCTATACTGGAATTTATTATCATAGCAGATGCCGTAGCAAATCTTTGTTATTAATTAAAAAATCCAAAATGCCGAAAACTTTGGCAGAGATCACTAATTAAACATTTTATTTTTCGTAATTTTTGTCATTACTTTATTTAAAAAAACTCAAAAACGACTGAATTTCGGTAGAACATTTGGTGGCTTAATTTGTTGCATTTTAACCTTAATGACGACGTGCAAGGAATACGTCGAGTTACCAGTAACCCTGTATATAAATAAATAAGGAATAATAATTAAACTAAAGGAACACGTTCTACGTTTTTTTTTGTTAGTTCAACATCATCTGCCTAGTCTTTTCCCAATTATGTTAAAGTCAGCTTTCGATACTTCACATGGAGAGACTAACTATCTGACCTTCACAACCCAGTTAGGTACTGGGTAACACAAAACCCCTTTGGTAAGACTCGTTGCCAGACATTCGGGCTTCTGACTACAAGTAAGGACGGTCAAATACCTGTATCCTAACCTGTATACTAATCCTATCCTGGTCACAGTTGAAATCGCTGACATCAGCTAGTTGCCTATAATAGTATCGTTGTCGGTATCAATAATATAAGAAACCAGAACAGATTGGGATAAGAAAACGAGCAGCGTAACGTTATAGCTCTTTATTCTACACGGTACTATGCACTGACATTTGCTTTTATACCTTTCTACATCTAAAAATAGGTGGCGTGCCAAGCAACTTCGTAAAATAAAATATTAAATATTATTTTAATCAAGTCTGCAATCGACTTCTGTTTACTAACTGGCGGTATTTAAGGCACTGAAAGTCGGTTGCAGAAAGTCGCAAAGAATTAAATAAAACATTTTCAAAATAATCTGCAACCAATCAACAAGATTTAGTTACATTAAAACCAAGAGAAACAATCAGAACGAATGGTTTAACTTAAACGTTGACAGAAGACAAACTAAATAATGAGCCTTATTTTGGCGATTGGAAAGAACTCCCAACCAACACTTCACACCACTTCTTATTTTCCGCACATTCTATGGCCCGTGTCTCATGTGACAAATGCATGCACTATTCCAATATAATTCGCGTTTCTCCAAAGAAAGAGTTTTCGCGTTCGCCCCCGATGTATTTATGCAATATTGAATTTGAAAAAACAGTTTTTTGTGTTTACTAGAAAACTTATGGGACCTACGTGCGTCTGTAGAGAACACTTATTTTCACTAAATTGAATTTTATTTCTTAGTATTTTCGTTTTCACAAAGGTATGAACTATAGTCATTTTTTAAGGGAATAGGTACTGTTAATACATAATATCACAACTGTCTTCATGCAGGTATGGACAGAGGTATTAGACCTACATTTCGCCGGTTACGTTGAAGTGTCATGTAATAGAAACAGATCCTATTGTACGAAATGGAGTTAAAAAGAACTGACTTACATGCAACATAAAGCCTAAACCACTGAAGAGGATATTTAGAAGATAACTTCTTCTTTCAACAAAAAGGGTCCAGTTCTCGGCATTTAGTTTACGACATACGCAGTTTTGTAAAGTTGGGTGAAAAAAATTCATTTCGCGATTTTAATTGATTATTAATAAATGCTCAACTACGTACAAGTTCATAATGACTTTATAATTATGTTGTTTCTAAATACCTACCAGATTTTTTAAGAGAAAAGCTTAATATAAAAAAGTACCAGTGGTGCAGCATGTCAAATTTGAAAATGATTTTTCTCAAATCAAGCTTTTCAGTTTTAACTCAAAAAAAAAATGTTTAATTTTTTGTTTTAATGCTTATTTGAGTATTCTAGATAACGAATCTAGTATTAGCTCAATACCCCACTACTGGGCCCTTTTTGAATGGACGCCCACATACATTCATTTACATGAAAACATAATTTTCCTCTCAATAAAAACTTTATTATAAAAATCTATTTTCACAAAACGAGAGCAATAATTCGTTATGCTGCTAAATGGCGTGTCCATAATGCAATTACCCGTGTTAAAACATAAATAAATGTGTTGAGCTATGTCCGAATGTCAGCGGAATTGGCTTTGGGTTAACATTAAATAAATGCATAGTTTTATCAATATTGTTTCGTTGACAAGTAGGATTTAATCTGTCGTAGCGGTTTTGTATAGGATTTTGTGATATTTAATATTATGCATTTGTGCATTTAATTGTTATCGGCTTGCAAAGGTTCTGTTATGAATTTGTAGCTTTAATAACAGTTACAAAATGAAGTCACTATATTGACATAATCAATCCATCATCCAATAATGTAGAAGAAGGTATCATAAGAATATCAATAAATAAAAACCGACCAAGTGCGTGTCGGACCACGCACAATTAACGGTTCCGTAAAGGGGATTAATTATCCTACGAACAAACTTAACATTGTAGTCGAAATTCATGTTCACTCATACATTCCAACTGCAAATGTAAGTTTGTACGCACAATATTGAGAGATTTACCATGTTATTTTAAGATGCTGCTCATAGGTTTTCCTGTAATCTATAGTAAAGTAAATTTTATTTATTTTTAATTAAAGAACTATTTACCGCATTTTTTTCAAAATTTTAGGCTTAGTAATTTCGGAGATAAGGGATCAATCGGAACAATCGGATAATGGTCAGTTTTCATCTATTTTCGTAAATAATTTTAAAAGTATTTGTTTCAAATTAAAAAAAAATATATCGGAAATCCTTACAATGAGTTCTTTTTTTGATATGTCGCACGATACCGTTTCCATTTTTTTTTTGTTTTATAATTTGCCCCCCAAAGATGACCCCCACGTCAAAATTCATTTATTTACGTTACATGTTTTAATTTAATCTGTCTAGTAGCGGCGGAGCAAATCGGCTGTGACAGACGGACAGACAGACAGACACACGAGTGATCCTATAAGGGTTCCGTTTTTTCTTTTTGAAGTACGGAACCCTAAACATATCAGCAAGTATCAGATGCCTACATAAACTGCACAATTGAAAGATTTGGCAGTCACCGATAAGGTGGACAAAATAAATAAGAATAGCACGTATAGTAAACTGCGTAGTGCACATTTTCACTTCCAGCCTGCTGCCTCAAACTGCTCTAAAAATACCCTACTAAAAGAAAAACAGATCATATCCAATAACACGAACTACCAAATAAGTACAATATCCGCAGAAAAACAGTCGGTAACTAGATAAGTTAAGCTTATTCCTGCAAGTTGTAAGTTATCTGACAGATTTGGGTCGCCATGACACAGAGAGAGTAGGCCAAGGGCTGTCACTCTTCCGCTGTGTCATTCCTGGGAATAGTTTCACCAACTTGAATTGGTATAAGTGGCTAAGAGTAATTGGGCATGGTAGGTAGTTTTTGTAATGGACTTTTCTTAGTATCGTAGAGTTGCGTAGTTTTTATATGGGTTTTTTGGCAATGTTTCTCCTTATTTATCGTTGATAGTTTACATAACATCACGCTTGTAATTCCCGAAAGGTAAGGCAGAGGTGTACTTATAGTACACCCACATTTCGCCAGTTATGTTTAAGTCCCATGTAATAGGGGGCGAGTCTATTGCCACCAACCGGGCATAAATCCAGACTCCGGGCTGTTACTGAAAAAATCCTAATGGAAAATCCCAATAACACTTTGCCCGACTTGGTAATCGAACCCAGGACCTCATGCTCGACAGTAGCGCTTGTGAACACTAGACCAATGAGGCAGTATAAAGACTTGTAAGCTGGTGACCCATCTAATGCAAACTGCTTACTACCGCTAATAGAGAAACCGCAGTGTCTATAGCCGACCCTCTAGAGTTTCATGAAATGTCTACACTATTGACTATGAATTCCATTTGCCCTCTTGACTAGCCACACAATGCTTTTAAATTAGGATCCATCAGATTGTGCAATCGTAGAGAGAAGCATTCCTCTGCAGACCCAAAGTCTTATGACCTGGAAAATAGTAACAGCTTTATAGGCGATCTAGTCGTAATTGAAGATTTATCAGGACTATTAGATACAAAAAATAATTACGAACATAAATCCCATTCTTGACATTTGACCTCTACGCTAACATACCGACCCAACCTTACACACCCGAACAAAAATACGATTCATTTCTCACCAAGAAATCGGATGAAACAGAAAAACCTATTCTATACCAAAAATTAATAACAGAAGTGCGCTAACCTCTAAGCAATAAGGGTGAAATTGCCATGTAATCAGTTGAAAATCGTCACCATCTGCAAAATGGTTGGAAATGTTCAGAAATTGTATGTTTTCGGTTCGTTAGTCAGGAATATTGGTTCATTGCTGGTAGGGCGAGATTCATTACTTGGAGCTTCGGATCGCTACGAGCATTAAGTGTTTACTTGTTACGAGACTATATGGTGTGGAAAGGAATAGTATAGAAATAGGGAGAAATAGTTACTGTATTACAAGCATTGTAACTTAATTTAATTATTTAGCTTGTTTTTTTTTCTGGGTGGGAAATTATCAAATAACTTCTCCCGCTCTGGCCGGAGCGGGAGGGCGTGTCAGACTTTTACAGACTAAAACCCACCCGTGTTCCTTCAGATGCCTGTGTGCCAGGGCCAAGATATCCCGTTCGGACAAACTTGCAACCCTGGCGGGCATTGGCCCTATCGGACCCCGTCAGTTAGTGCTGACATGTGTTTAAGGCGCGCGTGGAACACAACGCGCCGTCGGGCCTGGGGGTGTACTCCGAAGCGCTAAATCGAAGTATCGGTCGAATGGTTGGCCGTTTTATAACTTCCACAGTTTCCTTTTTTGACTTTGAGTCCTTACCCGACTTCAAGTCACAGTTTTGACTTTGGCTTATCTCTTCGACTCTGTTTTTTTTTTTTCGCCGTAGTCAGCGATTGTTAGCCGTAGTAAAGAAACGACCGAATATTCGACTGATACTTCGGCTTTATGTTTGGAGTAGACTCCTTGGTCTTTATCGGACGGCGAGCTACCCATCGCTCACCGTCCGCTCCCCGCGCTTACCGTGGCCGGGAATCAGCCTGCGACTCCCGACACCCGGGGTAGTTATTTAAGCACCAGTCTGTACGAGCCTTATACCTTAATATTTCTCAAAGGGATCCCTGAATCGAAAAATGGTTTTCACACACTCACAATATTTCTGAACGACCTTTCTAACGATTTTCCCACACAATGGGATAGACGGAAAAAAAATCATCTCCTTCTTTACGTGTAGGAGCTGTACCCTAAAAAAAATATTTACGGATTATATTTTACCACTTTGTCAGCGTGATTACAATGTATTTGTATACCCATGCCAAATTACAGCTTTCTATTACTAAGAGCCTCTGAGCTAAGCCGCGGATGGCCAGACAGACAAACAGACGGACAGACAGACATACGGACATGGCGAAACCTTACAGGTTGACTACAGAAACCTAAAAATTGTTGTGCACCAGAGTTCCACCAGAGTTCCACCAGAGATTCATGCACCAGAGTTACCAGAGTTCATTAACCTCTCCCAACAAAAGAACATCAAACACACCTCTAAATCCCAAAACCCAATAAAGTACTTGATACAATTCCCGCAACTTTCAAACAATCGGATTAAAAATATTTAATCAGACAGTGTGACTACGTGTACAGCGACAAATTTAATTACAACGAGCTGCGATCCGACTTCGTGTGACAAACTAAAAACATCGAGAACTTTTGTATTTTGTTAAGCGGTAGGTACATGTTGATTTGTTTTGTCGATACTTGGTTTTTAGGGTTCCGTAGTCAACAAGGAACTCTTACACACTTTAAACTTACCCTTGATCTGCACGTAGCTAGCAATGGTGGCGAGCGTTTGGCAGCGATTGTTCACTGAACCGGCACAGTTGTTGTTTCGCATTGTTTTTTTTATTTTTTTCGTTTTTTTTTGTCGTTGGTGTAATTTCAATGCTCATAATATTAGTTTATCTTTATTTCTCCAATTGCCGTTAACCGACTAACACAAAACACTTTTTATTGTATTATTCACTATAATACAATAAACAGCAGTAATGTTTTTTTTTTTTTTTGCCGGATTGTCGGCGCCTGCGTCTCTTTACTTGTCTCAGCTGCAGTACATTATTTCTCGTATGGAGGTCACAGCGATACCATAGGACACCACAGACACAAAAGGCACTGAAGAGTAAATTATGTTTCGTCGTCGTCGTTGGTGTGAGAACTCACACGCGGTGTACGTTTACAATTACAATAATTTTATTAAATAATTATCTTATTTTTATTGTTATTTCACTCATCTATTTTTATTTTTATTTTATTTGTTTTCGTATCTAACCGTGACATCACAGCGGGCCTTATCAAACACGCTGCGACACTTAACTTTAAGTGCCGCAGCATCATGCTGAGATAGGGGGGGGCGTTTTGGCCTCGTACAGGACTTTCTGTTTTTATTATTATTTTTACTTTGTTTTATTTTTGTTCTTTATGTTACTTTGAGTGTGTTTTAGTTTAATTTGTGATCTGTGCGAGTCCCAATAAATGCTTTTTCTTTCTTTCTTTCTTTATAGTTTCGCCATGTCCGTCTATCTGTCTGTCTGTCCCCGGCTTAGCTCAGAGACCCTTAGTACTAGAACGCTGTAATTTGGCATAGGTATACCTACTTAACACGCCGACAAAGTAATAAAAAAAATCTTAAAAAAAAAATTTTTTTTTTAGGGTACCTACCTTACATGTAAAGTGGGGATGATATTTTTTTTCTAGTCTATTCCATGGTGTGGGGTATTTTTCGATAGGCCATTCAAAAATATTGCTATTTGTAAAGGCCATTTTTCAATTTAGGGATCCGTTTACGTAATATTAAGCTTTTAAAGTGCTCATTTTTGTAAGAGTCAAGTATCCCCCCCCCCCTGCCATCTAAATGGTTGCTTTTGGCTAAGTGAAAAAATTCATGGCAGATTAATATATAACGAAATTAAAAGAAAAACTATCACAGCTAAGTAAGCTTTACTAGTTAACGAGTATTAGTCGACCATCTTACAGTTGGAGAATTGACCGTGACGTATATCGGTGTATTGAAGGACAGTTTTTTCAACTACAATGTTAAGTTTGTTCTTGGAATAAATTCACCCCAACTACGGAACTCATCATTTTGCGTGGTCCGACATGCACTTGGCCGGTTTTTTCTGTTTGTACTGTATACAGGCTGTTCTTAGGCATCTGCAATAGTTAAAATGGTGATCAATGTGGTGTTCTGTATGTTCTGCCTCCATGGGAAGAAGGCGTGAGCGTATGTACCTACCTGTGATACTGAAGAATTTTACCTATTATTAGATTCATGAATATTTTTTTCTCTAATCATGCATGGTTTCTGTGTGGTGCCGGACGTAAAGAATAGCACCACACTATTTCTTCCCGTGGGTGTCGTAAAAGGCGACTAAGGGACTTAATAGAGAATGGGCAGCAGCGTTCTCTATGTATTTTAACACCATACTGCGATCGCTAACCCGCCTGCCAAGCGTGGTGATTATGGCGAACCACCCCTCTGGGGGAGGCCTATGTCCTGCAGTGGACGTCTTTCGACTGAAATGATGATGATGCATGGTTTCCATAGCTTTTACTAATCATTCAAAAACCGTATCGATTGAAACTGTGTAGATTAAGAGAAATTTAGACCAAGGCCTCTAAACCACGGGATCATCTCCACTAACTCCTTAATCTGTTAAGAAAGCTTTTTATGAAGCAAAACTTAGCAATCACAAAACCTCTCCAATTTCTTTTTATTTGAATTGGAATTATTTATCGTTCCAATCATTATTAATTGAAACATAATAATTATTACATTTGATTATACTTGTCCAAGAATTCAATTACAGCCCGAATTGGCATCAAACATTCATCCTATTCAATAGAATATCATTCGAATCACTTAAGGCCCAATCTAGCCCGTCTCTTAATCCGTCTGTCAATACTTCGGCTAAGCTAGGCGTGCAAGGGACATTTAGGTCAACTAAATAATATACAAACCTTTGAGAAATTCATTTGCTTCTTGAATTATTCAGGAATTTCTACGAGTATGATTAGTATTGGTACATGAAAATTTAATCAAAATTGGCGTTTTGATTGCAAATTGTATGTGGTGTTAAAATATTCGGTTTCGGGTATTTGATAGTTTATATATAGTATGTGTTTTAAGGGCTCTAGTACTGTTTTATTTCTAAGTCACAAGGTGTGGTGTGACGTAGCTCGCCGCCCGATAAGGACACAAACTGAATATTTTAAATTAAATAACTACCCCGGGTGTCGCAGTCGCAGGCTGATTCCCGGCCACCGTAAGCGCGGGGAGCGGACGGTGAGCGATGGGTAGCTCGCCGTCCGATAAAGACCAGGGAGTCTACTCCAAACATAAAGCCGAAGTATCAGTCGAATGTTCGGTCGTTTCTTTACTACGGCTAACAATCGCTGACTACGGCGAAAAAAAAAAACAGAGTCGAAGAGATAAGCCAAAGTCAAAACTGTGACTTGAAGTCGGGTAAGGACTCAAAGTCAAAAAAGGAAAATGTGGAAGTTATAAAACGGCCAACCATTCGACCGATACTTCGATTTAGCGCTTCGTAGTACACCCCAGGCCCGACGGCGCGTTGTGTTCCACGCGCGCCTTAAACACATGTCAGCACTAACTGACGGGGTCCGTTAGGGCCGAAACCTGCCAGGGTTGCAAGTTTGTCCGAAAGGGATACCGTGGCCCTGGCACACAGGCAACTGAAGGAACACGGGTGGGTTTTAGTCAGTAAAAGTCTGACACCGCTCCGACCAGAGCGGGAGAAGTTATTTGATAATTCCCACCCATCATCATCTGCCTAGCCTTTTTCCAACTGTGTTGGGGTCGGCTTCCAGTCTAACCGGATGCAGCTGCATACCTGTATTTTACATGGAGCGACTGCCTATCTGACCTCCACAACCCAGTTACTGGGTAACACGATATCACTTGGTAAGACTGGTTGTCAGACTTTTGGGCTTCTGACGACCCGTAACTACTGTCAAAGATCTACAAATGACAGCCGGGACCTACGGCTTAACGTGCTTTGCGAGGCGCGGAGGAAACTTGGTATGAACAGATGCAAGCGTAGCTCAACCTCATCGATCGACCCGTGCGGCAGTTATTATTTAGCCACAAGGTCCTCAATAAATCAAAAAAATCAATAAATCAAATCTTGATTATACAAAAATAGACTTTGTTCCAAATTGCAAGAGAAGGCATGAAATGGTGCACCAGTGCAGTGGGGCGCGGCATAGCTCGTATTGTCTCATATGAATTAATTTAAAAGTGCACCTGCATGCTGTTGCATAGCAACAGATATTTTATCGGTTTTAATTTCCAGCTACAAATTGGCCTAAGCTACGAACACATAACACTCGCATCGAAATATCGTTACATAGTTTTAAATATCAGTTTGTATTTCGACCACAGCTCTAACAGATAAATAAAAATTCTAAAAAACAACGTATCCATTTTTTATAAAAAAGTCGTTTCCACTTTTCCGAATACATGTTACGAACAATACCGGCCCTCGTCGCGAACCTCAATCTATTCCCGAAATCTGATACCCAAATTGGGTTAGGAAATTTCACTAACAAATTCAATCAAGTTGAACAATAGTCAATTTTACGGCGTAAAAGACTTAAAATGATGTATTTCGGAAAACCACAGAACTGGATACATTAACTAATCACAATAAACGGGGCTGCGGTCCACTCGGCCTTAATTTGCATCGGTACCAAATAACTATACCTGAAAATACCGAGTTTTGGTACCGGTACCGGAAATTGGGTTGCCGGTCGCACGGATGACAATGTTATCGTATATGGCTGCGTTAGAAATTGTTTTTTGACGGTACCCATTCATTGGGAATTATTTCCCGAGTTTACCTTTAGTAGATTGGAAAACTCACGTTTTTTCCTTCTCTTGGTATTTCTTTGTGCTTCAATATTTTTCGATTAAAAAGTAGGTACTTAAATAGAATTTCGAAGCTTTCAATACATTTGTTAGATCAGCTTTTTAGCCTCAAAAAAAATGTTGTGTACAGGGCTACATACGCACTTATTTACATGATATACCAAAACCTACACAGGTGCCTAGCATTTCACATGCATGGTGCATACAAACTACTAAACCATTCAGAAATGTTCAAACAACGTGCAGCTATTTTATAGAAATAAACAAAAAACATCACTAAATATCTCCCAAAACATAACACACTTGACACATTCACAAAAACAAACTAACAAACAACTACCCGCTCGATCCCTCCCGATCAGAGAGGACATAAATTAAACTCCGTTCACTATAACCTTCACACGTGCTCAACGCAATTCCGCTTCAAATTGAATGCGCAACGAAGAATACGAATACAAAGTGTGTTTTACAACTGTCGTAGTACGAGAACTACGATCACTACGCGATAAAGTTGCAGTACGCCGTAAACTCTCCGACTGGACATTGTGGAGCATCTGTGACGTATCGACGATTTTAGTGCTTTTTTAAAGCTTGTCATATTTACGTGAGGGATTTGTCAGTCAGTAAGATTATTGCTTGTGACTATTTGAAGGTGGCAGCTGTGTGACCCGAGCGCAATATTATGAAACTGACGCCACGTTTGAGTTTGACGATCAAACAAAATCGATTTTCTGGGTTCGACTGTTGACATCGTAAAATAATTGCTAGAAATTTTCGATCAGCAGTATCGTTCAATAATTAAATATGAGTGATTAGTGAAAATGTTTTAACTGTGCTTATGAAACGACACATCGTAAAAAAGTATATGTGTCAACTCCGACGCTTGGCTGGAATTTACTCCTTAAAAGTACGCTGTGCAGAAAAAAGGAACGCATTTGAGTTAACGCTTGTATTAATTTCATTCAATCCTCATACCATACCGGGGGCCGTATTTAAAAATCGATTCTTAAGGAGTAAACTCCAATATCAGACGTGCGTTTCGTTTGTCGGTTTCGTGTTTGTTTTGTATTTCGCATTATTTGTCATTTCTTTATAGATCAAAAGAATCATATTTCTGTAGTGGCGTTCAAGGAATCTCCCGTATTAAACCTTACCATTACCTCAACCATACTTTACAACAAGCAGTGTTAGTCTAAATGGCGTTATGGCCAAAGAACGGCGTTTATTTTAACATTTTAATTTATTTTTAAAATAATTTCGTTGTTTCTTGCCCTTAAAAACGACAGTTGCCTTGACCGTCTGAACTTAGCGTAACAGACTCATCCCTTGCGTCCCATAAAAGTTTAGTAAAGCACCTCTTATTACGGAATTTACACGAAAACTGACATTATGATGCGTAAAACTGGTTACCTGCAATGCGGAGGACAGAAAGCCGTTACTTTACATGAGAGCTGCCATAATCATGAATAAAGAAACTATCAGGCTAATTAACACACGACCTGTTTATTTAAACAAAGATGGCGGCAAAGCTAACCGCGGGGTTTCAAGCAAAGACTTCCAGCATTTATGTATTTGTGAGTGATGCCATAGTCGACAAGGGAATTATGCCAAGCATATATTAAAGAGAATGGTATAGATTACCTATTAGCTGTTGATCCTGATTTGTGGATCTTTGACAGTCGTTACGGGTCGTCAGAAGTCCGATTGTCTGACAACCAGTCTTACCCAAGGGGTATCTATATTACCCGGTTACTGGGTTGTGGAGGTCAGATAGGCTGTCACTACATGTAAAATATTGGTATTCAGCTGCATCCGGTTAGACTGGAAGCCGACCCCGACGTAGTTGGGAAAAGGCAGGTAGCTAGCTACATTGATTAATAGTCTTTGACAGTCACTTGGAAACTTGTATTATCTTATTAGTCGTACCGTGACAGCCGTTTTATTGGGCCGGAGTGTTGGCAAACAATTGGGGCCACACAAAAAGTTTGCATACAAGGAGATAGAGAGAATTAGTTTCCGTCTCGTTTACTCTTGCTATCGGATCTAATACGTGTGGCCTTGTCCTATTATTATTACTTAGTGGTTTTTTGTTTTTTGGTGGGAAATTATCAAATAACTTCTCCCGCTCTGGGCGGGAGGGCGTGTCAGACTTTTACTGACTAAACCCCACCCATGTTCCTTCAGTTGCCTGTGGGCGAGGGCCACGATATCCCTTTCGGACACACCCGCAACCCCGGCAGGCATTGGCCATAACGGACCCCGTCAGGTTGTGCTGACATCTCTTTGTGGCGCGCGTGGAACACAACGAGCCGTTTACCCGGGCCTGTACCCTAATTGCGTAACACAGTCTGAATCGAAATCGGAATGATTTTGAAGTATATTGCTAATCCATTGCTTCATTTGTTAGAAAAAATTGTCTGCTCAACAACGTAAATAACGCAATGAATTTTGTTGAACTGTCAAATCGAAACCGATTCCTACTGATAGTGTGTAACGCAATTAGCCCGCTGGTATTATTTGGTGACTTGTCTATTGCTTTGTTCCGGATCTCATTATCTCCAACGATCTAGATTGAAATTATTATTTATTAATTCGTTATTTTATTAAATTATTATTAGTCAGTTACATAGTTAGCAGATGATGATTATCACATTATTGGGAGGTAAATGTGGTGATTGCGCCATATCTAATTACTGTAATTGTGCAAACAAAATCAAAATATTTTATTTCACATAAGCCTACATGGGCAGTTATGAAACGTCAGAAGCTAGGTGCACGGTTCCTATTGGTCGTTTCCTATCGAGAAGAGCCGGCAAGAAACTCCACGCGAACGTGAGCGTGTATCTTCTACTTCTCAAAATGTTCAATTTATGAACATTAGTTACATCTATGCTACTCTATAAGCAGCACAAAACAAACTTTACTACAGGATAATGATGAAAAAAAAAAATCTGTTGGTAGATATTATGCACTTACATAATATTATGCTGGCAGTTGTCCGTAATTTTTGCTGAACTGGACCTATTTGAAGCAGCCATGAGGCACACATTCCTGCATTTCTCTTACAATGGAATACCTCGTTTTTGCAGTTTATGTTGTGTACCTTTTAATCTGTGCTAAATTAATTAATTTTCTTTCCCTCAAAACTGAAGCACCAATGCAAAACCCACAAACCTCAAACTCCCCACCACGCAAACTCATACTTCTTCTATAGAAAATTAAATAAAAGTACCAGGACTGCATAAGTTGCAAGAACCTAACGTATAACGTTAAGCAGTGCAGATGCTTCAAGTATTCATCCCGTTTAGTGCTCAGAGCAAGTACGTGATGATAAATAAGCATACGTGAGATGTGCTGTGTTTTATCTTTGTGTTTTATAACATAAAGCAGCACAATGTTTTTCTTTAAAACAATTGGAAAGATTTCTGCTTTGTTTTCACTGGGAAATCGGAAATAATCCATTTTACGATAGACGTTTTCAATAGAGAAGATAACAACCGCATAATCACCCTATAATGTTCCCACTGCTGAGATACAGGCCTCCTCTCTGTGAGAGGGAGAAGGGATCGACCACGTGGGCCCAGTGCGGGTTGGTGGTAACCACTTCTTTTTTATGGTTTGTGTCTGTGTTCAGTAATCATCAAATCTTTGGTATTTTTCATGTGAGAGTTATTAAATTTAAAAATGCATCTAAAAAGAGATATTGTCAAAAAAAACTTGCCGTTTTTGTGCGTCATTTTTCCAACATGGCGGCGTGACCGATAAAGAAACTTGGTGGCAAAGTGAAAAATCGAAAAGACCATGTCGGAATCAATAAAACAACAATTTTCAAAACTCCCGGAAAACTTTTCTGTTAACTCTCTTTTTTGAGCACCAAAAGACTGTACTAACTCTACGCATCGAGTTTTCCGATGGACGACGACAATGTTGACGTCAATCTATTGGAAATTCAACAAAAGAGCATCAACGATTGACTACACTTGAGTATTTCCAGCGCGACCTACCAGCCAGCTTCAATACCGAGTTTTCTGTCCGGCCAATCTTTTAACTATAAGATATATATATATATATAATATATTCTCCTACAGTTTGCGCTGCAAAATTAACAAGTAAAAAGAAAGAAAGAAAAAAGAAAAGAAAAGAAAAATTATTTATTCTGCACAAACAAAACGCACAGTACAACTAAAAGTCAAAAAACACACATACAAAGTAGCCAAAAGCCTCGCATCCAATACCCTAAACATTTTGACAATCTTGTTCATTGGTTGATGTCAGGGACCAAAGACAATTTACAAACTGTTTACTAGTATAAAATCTCAAGTAGAGCAAAGAATAGAATTTGCAAACCAAACGAGTATGCATTTCTAGCCCTGCATTGTCACAATAGAGCACCTAATGAAGGAATGTTCCCAAGACATAATAACACTCTAGGAGCAAATAAGTACGTACCCAAAGGACAGTTCTAAATATGCAAGAATAAAAACATACGGGAGCGTCACTTGCACATGTGACTTGACGGGACACATACACAAAGCGACTAAATTGGAAACGTCGCAGCGACACGCAGACGTGTTATTTGTTACCTCAGTTGTGGTGCAAGATGGGAGCGGGAGCGGGATTTAAGGAAGTTGCGTTGTCTGACATTTTACGGAGGCACGGACAGCTTCAAGAAAAAAATTGAAATGAATACTCTTCATAATGAGTAGGCAACGCACCTTTGGTAGCCCTGGTATTACAGAGGTCCATCGGCGGCGTTGACACTTACCGTCAGGGCTGATTGTTTGCCAATCTATGGCATAAAAAAAAATCTGTTGAAAGGAGTTATTATTTACTAGCTGTACGCCGCGGTTTCACCCGCATAAGTCTCGATTCCGTGGGAATATTGGGATAACAACCCTATGTCCTAATCCAGGTCATGTTCGACTCATGCGCCAAATTCAATCCAACTCCGTTCAGCCGTTTAAGCGTGAATGCGTAACGAACAAAGTCACTTTCGCATTTGTAATATACACCGTGGCATTTTATTCGTCTTACAACGGCAGCCCACTTCATGTGTCCAATGACTACTAATCATTCATGAAAGTAAAAAAAATATTTATTAACATAAGAAAAATTAAAAAAATATTCATTATGACTCATGACGTAGTTTGAAACACCCTGTTATGAGCGCGGTGCGAGCCTTGCGTTCCAAGGGTGACGCGAAATAGAGCGCAAGGCTCGCACCGCGCTCATAACAGAGTATTTCAAACTACATCATGCGTCATAATTAATAATATTAAAATTTTATAAATTATAAAATGTCAATTTAAAAAAAAATCTTTTATGCATTATTAGTAGTCATTGGATACATAAAGTGGGCTGACGTTGAAAGTCGATTAAAATGCCACGGTGTATATATATAATATTATAGTTAGGATTGTGATGAACAAGAGTTTTAATAGAGAGGATATAACATGATAACTATATGCACCAAAAGGTGTAGTTATAACTTTATATCCACCAAACCCATTTGACTTTATGGCAAGGTAATTTTTATTCAAACTCTAACTCAAAAACTCAAAGCATTTATTTCAAATAAACCAATTACAGGCACTTTTGAATTGTCAAGGGGTCGGTCAGTCATAAAGATGAAGCTAGTTACCCATTCCAAAGCTTAGTAGGTAGGTACCTATGGAGAAGAACGGGCAAGAAACTCCACGGACACTCTTTTAAATTGACATATGGTTACAAAATATTGGTAACATCATTTGTGTTGAAATTATTACCGTGCCATAAGTTCAAAAGAGTTAAAAGTATAAAGTTAAAAGAGTTTGGTTTTTATTCCAAGAGATGATGGTAGATAAACTGTTTGAATAAATAAGACATGCTGCGACTACCCTAAATAAATTGGGAGAAGAGCAGAATGAAGATTATTATTTGAATGTCGCCTAACTTAAATCCTAATCATCTCATTTCAGTTCGTATTATTTTCCACTGTAGAGCAAGTCCTGACATACCGAGTAGATACAAGCATTGTTTATCTTCACCATACATAAATTGTAACTTAGTTCCTTGGAGTAACGACGAAGTAGGGTTCAACGACCCGCATAATAGTGCTAAGAAAGGGAGGTCCTTAAGCCAACCCGCTCCCGCTTATACCTCAGCCCACACTCCAAGAAGCATCGCTGCTGCTCTCAAACTAGGAACTGGTACAAGTGAAAAATGTCCCGTCGTTGTGCTCCCCCGACAATGGAAATAGAAGTGTTTGTTACACACATCGGTCTTACGTAAACAGCTGTTTAAATATTCATTTACACAAGGATATGGAAGATGAACATTGGTAGAATGTTGAACAGGCTGTTAGTTAGGTAGAGATTTCTAAAACTATTAGTTTGTAGGATTTTTCAAGGAGAAAGATTTTTTTTGGGAGTACGTCAGAATTTTCGGTTCCTTCATGCATTTGATTGCGAAGGAAGCACGGAAAAAATATTAAAAATTACGTGTAATTTTCTTGATAGAATAAAATTGACGATGCTTTTAGGACAGGATCATTACGAATTTCTAACCTTATATTAAAGACTTCTAAGAGACCAATAAAAAGAATTACTGTCCATTTTCATTTCTATAATAGATCATTTCGAATCTTTATAAATAAAAATGCAATTCGTTGGTAAGCGCATCACTTGAGAGCCTGCACCGATTTAGGTATTTTTTGTTTTAAAATGTTCCTTCTAGTCCCAATTATGTTTATATGAAAATAAGATATTTAAAAGTTTCCCGGTAAATTTTCAAATTCTAAAAAACCTAACGTCATTTTTTCTATGGGATTTTTGTATGAATTATTGAAATGACAGGACAACGTCTATCGGGTCAGCTAGTACGAAATATAAATTAAATAAATAAATTTAATTCAATTACTTAATTTTAATTATAGATAGATATAATTATTATAAATTAATATTAGATAATAATTATAATTTAACATTTGATAGTCAATTATATTGACTATCTAATGTTGAGAAATTAGTAGTCACAAAGTTAGAACTAGCCAGCCTAGCCTCCCTCGCCTAGGTTACATCTATAACCCTAGTTAGCGCATAGAATATTCACAACGAACTAAATAATTCAATACAGAAACACCGTTTAATTTTATTCATTACTTTCACATCTCAAAACCAATTTCGATTCATTGAATTAAACTACCGCAAATGAATTCAACCAAAATGGTGTCATTTTGTTTCATTTCAATGTGAATTTTGTGCAGTATCATTTCTATCTGGACTATTACAATACATTAAATAGGTATTTTGAAAGTAGGACTGTTTGAGGGTTGTCAAATAAATAAAAAGGCAAGGGTGTTGTACCCAATTCATAAACGAGTGAACATGAAAATCTTAGGGGTACTACATTATTTGGGCATTCATTCGGCAGAGCCGAGCGGTAAATTCAATATACTAGTGGTCGCCCACTGGTTGAAATTCGTTCGACTTACAATCTATATAGTACTTACTAATTCCATGAGTATACTAATTCTATGGTATTAATAATAATAATACAAGCTTTATTGATTCTCACAGTATAAAACCTTAAGACTAGATTGCTACAGATTAACAGTGATCGTGATTTTATAGTCACAGTACGTATCGCAACTGGCATCTTAGCTAGATTACAGAGTAACCTGTGTTAATGATACCAGAAAGTACTTACTAATTCCATGAGTATACTAATTCCATGGTATTATAAATACTTACAAATTCCATGCTATTAAAGAGTACTTACTTAATCCATGCTCAGGCTGTCACTTTTGTCACCTATCTATCTTAAAGTCATGAGGCCCTGGTACTATGTGTGTGTGTGAAACGCATGGTAGTTAGTGTGTGTAATGTTTTTTTTTATTTCTTTTTTTTTCTAATGCATAATAAGTAAAAATAGCTTTTTGCACTCCTCCTCCATAATTATAAACTTTAACTGTGCCAAATTTCATACTCCTCCATCCGCGTAATATTTGTAAAAAGGGACTAAGTGTTGTCTTCACGTATTAATACAGCGTGTTACTACGGAAAGGGTATACATATCAAAGACACGGATTCTTTTGGTGAACTACATGGCATCATTTTTAGGGTTCCGTACCCAAAGGGTAAAACGGGAACCCTATTACTAAGGCTCCGCCGTCTGTCTGTCTGTCCGTCTGTCACCAGGCTGTATCTCATGAACCGTGATAGTTAGATAGTTGATTTTTTCACAGATGATGTATTTCTGTTGCCGCTATAACAACAAATACTAAAAAACAAAAAGAAATAAATATTTAAGGGGGCTCTCATGCAATAAACGTGATTTTTTTCCTGGTTTTTGCTCGATATTGATAACGGCCACAGGTAGACGCTTGAAATGTTCACAGAATATTAAGTTGTATATTTACTTTAAAAATAAATAATTAAATTAAAATAAAACATATATTTAAGGGGGGCTCCCATACAACAAACGTGATTTTTTTGCTGTTTTAATAGATAATAGTACGGAGCCCTTCGTGCGCGAGTCCGACTCGCACTTGGCCGGTTTTTTTAAATAATACCTACATAATTATAAAGTTAGGAAACATTTAACTAATAAAAATCAAATGTTTCCAATTGAATTCTACACATCGACCAAGTCAGCTGATCGGTACACGTTTAAGTTTAAATGACGGGCGGCATGATTGGCGGCGGGATCAAACGAATGGATTAATAAACTATAGAAATAAAAAGAATATCAAACATTTTCAAAGTTATTCTTTTTGAGCTGAATTTTTTTACAGAGATTCTGAGCCAGATGCATTCTTCGCCCTGTTTGTATGTATATACCCTTTCCGTAACACGCTGTATAATGATGGAGGTATAAAAACACATTGGCGTTTATGTTTTGTTTCTGATACAGAGCTGTTCTAAATCGCCCAGATGGATCAAAACGAAGTAGCAGGTAAGTGAGACTCACTGCATGCGGAGAAAAGGCGTTTTGTGCCAGACTTAAATACTTTGAAAATTTGCTTATTTTCAAAGAAAGAAAGAAAGAAAAACGTATTTATTGGGACTCACACAGGAGATCACAAATTAAACATAATTATTCATCATTATTATTTTATACTTTACAAGGTTTAATTAACTAGAGATACATTACAATAATCTACTACAAAATAAAAACTTGTACAGTATACAATATACTATACTGCACGCTCAATTACAGGTCACCACAGTTTACACAAATTAATGAGTACCTACATATGATCTGAATACACAATTAATTTAAAATACATCAAAATAATCAATTGAAATGCTATTATTAACGACTAGCGGCGCCCCGCGGTTTCACCCGCATAAGTCTCGATCCCATGGGAATATCGGGATAAAAGTATTTTATGTCCTTATCCAAATCATGGTCTGCTCATGTGCCAAATTTCATCCAAATTCGTTCAGCTGTTTTAGCGTGAAAGCGTAACAAACATAAACAAACAAACTCACTTTGGCATTTATAATATTAGTTAGGATTAAAATGATTTTTTTTTTAAACGTTGCCCCACACTTGGAATTTCTCCTGTATCGTGGGTGCGTTTACAAACATTTAAACTCACATACACAAACAGCCAGACCCGGTACAACTACTTGTAGGTCATACAAATATTTGTTCCGTGCGGGAATCGAACCCGCGACACACAGCGCAGCAGTCAATCGCTTCCAAAACGTAGATCTCTATGGAGAAGAACCGGAAAGAAACTCCAAGGACACTCTTTTAAATCAAGATATTACAAATCCTGGGTACATTTTTCTTGTTGCTTCTTTATTTGAGAACAATGTAAAAAAATAAAGTTATTAAAAACAATTCAAAATATTCTTATATTTTGAATTGTTTTTAATAACTTTATTTTTTAAACGATTACAAACAAGCCCTGGCAGTTAAGAGATGACCAGTCTTAACCGACGGTGCCCGTTCACGACCATGACGCGTGGACCAGCACCATCCAGCTCCACCATTTTGTATTACCGGTAATTAATATATTTGTAATATACTTACATGCTCAGAAAGTACCTTATTACTTTTTCTTAATGAGGCATATTATAATTGTTCGTCATTACTGTTGCACAAATGCGGGTCGAAAAAGTAAATGAAAATCGATTGTTAACGTGCTGTTTTTTTTTTAAATTTAATTAATTAGCAATTATTACATTATTTACCAATTCAGTAGCTAACGAATATACTATAATGCTAAAAGACAAAAACTTTTTATCACCAAGCGCAAAATGATACTGGCCACGTACTTGTGCTGAACATTGATTTAAAAAAATAAAATAAAAAAGAATGAACAAGTGAAAATCGCGCGCGCGCAGATAGCTTTCTTTAACTGAATTTTCAATTTGTGTTTACGATCTACTCAAAATGCCGTCTAGTAGTGATAGTGAAGATTTGATGACGCCAGCAAAAAAGAAACTACCTAAGCTGTTATTGAAAACCCGAGAAATCCAATGACAAGACATATGAAGATTTTTTACAGTGGAAAAGCGAGAAAAATGCGCCTTTTTTTACTGTAAATGTTTTAGAATCAGAATCAGAATTATTTATTTGTCAAACATAGGTTCAAGGACAAGGTCTTATAAACTAATCATATGTTGCACTATGTTTTGTCATCGATGACATACAAATATCTGTGAACATTATATAAAATAAGGACAAATAAAATTCACCACATAAAACAAAAAAAAATATCAAAACAAAAGAAGTACATGAATGCAATACATTGGATTATTAAAGGTACAGTAGTTACAGTGCTTTATCATTTAAGTAATCATATTTTCTGTATTATCTTTACTGTATTACATTGAAATTTAATAACTGTAACAATTTTAATAAAAAGTTTACTTAAAAAAATTGTATTTTATTTTCCTCGTAGGTAGTTTAAAGCACTATGTATGACTCGGAAGAAAGTGCGATTCCCATTCACTGAATTTGGAAGTCCTACACACTAGACAGCTGAACTGTATATTTCATATTACTAATTATAAAAATATATTTTGGTGTGTCAACCCTAGTCTCGTTACAGCCTAGTTTAGTTTTTCCCAGCCAATCGGAAAGCAGTTAGGGCGCACGTGTCGAAAATGTAGGAAATATAGCGGTGTGCCACAACACTAACGAGCTGGATCATATTCATAGTGCTTACTTATTAGTAGCAGGAAATGGATACCGACAATGGTATAATTCATTTTCACACCCCTCTGGATAAAGTTGAACTCTGCAGTGGTCGATTTGTCAAACAATTCTCGTAATACGATGGAATAAAGTTGTGACAAAACAATGTTAAGGTATAATTATGACCCTATCGTATACCTAAAAGGTATTGTTTTGTCGTCAGAAATAAAATAAGTGTTTTTTATTTAAACCTGGACTGTAAGTAGTGGTTCCAGGAATATTGGGTACCTATCAACGTATTTGCGGAAATTCTGCAAATTACATTATTAACCGAAATTGCGCAAATACATTGATATGTACAGTCGCCAGCACGTTAAGTTACCACAAACTGTCAAATTTTCTCTTTCGACTTTGGACTTAACCATCAACATTTTAAGGTTTAAAATCAACTGATGTGTATTGTGTAGTGTCGATAGGATATAGTTAAATTAATTCCTATTCCCGTTAACTACTACCAATCCCAACAAATAACACGCATGCTAACACACAATATTCAAATACAATTCAACTGCTGATTTTAACTCCACTCCACTGGCAAAAGTATAATTTATAATTGGTATAAATAAGTTGGTATTTAAAAATTTATATTCAGATTTTCTCAGGATGTTATCTTTACCCATAAATTAAAACAGATAAGGGGTAGCAAAAATAAAGGCCAAAGACTACGAAATCTGATCCTCCTCAGGACAAAAGCTGGGGAGAAGATTCCCCTGGAGGGTAGTTTATTTAATACGCTTTTCTGAAGCTGTGTGATAACATGCTCGTTCCAGAAGGCGTAAAGAACGGTGAGTCAGTTTGCATAAAACGTCTAAATGCGGAAATATGGACCGTCTAAACGGGGTCTAACGAACCTGTTCGTATTCATAGTGTGTTGTGAAAATTCTCCGGTTTGTGATGTCGAAAGACTTCTTGTACGTAAATAAGTTATTCCTTTTTAAAACGGCAAAACATTTGCAAGCCTGCCTTGGAACTGTAAAAACATTTTTTAATGACAGTTTATCTCCATTGAATCAAAGAAAGTATTCTGAAAGCATTTTTTTTTATGTTTGTCGTACATCAAAACAATTTGCAGCGATGGCTCAGTGGTAACGTCCCCGACTTACAAGTTGTAGGTCGTGGGTTCGAACCCATGTAGGCACTTTACTTTGTGTAACAAATAGTTTCATCAGCACTGCTCTCAAAGCGGTGAAGGAAAACATCGTGAGAACGGTTTTCTCACGATGTTTCCATGACCTAGAACCAAAAAATCGAAGACATGTGACATCTACCAATCCGCACTGGGCCCGCGTGGTGGATTACAGCCCACTCCCTCTCGAAGAGAGGAGGCCTGTGTCTCAGTAGTTTGAACATTATAGGCTGATTATGTTTTAACTTGCTTCAAGGAATTTCCTGAAGTAACCTCTGCCTATTTCCACTACAATACCTACTCATTGATGTAATATTGAATCATGTTTACGGCAGGCAGTACTTACTCACATATTGATACGAGTCGAATACGACTCAATCACGAAAGAGCTCACGAAGCAGAGCTGCATTCGAATTCAAAACAATATAGAAAACCTGATTTAAACACGTTAGTAAAACCGTGAACATTAATAGTCCGACGAATTAGGGCTTCCCGTTACATAGCAATGGACATGTATTATTATTCAGTACTTATTCGGCACTTAAGTTGGTATACAGTTTACGGCCTGTTAAAGAGACATTGTATATTTATGCTTGAGGTTGTTTCAGGACACATTGTTTTAAGACCTGTTCCTGAGCTGTGAGCTACACGATGAGGCATTGCAGCTTTAGGTACTAAAATTTTAAATGTGAAATAGAGTCTCTGATTACATTTGACTGCCCCGTTGGTCTCGTGGTCACAAGCGGGACTGCTGAGCGTGGAGTCCTGGGTTCGACTCGGTCGGGCAAAGTGTTACTGGGTTTTTCCATTAGTAATTTCTTAGTAACAGCCCGGAGTTTGGAACTTGGCGGTGTGATACCCCCGTGCCTCGGAAAGTAGATTAAGTCCTTGCGCCTGATCTCTCCTATCGTGTCGGATTTCCGTCCTGTCGGACTATGAGAGTGAGTGAAGAGAGCATGCACCTGTGTCTGCGTACACACTGGTGCGTTATATTATCTTCCGCGTCAAAGGCTGGTCTCCGCTGAGATTGGTCGCCATGGCCGAAATTCTGTCTGGCGGACTATTATACATTACCTATATAAATAATTAATTTTAATAAAATAAGATTTTGGAAAAGGGAGTGTAAGACTTTTGTCCAGCAGTGGGACATTACGCGGTGGGCTAAATAAATAAAGTAAGAAATGTAGCTTGGAAATATACATCGAAAACTTTTTATTTAAGAAAGTTTTAAACTTCAACTTCAAGTCAAAGACCTGGAACTCCTTAGAGAATGTTTAATGTCTCATCTCATTGTCCGTTGGTAGAATTTGTAATATTGCTTACCTTTCGTGTTGTTCTTCTAAAATTCTGATATAGTTTTGGAACCATTTGGTTATGGATAGAATTCCGGAAGGTATATGTATATGTCGCAGGGATATTGTCAAACCAGTGAAATTATAATTGCACGAAGCTTTGTCAACCGCCTCCATTTCTTACAATTTCACGGGCTTATTTGAGTGACATTATAACTCCACGGGAACGTAATTATAATTTTATAAGAATAACCTAATATTATGAGTCAAGTTTGTACTGGGGGACTTCGTGTGTTTTGATTTGTCAACTTCTTCATCCGCCATTTGCAAAAAAACAGTTTAAACATTGAATGCTCGCAAATATTCGTGTATGTTTACTATTTTAAGAGGTATTGTCTTGATGGGCCACTCACAAATTCCTTTAAAATGAGTGAATGTTGATGAAACATTAAAAAGAAGAAAGAAATCTTGATGTTTTATGCTGGGTCGCCGTTTCAAACGAAACACAACAGAAAGTCCAAACACTTTATTTCATCGAATCATTATTTCCAAAAACGCTACGTGTTCACTCAAGCGCAACAGTACTTATCCCACGCTTTTCCTCAATCAATAATCTCGAAATTTCAGTCCATTTTTCTCTCAAAAGCTTTCATAGTATAGTTGGGACGTAGCGACAGTGAGCTGAAATGGTGTATGTTCCTAGCTGCCCCTTCCAGGCTGACTCAGTTAATACAACTTCGATAATTTATCGTCCGTTCAGCGAAACTGTTCGTGAAATATTTCTTCACCCGCTAGTGATAGGGTTACCGAGCGTTGTAATTGGAAGTTATATATGTGTGAGTAAAAGTATGTTTGTTTGACATACTTTTAGGCTGTGTTAAAGCTGATATCAGACACTTCACGGTTTTCTTCATTAATTTTTTAATCGCCATCGAAATGAAATTAATCAAATGCGATAAATGATTCATTATTGAACCGATCGAGTTTGGTTGTCTGTGCCCCACACCTTTAAATAATGTTGACCACATATTTCTGAAACACGCTGTATACATATTATTTAAGGCAACCAAAAGACATTCGTTAAGTCATTCGATCAAAAATCGTGTCGGAAAAGAAGAAACTAGTCCATTCGTATCAATTGACGAAATAAAACCGGCCAAGTACGTGTCGGACCACGCACAATGAAGGGTTCCGTGGTGGGGATTAATTTATCGTAAGAAAAATCTTAACATTGTCGTTGAAAAACATGTTCCCTCATACATTCCAACTGCAAATGTAAGTTTGTACGCCCATTATTGAGAGATTTATTATGTTATTTTAAGACCATAGACTTCTTATAGGTTTTTCTGTAGTTTTTAAGCATAGAACTCTTTTCTGTACTTTTTACAAAATTCTAGGCCTAGTAGTTTCGCAGATAAGGGGGGAACGGTAAATTTTCATTTATTTTCTTAAATAATATTAAAAGTATTAATTTTTAGATTATTAAAAATAACTTAAATTATAACAACAAAGTCATTTCAATTGGTATGACACATGGTACAGTTTGCTAAACTTCATTTTTATAATTTTCTCATTTTCCTCCAAAAGTGACCTCAAGTGTATTCAAAATTCATTTATTAACCTTACACGTCCGTGTTTGGCCCTAATTATGTGTACCAAATTTAAACTTCATCGATCCCGTAGATTCGCAGCAAATCGGCTGTGACAGACGGACAGACAGACACACGAGTCATATGAGTACCGTTATTTTCCTTTTGAGGTACAGGACCCTAAAAAGTGTTGCGTATTTCCAGCAAGCGTCAGTAAATACAACTTCGATAATTTATTGGTCACTCTGTAGAATTGAGCGAGAAATATTTCTTCTCTACTCGTTTGGTCGTAGGGCTACCAAACTCAATATTGAAAAATTGAATAATGAAAAAAAATATTTATTTATTTATTTATTATTGTTGTATAGAATCAAGTTCTTCTTACTGAACAGACAGCTGTGCTGCTGGTGAATACATGTAAATTTGTTCGTAAAGCATCAAGAATTTAATACAAAACGCGAAGACATATAGTCACGTTACACACTCCGACATAAATCAAAACTAAACATTCCAACTTCTCGGCTAAACATACACTCTACAAGTCCATAGGTAATGTCTATAAAAATATACAACTCATCATCATCATCATCAGCTGCCTAGCCTATTCCCAACTATGTTGGGGTTGGCTTCCAGTCTAACCTGATGCAGCTAAATACCAGTATTTTTACATGGAGCGACTGCCTATCTGACCTCCACAACCCAGTTATTGGGTAACACGATATCCCTTGGTAAGACTGTTTGGCTTTTTGGGCTTCTGACGACCCGTAACGACTGTCAAAGATCTACAAATGACAGCCGGGACCGACGGCTTAGCGTGCTTTCCGAGGCACGCAGGAATCTTGATATGAAAAGATGGTCAACCATCTACGGAAAAAAAAAAATACAACTAATTGCCTGAATTAATATAAAAAGAAGACAAAATTAATACAAACAAACTGAAACACATTTTAATTAAGAAATGCTATTAAAGTATAAACCAATATTTAAATGACAAAAAATAAATGATAACCTAATAAGTATTAATACAGTAGACCATAAATGTAAAAAAAATCTCATCATAATCAGCCTATAATGTTCCTACTGCTGGGACACAGGCCTCCTCTCTTCCAGAGGGAGTGGACTATAAATCTACCACGCGGGCCCAGTGCGGGTTGGTAGATGTCACGTCTTTGAAAAAAATTCTCAATTTATTAATATTATATTTAGTTCAGAAGACATAACGATCACATATAATTTTAAGTTACTACCTAAGTACACATTGTGGAATGCAAATAAAGTATTGAGTATTGAGTTTGTTGCGCCAGGTCTTCTTCCCAGCTAAAGCACTAGGAAGTGGTGAAGGGCGGGCGTTTTGGGGGACTGTCTTATATGTTAGATTGACGTTGAAAAAGTTCAAATTCTCAGCCAGATTAGAATAAATGACTTTTGATTTTCATTTTGACTGGTTTTTCGTTGTTTGTTTTAAGATCCGCTGCTTGAAGGTTCTAAAGTCTAAGGTTCTAAACCTTGCATGTGTCAATGTGACTTTTCATTTCCATTATATCAATAACGTATGCCTTACGCTGGGGTGACAATAAATGATCGTTTCTTGAATTTATACGGGTCAAGATAAATGACAGGGCAGCATTATTAACGTGAACACTTTTATGATCTTCATTACAAATATTATCTCCATTTTTGATGAACTAAGGTAAACAAAACAATAAAAAGTAGATAAGAGAAAGAAAATGGCATTTATCACTACTTAGTGAGGCAACGCGCTTGGTCAGATGATCTACTATATAAAAATCTCACCGCAAAACTTAAGGTGAATCCGCAGCTGCAGCCCGTGAAATTCAAATTTTCTTACGTTTTTTGCTATTTGCAGGTCAGTGTTAGGTTGTATCTTGAACAAAATATGATTCGCGACTACATCAGATAAGTATTTACAGCATAATAATCATAAGAATCATTAATACATCTCTCTAAGTTAGATTTGTTCCATTGAATGACTTTTTCATAGAATCACGACATTGGGGAAAAATCTAACTTATTCGAATAACTTTCGAATCATAATTATTTTATTAAAGATACAACCTGATACTGAACTGCAAATTGCAAAAAACGTAAGATTGAATTTAGCGGGCTACAGCTGCGGATTCACCTTAAGTAAAGTGAGCTAGTAGTGAGATTCCACCTCCGATGCTAGGACTATTGACAGCTCACGCACGTCTAGCTCACTTATCCTAAGATATCACGGTGAGATTTTTACAGAATAGACACGTGAATATTAATAAATAGACACGTGATAAGAGAAACACGTTAATTTTCTACGACTTCTACATATAAAAAACAAATCCGTATTACTCATGAATCTACCTAAAAACATCATAGAAAACATCGAATTACCGCACTAATCTGATTCCAACGTTCATTTAAAAAAACCGAAGCTGTTTTCTTTCACTGGCAACCCTACACTGACTGAACTCATTTTCTTTCTGGCGGAAGGAATTAATTTACTATAATGTTACAACTTCAGTTCGGGCGCGTCGTGAGTATTGGCGAATTCAAATGAGAGACGAATCTAATGACCAATGTCTTATCTGTGGCAGCTGTTATTGTAAAACGGTTGGTGGAAATTAATTGCACGAAAACGGTGTTTTATAGAATTGTAAGTTTTGCGTGCCTCGTTGGTTTAGTGGTTGCAAGCGCTACTGCTGAGCACGAGGTCCTGGGTTCGATTCCCAGGTCGTGCAAAGTGTTTTTAGGTTTTTCTCAATAGTCAAGTGTCTCAATTTGTGCCCGGTTGATAGCAATGGGCTCGCCCCCTATTACATGGGACTTAAGAATAGTACTCTCATATTCTGTATATTCTTTTGTTTATTCATAGCCGCTTTGGTCATGTCCAGGTTCCTAACATAACTGGCGAAATGTGCTTGAACTATAGTAACACCTCTGCCTTACCGTTCTGGGATTAAAGACGTGATACTTATTTTATTTTTTCAGAAGTAGTACCATATATGTGATTTTTAAATGACTAGGTACTTTAAGCATTCTGAAATAGAAACTCCTAACCAACTTGCTATTACCTATTCTACTAAGTACCTACCTAAATATCACATTCTACTCCACTACCACCCAAGACTAACATAGAAAATGTATCACGTTTCTCTCAACCAACCAACGCGGCAACATAACAGTTATTCAAGAAAAAAAAACATCGGGGCGCGCAGGAATATTATGTTTAATATATGCCTCGTGCGACGCCATACGTGTCTTAGAACGCAAGGACGCGTGTACAGTAAGCTGAATCAGCCTATTAATATACCACTACATAGCTGAAGGCTTTCTCGCAGTTATCAACGTCTGCGAATAGTTTATGCAGCCGGTGTAGACTGTATTTTTATGTTGTTCTGCTAGACATAGTGTGCAAAGTGTGCTGCCGGACGTAAAGAATAGCACCACCCTGTTTCTTCCCGTGGGTGTCGTAAAAGACGACTAAGGGACTTACTAGAGAATGGACAGCAGCGTTCTCTATGCATTTAAACACCATACTGCGATCGCCAATCCGCCTGCCAAGCGTGGTGATTATGGCAACCCCCCCCAAATGTTGGGGGTGGCGTACGTTCAGTAGTGGACGTGTTTCGGCTAAAATGATGACGTAGTGTGGTAATGTAGATTGAGTTTTCCATGTTCGTATACATAGATGTTTGTTAAAGTTAATGATCCATTGACTAAAACTAACCATTGACTGACAAGTGTCTATCAACATAATTAAACATTAACTTACGGTTAATGTAGACTAACGGTAGTAGCCCAGGGGTAACAGCCGTGACTTACGAGTTGTAGGTCGTAGGTTTGAACCCAGGCGCTTTACTTTGTGTAAATTATTTCATTAACACTGCTCTCAAAATGGTGAAGGAAAACATCGTGAGGAAATCGGCATGTCCTAGAACCAAATATTGAAAACATGTGACATCAACCCGCACTGAGCCCGCTTGGTGGATTACGGCCCACTCCTTCTCACAGCGGGAGGCCCGTGTCCCAACAGTGGGAACATTATAGGCTGATTATGTATGTTATGTTACGGTTAAATTGGCTGTAAATTGAGTATAGGATAATTAAAAATGTTAAAAACTCTTAATTTTGCGTATTTTCCAACAACATTTTAAAAACCAACACTGAATTTTATTTAAAACATCCGTGTTTCTATTGCCCTTGTTTGAAAGTTTTCAGATATTCGAAGACTCGAGAATTGAATACGGTCATGTTTACTTGCACCTACCTAGTCTTGGTATAAGGCACTTGTTTTGATGGTAGTTTAGATCGTAACAAGTTTCATTTTATTTATTTAATCAACAAGGACAACAAATGAGTAGGCACCATAATATTTATAAAATTATATATTATTATTATCATCTGTCAATGTCACCTTCAGGGGCAAGGTATTTTGTCATTTGTCTTAATGTATCGATTTATAAATTCTCCGTAACTGTCTACTTTATATTTATTCCGATTGATTTCCCTTTCAGAATTTTGTACCATTTAATGCTATGGAAAGGAGACGTTCACGAAATGTATGGGGCTTGGTACTAAAATAATTAAAAATTTAAACAGCCTTCTGACCTATATAGGCTGAAAGAGGGTTATTATTTTGACGTCTTTGGGCATTTAATTTTTTTTATAGTCGCCCGTTTTTTTTAAAACAAGTGTTGAAAAATAAAATGTTCTACAAGCATTATTTATATTTTAGGGATGGCAGCCCTGTGGCAAATGACGTGACCATGACAACGTGAGTCAGCAGGTCTCAGCTTGACATTTACAGCGGATATTTAGTCCGAGTTTACAGCTTTGACTTTTTTCGATACAAACGTATCGAAAAAAGTCAAAGCTGTAAACTCGGACTTTTGTTATTGCATTGTCATGATAATCAATATTTTTTGTCTTAATTTCATGGAGCTGCAGCTAAAATTATAATAAAATCTCAAAGTATTTAAAAGAAACGGAAACATTAGCCACATAAAATAATTATATTTCATAGAAATTAATAAATAAAGACTATGTGCGTTTTGTTTGTATTGAAACATTTTTCATTTTTTCACAAAAACGGGCGCCTGAAAAAATCAGATTTAACTATAATCGAGTAGCATAATAAATAAGCTTTCTAATAAGGTACATCACATTAGCGTTTAAAAATCGCCTGAATATTATACCAATTTTGACCTCTCCTTTTGATAAGTTTTATTATATTACGTATAATAATGTGGCCAAACACAACTTACTATATATATACTATATAATAGGTTAATATGGGCTTTGTTTTTGTATACATATAAATAAATATTTGTACGCCATACTATGGCAGGGTATGCTGGAACCACTATAGTAACATCTATTGTACCATATCCAAACAAATAAACATTTTTGATTTGATTTTACAAAACTTTACATACACCTCTATTGCGTAAAGTAACAAAAACATTGTAATGCCAACGAATAACCATATTTCCATATCATAATGATAGGAATAATGTCATTGCTTTGTATTCAATTGATATCCGAAATCAACTCGCCAAGCTAATCAACCTGCGTTTGTGTCATAATTCGAACTGATCAACTATGAATACGGCTCATGTTTTCATTTACGACGTATGATATTTTGAAAGTGTTACCAGACACATATATACATGGTATTTATGGCAAGTAACAAAACAGAAACTGTTCTGAGCAGTCGCCAAGCCGCTATAAAAACAGACCGCGATTAGGACCTGGATTTTATGTAGGCATTTCACATCTTACGTACGTAGATTTTAGATCCTTTGTGGACGTACAAAAGGATGTGGTTGACAATGGACAAAAAATAACTAACCAAAAAACTAACATCTATGCACAACGTACGCAAAATTCATGGATATTCAGGCATATCAAGTTTACCGACACACTCAGAAGAACAATGTCAAAGATTTGACCACAGAGCACACACATAACATAATTTTAAAGGATATGTTAAGAGATGCTTGGTTACCTACTTCTTTTGTTTACCATACCAAAACCAACAGTTTTATTAAGATTATAAAACTAAGTAAATTATTAAAAGGGCTCATGTTAGCCCTAAAATCTGTGTCATAAAACGTAAGTTCCAATCATCATTCAGTCACTTTTTACAATCGTTTCAAACCATTATCATCTACATTACCGATCATGGGTCATCCAATGAGAGTTGCCATTGATTTTCAAATGGGAATTTCAAAATCACCACGCTTGGGTATTAGGATTAGTTCTGATAGCAGATTGCCATAATCACCTTTACCATACGTGGGGTTTTCTGCCACCCCCTTTTGACCTAGGTAAAAGCACAGATCACATAAAATAATATCTGAATTATTAAACTTCCTCAGCAGCAGGCCGAGCACGGGCTTTCCAAGACGTTTGTGACAAGACATGATGTCAACTTGTACTAGCATTTTATGACAAAACAATTTTATCGCTCAAACTGTGATAAAATGTGTGACTCAAGTCATGTCACAGTAGGCCGTGCTCGCCCCGCTGTGGTACCTAGTGGTAACGGCCCCGACTTACGAGTTGTAGGTTCGAATCCAAACAAGCGCTTTAATTTGTGTAAATAATTTCAACACCACTGCTCTCAAAAACGGCGAAGGAAAACATCGTGAGGAAAACGGCATGTCCTAGAACCAAAAAGTCGAAGACATGTGACATCTACCAACCCGCACTGGGCCGGCGTGGTAGATCACAGCTCACTCCCTCTCGAAGAGAGGAAGCCTGTGTCCCATCAATGGGAACATTATAAGCTGATTATGCTAAAATTACCTCACTTTGCATACTAATGCCTAACGACAAAAAACTCAACCGTAACTCAACGTAACCAGAATAACCCAAACTTTAGTAAACTAAGTAGGGACGTAACGGTATACGTTGACGACTTCGTCAACTTATACCAGAACTGGTCAATTGATATTTTTCACTCCATTTAACCAAATCGATGGTCCCAAAACTTGTAGGACCTCATTTAGGGACCTGTTTTTCAGGTTAAATATAGGTTCCTTTTGTGATCTTATTTTTTATTCGCATAAAGTTTTTTTGGTACGAATTTTTATCATCCAGAAGTAATTTTTTATCATTTTTCATGCTTGAAATATTTTAGCAAATATTTTACGTGATTTATAAGGACTCACGGTTAATTTAGTTGATGGGTTTTCTCTTAGGTTTTAGGTTAGGGAGAATGTTTGCAAGTACTCATAAATGTCGTTGGGAAAAATATAATTTACGGCCGCACTCAGAAATGCCCTTTTTTGTTAATGAGCCATAAACTTACGGGTACTTCTGTCTCACTGGTGTAAAACCTCTTTTTTCTTTAGAGGTCCATTACTGAGTTTCACCTTTTCTTCCTTCATCACCTGTAAAACCTTATTTTATTAACCTCACTGCTAAAATAACCTTATTCTAAACTGCTTCAGTGGTAGAGCTATCCGGATAATTATATTATATTATCCGGATATTTCTGAAAGCAATCACATTAACCAGATCAAGCGTTTACCGGCTCAATCAAACTTCAAGCCGTACTACAGGGAAATCAGAGGACTTGATTATGAATGGCACAATTTAAAGACGATAGCTGTTTGCTAAACTTTGACGACCAACCGGTACCTACCAGTATCAGTATGAATTTATCAGGCCCGTGGTTTATTCTCCAAATACAATATTACATGACATCACGCCTGTATTTCCCAAAGGGTTAGGCAGAGGTGTAACTGTGTAGGTAAGTACACACATATTTTGCCAATATTTTTAATAAGGGGCGAGCCTATTGCTATATGACTTTGAAATTCCAACGCTGTGGAAGTGAATGAAGTACGTGATCATTTATTTTATCATTATACTAGCTGTGCCCCGCGGTTTCACCCGCGTAAGTCTCGATCCCGTGGGAATATCGGGATAAAAGTAGCATATAAATGTTAATCCAGGGTGTCGGCTACCTCCATACAAAATTTTATCAAAATTGGTCCAGCCGTTTGAGCGTGAAGAAGTAACAAACACACACAAACACACTCATAATCTTTCGCCCTTATAATATTAGTGTGATGATAACATAATAATATACTGTGATTATTTTAAAACCATGATATCTCCTAAGATATTTATTGAAATTATATGATGTCAAGGGCAATTTTGTTTAAAATTAAATACTTGTGACGAATAAAGTATTTATTTGGATAAGGATTACTACGGGACATCGAAATATACAACTCTTAGGCATTTAAATGCACTGCATTCTCCTTCTTTGGAGTTTGTGATAAACATAATGTATTGTGGTTTAATAACCACACCACCTCAACTATAGCTACCCAGCATGTACAAACTATCAAATTGAACAACTTTCTTCATGGAACTGTGGCGGCATCTACAAACCGTACACACGAACTACGCATTACACTCACGTCACGCCAAATCCTGCATCGCGCAGGACGAGTTTACCGCGCGTCCAGAGATCAATCGTCGGGCAGTTGTCCACCAGACACGACACCCGTCTGGTCGGAGGATCCTCCGTTTTCTTTGGAAGATGAGTGATCTTTACACCCTGTTTCTCATACCTCTATAGAACCAATATTGAACTTGCGAAAAAAATTTAGCCATCCCATAAATTTGGGTCGAGAAGGTATTGAAATTTTGTAATACTTGATGGACACTATGGAGTTTCTTAACACTCTTCTCCATACAATACTTTTTTTACTCTTACTTTTGTAAGGGGCAACTAGAATCAACTCTTCTTTTAAGGGTTCCGTACCTCAAAAGGAAAGAACTCTCATGGGATCACTCGTGTGTCGGTTTGTGTGCCCGTCTGTCACAGCCGATTTGCTCGAAATATACTAAACCGATTAAGTTGAAATTTGTTAAACATATGCATTTCTGTACCTCAAACACGGACGAGAAACATAATTAAATAAATGAATTTTGAATAACGGGGTCACTTTTGGAGAGCAAATTAAAAAAATATAAAAAGAAATGCAATCTGTACCGTGCGACATATCAAATGAATGGACTTGTTATGAGGCTTTAAAGTTATTTAAGAAAATAGATGAAAATTGACCATTCCCCCTTATCTCCGAAACGATACTACTGACCCTCAAATTAAAAAAAAATACAGGAAATAGTTCTTTACTTATAGATTACAGGAAAATCTATAAGAAGTCTATAGTGTTAAAATAACATGGTAAATTTCTCAATACTGTGCGTACAAACTTACATTTGCAGTTGGAATGTATGGGAGAACATGTTTTTATTACAATATTAAGTTTGTTCTTGGGATAAATTATCTTGGGATAAAAACATGGTAGATAACCAAATTCATTGTACGGAACCGTCGCCACGCGAGTTCAACTCGCATTTGACCGGTTTTCATTTCCTGTAATTCGTGTCGTTCAAATGTGCCATTTAAAGGTCAAATGAAATATTCGATTTGACTATGTTTCTTTGAAAAGTATTCAGACAGACATGTTGTATCCTTCTTGTCAAAAACCCATTAAATTTATTCACAAATCTGTCTGGTAAGCATAGATAATAATTTCCCTTTGATCATCAGAATCTATTGCGAAGACTTTTGAAAAACGCAAAGCAAACTACAAAGCCATCAGCATTTTCTCCGAATCTCGTAACTATCACAATAGAAAACATCGAATGCAAACGAAAGCATCAAATGCATTTTATGATTTAACATTACTCTCGACTGCCACGAACGAAATGTCGTAACTATCGACACACAAACGAAATGCCCCGACATAAAACAGAACAGAAACGAAAATAAACGAAACCACGATCCGTTTCCCATCCCTTATTCGCCGTGGAACCGACAAAAACTACCACTTTTTATCGTAGAAGATCGTCACGGACCACAACGTATTAAACAAACCAAGTTTGTTTGCAAAAATCGCGACCCACCGTTCCTGTACGTGATCAGACGAATCTAAAATACATCGATACGAGTACAATCAATGTTCGTATCGGTACGATGGACGCGTGACGGGATATTTTAGAGTTTAGCTTTTGACGGACTTCTAAAATCGATGTATCGGTTTCACCCGACTTTTTTTTGCTGACAAACAAAACTCGAGATCCGATTTCCACGATTTATTTCGAATGTTTTGTCTATTCGTTATTTGTTCTACTTTTTTTTGTTGGAGGATTTTTCCATTCGCCCTGGTTGGATTAATTTTCCTTTGTTGTGGAGAGGGATTAAATATTTGGTTCAAGTATTTTTTTTTTTGCTAATGGTTCGCGATATAGCGTTTCGTTATTATCTCGGAATGAATTGGTGGTTAAGCAGCAGCATCCGGCATTATCATAGCCAACAAAGATAACAAATGAGACCTCAATTAAAAAGACATTGTGTTTGAAAATAACACAATCGTTTAAAAGAAAGAAAGAAAATACTTTTATTTACGGTGAAACATGACGCAAAGAAAAAAACACAAAAAGAACCAGTTGGGGGGAAATATGCGTCACATCCACGCAAGTTGGCCCTCGCTCAGTATAATGCTGTCCCCCTATGCGAGACAGAGCCATAGTGCTGATTTTCAGCAAAAAGCAAAAAAATAATAACTAAGAGTTTAAGTCACCAGAGCGTCTAAAGTTTTAAATAAACTTTGGAGGAACTGAAACAATAGTAGATAAACATAACATAAAATCACGCCTGTATTCCCCGAAGGGTTTGGCAGCGCCGTACCTATAGTACACCCATATTTCACCAGTTATGTTTAAGTCCCAAGTAATAGGCGGCGAGGCTATTGCCATCAACCGGGCTCAAATCCAAACTTGCAAAATTCCAGACGGAAAAACACAATAACACTTTTGCCCGAGCTGGGAATCAAACTCAGGGCCTCATGCTCAGCAATAGCGCTTGCAGTCACTCGACCAACGAGGCGGTGTAGTATATAAATACTTATTTTAAAGTCACCTTTCCTTTCTCGTAGACATTTAATATCTATAATAATTCAGCAAAATCCTCCTTGAAATATTTTGTATTAACATTCATCCGGATCATCCCAATGTTGAACAACTCTGGTTAACCCTTAATATAAATAAGAAAAAATTACTCATTGGCACTGCTTATCGTCCACCTTGGTTGGACTTGGAGCTTTTTCTAGAGGGCTTGACTGCCAGTATTGGTGGTTTGGCCCCATACGATAATGTAATATTGTTGGGTGACTTTAATGTTAATATGCTAGATGTCAATAGCCCAAAAACTAAGCAACTATTAGATTTTTTAAGTTACTTGAACCTTAGTCAATTAGTCCAAACACCTACTCACTTTGTAGGTGATAGTAGTTCGCTTATTGACTTAGTCTGTACTGATGCTTCGATCCGTAATGTCGTGGTACGTCATATCAGTGAACTTGGACATCACTCGTTTATCACATGCGAAACGATATTTAAGAAGCATAAGGCTAAACCAAGATTGGTCGTATTTCGTCCGCTCACAGACATATTAGAGGACTATTTTAACATCGATTTAAAAATTATACCATGGTCGAATATTGGTGACATGAGTGATGTCAATTTAATGGTACGGACATTTAACGCATTTGTGACACAGTTATTCAACCTCCACGCTCCTCTTAAAAGGAAGACATTTAAAACTCGCCCTACTCCATGGATAACTGATAATATCAGGTTGATGTCGACTTTGAGAGATGGAGCAAGGGAAAGATTTCTTAAATCTAAACTACCGGGTCACAAAAAATATTATCTGGATCTGAAGCACCAAACAGTCACGGCACTGGTTAGCGAGAAGGCGGCATATTTCACCAAAAGCATCAATAACCAAATAAAGGACCCGAAGCTGTTATGGCGCAATTTAAAATCGGATGTGCTTCCGGACCATAAACAAAGACTGCTGCCGAGTCACTTCAACAACCCCGATGACATTAATGCGGCGTTTATGGATGTCCCAGGAAGTTGTCGTAATGACAGCTCACAATTGTCCTACTCTGAGTCTCATAGGTATGGCCCGGCTTCATTCACACTCTCACAACAACCAGTCCTGAATCAATCCTGAAGATAATCAAGAGTCTAGGGTCGAATGCACAGGGTGTCGACGGTATAAGTCTCGATATGATATCTCTCACGTTGCCAACTACGAGTACCTTGCAAGCCATTACAGATATCATTAACCAGTCCATAACCACGCGTGCATTCCCTGAACTCTGGCGACGCGCTATAGTACGCCCTATTCCTAAAAACAATAACCCGGTTAACATGAAGGACTTAAGACCAATTAGTATTCTACCTTGCCTGTCCAAGATCCTGGAACGTGTGGTATACTCGCAGGTTATCCAATACCTCGAAACCAACAACATTCTTCCCGACCTTCAGTCGGGTTTCAGAAAGGGTAGAGGTACTGCAACTGCTCTGGCTGATGTTGTGGGTAATATCCTTGAAGCACGTGACCGGGGTGAGGGAACAATTCTGGCTCTGCTGGACTTTTCCCGGGCTTTTGACGCAATTAATACCACTCCACTGCTGTCAAAGTTAGCTTTCTATGGCTTCGACAGTGATGCGGTGGAGTGGTTTAATAGCTACCTTACCAACAGGTCTCAATATGTAGAGATGCATAGGGAAGACGGGTCGTCGGTGTCATCCCTCCCCCTCCAAGTATCAAGGGGTGTCCCTCAGGGATCGATTCTGGGGCCTTTGTTGTACATTCTGTACAGTGCCGATATCTTAAAGTCCTTTGTTAACTGCAAATTTCATATGTATGCTGATGATATCCAGTTGTACATATCCTTCAAGGGGAATGAAACATCTTTGGCAGTGCAGAAAATGAATGAAGACTTGCATAGAGTGGTTGTATGGTCGGAGGAAAACTCTCTGGTTCTGAACCCTTTCAAATCTTAATTTATGGTGCTGGGTTCTAGGAAACAAGTTAGTGCAATACTGTCTGCCAACCCTTTTTTTTTTTTTTTTTTTTTTGGGTGGGAAATCATCAAATAACTTCTCCCGCTCTGGGCGGAGCGGGAGGGCGTGTCAGACTTTTACTGACTAAAACCCACCCGTGTTCCTTCCGTTGCCTGTGTGCCAGGGCCACGATATCCCTTTCGGACAAACTCGCAACCCCGGCAGGCATTGGTCCTAACGGACCCCGTCAGTTTGTGCTGACATCTCTTTGAGGCGCGCGTGGAACACAACGCGCCGTCGACCCGGGCCTGGTCCTTATCGGACGGCGAGCTACCCATCGCTCACCATCCGCAGGCCCGCGCCTACGGTGGCCGGAAATCGGCTTGCGACTCCCGACGCCCGGGGCGTCTCCTGCGGCGACTAGGGGCATGAGGGCGTGAACCTTGTCTCACCCTCACGCGTTCCGCCTCCTCCTTCGCTAGCATAACTGCTTCGCAGAAGGAGGTGACGGCCTCCCATGCACTCTCGCTCCGAACCATGGCCTGAACCAGGCCCGGACGCGAGAGATCGCCGCCGCCGATCGCCTCCGTGAGGACACGGCGGTGCTCCGCCCAAGCTGGGCAGACCTCCACCGTATGCTCCACCGTGTCCTCCGGGCGATCCACACAGTGGTGACACCCGGGCGTTTCCTCCCGCTTAATCCTAAACAGGAACCTCCCGAAACATCCATGTCCGGTGAGGACCTGCGTCAGGCGGAAGGTGAGGACGCCGTGGCGCCTCTCCAGCCACTCCTCAAAGAGGGGACTTATCGCCACAATTGTGGCGTGCCCAGCGCTGGGTTGCGACAATCGCACTCTCCATGTCGCCATGAGATCCCTCCGGAGCTCCGTCCGCTGTGCCGCAATTTCTTGCGGCAGCGGAGTTATGCCCCGGAGTTTCGCCTCTTCGCGCCACACCCAAATGTATGCGAGGACTTTCGCCTCCAGATCCCATGGCGGCAATCCAGCAAGGAGGCTCGCCGCCTCATGTCTGCCAACCCTGAGATAGTTATCACGGGAGAGAAAATTGAGAGAGTGGAACAGGCATGCAATCTAGGGCTAATTATTGATCCAGCGTTGCGCTTTGAGGCCCATGTGACCAATGTTCTCCGAAATTGTTTTTATAGGTTAAAGGTCTTATATGGAATACGGAAATTCCTAAGCGTGACAATTCGGAAACAACTTGTTGACAGTCTCATCCTATCCAAGTTAAATTACTGTGACACAGTCTATGGGCCATGCCTGCTTTCAAGAACAGAGCATGTGATCCAACGTATCCAGAATGCATGTGTTCGTTTTTGTGTTAACATTCCGCGGAGAAGTCACGTTACTCCATATATTAACCAATTAAATTTATTAAAGATGAATGCCAGGAGGAAGCTTCATTTAGCCAATTTGTTGTTTGGTATCATTACAACTCATAAACCACACTATCTCTATGAAAAGCTAACTTGGAAACAAAACCATGTTAAGTATAGTCTTCGCTCCATGGTAAGCCCACTGTTGGTGCCAATGCACAGAACTACAGCTTTCAGGGGGTGTTTCAAGTTTGCAGCCACGCGCTGTTGGAATGATCTCCCACCACCAATGCGACGCCTGAAAACAATACAATCCTTTAAATTCCAACATAAAAAGTTACTCATACGTGAACAAATTTCCCTTCAATTCTAGTATTGATTCACTGTACCTCTGCGGTCATGGCATGCAGGCACTGGCTTGGGATCTCCTGGGGCGTGGGCTGCTTGGGATTCGCTCTTCTGTTAATGGGGTTGTATTAATCTCTGTGTTTCGGCACCCATAAGCTACCTTGTTTCTGCAATTTACGGTTAAACCTAATTTAATCAACTGACAAACTATGGCTTGTCAGGTATAATTTCCTTGATATCAAATTTATCCTAATTTATTATCCAATCCAATCTAATTTCTTTTATTTAATAGTATTCAAATTATTTATTATTGACGATCATAAATATAACAATTTATTTGCACTTACCATTTTGTCCTGGTATGTGGTTGAAGTCACCGATTTTGTCATCAACACCATACAAATTTCACGAACACTGTACAAAAACCATACTTATTTAATACCCAGTCACCCAATGAATCCTTTGTTAGATAACATCCTAGCATTCTTTACATAATGCGCCATGTTATTTAATTATGTAACCCTCTCTGACTGAGATGTAACCATTACATAAAACGCCAAATTCTTTATGACAGCTGACAGCTGCACACACAGATTGCGTAACATGCGCTCGGCGCTTGAGTCATTGCCGACGTTACTGAATGTTGCCATTCTAGATATTATATTTATATATACATAGATAACGAAGTATTGCATTTATTTTATTTTGTTTATTTTTATCTCATTTTGCTGCACCGGTTGACGTCATCACGTCAACGCCGGCGGTCGCTGAAAACCAGCGCTGGGGCTCTGTCTAGCATAGGGTCGCAGCATTATGCTGAGCGATGGCCGTTTTGCGTGAATGTGACGCATATTTTCCCTCAACTTGTTCTTTCGTGTTTGTGTTTTTATTTCTTTGCGTTATGTTTACCGCAAATAAACGTATTTTCTTTCTTTCTTCTTTCTTTCTATTAACATTAATATTAAAAGCATGTATCGACTTCAGTAAAAACAGCTTTAAAATGCACTTTGAAAGTAGCAATCACTTTCGTTTGATGGATGATGAGAACGCCCACCGATAGCCTCTAGGCACATATCATGCGATGTAAAAGTAAATCATGTTTTTTTTTATAAAACACGATTTTTACTAGCTGCTGCCCGCCTGGCTGTTTCTAAAATACAAGTAGCCTACGTGACTCCATAAAACATCAGTTATCGAAAATCCCGTCAAAATCAGTCCTGCCGTTTCGGAGAATAATTAGAACAGACGGACAGACAAAATAAAAAAGTGCTTTCATTTGATATGTCACACGGTACAGTCTGCAATTTCTTTTTAAATTTTAAATATGAGGATCACTTTTGTAGGGCAAATACCCACAAAAGTGATCCTCATATTTAAAATTCATTTATTTACGTTACACTTCCGTGTTTGGGTCACAGAAATTCATATGTGTATCCAATTTCAACTTAACCGGTCCAGTAGATTCGGATCAAATCGGCTGTGATAGATGGACAGATAGACACACAAGTGATCCTATAAGGGTCCCGTTTTTTTTTCCTTTTGAGGTACGAAAGGCTAAAAATAAAAATTGTTATAAATACCGTATATACTTTCATAAGCATTTAGTAAAAAGCTATTATTTTGACATTACAAACAGACAATTCAATTTTATTTATTTGTATATAAGTAGTAGGTATATAATATAATAGCAACCCGCCCCTGTTTCGCACGGTTCTTAGGTCTTTACAAAACATCGAGATTTCTGTATTATAACAATGTTTAATATGAATGTTATAGAGCTGAGATAGGAGCCTTTTTGGCATCGCACAAGTCTTGATTGTTTTTATTTTTGGATATTGTTAGTATAAATGCTATTTTTGTATTTCTTGTGCGTGTCCCAAATAAAATACTTTTCTTTCTTTATATACTTTGGTGAAAACCACATCAAAACCTAGTGTCTAGTATAGAAGAAAAAAAAAACGACTACAACATCGCTCCGTAAATATTTTCATGTCCTGGTACAATTGTATACAGCAGTCTGTCATTATGTTTTACGAATAATTTCGTGTTTGAAATACTTGATAAAAAGCCAATGTTTTCAGGTTACCTACCTATGTACCCGTATCATGGACTGTGGGATTTAGAAATCTATGTTATTTTTCTGTTTAATAATGGAGTTCAAATAACTGTTATCAATTTATGGATTTTGCGCATTAAAGTTACGCAACCCACATTATTCCCAAAAACTATGAAGTATCTTTAATGGTATTACTAGTTAAATGATGTTTCACGTGTGAGTTTTATAATTGAAAATACGTCATGTAACGTATTTCAATAAAACAAAAACCAAAAATTCATCCCATAAATAACTGCAAAAATTCCCAAACACATTCAATCTTCAGCGTCACAAAATCCAATTTGCATAGACATCGTCCCATTTCGCTTTCAGAAACTTCTGTTCGTCTGCTACAAACATCTCATAAACAAAGCAAATTAAAAATGTTGATGCAAAGTTTTAATAAAAAACAGTTCACTTGGGTTCAACGCGAATGCATTTTGTCGACGTCTGTACTGCGCTGCCACTAATTACAATATGTTTGGCATACGCTGGCTAGTTCGCTTTGAAGTTTTTAATCTTAGAATTTATTTTATTTCTTTGTAAGTATTGAATAATTAGGATCATTGATAATAAACTGGATGTCTGAAAATTCGAAGCCTGTCCAAGCACAGATGGTTCGATCGCGTAGAAACCTGTGTAGTGAGAAATTGAAGAGAAAAAGCCAGAATTTGGTCACATTGAAGAAATATACCTACTCAACCAGGCTAAGGCCCACTCGCGGCTTTAAAACCTTAGATGATGTTACTGTTACTATTACCCTGTATCATCCCACTGCTGGGCACATGCCTCTCCCAATGACTCCCAGTGCTTGCGATTCAGTGCTAATGTTGACCAAGGGTCGTTTGTTTTGTGCAGCTTGTCCTGCCGTCTTGTACAGGTTCTGCCGCGACGACTTTTAGTTGGTTACGGGCATCACCTAGTGTCTATTTTGGCCCACAGCTCATTGGACTTGCGGCAGACGTGGCCAGCCCCGTCCCACTTCAACTTTGGTGATTTTAGTGCTTTTTGATGATTATGATTGAATAATTTATTTATTCGTTTTCCATTGATGATGTCACATTATTCACCGCTTTTTGAGCTGCAAGACTCTTTCAATTTACATAACGCTCAATACTGCACGATTAAAACTGATTTATTCCTTGCTTTGTTTATTTGGACGATTCCATTGTTACATTGCACGTTCACACCATAGTCGCCCGTCGATTGTGCGAATGTATGAAAAACTTTTTACAAAAAAAAAAACAGACTTCCAAAAAAAAACCATTACAAAGTGAAAAATAACTTTAATTAAAAATAATTTTTACGTTAATTGTTGAGGAGTTCTCCTGGTAAGAACCAGGAGAACTGATGGTGACTTTACCATATGCATTTTGACGAGCATAAATTGTTTATCAAGCATAATGAAAGTGACTAATCGAATCGAAACGGTGAAATACTTATTATTAAGTAGTTCCGGTGGCCGTCAGTACTCTTCATCATCAGTTCTACTTCACCAAATGGTGCTTTCCGAGAGCAAATGCACTAGTTAATATAAAAAATACTCAAATCGCTATAGGTATGCCTATAAAATTTGAGGATTTCCCTCGATTTCCATGGGATCCCCTCATCAGATTCTGATTTGGTGGCAATGGGACCACCTCGGGAGCATACCCTTCCAAACAAAAAAAGAATTTTCAAAATCCGTTACAATTTACGGAGTCATCGGTGAACATACATAAAAAAAAAAAAAACAAACAGCCGAACATATAATATAACCTCCTCCTTTTTGGAAGTCGGTTAAAAAACAAAGGACATTCATCCGACGGTTGACGTCGTTTTTTTCATATATTTCGAACATGACGCTCACAATTGACAGCTGACTATACATTGGTATGAATTCTGCCTTATAATTAATTGATAATACGGGCTGGTATCCGCATCTCCACGTCAGAGCGTGTATTTTGCGTACGGGTGGGAAAATCGGTTATTCGGTCCACCCCAGCTCCTCAAGGAAGGCCAGCAACGCCTTGGTGTTACTGACATTCTCACGAAGGGTACCTGGGTTACTGAAGTACTTTGCTCTGTATGTGGCTACCAACGGGCAATTTAGCAACACATGAGCTGCTGCCTCGTCGTCTTCTATGCAGGCCCTACACAGCGGACTGTCTATGACTCCTATGACAAAGAGGTGTTTATTAAATGACCCATGGCCAGTTAAGGTTAGTGTAACTGTATGCAACTGTTGTTGAATTAGTCGGAGAACCTGTTTCGTGGGGTGGCCATCGATTGTAGAGAGTGCCTCAGCCTGCCTGCACTCACTTTGGTCCAACCATAGTCTGTGATGTTGGTCTCTGGTTGGTTTCCTTACCAGAGTGTGTAGGTACCCAAAGGGGAGTGGCACGATGGGTTCAGGTGTCACTGGTGCCATGCTGGAACGCGGCCTTACGCTTATCATATTATTTAGCAAATAGTGTAATGCTAGTTCTAATTAGTAAGCAATCTATGACAACTAGGAGAGAAAGGGAGATAGCCTAAAGCACTGCCCCAAGAGACCTAAGCACTGATGCCAGTTTCATTCTACCCAACGACCATAATCATTTTTCAATAGTCCCATAACTCCTTGGAACGACTCAGTAAAATTACGACCAATTACTACAGAGACCATCTTCGAAGTTCCAAAGATACTAAGAACATAATACAAATCACAAGCACAAACTTCAGGGTATGTTCAACATCTGTATCTAACTGTTCCCTATCATTGAACTTAACCATATCTATAATCGTTTAGAACTTCCCAAGTCCAATCAGTTATTGCTTTTACACATCTATTAGACCCTAGCTTTACTAGTATAAAGTTCAATTTCAATTGTGCCATCTACAATAGTAAGTTTGTAATAGCTGTCGAGGGCCTAATGTCAATTACATTGTCACTCGAACGCTCGATGTTAAGCGTTGTATAATCGAGTCACCGTATACCGATAATCGATTACAGGATATCGATATTTAATCGGAACATCGGAATATGTGATCTCGATAGTATTAGTGGTTTTCGAATAGAGGTTTTCAGTGCTCGAAAGTTGAGTGATTATTCAGCTGTATTCTTCATTGAAAAAGTGCTTTTCATAAGTAATGTTAAGGTTTTAAAACTACGAAAATGCTTTCAATCTAGATAAAATTTTGGATTAAATTAAAAACGATGCTTAATTTATGTGGACATTAGAGGACATTATTTTATCAGAGAAATTTTCATCTGCTGATACCAAAACTTCACTGAAAAAGTACTTAGGTTAGGTACATGAGCTATTAAGGGCTAAATAGACAGGTTTACTTGGAGAAAATCTGGGTAAATTGGCTGTCAGTTGTAGTGATTGCTTGACATACGATATTACGTATAGGTACAGTACATTAATATAAAATAATTTACCTTCTCCGTACTTCGATTAAGTGAGTTTGATTTCTGTTGACCTGGTACTTAAGTAACGTGGGTAGCATGTTATTCTCTCTAGATTGAGCCTAACTAATATCTTTTGCGTTCGATATTCCACTATTTCCACTTCAAGCCATTGGATATTGTAATTTTTACTCTTTCTGAATAGTTAATATGTGAAAAAGCCAAATCGATTGTTGAAGAAATACACGGTGATTTTTAATTCACTGTTGACCTCTCAGGAGGTGAAAGTACTCATGATTATGAGCAACTTTCACTATGGTACCAACTACAAAATAGCAAAAAAAAACATCTGGTTCATACATTTTCATCGGGTAAATATTTCAATTTTGTATGAACAGCAGAATTTTTTTTCGATATTTCAGAGTTGTTCTCTTAGTGAAAGTTGCTCATAATCATGAGTACTTTCACATCCTGAGAGGTAAAAAATTAAAAATCATCGTGTATTTCTTCAATAATCGATTTGGCTTTTTCCACGTCTCCGTACATTCACTTTTATAAAAGCAAGTAATAACGAGCTAAAGAACAGTCAGAGATATCACTGTTTATTAAGTGCCCGAAATCGGCAAATTTTGATCAATTTTGTTTGATTGTGAGAAAGAGAAAAATAAATAAAGCAAAATTATTTGTGATTTGAAAAGTCGAGTTCTTTGTTTGTGGTTTTCATGTGGCTGGAAGGGATTTTTCAAATAAATTAAGTATTCATGGAAAATCACTAATATTCGCAATAAGTTTTCAGAAAAATGACGCGAGACTGACGTTTCATCATCTTTTTACAAGAACTACTTTTGATTTTAAACATTAAAAAATATCATCAACATAATATGGTCTACTTGCATAAGGCTGAAGAAGTTTTTTCAACTTCGATACAAAGTATAGCAGAAAAGTAATGTTGAAAATATCAAAAATTTTTTTTAAACCTAGTCGGTAATGTATTTTTTCTAATTATTTAGCAAACCATATCATGAAATTTAAAAATCATTTTTGCACAAGTAAAAAATACTGTACAAAGGCGGACTTAATGCCTGAGGCATTTTCTACCAGTCAACCTTAGGGTGATGCAGAGACAAAACATGGCAGGTGCAACAAAGGGTATAGATATCTTGAAAATCAAAAATATACTAATATTCAACATACTACACATACATACATACTTACACATACATATTATATAAACATACTTATAAACAAAATAACAAGAGTCAGGAGAAATAACGATAGGTGGAGGAGAAAACGAATCAGCGCTGGGATGATTCTGCTAACTTCTTACGAATATATTCCCGTGCATTGACTTTAAATGTTAACTAACCGGTTGTCATCCTGATGCTCAGAGGGAGCGCATTCCAAAGAAAAACCGCCTGGACAAAGAAAGAAGAGTGAATGAAACCAGAGCGGTGAGAAGGACATCGTACAAGACGATTGTTGGTGGAACGAAGATTTTTACTATGGGCAGACCACAAGTATTGAACATGGGAAGTTAGGTAAGAAGGAGAAGTGGGTTTGCCGAGTATGGAAAACAACATAGACAAAGCCCTCAACTCTCTGCGCTGACGAATCGGCAACCATTTTAAAACCAATCGGTGCGCCGACACATGATCATATTTACGAAGATTGAAAACGAATCGAATACAGTTATTTAGAAGGCGGTCAAGTTTATTAAGGGAATCTGCATTCAGGTCATAGTTTTTCGGTACATTTTGCGGCAAAATTTAACTAACCCAAATGTAACTAATAATTGCCACAGATAGATTACTTCTTCATCTCCATTGGTAGGAATTTTTTATTCGAAAATGTTGGTGTATAATATTGTATAAAATAATTTCCGTTGCCTCTTCACACAAAATTTACGATATCGTGTTAAGTTTAGGAACATTTTTCTTCAATATAATAACATAAATTTAGTTATTAAAAATATTTTATAAAAGTAGACATGTTCAGCTCAAAAAGGTAGCAAAAAGAACTTTCAAAATCTTAGAAATAGTCTCAGAAAATAATGTTGATAAAACCTTCTTTTTTTTAAACACTGTCGGTAATGTTTTTTTTCCTATTATTTAACAAACCATATCAAGAAATTTAAAAATCACACAGGACTTCAGCTATCCGTGTGATAAAATCAATATTTTATTTTATGATCTCTTCATTAAGTAAATGAACGGCGAAATAAGCTATATTTTCGAGAGCGCAAAAGTGATAAACTAATACTAAATGATATTAACAGGTGCTGAGACTGACACGAACGGTTTATCACCACGAACACTGTACTTTTATAGTTACACAGACTTAATGTTTCAATTATTTCAAGCTTTCTCACAATTAGATAAGAAATTGATGAAATCGTTTTTTTTTTTGAGATAGCACTCTTTAAGTTTCTGTATGTTTTGCCATTTGGCGTCCAAATATACATTTATGGGTATGGGAGGAGATTTATTTGCCAATTAAGTTAATTAATTTATAATAATTAAGTGGTAGGTACCGCGGTCAAAAAAAAAAAAGTAAAAATGTAATTTAATAAAATGCAATAGGTATTATCAGGTAATGTCAATTTATAATTTAACGAAATACGATAATATCAATAATAAATAATTATAATGTCAATAAGTTACTGATATGAAAAAAAGTTTAAAATTGATATTGTCCACAGATTACGATTAGAGTCGTCATGCGTAGTTTCTATATTATACGGAGATGGCGTTATGAGCTAGACGCCTTCAACAAGAACTGGTCTATTGCAGCTTTAAATAAAGAGAAATGGAAAGAGAGTAGCGAGGCCTTTGCCCTGCAGATGGACATAACAGGCTTTTAATAATAATAAATATTAAAAAATAAATACAAATGTTTATTTCATCATCTTATCGCACATTTGAAGACAAACCGTAACTAAATGAAAATACAAAATTTTACACAGGAGCATAAATAAAAAAAATGCACAGCTTTTTCGCAATAGAAAAATAAATCTATGATCATTTAGTATTTTAATTTAGTAACGGTTTGTCTTTAACACTTTCGACTCCACCCACTTTTCATAGAGCTCATACGCCATACCGCAATACTTAAAGTAAGTTATAATTAAAAAAAATATACATATAAATATAAATAAAAATGATTGTATTTGAAAACCAACGAGTATTACTATTAAATCATGCTAAAATATACAACAGATTTTATTTTCGCAGTTTATAATGCTGTATTCGCTAAGAAAAACGGATATATAAAATGAGCCCTCTGCGAGGGCTTCCGGCATCCCATATGCGACTTGAATGAACCCTCCGGGAGGACTCCCAGCACTGAAAGCGTTAAAGGTGCGTTATGTAAATTACATTCTTAAGTTTGGAGTCACCTTTTAAGAGGCTGACAGCAGGTAAACCGCTGTCACTGTCAGATTGCATACAAAAGAAAGAGATGCGCGATGACACAACGTATGGCGTAAAAATGCAAATAAAATTAGATATTAACTAATTAATAAAAATTAATCCATCACCGGATGCAGTTTGGCATTTGCAATTTTATGGTATACTTTTAATTATAATTATAACTGTTAACGAAGGGATAAACTGCTTTTAAAAATAATTAAGAGTTGTCTTTGAAGATTTTTTTGATGTATTAAATTATATTTTGAGTTCCATCACCGTATGCATAAAAGACTTGAAAATATCATACTGTTTTTTGTTTTGGAAAAATATTTACGGTCTACGAGATACACTGCTTTAAGAAACCACCTTTTTGAACATTTTCAAGAAATTTGCGCCTTAAACAAAGATTTGCTTGTATTAGGTGGTTCCGCTCAAAGTTTAAATTGAATAAGTATATTCAATTGTGTGAGAGAATAAACAATAGATAATTTTGAAAGCATGCCAAAGGTTTTTAACAATACAATTTTTTTTTATAAATAAGGAATAAGGAATGCGCACAGTGTTATGTGTGTGTGTGTGGGGGGGAGTATGTGTTATGTAGGAGTGTGAATGTTGGTATGGAAGGTGTGATTTGTGTACTTTTTTTTTAGTCAGCGACAAATTGAAAATAATATAATAATAGTTTCTTTATTCCTGGAAGAAATCGTCATATTACTCTAATCACTAACGTATAACTAAGAACCGTAATCAAAACGACCCATCAATACCAAATCTATCGCATCAGCGCTCTCCCCCGATCGATAGATTCCAGAAAGAAATGAAATTATTTATCAACGTCCAAGAAAATGGCGGCAAAGATGGCCGTTATGATGACGTCACCATATAAATTGGAACAAATTATACGGGACTTGACCGATGACGGCTCTAAGGGTGGTTTTCGATCAGAGCTGTTATCTAAGCGCCGAGCGAGGCTTCGAAACTATGGCCGAGATAAATAAAAATTCCTTGGCATGTGCTTTGGCTAAAATATGTTTCCGTCTCTGTCTTTCTCTTTTAGTTTGAAAGTTGAGCGACAGCGCCAGGGATAATACTTAGCCATAAGAAGTGCTAACTAATATCTGTTTATCTCAGTCTATGCGTGTATTTCCATCAAAGCTAACGTATTGCTACACCACTCGCGTACCCCTTTTTTTTTTTTGTGTGGGAAATTATCAAATAACTTCTCCCGCTCTGGGCGGAGCGGGAGGGCGTGTCAGACTTTTACTGACTAAAACCCACCCGTGTTCCTTCCGTTGCCTGTGTGCCAGGGCCACGATATCCCTTTCGGACAAACTCGCAACCCTGGCAGGCATTGGTCCTAACGGACCCCGTCAGTTTGTGCTGACATCTCTTTGAGGCGCGCGTGGAACACAACGCGCCGTCGACCCGGGCCTGATCCTTATCGGACGGCGAGCTACCCATCGCCCACCGTCCGCAGGCCCGCGCCTACGGTGGCCGGAAATCGGCTTGTGACTCCCGACGCCCGGGGCGTCTCCTGCGGCGCGAACCTTGTCTCACCCTCACGCGTTCCGCCTCCTCCTTCGCTAGCATAACTGCTTCGCAGAAGGAGGTGACGGCCTCCCATGCACTCTCGCTCCGAACCATGGCCTGAACCAGGGCCGGACGCGAGAGATCGCCGCCGCCGATCGCCTCCGTGAGGACACGGCGGTGCTCCGCCCAAGCTGGGCAGACCTCCACCGTATCCACACAGTGGTGACACTCGGGCGTTTCCTCCCGCTTTATCCTGAACAGGAACCTCCCGAAACAACCATGTCCGGTGAGGACCTGCGTCAGGCGGAAGGTGAGGACGCCATGGCGCCTCTCTAGCCACTCCTCAAAGAGGGGACTTATCGCCACAGTTGTGGCGTGCCCAGCGCTGGGTTGCGACAATCGCACTCTCCATGTCGCCATGAGATCCCGCCGGAGCTCTGTCCGCTGTGCCGTGATTTCTCGCGGCAGCGGAGTTTCACCCCGGCGTTTCGCCTCCTCGCGCCGCTCCCAGATGTGCGCGAGGAACTCGCGTACCCCTAGGTTACATTCCTAGCTTCAACGAGTATATAAAAAACTTAGCTTTGTGAATCGTTTTTCCACCCGAGCTCCGCTAAGCTGAACGATGACAATCAAACGATCCTACTGATTAATATCAGACACATCCCTCGCTACGCAGCTTAGCACATCTCCAGTGGAAAGGCAGCCTTAAGCTATTTTAACGATAACAATCTAAATATGCTGAGTTTGTTACAAAGTGCTGGGATGGTCCTGGGTATTGGGTGTCGAGGTATGCAAAGTTAGTGCTTAAAAAGGTTTTATGTAGGCTAGAAATTCGTTATTTTATGCTTGAATTGTAATCGACCGTCATTGATTGAAACTGGCACTCGTATAAGTCAATATAAAAGCGTTTACTTTACATAGGCCCTAAATCGATTAGAGGCTGTTGGTTGTCCCAATGCCTTTACAAAACAACAGTGAAAAGTCAATAGTGAATATCAATATCTTAGATCCCAGAGCTTCTATGTATTTTAGACTGACTCTAGATAAGTTCTACATAACCAGTTAAATCTTTCCATGAAGCTTAAGTTATCATACAGAATCCTAAAATACATACCCAGCTAGATTATTTTACCAACCTCAAACAAAATGTAATCACTGCAAGAGCCAAGTTCTCTGCGCATTCAATGGAACGATTGATCAATCAATTAATTCATTGGATTAATAAGGGAGCTTGGTTAATAGTGTGAAATTACACACGCAGCGTACACCCATTTGTTAGCCAATATCCTATGGTACCGAGCTGAGTGCGAACCACGAGAAGTAATTTCAGACATTGATTGAATTCAATGAATTGATTTACAATTGTAATTTATTACAATGAACCCATTATATTTCGTGGTAGGGGGATGAATAAATGAGCGCGGTATCTACTTATCCTTGTGAGTTGTTTAATTAATGCGGGTTATGGGATTTTGTGTTTACTGAAGATGAGCTTATGAATCAAAATTGTTTGCATTGATTTGCTGTTGGGGCGAGTTGGGGGTACAGACAGAATATTACAGATTTTTGTATTTATAAGGTACTGAACATAAAACCTTCTTTCAAAACCACTACCGCGTGATGGATAATCATAAAAATCACAAATAAGAGCAAAAAGCACTACGTTTTACTAAAAAAATATAAACGCCATTTTCTGTCAGAGTCCACTTCCTGACCCTTGCCGGTACTTACAGGATAATCAAAAACGACGCGAATAAGATTCAGGTTCTGAGCTCGTTCCTCTGCAACACCCTTAGCCCAGTCCTGTGACCTACATTGCTTGCCCTGCGTAACCATTTTATACCCAGCTGGACGCCCTTCTCGTATCACTTTTATAGTCCGGCTAAGCTGATAAACCTCGGAATAAAAGACGTCTGTCATAAATGGACAAAAGAATTCATCCTTGAAAAGTAATAGTAGCGGTTAAATATCAAAATGGTATGAAAATGCTGATATCATATTAAAATCTGACCCAAATTAAGTAATGTAATACGTTCAAATACTCATAATTGAACGAAATACATCACATACCCAATTAAGTAAATATCACTGTTCATAAAACTCATAATGAAGAACATTATTTATTAAACGCTTTTCGACTTTTATGGGTCGTTATTTCGCAGCTTAAAGTTTTAAAACCATCTCATTATCAGTATAATTACCGTATCAATCAACTTTAATACAATCGACTTTCGGATGAATACCTGAACGTGGTTCAATTATAAGCCCTAAACGATTTCAGGCCAGTCTGAAATTATCATTAATTTATATGAATTATTTGTAAGTGGAATTCGTGAGATAATCAACTTATTACGTTTGATTAATTTATTTTGTATTCCTAATTCAAATAATTATTATAGCATACGTCAGAAGTGTATTATTGACTTTGGAAATGATGTCGTTAGTCTTTACTGAGTTCAAGTGACGATTATTTGTTTTAATGTTGAAAGACACAACAAGTTAACAAGTTTCTTTAAGTAAATTGCTAGGGAAGTGTGTTGCCATCCTATAAAGAAAGCAATGTCCCGTAATAAAATATTATAAAAAGGTAATAAGAAAGAGTACATAAGAGGAAGGCACCGGTGACTGAAAAATTGTGCGGAAATCGGTTGTCATGGTTTGTTCATGTGATGCGGAGGAATAAGGAAAATGTCGTGAGGAAAGTTTTGAGTACGAATATCGATGGCTATAAAAGTAGGGGAAGACCAAAGAAACTATGGATGTACTGTGTGAAAGATGATATGGCTACAAAGGGGGTGACTACCGAGATGACGAATAATAGAGAAGTATGGAAGAAAGGGACATGTTGCGCCGATCACAAATAAATTGGGATTAGGGCAGGAGAATGATGAAAGAGTTAAATTGTTGGTTTGTTTGTACGAGGTAATCTCTGGAAGTACTGATCCGAATTCAAAAATTATTTCATTGATAGAAAGCGACTCTATTGACAAGTGCCATACGATATGTTTAAAATGATATGGCTGACTTCCACGCGGATAAAGTCGCGGGTTGAATAAGTGCCTGTCACTACACCGAAGCCCTTCAAAACGGAAGCTTGGCATCAGAAATAGGTAGGTATAGTGATAATACTTCCCCGGACAAACTCCTTTACAATTAGCTCTGTACCTATTTTTATAAGCATCATCAGCCTATAATGTTCCAACTGTTGGGACACAGGCTTGGGCTCTGTGAGAGGGGCCGTAATACATGACACGGGACCAGTGCGGAATGGTGGATGACACACGTCTTCGAATGTTTAGTTCTAGGACATACCGGTTTCCTCTTGATGTTTACCTTCACCGTTTTGAGAGCAATGGTGATGGAATAAATTTCAGTTGCTATTTGAATGATTGCTTCATATTATACTAGCTGCGCCCCGCGGTTTCATCCGCGTAAGTCTCGATCCCGTGGGAATATCCCATGTCTCAATCCAGGGTGTCAGCTACCTCCATATGAAATTTTATCAAAATTGGTCTAGCCGTTTGAGCGTGAAGAAGTAACAAACATACACACACACACACTCACAAACTTTCGCCTTTAGTAGTATTAGTAGTATCATATTATATTATGTTCTAAAAGTTTGTCTGTTCGACAAATTTATACCGCAATGAATGTTGTTGAACTGTCGAAATGCCCTGAGTTGGTACCTCTTCCTAACAAACAACTAAAATAATTCAAGCATGCAAAAACTTACATACAATTACACACACACACACACACACCCCAACACACACACACACACACATACACTAAAAAACATACTTTCACGCAAAAGAAGTAGCATGTACTTGATGTTGTATTAAAATGATTGTTTTTGTTCTATGTTTAGTTTCCGTCTGTTTAAAAGTAAAAAGTCTCTTTTGTTTCCTTTATTTTTATTTTTTGTTGTTGTTGTCATAAAACAACAAAATTAGTGTCCTTTTATTATGGGAGAACACTGGCTCCTGCAACACAGTTATAACTAGCGCAGGAGTCAAATAATTATTTTATTTGTTCTACAACTTGTTTTAGGTTAATAAATAACTTTTATATTATTATGTTTTTTAAATTACACAAAGTAAAGCGCCTGCTTGGGATCGAACCCAATCTTAAGTCGAGGCCGATACCACCACTGCTCACATACTCCTATATGTCTATTAATGAATGGTAATGCAAATACAATAAAATGGTTATTTAGCCAGTACAAAAACTAATCAAATACTTGACCAACACAGCAATATCTCGCAATATTGTTACCAACATAATGAAACAATGTCCATGGCATAAATCACTTGAATTATTATTGAAGCTAACTTCCACAGTCGTGACCAGCCGTGGTTTGCTGATAACGTAAATTATTACTAGTATTATTGTACTTCATTATTAACTAGTTTTACAAACTGCTGTAATAATGGTAACATAGCTTTTTGAAAGGTATTTCCTATTCCTGTGGGGGGTGTTGACGTGTTCCTATATTTATGTCTTACCGATTGGTATTTGTTAATACGATGACTCCCCATCTGTACTACACTTAACACAACATCACGCCTGTAATCCCCGACAGGTTAGGCAGAGGTGTACCTATAGTAATACCCACTTTCACCAGTTATGTTTAAGTCCCATGTAATAGGGGGCGAGCCTATTGCTATCAACTGGGCACAAATCCAAACTCCGGGCTGCTACTGAGAAATTCCTGATGGAAAAAAAAACAATATAACTTTGCCTGACCTGGGAATCGAACCCAGTACCTCATGCTCCAGTAGCGCTTGCGACCATTAGACGAATGAGGCAATCACCATCTGTATTCAGCATCATCTGCCTAACCTTTTCCCAACTATGTTGGGTTCGGGTTCCAGTCTAACCGGATGCAGCTGAATACCAGTTTTACATGGGGCGACTGCCTATCTGACCTCCACAACTCAGTTACTGGGTAAAGCGGTATCCCTCACAACCATGATCATCTCACCATCTGTATTATCATTGGTAAAGTTGATACCGCCATTTTGGTTATCAAAAGAAGTCTTTCTCGGATTGGAGAGACTTTAATTGACTTAATTTTTAATTCTGCTCCCTCCTTTTGACTTTGTCTTTTTCTTGGACGTGAGAGACTAAAATTGGGCACAAAAGTTTTTGCTAAAGTATCGCGAAAACATAATCAGCTGTCGCACACATTTGGGTCGAATAGGTAGGGCTCAGAAACCGGTAAATTTTCTATGTAACCCTAAACGTGATTATAAAAGTTTTCGAACATATTTCGTTAATTATTTTAATATTTTGTTACAAAATCAATGCAGAACTTAATGTGATGAAGCAATCTTTGAAGCTAATATCAATTGTATCAAAAATATTTTGTATCTTCGGAAATAAAAATTAACCGGTTTCATGCCCTGCGAATAAGTATTGAGGTTTTTTTTTTTGTATTGTATGGTTGATAATTTTTTCGCGATTGCGATGTTGGTCCCATGGAGAAAGTTTTTCCGTTTCATGGTCTGTACCACACCCTTATGTATGCCTTGTGTACACCTTTTTAATATATGCTGTACGTTTTTATGCTATCCTAAATACACCCAAATCTAAACAACGACTAACAAAAATAGCGTAGAGGCATCTCAATTTAATGTCTTTTCATCGAATTTGTATGTATATATATAATGTAGGGATATATTATAGTAAATATATGTGTATTATAACTAAGTTTATAACCTATTTATGTACTTTTGTACCTATTATATTTATATTTAATTATGTTATATTTTAATATTATTATTTCACTCAATCAGATCACCCGCCATCTTATATCTTCACCACCCTTGGTTGACTGGTAGAGAATGCCTAAGGCATTAAGTCCGCCTTTGTACATTATTGTGTGTGAGAAGTTTAAATAAATAAATAAAACCACTTTCACATTTTTCCTAAAAATCCCAAAATCAAGTATTGAGATACGGCGCCCTTGTAACTGTATTAAGTACTATAATTACATATTGTAATTCAATTTACGTGAACTTTCGGTAGTGGGCGGCACAAAAAGCTTTGTCGCCGGATATCGAATTAACGACAGGTTTTGGGCCGTCATTTATTGTACGAGAATTTATTTATGTGTGTATCACGGGGATATTATTTGCAGGAACTTTTTTGTTTTTGGGTTTTGAATGTGGAGTGGTTATTAGGTAATGTTCAAGTTTATTATTGGGGGATTGCTAATACTCCCCACCCATATCTAAAAAAAAAATTTAATCGATTTCAAGGACACTGTTTTTGGGAGTCGCCATGGTGAAAAATGAACCAATTAAACACACTGACATCCAAAAGTGTAATATTAACTATAAATATAATTTTTATTTTGTCAAGTTTTATACCTTTATAATTAGGCAATCGCAGATCATTTAACAGGAACAACTGACCAGAACACTTTTTTAAATTAAAATAAACTATCCAAATCGGTTAGGTTGTTTGATGCGTTAAAAACACAAAAAAAAAATTACTAAAACTTTGGAATAACATACATATATGCGTATACAGGGTGTTTGGCAGAACGTTGAACATACGAAAATGGTGGGTAGGTGGGGTCATCTGCTACTTACTCAGCCCTAATTTATTTGGCCCTGGCCCCCTGGTATTTTTTAATTTTTTTTTTGCTTTCTTCTAGTTTCACCACTTTCTTAACTTTAAAGTGTAATTTTTATTAAAAATGGGTAAAACAGGCAATATTTTTGTTTTTTTTTTAATCTTTAATGTTGGCAGATGCTTATAAAGTTATTGCTTTACTCAGATGTTAGCTAAAAAATTAAAATTAAAATAATATCTAGGGGGCCAGGGCCAAATAAATTAGGGCTGAGTAAGTAGCAGATGACCCCACCTATCCACCATTTTCGTATGTTCAACGTTCTGCCAAACACCCTGTATATATATTCATGTACACAGGCCATTGCACGTCGCCAGGCTGGGGCAAGACGTCACAATAGCATAGCGCGGTTAGCGTGTCGGTGACGCGAACCCATAAGATTTCCCCTAACAACACCCATGTACAGTTGCCTCTCCATCCAAATTCACAAATCAGTATTCGTTCGTCCATAAATCGACAAATTTCTGGTCAAACTATAATTCGACGTAGCGCTAAAGAGAAAGAAACTACCAGTTACCAAACGATGTTTGACCTTTTAAGAGATAGAAGGCTCAAATAAATGTAACATGATATCACACTTGTTTTCTCAAAGAGGTAGGTAGAGGACTTGTGATCTTTGACGTCGTATGGCTTAATAGTAGATTGTTATACAAGGGGCTAAAAAGACCCATTATATACGAGGTAGTTTTACTCACGAGCTTCAGCGAGTTAGTAAATAGGAACCGAGTTATAATGGGTTTTTAGCGCCGTGTGTTACAATACTTTTCACTACGATTGCGAGAAAATAAAATAATCCAATACACCTTGACGGCAACAGATTGAAAATTATTTATTTTCCTTTCTCTTCCATCTGCAAATACGGGTCTCCATTCTCACTAGATGATGACATTTTCACTGTTGTAAAATAAATGACGGTCACCAATTCAATTTGTAATTAGAGAAAAAAAAAATGTAAAGATTTCCAATGCTTTTTTTAAATTTCTTCTTTATCCGCAATCGAGGAACATTTTATACTCACTTACGGCGAGGCCGCAACGCAATGCACACATTCAACCGAAGCGATTTTTTCCCTAGAGGAAGAAATGCTATTTTAGCCCCGCTCTGGTACGCTAAATTGACGGCCTTTTTAAGCAAGAGGAGTGAAAAATGAATTTTTGATCAACGAAAATACAACAACTTATTAATTGTAGAATTTGTGAGAGCTGGTGCCTGTGTGCGCCTGTGTTTACTTCCTCACAATGTGATAGTTCAAAACTGTTAAATGCTACTAAACTATCGCGAGAGAAAAAAAAAAAACTAATTATAATTATTATAATTTTAATATAGGTATTGATTACATTTTTAAATATTTTATAAAAAAAAAACATAAAAAATAATAATGAAAAAATATAAAAAATAGTAGTCCATCGGCATCAGGAACAAGGTCCAAGCTGCCGGTAGTCAGGGCTACAAAATCAATGAGAAAGAAAAAATGAGAGAGGAAGCTCCTCACTATGCGTGTCGTGTCACAACACAAATTACAATTGTACAAATTACATACCCAACCCTTCTTTTGCTCTGCACCTCAATCTAAGACATCGCCATTTGAGTAAAACTAGGTAAAATATATTAGAACAAAATCACTCAACACATAAATGGTATAACATTAACGTCACTTTAAATAATACAGCCTCCACGACAATAGTCTACGCCAATAAGGTGCTACGGCGCTATTGTAGCACTGTCTACGGCGTAGCCCTGTCTACGGCGTAGCCAACATTGTAAGACTGCTCAGTATTCTAAAGCGATGGAGCCGCTTTCAGTATATAATTATTTGAGAACGTTAACTGAATTGTTAAATTATTTATTATTCATGTACTCTTTGATGAGCCTAGCTTGGAAAATGGTTCCGTAGGTAGGTAATGGAAGAAGGTCGTGAAAAACATGTTAAAAAAACAAAGAACACATTTTCTGTTGAAATGTTTTTTCGCTTTTTTTTTAAGATGGTTTACACGACCTTCTTCCATTAACATGTTTCTTTGATACAAAAGGGATTTTAAGGTTTGTTTTAGAAACCTTGTTGTGTTAATTTGCCATGTTTTTATTATTTAAAGGAATCTCACTATACAATTCTAGACAGAAACAATTAAGATCGTCGTTTCTGCACAGTACATTCCGAATACCTTCATACCTGTATTATTTTTGTCCCAATCGTTTATATTCGACGAAAGTTCAACTTTTGATTGAGCACTATAGTCAATAAAAACTTCTGATCCAGATTTTTGAATGTTTTTGAGGATTGGACTAACTCATACCACCCAAAAATAGAACAAGACTTTTTGTTGTTTAGTCTTCAAACAATGTACTTTTCTTTAATAATATGTAATTGCAAAACACGCTCGACGATATAACCAACACTATAGGTGCTCGCTACCAGCAGTGAGTGTAAACTAATTATTGTTTTATTTGTCAATAACCTTCTATAACAGTCTTCAAAAACCCACATTCTAAATTGGTCAACTTGATTGTCGACAAAATTTGTCTTATTCGGTCATAAAAACGTACATATTTAGTTACCTAAAAAGACTACATCGATGTTGAAAGACACAGTTTTAAAAATCCTCACGAAATCTGATAAAAAGCGTCCCGAAACTAAGCCACAACAATCCACAGTTCGGTCAACAGAATCGCAGTAACACTACATCGAAACACGCGATCCGATCGGCATTTCGCCTCACGTAATATGAAAACGTTTAGGTCTCCAACCCGTCTACGTCCTCACGTTTAGGTATAGAATTTCTCAATATTCAGAATAAGACCGTATATCTATAGAGGTACAAATATACGCCGTGGATGAGCGGTAAAATGGGAATTTGTCGAATTTTATGAGCGATTTCATCGGGTGCATTTCAATTCTATTGAACGTTCAAAGGTTTGTGGTACACAATATTTAAATTGGTTTCATAATATTATAGGATGTGGGCTAAGTTTCTTTTACGATTACGTTTATTTTCTGTTTTCTTTGATGTGGTTTCTATACGACGTTCAAAGGTTTTTGTTACCTGATAACCTGTATTTATTTGTAACCTGTATATTTAACTTAATAATGTTAGTTTAGACTGTATCATCGATCTGGTGGTTGCAAGCACTCCTGCTAGGCATCAACTCAAACTCAACGCCCACTTTTTTTTTAAAGCGTAACGTGGAGTTTCTGGCCGGCTCTTCTCCATAGGAAACGACCAATTGGAAACGTGCACCTAGCTTCTGACGTTTCATAAGTGCCCATGTAGGTTTAAGTAAATAAAATATTTTGATTTTGAAGCATTTTTTTTTACTTATGTTTTTTTTTGTGTATTGTTTATGTATGTATGAATTTATTGTACATGAAAATGGTACACCATTGACTACCTGCAGTATTGTCTCTCCTTCTCCCTTTAATCCATCCAAAGGTTGTCTGGAAAAGATCGCTTTTAGCGATAAGACCGCCCATTGTGTCACCCTATGTAAATTTCAACATTTATATCTGTAACTTTTATGGTATACATAATAAAGAGTATTGTATTCTATTCTATTCTATTTCAAATAAACCAATTACAGACACTTTTGAATTGTCAAGGGGTCGGTCAGTCAGAAAGATGAAGCTAGTTGCCCATTCCATAGCGTAGTAGGTTCCTATAGAGAAGAACGGGGGGAAACTCCACGGACACTCTTTTAATTAAAACAAAATATTGTTACAAAAGACTTGAGTTCTTGGGCTTTTTCATCTGGATTAATTCTGTAGCAGCCCGGAATTTGGAATTTGTGCCCGATGATGGCAAATCGGCTCTCCCCACATGGGAATAAACATAGCAGGTGAAATGTGGCAAGTCGCAAGCCGATTTCCGACCACCGTAGGCGTGGGCCTACGGATGGTGAGCGATGGGTAACTCGCCGTCCGATAAGGACCAGACCCGGGTCGACGGCGCGTCGTGTTCCACGCGTGCCTCAAAGAGATGTCAGAACGAATTGACGGGGTCCATTTGGGCCAATGCCTGCCAGGGTTGCGAGTTTGTCTGAAAGGGATATCGTGGCCCTGGCACACAGGCAAATGAAGGAACACGGGTGGGTTTTAGTCAGTAAAAGTCTGACACTCCCTCCCGCTCCACTCAGAGCGGGAGAAGTTATTTGATAATTTCCTACCAAAAAAAAAGCGATGACGTGCGACTACCGACTATTTGTTTTTTGTGCTCGTGATTATATAATCTGTTTTGTGTATTTTTTTTGTTTATCTAGTCGAGTTAATTATGTCTTCATAAACACGTGTTTCTGTGACATATAAAATAATTTTTCTTTCTTTCAAAACCTAAAAACTTAGAGCACTCGTGGTTTTAAAAGTTTCTTCCATGACAAATGTCTGTAATTTACCAGCCATTATTAAAATTTCTTGGCTCAACATAATGTTTATCTCACAAGTAAAACTCAACAAGGTACTTAAGCATACTTTAAAGTTATGTACACCAACATTTAACTTAAACTTAGTATTATAATAAACAGTGCGAGGCGGGTGTTCTACTGACCCCGTTTCAGTCAGACGGCGCGCAGAGTTACCGCTAAGATAAGGAGTTGGTTTTATAAATATATTACTGTTAGCACTTTGTAGAAACGAAGGCTTATCATCAGACTATGAAGAGTATTCATATTAGAAACTGAAAAGTGTTCTAAGAAAAAATGTTTATTCATGTAGATTATTTTGAAGTCGTTTAGCATTAGAAACCCCTTACCCCCCTTTGGCCTTTTAAAATATTTGAAAACATATTTTGTCGAATGCTTAAAAATAGTGGGTATCAATTCAAAATAACATTTTATCTTTTTATGGAGTTGAATGCGTACACCATCGACGATAGTATCATCGCTAACTACAGGGTCCTTATAAATTAGCTAGCGAAACTCCGTAGATGGGATGGGTATTAATACCTAAACGTGATTTAAATAAAAAATAAATGAAGGAGATGGATAACGGTCCCATACAAGCTTGGCCCAGAAATGAGCACAAGTAAAACAAAATATATTATGAAGCTATATTAGTGTTTTATAGCCCTGTATATTTTTTTTCGTCGTAAAACTTTGTGAAGGGACATAAGATTCTTCTCAAATCTGATGACTTCAAAAAAAATATTCATACCTGTCGATCGCGGAGTAAGCCACTGTCTTCCAGCAGATTACATTTCACTCAAACCCAATGACAAATATATGACAATAACGGGCGGTGGCATTGATAAAGAAAGTGCTGCCATTATGAACTTTTAAGACTGGACTAATCCATTGATTAAAAGATGAAATTGATACATTAATCAACATTATTAAATATCATGTCCATTACCAGTCTAGTTATTATTCACGCCGGCGCCGGTAGCACATCTCCGCCGCGAAACCATAGCAGCGAAACCGCGGTAGTTCAATTCAACTGGTTCGCGTCATGTTCCGCTAGTCGCATCCGATTCGAGTAGCGAAACATGACGCGGGCCAGTTGAATTGAACTCCACTGCGGTTTCGCGGCGGAGGTGTGCTACTGGCGTCAATAAGCTTTAAATACAGTTTTAATATTTTATATTCTAAAAATACTCGTGAAATCTTATTAATTCTTACAATAAGTATATCTCATCATTTCAGCCGAAAGACTTCCATTGCTGGACATAAGCCTCCCCCAAAGGGGGGGATTCGCCATAATCGCCACGCTTGGCAGGCGGATTGGCGATCGAAGTATGGTGTTAAAAGGTTCCCTATCCATTTGCATAAAATTTTAAGCCCTAATATAACAGCATAATTTTGTTTGGCATAATTATATTTTCGCATAATATAAATACGCATAACAGCTTACGCATAATTTTTTTAAGCATAATTTCTCTAACCATAATAATGATTAAGCATAATATTCTAAAGCATAAATTTATTAAGCATAAAGTTCTAAAGCATAACTTTTTTAAGCATAATATCCTAAAGCATAAATTTATTTACGCATAATGATATTAAAACATATTTTTATAGGTATAACAATGAAATAATTATTAACACCTAGAATATTAGACATTATACACGTTGATACAATATTGCTCTAATGAAATTTGTAAGCCCTTGATATTGTAGGTAGAACAGAAATTTGAAGCAAGCAAGCATACAGCATGCAAGCAAGCATACAGCATGCAAGCAAGCATGCAGCAAACAAGCAAGCATGCAAGCAAGCATGCAGCAGGCAGGGTTTCTGTCACGGCTCCGGGCGCTGCGGGCCTCCGGCGGCTCCACGCGTGCTAATCGTCGCAGACGGCATTCGCTCACCACCGCAGCTTCGGCTTGTTGGCCGGCTTTGCCGGCCAGCCTCAGCCCGCGGGCCGCCTCGCCCCTACGCGCCGATTTTAAATTACACTCTAGGGGTAGGACAAACAAGACTACGTGGAGTCAGTTTTGCAGCAATTCGGTTCTGTCACTAACTTTTGCTATGCCTAAATATTATTATGCTAATAGTTTTTAGGCCTACTAACGTTATGCTAATAGTCATTAGGCCTACTAACGTTATGCGAATCAAATTCATGCCAAAGCAAATTAGTCTTTAAGATGATTATGCCAACATAAAATGTATGTCTAAAAAAATTATACCGAAGTATTATTATGCCAAAACAAATTGTGCCAAAATCGTTATGCCGAAGTATATTAGGACAAAGAACATTATGCGAAAAGAAGGGATCCCGTGTTAAAATGCATAGAGAACGCTGCTGCCCATTTTCTAGTAAGTCCCTTAGTCGCGTTTTACGACACCCACGGGATGAGATAGGATGGTGCTATTCTTTACATTAGTAAGAAGATAAATAAAATAGACAGTTCTGCCGTGGTAGTTATTACCAGCATGATACCTACGTATTTCTGCAACTAAGCAACGTAACTATGTCCCAGTTCAAAGGACATGGATGCTGGTCAAATTACAGACTTTGTCTTTGAGTGACGGGTGCAATGCACCGACACGTAATTAGGGCATGTCGGAGGTGGACGTGACATACGAAGTACTGCAGCTCTCTCTGGCAACACACAAAATAATGAAGCCTTATACCGGGCATTATTTTTTCGAAATTGAATTACGATTATCTACAAAATCTGGGTAAGCACCAAAGTAATTTGTTTCTATTGTTCAAAATCTGCCTAGCCTTTTCCCAATGTTGAGGTCGGCTTCCAATCTAACCGTATGCAGATAAATACCAGTATTCTACATGGAAAGACTGCCTATCTGACCTCCACAACCCAGTTACTGGGTAACACGATACCCCTTATTAAGACTTTTTAAACATTTTTTTATTCTAAAATCATGTCTTTTTAAGGATAATTATAAAAAAAAACAAACATGATTGTTTGGCTTCTATGTCTAAAATAAATATTCACAGCAAGAAAATATAGTTTATTATCCAACCACCAGATATTTTTTCTCTGGATCAATTATTACTTTAGTTATAAACAAATAAGAATTGAGACTTACGCTATTTAGTTGAATATCGCGTGCGCTCTTTGATCGTGTTCGAACTCAATCAAAGAGCGCACGCGATATTCAACTTTATTATTGATGTGTTAGCGTTTAGCACATAACGGAGTGGCGGGGAGCAAGGGGCGGAGCTTGCGTGGAAATTTTATTTAGATTGCCTGGTCTTAAAGTAACTTTACAAACTACAGCTAACTAGCAAAGCCTGTCATTGAATAGACGACAGCCTGATATTCGTATAATAATGTAATACTATACTCAAAAAACCTAACCAAAAATACAAACTGACAAGTAAAAATCTCATATATTCATTTCCTGCGGCGATAAATAAATGTGTTGTACCTAACCTGAAATATATTTGAGATAAGCCGAAACTGAAACGAATATCAGCCCGATGATTGATGTTAATTTACGTCAAAAAGAGGACAAGCTGTATAAAAGAGGACAAGCTGTATAAAAGTGGAATCCAATTATTTTATTTTTATTTACACTTGCTTATGGCTTCGAAATGAATGAAATAAAATGTGAATTTCATATTTTATTTTAACTTGATCCTTTAATAAGATCAAGTTTTCAGTATTTTTTTTTTAAACAAAGTGAATAGCGTCAATAAAGTTAATTTTATCTCTAAAGAGTTTGTCAGCTGTAAAACAGAAATTCGATATTTATATTTTTTTTATCTTTATTAATTTTGAGAAACGCACAGAAGTGACAGCTACATTTTGATTCTTAAGTTTCACGTTATGTGGTTGATAATATCATTCTACAAAATATTCTCATTGTGAAAACCGTAACTAATATAAAAAAAATCCGAAAGGAGTTTTTGTTCTTGTTTGTTACGCTTTCCCGCTAAAACAGCTGAACGGTTTTGGATGAAATTTGGCACATAGATAGACCATCACTTAGACTAGGACATAGGATACTATTAATCCCGATGTTCCCACAGGATCGAAACTTATGCGGGTGTAACCGCGTGGCGCAGCTAGTAACAAGATATAACAAAGTAATTTTTTTCCCTGGGTGATGTCTTATTTTACAACAGCTACTGCAGTATCCAATAACAGAGTTGCCAAACCTTGTCGTAATAATTATCACGAACTCGAAAAATCTACGCAGAGCTATCCAATATCATCATTATCATTCTCCTGCCGTCATCCCAATTTATTTGGGGTCGACGCAACACGTCCCTTTCTCTCATGCAGCTCTATAACTCCCCTTTGTAGCCATTTCATTTTTTACACAATCCATCCATCGTTTCTTTGGCCTTCACCTTCCCTTCCTCTTATAGCCATCCACATTCAATACATCACCATAAAAAAATCCATATTAAAAATCAAACGATAATACCGGCTAATAACCCCTAACCCCCATTCTACCTATACCCGTTATACCAAACTTTTAACCCTCCCCAGCGGCCCAATTTTTCACATTTCGCCCCAAAATTTCAGGTCCAGTATCTATCAAAGGAGAGTGGACACATTCGGTATTAATCATTTTTATTGGACAAGAGGTCCCTTTATTGATTGTCGTGATGATAAAAAATACCATTAACTCAGTTGGTGTGTCGTTATTCCGCATCGTAATGTTGCGGGTTCGATGCGCTGAAATGTTATTTTTTGGGCAGAAATTAATGATGGCTGTTTTAAGGTTGGTTATTGATTAGTCAGCGGGTGATTGCGTTGATTGGTTTATATGAGTGGGATGCTGCGGTTTTTAATTGTTATTGATTTATTTATTGCATTTTCCTTTTTAGGTATATTACGTCGTTGACGGCTTTCACGCCGTGCTCCGCAAACAATGCGCCACGGCGCTCGGCAGTTGCGAGCCAGCACCAACAGCATCCTGGTTGTTAATGCGGATAGGCTAGACACGCATTATGTCCTGCACTGGGTTAATACCCACATTAGAAAATAAGTACCTAATTGTAATGTACTAACACTATAATAGTTTCAAAAGTTTTACTCTACCAACATTCTATGGATTCTCAGTCTGAATTAATAGTACATTACTGCAGTGGCCTGCATTAGGGGCATTGATGGACGAACGTGAAAATGTGGGCCGAGGTGAAGCCGAGTCAGATATACGAGAGTCCATCAATGCGTGGTTGCGACCAAGGCTTGTATAGTGCTATTCTGAAATAATGCGCGGAAATTCAAACAAAGTAAATTATTTATAAATTCCAGTTTCAATGACGAACAACGATAATTTTTCACGCATCTATGTGTTATTTTTTTTTTAATTAAACAGCTTTCTATTTGAAAGCCAGTTCAAAATTTAAAAAAAAGCTTTTGATACGTTACCTCCATGGTTGCCATGTTTCGGAGAAAAAAATCGTTCCATTTTTAAATTATACGTTTAAAATAAATTACTACGTAATTTATTTGGCCGCTAAGACACAACACATATGGATTTTCATACAACTTTTGGTGGCCACTGCTCGCATGTATTTGGCCAGTACAGCAATTTCGATTTATCTCGAAGAAAGTTGTCACAATAATGCTCGAACTTCCAAGCATTTTTGAGAAAAAAGTTTTTATTTTATTTATTTATAGGTACATAATATACAATATTATTATGGTGAAAAGAGAAAAATAAGATCCATTATTACTACATAACAAGAACTACGCCAGTGCGTAGTACTCGCAGCTGACGTGCGTGTATGACCAGATGTATGAATGTAAACAAAGTTTAAGAAGTATGTCAGGATCATAGCCGGTGGCGTTCTGTAGTTTCTGCCTATCCGCATAAGACAAAGGCTTGAGTTTAAGTATGTATAATACCTACTACATAACAAAAGCTACATATGCTTTTAAACTTAAAGGCGGTCCCCCTTATGGTGCGCTACCTGGTGGATACCTACAACTCCCAAGGTATTGGCGATGCGTTGCTATTCTTAAAGAAAACGTTGAAACAGTCTCAAATGGATGTATCACCGGTGCAAATATGTTTTAACTGGAGCACAGCAATGTGTTTGAAAAAGAATTCAGTTTTTAGTGTTTTATTTATTTAGGATCTCCAACAAATAAATAAAAATAAATAAAGTTTTTATTGTTTCTCATATACAATTGTTCTACAGCACAAAATTGAGGCAGCCCCGGTAAGTAATAAGGATACTTGTGATGGTGGTGGGTTACTATCATGGGTTACTTACTATCTACAATGTTGAGACATAATCAAGAAAGAAAAGAAAAAGTTTGTGTTCTACAATGTTGCAAAGGATACACATATACAATCTAGCTATCTGCCTAGCTTTTTCCCAACTATGTTGGGGTCGACTTCCAGTCTAACCGGATGCAGCTGAATACCAGTATTTTACATGGAACGACTGCCTATCTGACCCTCACAACCCAGTAACTGGGTAATACGATATCCCTTGTTAAGACTGGTTGTCAGACTTTCGGGCTTCTGGCGACCCGTAACGACTGTCAAAGATCCACGAATGACAGCCGGGACCAACGGCTTAACGTGCTTTCCGAGGCACGGAGGAATCACGGTATGTTAATATGGTCATCCATCCACGGACCAACCCCGGCAAGCGTAGCTTAACCTGATGGATCGACCCGTGCGGCTGTTATCACTTAGCCACAAGATTTATTACGTGATTTATACAATATAAAGCATAATAATAAAAAAGGTTATTTTAAGTGTGTTCCTTCAATTACAGGAGACCACAGCATGCACATATTTAAACAGGATAAAAATAAAATGCAGAAAGTTAATGTCGAAATTTGAAGAAGTAAATTAAAATTAACATGCCGAGATTGAGCATTCATTATTCCGGTTGACATGATTAAATTCTCTTTCCCTCAAAATATGCATAGTACACAACATACATAACACCACGCCTGTAATCTCCGAAGGGTTAGGTAGAGGTGTACCTATAATACACTCACATTTCGGCAGTTATGTTTAAGTCACATATCATAGGGGGCTACCAACTGACGGGGTCCGGTAGGGCCAATGCGAGAAGGGATATCCTGGCCGCACTCAGGCAACTGAAGGAACACGGGTGGGTTTTAGTCAGTAAAAGTCTGACATACCCTCCCGCTCAGCCCAGAGCGCGAGAAGTTATTTGACAATATCCCAACAAAAAAAATACAAAAAAAGGGGGCGACCGCTATTGCCATCAACCGGGCATGAATCCAGACTCCGGGCTGCTACTGAGCAATTCCTAATGAAAAATCCAATAACACTTTGCCCGAGCTGGGAATCGAACCTAAGGCCTCGTGCTTAGCAGTAGCGCTTTCGACCACTAAACCACCAAAACAGTCAAAAGTCAGAAGTCACAATAATGGAATAGTTGACAAATTATTTCCAAAGCCAGGTGCCGTATTATGACGTTTTAATGCTATCATGATTCCAGTGCAAGAGAGAGATGGATTTATACGTGACCGCTAGCACCGTCCCTTTTTCGGTCTGGAATCATAATGGCATTTATACTTCATAATACGGCCCCTGTATTATTTATTGCCTGTTGAGAATGTTAAAGCGATTTACGGTCGTCCAACAAAGATTATTAGGAATCCTAAAAGGTGGGTGTTATCGTTCAAAGGTGCTAAAGTAAACTATCGACGGTCATGCCCCCGGCGAGATACGCCCTGCTGATTTTATCGTGTTATTATTATGAAAGTCAAATATATCAGCAGTATTAATATGACAAGCAGATTATGATAAAATTGTGATGATAAACATTTATCTATAATTGATCCTTAAGAGGAGGCTTCCTATTTTTATGTAAATTTGAATGAATATTCTGAAACAGTTACACATACAAGCAAAATGAAAGTAGTACCTAGTAAGTATATGATTTATTGGACCCTTTTCATTCCATCTTGAAGACAGTTGCGTAATTGTAATATTTTTTCTCAATAAATTTTTTATACGAAAGTCATGTCTTTTTTAAGGATAATTATAAAAAACAAACAAGTTTGTTAAGCTTTTATGTCTAAAATAAATATTATTCACAGCAAGAAAATATAGTTTATTATCCCGACACAAGATATTTTTTCTCTAGATCAATTATTACTTTAGTTATAAACGAAATAAGAATTGAGACTAACGCTATTTAGTTTCGTGCTCAAACACGATCAAAGAGCGCACGCGATATCCAACTTTATTACTGATGTATTAGCATTTAGCACATACCGGAGTGGTGGGAGCGAGGGGCTGAGCTTCCGTTCGGAATTTGATTTAGACTGCCTACTCTTAACCAGAATCCCGGACTCCCCCGCGACAAACCCCACGTTCCTGTGCCAACCCGATCCAGATTTACGAACGTCACATCAGTAAATTATTACAACAACAATCCGTACACGGCGCAACCAATCACAAACTAGTTAATAACACGTTAGTAAAGCTCCATTTACATGGTGCAAGTTTATTGTCTGTGGCATACCATAAAATTGTACGGCAACAAACTGGCACCGTCTAAACAACACCTACAATATTGTTGCACGATACGGGCAAGTTAGTTGCCGTTCAAAACTAAAAAAAATCTTGAGAAGACGTTCAATCCAATAATGAGGTATTTGGCAGTGCAAATACGGACAATCATCATCATCATTCATCATTTCAGCCAAAAGACGTCCACTGCTGGATATAGGCCTCCCCTTAAGAGGGGGTGTTTGCCATAATCGCCACGCTTGGCAAGCAGGTTGGCGATCGCAGTATTGTGTTAAAATGCATAGAGAACGCTGCTGCCCATTCTCTAGTAAGTCACTTAGGCGCCTTTTATGCCACGGGAAGAAATGGGGAATACGGACGAATTGAATCAAATGTACAAGGACGTGAAACTCTGTATTAGGACGAAGCAAAACTTGCATGCAATAATCGCCTTGTAATAAAATTGCTTTGGTGTAAGTCGCATGCTATTTTATTGAACGGCAAAACTTGAGTTCAATTATTGTATGCCATTTTATGGAAATCGCATGCGTGTAAACACTTGCATGCAATTCTTGAATGACAATATACTTGAACGTTCCAGAAACTTGTACCGTGTAAATGGGGCTTAAATCGCGTTGCGTGCAGACCGACATTGAAATACTATTGCTCTGACATTCTGGCTTCTCACTGCCGATTTGAGTTTGTAACACGTTAATTTTGCGTAGCAACGTGGACGATGGGCCTTATGGTAACTGCCTGTGGTTCCCATAACAACCTACTTTTTACGTAACCATCATCATGTGCCTGTATATTACATGAAGCGACTGCCTATACGTATCGTGTTACCCAGTAATTGGGTTGTGGAGGTCAGTCCACAACCCAGTTACTGGGTAACATGATACCTCTTGGTAAGATTGGTTGTCAGACTTTCGGGCTTCAGACGATCCGTAACAACTGTCAAAGATCTACGTATAACAGCCGGGATCAACGGCTTAAAGTGGTTTCTGAGGCACGGATGAATCTTGGTATGAACAGATGGTCATCCATCCATGGACCAACCGTTGCAAGCGTAGCTTAACCTGATCGATCGACCCGTTCGGCTGTTATTAGGTACTTAGCCACAAGCCGCTCGCTATTTACATAACGATATCCCGCCAATTTCACCCACGATAACTAACCAACTTTTTTCTAAATTACGGCACAGGAAATCTCGTTAATCTAAGCCCTTATCGGTTCAAGCCCCAATAAATAATAACTTTGATCCCTTTCACAAATTGAGGCGCTGTCAAACGGGAGCGTTCCTTTTATCTTCGTGTTCTAACATTTTTGTAATAAGTTCTCGTCGATGATAATCAGCATTTTTTGGAGATAATCCTGTTTTATCTTGTTTATGGGTTCTTGGTATGGTGGTTTATTTTAAGTTTGGTTAGCTTTAGATGACTTTGGGACTACATAAACTAATTCCTCCTTAATTACATTCTGAAAATAGAATGCGTAACGCAAAGATGGCAGCCACAGACCATAAAATCATTACCTTCCTTCTGGGATAGTCAGGTAAAAACATTGTCAATATTGGGCGTAATCTGGGCGTTCGTTATTTCCAAATGAAAATATATTTTATTTACAAAGCTTACCAATTCCAAGAAACACTTCAACTGTATGGGTCAATGCTTACCTAGAACAAAAATATAACGTTAAAAAAACCATTAAATTATGCACCCTATAACGTGACCAGTAATAATGGGGTCTTCACAAGGCACTAACAATACTAAAGAGGAAAGCGCTATGGCCTAGCCACGAAATTCAAATTTTCTCACATTTTTTGAGATTTGCAGGTCAGTGGCAGTTTGTATATTGAACAAAATAGTAGATTCGCGACAGTAACAAATATGTATTTACAGAGCATATGTTTTTTCATGTTACAAAAGAGGGCAAGCCGTGCGATCTATAGAATGGGGCCTCGTGAGTCCCTTAGAAACAAATTCAACGAAATTGATGTACTAACTCTGCCTTCTCTTTATATCTTAGAAAGTATTTTATATGTTCGAAAAACTTAGGACTTATAAAATAAGAAGCGATTTCCATAATATAAATACACATAGTAAACATGAAATTATGATACCCAATTTTAGATTAACTAAAACAAGCAAATAATTTCTTATAAACAGCTTTTATAACAAGTTGCCAAAGTCGGTTACAGAACTTAGCGATGGAAAATTCAAAACCCACATCAAACGTGTCCTTATCAAAAAAGCATAACAAGATTAAAAACTACGTTGAAGACAAGGAAGTTTGGCATTAATTCCTTCTGTACACGTGGCTTCCCTGGTGGCTTCTTAAATTAGGCTTAGTTACTCCTTATAACAGCAGCTATCTGCAAGTGAAGGTCCTGTGAAAATCAGTCTAGCAGTTTAGAAGATTAGACGAAACAAACAGACACAAAGAAAAAAAATTAAAAAAAATGTTTTTTTATTTATTTATTATTTATTTAACCATTTATGTACACACATTATAAACATACAAGAAGAAAGGAGCAGAAAAATACGTACAAAGGTGATGCTTATTTCTAAAGAAATCTCTTCCATCATAAGCAGCTTGCTTTTATAAGTATAACGTCATCATCATCATCACTTAAGCCGAAAGACGTCCACTGCTGGACATAGGCCTCCCCCAAAAGGGGGGGGGGGGTCCCATAACCGCCACGCTTGGCAGGCGGGTTGGCGCAGTATGGTGTTAAAATGCATAGAGAACGCTGCTGCCCATTCTGTTGTAAGTCCCTTAGTCGGCTTTTACGACAAGAAATAGGTTGGTGCTATTCTTTACGTCCAGCACCACACGAATACTTTCAAATGCATTTAGTAAAAAGCTGTTATTTTGACATTACAAACAAATAATTTTATGAATTTCGATGTATGTATTAAAGAACATTAATAGCAAAGAAACATTTCCTAATTTTCTTTCGAACACCCAGTAAAAAGATAGACTTACACGTGTAGCTTATTCAATTTCGGGTCCTAACTTCCAATCTTTTTCTACTACAGCGAAGGCACAAAATATACCCTAAACGTGTAAGAAACAGAGTAACAAGTATCTGCAAGCAATAAACAATGATTATATCTATACATTTTACGTTTTGCCCGCTATCTTTGTACGGGAGATAGTTCGAGCTTCGAATGTCAGCCGGGGTTATTGAACTGGGGTATCCGTAGATCTAATGGATATCAATGTTCGAATATATTAATACTGATTTATTGTTGGCATTAGGCTTGGTACATATTTGAAACAATAGATAGAAAGAAGATAGAATATTCTTTATTATGTACACTATAAAAATTACAGATATAAATGAAGGAGTTTTGCATAGGGGGGATTTTACAAAACATGCTCTTTTTGTCTGATTATCAGGCAGAAACAAAAAGACTATGACTGTTTGGTACCGTGTAGTGCCGGACGTAAATAATAGCACCATCCTATTTCGTCCTATGGGTGTCGTAAAAGGCGACTAAGGGACTTCCTAGAGAATGGGCAGCAGCGTTCTCTATACATTTTAACACCATACTGCGATCGCCAACCCGCCTGCCAAGCGTGGCGATTATGGCAAACCCCCCTTTGGGGGAGGCCTATGTCCAATAGTGAACGTTTTCGGCTGAAATAATGAATGAATGATGATGAGTCTGTTTTGGTTTAATCTAGGCAAGAGAGCCTAGACGAAGGGCAATCGCTTTCAAAGCGTTTCGTATGTCCACGAGCTTCAAGAGGATTGACATAGCTTTTTGGTAGCTTATATCAGTCCCATATATTTTTGACATTTCCGCTTGTCCGAATCTGCTGGTAGGTCACTCTTTTGTCAGTCACAATCATACGCAGCACAACACTGATGTTATCTTCAGTCGTCGCCGTAGAAGGCCGTCTCTCATGCAGATCATCGGTGAGATTAGTGCGACCACGTTTAATCACATTAAACCAGTAGTAAATTTTTATTTATTTTTCAAATTGTTGTGGTTTTCATCGTGAAAAGCCAATCGAAGTCTATCATAACTTTCTTGTTGACGTTATAATGTTCTTGTCTCGCGTTAAATTCATGCTGACGTGACACAAACAATTTTTAATTTGCCGCCAAATCGTAAACAAATGACAAATTAATAAAATACATACACAGGGTGTTGGAATACACACGGTGGAGCATACGGTGGAGGTCTGCCCTGCTTGGGCGGAGCACCGCCGTGTCCTCACGGCAGCGATCGGCGGCGGCGATCTCTCGCGTCCGGCCCTGGTTCAGGCCATGGTTCGGAGCGAGAGTGCATGGGAGGCCGTCACCTCCTTCTGCGAAACAGTGATGCTTGCGAAGGAGGAGGCGGAACGCGTGAGGGTAAGGCAAAATCAACGCCCTCGCGCCCTTAGTCGCCGCAGGAGACGCCCCGGGCGTCGGGAATCGCAGGCCGATTCCCGGCCACCGTAGGCGCGGGCTTGCGGACGGTGAGCGATGGGTAGCTCACCGTCCGATAAGGACCAAGCCCGGGTCGACGGCGCGTTGTGTTCCACGCGCGCCTCAAAGAGACGTCAGCACCAATTGACGGGGTCCGAAAGGGCCAATGCCTGCCAGGGTTACGAGCCTGTCCGAAAGGGATATCGTGGCCCTGGCACACAGGCATCTGAAGGAACACGGTGGGTTTTAGTCAGTAAAAGTCTGACACTCCCTCCCGCTCCACCCAGAGCGGGAGAAGTTATTTGATAATTTCCCACCCAAAAAAAAAAAAAAAAAAGGGTGTTGGAATACAACAAAATGTATCCGGCCCACTTAAGTAATTTGAGAGTCTTTCTCTTTATACATATTTACATTGTGAATAACTTATTATAGTTTAGACGCCAGTTTTCCGTCTGGACTAAACGATAGCGCACACACACCTCTCCTGCCAATTAAACTCAATAATTGAGTGTACGACTTAACGCCGACAGACTGAACGCCGACAAGACTTTACTTCGATGGGACTCTTCGCCGACAGGACACTTCGCCAACAGGACACTTCGCCGACAGGACTCTTCGCCGTAAGGGCTCATCAGGAACGCAACTTATCTCCGATAATCAGTCGTACACTCGTCTTAACAATCAGTTGTTAGTTTTAATTTAAACTGGCATCGAGTTTTTGTTTTGGTAACTGAATTTACCAACAATAGAGGGGATCTGGCGCTCGCTCGCCTTCGCGCGTTAATGGTCACTGTTCTAACCTAACCTAACCCAAATCTTTATTCCCCTGAACCTTTATTCAGTTACCAAAACAAAAACTCGATGCCAGTTTAAATTAAAACTAACAACTGATTGTTAAGCTGAGTGTACGACTGATTATCGAAGATAAGTTGCGTCCCTGATGAGCCCTTACGGCGAAGAGTCCTGTCGGCGAAGTGTCCTGTCGGCGAAGTGTCCTGTCGGCGAAGAGTCCCATCGAAGTAAAGTCTTGTCGGCGTAATGTCTGTCGGCGTTAAGTCGTACACTGCAATAATTAAATCATTGAAATTATAACTGTGTCTTTCGTTGGTTCTCAAAACCCAGGCAAAGAGTTTAATTTTCAAAATTTGAACTTATTTTTTATTATATCGTTTACAAGTGACCAGTTCTAAAAACTTTCAGTGTCACCCTCGTACTGTGTAAAATGTAATGTAATATTGATGTTGAATGATTGATTGTTTTGTAATATTAGTAATAATTTGTAATTTGTACTCTGGTGTTTATTTATGGGTGTACGCCTGAATTAAAAATTATTTGAGTTTGATTTTGATATCTGCTGTTTGGCCGTTATAAAAGGCTTGGCTTATTAATAAATTATGTTTATTTTATCTCTACAAATTACATGCTTGTAATAATTACATTAAGTTGACTGATATTTTGACAAAATTGTGTAATTTGTGGGAGGTCTGGAGTCTAAACTAAGCCTAAGCCTGTATTTTAGAACTCCAGGTCCCCTATTATATAGTAATGGTTATAAACATGGTACTATGGCGAGTGATTGTTGGTGTGTGAGCGTACGAGCATGTGTGTATTAATTCTATTAGCTAATTCCCTTTAAATGAATCCACTAAATCAATCCCCTACAATATACTATTACCAGGTTTACCCACACGATCAAACTTTATTTACACCTCAGGATTTTCCGACATAATAATAGAAGAAAAAAGAATACAAACCAAGCTAACTTGCCCCATTGTACCTTTACTATTGTTAGCTAACAATGGAAGGTTGACAGGTCTTGTCATACTGGTTGACTTGGCTATCAATCATCGGATAGTGTCAGCCTGTCAGGACATAATGATGCATGATGTACGCGTTTAATAAATAGTGGACAGTTATTGTAGGTAATTGAGTGGTAAGTGCAGTGTTTTGATCGGATGATTTGTTTCCAATCCATTCTGATATTATAAATTCGAATGGAACTCAGTCTGTCTGTATGTTATGATTTCACGTCTAAACCACTGCACCGATCGTCATGAAATTTGGTGGATAGGTAGCCTAGGACCTGGAGCACACAGGCTTTTCATTCAGGATATTTGTAATAAAAAGTGTAAAATTAAAAAGTTAATAAAAAAATCGGCCCCGCGTTTGGTCTCTAGAGCGCCACAAAGGAAGAAACATACATAAATATAGGCTGATAAACACCCTCCAAAAAAAATGATAGACCTACATAAAACATATACGCAGACGAAGTCAAAGGGCAACAGTTTATTTTTTTCCGATTGGGTAGGCAGAGGTACACTGCAGTACTACGCTTACATAAGTAGTTACCTATATTTCGCCAGTTATTTTCTAAGTGCCATCCATGTAGGGCTTTGTTAGGTTCGAATTGACTACATTACAAACGAGATTATAATTAATTTTCGTCATTCTGTGAGTTTGATCAAGTCTAGAAACTATATGTTAGCTGTTATAATAATTTGTTGCTCGTAACAACAATAGTTATTGATAAATATTAAAACTTAGGCAACGAATAAAAAACAATTAAATGAACTTCACAATGTATTAAAGTAAACTAAAAGTCAACCAATTCAATTGATTTACAATAACAAACCAGTGATTATCTATCCTATTTCTTTCCGTGGGTGTCGTAAAAGGCGGCTAAGGAAATTACTAGAGAATGGGCACCAGCGTTCTCTGGGCATTTTAACACCATACTGCTATCGCCAACCCGCCTGCCAAGTGTAGAACCTTTGGAGGAGGCCTATGTCCAGCAGTGGACGTCTTTCGACTGGAATGATGATGACGAAGATCTTCCTCGTGTTTATTTTATATCGTGTATCCACAAGTTTTGCCTCGTGCCGTACGTTGGAGTTTTGATTTTGAACTTCCTCTATTTTGAACTTTTTAATTTGCATTATTTTTACTCAGACGTCTCCAATACCTTCTAGAAAGAGGTACTATTAACTTCAAAACTTCACCAGGAATTAAAAATACTTAACAAATAAAATTCAGTGTGCACGTACAATAAATAATAATGTATAGTTTATTACCACCTCCAGATAAGTGCCGGTTATTTTATCGTTAGGGTGTTTCATACAAATGTTCAATTAGGAACTTTCATTAGTAGCTTGATAGTAACTTTTTTATTTGCTGTTTTGTCTCTGTTACTGTTGTGTTATGTCTTTTCCGAGTTATTTTTTTCCATTTTATTTTACTCATGTGAATCAGGCCTTTAAAGTCATTAGGTTCTCATTTGTGCCTGTCTAATAATATTAAATCCCATGCTTATTTCCTATCTTGGCTGTGAAGGTACTTGCACAGTTTAAACACGTCAGAATAGCCTTTTTGGCATCGCACAAGTCTTGGTTGGTTATTTGTATATTGTTAGTTTTAAATATTATTTTGTATTTCTTGTGCGTGTCCCAAATAACATATTTTTCTTCCTTTCTTTTCTTTAATACCATTATGGTATTGCATGTTAGATGGGAGGCTTACTCTTCAGGTGGTCTCGCCTGCTGTCGAGATCGCTCTTCCACTGACCTTCTAAGGCATAAACGTTTCGTCTTACCAAATTCCTCTACCTGTCTACTCTATGTATATATAAATATCTACAACATCGAGTTTATCCAATGCATATAACAGAAACTCGCACGTCGTGTCGTTATTCAAGCGGAGTGCGCACACAAAGGTGATCTGATGTCAAAAGAAGCAGAACCTGTTTGAAATGATACACGTTTGCGATATAATCGTTACATGAGCATTAGTGCAAAAAACAGGTTTAAATAATTTTCAACAAGAAAATGTTATATGTATTCCTATTATGTGTATAAAAAACTTCAAATTATTACTAACATTCTCTCCTGTTAACACTGTAATTTGAAAACATTGTAAAAGCCAATTATTTTTAAAAGAGTAACCGTGGAGTTTCTCGTCGGCCCTTCTCCATATATTGGAACCGTGCACCTAGCTTCTGACGTTTCAAAAGTGCCCATTGTTTATGTGAAATAAAATATTTTGATTTTATTACAAAGTTTTATGTGTCTTATTTTTTATATAAAGATACGTATAAAAAAGAAGACACATAAAACTCAACTCAGAAATGTATGAAAATTACGGCAAGTGTAATTAATAGGTACTTACTTAAAAAATAATTACTTACATTATGCTCGTATCAAACAATTTACACGCGCTGTATTCAATATATTTTCCTTATTATTTAGTAAGGCTCTAGCTTGTCCCAGAAAGAAATAAAGAAAGCCTAATCAATCAACTAACTCACTTAACTGCAGCCTACTGCCCGATACTGGCCTAGTTGTGTCGAATCACCTAACTTTATTCATGTTTATTTCGTCGGGATTTATCTGGACGGTAGCTTGTTTCAACTTCTATCATTCGATCTTCAATCATAAGCGTGAGGTAATAATGTCCGGGGGTAATTTATTTATTTGAACTCGAAGGATGTTTTGCAATAATCATCTCACAGTGAATTTACACATGAGGATGAAACAATATTTATTTCCAATCGTGATTTCTAATAAATCGTTATTATTTTGTTGTTATCTAAGTTCTTTTTTTTTATCTTTTATTAAAAAGATTCTGGTTATTAATAATTAAATACAGTCTAGCCATAAGACTACAAATTAAGTAGCTCTAACTTCATTTATTACGTGATAATTATTTTAAAAATTAGAATAGTGTTGATTGTACTTTACACAAGCCCGTACTAGTTTTTTAGAGTCTGATATAATAATATAAACTCTTTGTTCATGTGTTACATGTGTGTCATTGTCACTATTATGTCTACACTTTTATTACTATATTAACTCAAAAGGTTTTCTTCGTTTTAATCTTCGCACAAGTTCTTAAATATTAAAATAGTATTCACACCCTCAAATTGTGTCAATTTAAGAATACGCCAAAATATTGAATCTGCCTAAAATGAAATAACCATTATTTATTCCGGATGTAGGTATGTATTTACAGATCGTAACTGATCCTATCTCAAATAGCATAATATTTCTATCTACACAAATATTGTAATATCCCTGATCATCTTTTACCCCAAAATCCTATAAAAAACTGCAAACTCGTACCCCAAAGTGTTCTGGCAATAAATAAATAAAGCACACATACATTACAACGGCATTGTGTCAACCGTGCCAAGTGTGAAAAAATATAAGTTCAACAAAGAATATGGGATTATATAAAATATGTATTTATCCTTCCTGTGCTTTAGCATTTTCATATTGTACTAGTTTTCTAGCATGTTTGTGGTGTTCTGTTGTAGTTTTTTCAGGCTGTGGTTTAAGTTATGTATAAGAACGGTCCCTTGAACGGTCTATGGGTTGAAATGATAACTTATCTAGTATCTGCAGCCTTGCTCAGTCTTACGCAAAATCTAGTTTTCCGAGCTTCACCGCTCCAGCCAATATTTGATTTTTCCTATAAATAAAAGCTTGTAAAAAGTCAACACACCGAGTTTTCTTCTAATAATTTCAGTCAAGTACTATCAATTATTTTTAAATCCGCAACTGCATGTTTATACCCTTTTTAATTTGCTACTACGTTCAAAGAAAATACTTCACCCATTAAACCACGAAACCCACACTAACCGTCTCTAAACCGACACATATAAATTACAACAATACCCACCTTTTAGCTCCAACACACACACACTCCCACTCCAACACAAACACACCCCACACATGAGCCCCTACCGTTATTTATCACGAGGGACATGTTCGTGTCGTGACAATCTCGCATCGATTAGAGGATGATACTAATTAAAGCTAGGCCTGACACCTGCTCACACGAACGACAAGTTTGTGTGTAATACCGTAGTGAGGGTATGTCATGTGCTGTTTGTTGGTGCATTAATTTGATTAATTTGAGCAGTCAGATAGGAAACGCCGACCTCATCTAGTTTTTATTTAAAAAATATGATTGACGTATAAAAGTGTTTGTAGAAACCTACTTACAGAAACTACTGTCGTCGGTCTAGTGGTCGCAAGCACTACGGCTGAGCATGAGGTCCTGGGTTCGATTCCCAGGACGGTTAAAGTATTATTGGGATTTTTCATTAGGAATTTCTCAGTAGCAGCACGGAGTCTGGATTTGTGGATTGTTGGCAATAGGCTCGCCCCCTATTACATGGGACTTAAACATAACTGGTGAAATGTACACTTCTGCCTAACCCTTCGGGGATTACAGGCGTGATGTTATGTTACTTACAGAACTAAAATCATTTATCATTTTCATCTGAATTTCACTGATTCTAAGCTCCAGAAATTAATTTTCACTGGTTCACGTCAGTGAAAATGTGACTTTGTTTTTTTTTTACATGAACTGCATCAAAACTCAAAACCAATCTTTCTTCCTGCCTTTGTCTCATGAGAAACATGGACAATTGATTCCATTTTCTTTACCGATGTAATGAAACACTCGTTATCGAAAGGGGGAATATTATCTCAGATATGCTTGAGATATAATAGTCGGCAGATCAGATATTTCAAGCAGGTATTACGTAGTTGTGCTGTGCTTTCGTATTTTCCATTCGTATGTTACATTGACCGACTGCTAACGGATTTGATAAATGATTCTGATTTTTGAGCGACAGCCAGACACCATGGTATAAATGATAAATAAATGATAAATGATTTATTTCTGTAAGTAGGTTTGTACAAACACTTTTACACGTCAATCATATTAAAAAAAACTAGATGAGGTCGGCGTTTCGTATCCGACTACTCTGAGAAGAAAGGCCGAAACAAACTCAGAGGTCACAGTCTCTTTTTAAAGTCCAGACATAATCTTGGTCAGATCATGTGAAGACCATGTAGATTGGTGCCTGAAATGATCTTTTGACGAAAGAACCAAACAGGTTGAGGGGACCTGTCCAGTCAGTGCACGCATTTGTCAGTAGTCGTGCAGCTCAACGTATAGTAGATGACTAGCTGACTACTACGAGAACCCTTGTGTTTTGCTGTCGCTGAAAACCAGCCCTCTGGCTCTCTTTCACAAGAGTCGCAGGGGCTAGTAACAAATTGTTTGTATAAAAAAATGAAGCCATAATAGGCGCAAATAGGTAAACATGTTTTCTTTTGAACATCTTTTCTAATAAACATACTACATATCTCTCTCTTTAAACATATTTATTTTGTTCTATGCACTTGTTTCATGATTATTGTTGAATATATTTATATGGATAAGTTTAATATGTTTTATGTATTTATTGTGTATATGTAAATAGTACACCACAGACTAGCTGCAGTACTGTCTATCCGTCACCATGAATCCATCCAAAGGTTGTCTTTAAAAGATCTAGACAAAATCAAACTGGTTGCTATTTTTATTGTAAAATTTGGTATTTTTATGATATTGATTTTACATTCTGTGATTACATACTCACACACTGTCTTATTTTTTATTTTTAGGGTTCCGTACCTCAAAAGGAAAAAACGGAACCCTTATAGGATCACTTCGTTGTCCGTCTATCTGTCTGTCTGTCAGTCTGTCAAGACCATTTTTCTCAGGAACGCGTAGAGGTATCAAGTTGAAATTAATATCAAATACGTAAATCTATGGTCCCTTGAAGCTCTAAAAAAATCAAGCTTCCAAGTCAACGCAATAAAAAAATACGGCGATATAAACGACATTATTGCGACATATTTCGATACTCGCAAATAAATCAAAACCTATAGGGTACTTCCCATTGACCTAGAATCATGAAATTTGGCAAGAAGCAAGGTCTTATAGCACAAGTAAAGGAAAAAGTACAAAAATTGTAAATTTGTAGTATAATCACATAAAAAAATTGCGAATATCTCGCACATAAATCAAAACCTATAGGGTACTTCCCGTTGACCTAGAATCATGAAATTTGGGCAGAAGCAAGGTCTCACAGCACAAGTAAAGGAAAAAGTCCGAAAATTGTAAAATTGTAGTTTTAATACATAATAAAAATGAGAATATCTCGCACATAAATTAAAACCTATAGGGTACTTCCCGTTGACCTAAAATCATGAAATTTGAGCAGAAGCAAGGTCTCACAACACAAGTAATGAAAAAAGTCCGAAAATTGTTATTTTGTAGTTTCATCACATAAAAAAAAATCATTGTTTGCCTTTACAAACTTAAATTTTCAGTTGGAAAATTGACCGTAGCGTATATCGAATGGGAGAACATGTTTTTCAACTACAATGTTAAGTTTGTTTTAGGGATAAATTCATTTTAACTACAGAACCCTTCATTGTGCGTGGTCCGACACGCACTTGGCCGGTTTTTTTTTTGTAGAAAAACATACTTTTACGATGTTTGTAAATATGTAAGCACCATGTATCTATCTCATAATTAAGTTATTTTTCAATCAATCAATCAATAATCTTGCAAGATGTTGCAAGTCTTAATATAACAAAAAAAAAGTAAAAAAAAAAAATATCATGGAATTCATGGTATGGTTTAAATAAAAGTAAATGTGATTTTTAATATAAAGCATAGAGCATATATTTCATTGCTTAGTTTTAAATTCTTTTTATCTATCATGGTATCGTAATTTTATTCTAGGTGCATCGTCTTCACATACAATCATATAATTAATGTACTCAAACAAAATATTGTAAAACATTTTTAAAAGAGTAACGGTGGAGTTTCTTGCCTATTCTTCTTCATACGAAACTACCTTTTGGAGGGGGCGACTAGAATCAATTCAATTTTTTTGTAAATTTTGACGTTCAAAAGTGCCTCTTATTTGTCTATTTCAAATAAATAATTTGACTTTGATCGCTTTTAGCGATATGACCGCCCATTGTGTCACCCTATGTAAAAATTCAACATTTATATCTGTATTTTTTATGGTGTACACTGAAAACATAATAAAGAGTATTCTATTATATTCTAAAACTCGACAATATTCGTTTCAACAAACTTGTCAACAATATTTCGTCGTACATCGCGCCACACCTAAGTCACTTCTAAGTATTTAAGTTATTCAGACAGGCAACAACTTACCTATTAGATGAGCCGGAAAATTGTGTTACTTAACTTAACTTTACTAATGTTGTTTAAGTGATGTTTACTTACTTAATTTAAATGAACATGTGTGTGACCCTTTTGTAAAAGTTTGAGTGAGCTAAGTATACCAGAAAGTCTATGTTAATGTTGGTATTAGAAAAGTTACTTTTGTGAATGGTGAAATAGTACCAACATATCTTTTCTTGTAAGAGCATAATTAGACACCTCACGATGAACTTGATATACGTGATATTATTAATGATGTTTAAAGTAGAGGCGATCGAAGCATTACGACACATACTAACAATGCCTAAAAAAAAATGAGCGAGCCTTACAGTAGTCGCATATGATGTGTAACATCTGACATCTCACCTTGGTAATAAGCAACTGTGCAGCGACATAAATTAACCTCAACATTAAAAAAAAGTAAATACTGAAATATTTATTCGAATAATTATTCATTACTAGTGGTCGCCCACTGGTCAAAATTCAACCCCCTCTACTTACAATCTATATATTACTTACTAATTACATGAGTACACTAATTCCATGAGTACACTCATTCCATGAGTATACTAATTCCATGAGTACACTAATTCCGTGCTATTATAAAGTAGCTACACTAATTCCATGAGTACACTTATTCCATGATTATACTAATTCCATGAGTACACTAATTCCATGAGTACACTAATTCCATGGTATTATAAAGTAGCTACACTAATTACATGAGTATACTAATTCCATGCTATTATAAAGTAGGTACACTAATTCCATGAGTACACTAATTCCATGCTATTATAAAGTAGCTACACTAATTACATGAGTATACTAATTCCATGCTATTATAAAGTAGGTACACTAATTCCATGAGTACACTAATTCCATGCTATTATAAAGTAGCTATACTAATTCCATGAGTACATTAATTCCATGCTATTATAAAGTAGCTACACTAATTACATGAGTACACTAATTACATGAGTACACTAATTCCATGATTATACTAATTCCATGAGTACACTAATTCCATGAGTACACTAATTCCGTGCTATTATAAAGTAGCTACACTAATTCCATGAGCGCACTAATTCCATGATTATACTAATTCCATGAGTACACTAATTCCATGAGTACACTAATTCCATGCTATTATAAAGTAGCTACACTAATTACATGAGTACACTAATTCCATGCTATTATAAAGTAGGTACACTATTTCCATGAGTACACTAATTCCATGCTATTATAAAGTAGCTACACTAATTACATGAGTACACTAATTCCATGCTATTATAAAGTAGGTACTTACTAATTCCATGCTATTAAAAAGTACTTATTTATTCCATGCTCAAACTGTCACTTCCTGTTACACACTTTCGTCACTTTTAACGACATCACTCCCACAGACAGTCAGAGGAAAGATATTAAACATCAAAAACAAAATGAAAGAAGTCTTGCCAGTGTAATGCCACACAAATGACGTGATTCCAAGGACGATTTCATGGAAAAAATACGAGAAAAGTCAACTCAGAATCATGGGGAGCCATAGGAAAGACCCTTTGCGAAGAAAAGGAACCATAAAGGTTTCAAAGTAAATTAGAACGGATATCATATTTAAAACTCCTTCCAAAAATACCATCAATTCCCATGCCTTAAACTTCAAATCTCTTATCTCTCCCATGGCCCGTTAAAATACTTCCCGAATCAGTCCTAAATCTAAGATGGCGCCCAATAAATCCATAGAAAGAGTTAGCAACTTCAGTCGTTTCTTCTCGGCTTGTTTTGGCCTGTTCCGGACGTAATTTACGGAAAAACTTCAAGGGAAACGCGTTGTTACATTTTTTCGAGTTATGGTCAAAAGTTAGGTTTGTGTTATTGTTTGAAATAATGGTGATTCTGGGTCTGTATATTGCTGGAGGTAAATCATGTTTTTTTTTTACTTTTACCTAACAAACTACATACATAATACAACATCACGCCTGTAATCCCCGAAGGGTTAGGCGGAGGTGTACCTATAGTACACCCACATTTCGCCAGTTATATTTAAGTCCCATGTAATAGGGGGCGAGCCTATTGCCATCAACCCACGAATCCAGACCCCGAGCTTCTTCTGAGAAATTTCTAATGGAAAATCCCAATAACACTTCGCCCGACCCGAGAATCGAACACTCACCTCATGATCAGCAGTAGCGGTTGCGAACACTAACAAATTAGTAAGGCGTACGTATAAATAGCATATAAACAGTCTTATATACAAATGCTGCCTCTTAAGACAAGCAAAAAGATAAAAATATATGGCTAAGCAGACGCTAATCGTTAATTAAATTCAAGCAACGTTTATAAGTTAAGGGGATAGTGGTCAGCGTGGACGCATATTATAACGATATGTTAAACAGAGAATGATTATACAAAATTATTAAAACTAGTGGTCGCCCACTGGTCGAAATTAGACCCCCTCCACTTACAATCTATGTAGTACTTAATAATTCCATGCTATTAAAAAGTACTTGCTTATTCCATGCTCAAGCTGTCACTTCTGTCACCTGTCTATCTTCAAGTCATGAGGCTCTGGTACTGTGTGTGTGTGTGTGTCAATCGCAGGGTAGTGTGTGTAATGTTTTTTTAATAAATTTAATTTATTATTAATGCATATTACATAAAAATGCTTTCAGCACTCCTCAATCAATCAATCAACTCAGCCTATCGCAGTCCACTGCTGGACATAGGCCTCTCCCAGGCTGCGCCACAACACCCTGTCCTCCGCCTTCCGCATCCAGTCTGACCCAGCCACCTTCTTAAGATCGTCGGTCCATCTAGCTGGGGGGCGTCCCACACTACGCTTGCCGATACGCGGTCTCCACTCCAGGACTCGTCTGCTCCATCGGCCATCGGTCCTTCGACAAACATGGCCAGCCCACTGCCACTTCAGTTTGCTTACTCTGCAAGCTATGTCGGTAACTCCGGTTCTTTTCCGGGTAATTTCATTCCTGATCTTATCCTTCAAAGAGACTCCAAGCATAGCCCGCTCCATAGCACGCTGCGCAACCTTGAATTTGTGGACTAGCCCGACTGTCAGTGTCCACGTTTCGGCACCGTATGTCATGACGGGCAGGACGCACTGGTTAAAGACTTTAGTCTTCAGACACTGCGGGATAGGCGACGAGAAGACTTGACGCAGTTTTCCAAATGCCGCTCAACCCAACCGGATCCTTCTGTCGGCTTCTTTGTCAAAGTTGTGTCTACCGACCTTGATGACTTGTCCTAGGTAGACATACTCCTTCACAACTTCGAGTAGCGACCCTTCGATGTGGATTGGACTCGGCAAGACGTGCGAATTGTACATGACTTTTGTCTTGTCCAAATTCATGCCGAGGCCAACCCGCCGAGAGGCTCCGGTTAGGCTGTGCAGCATCTGGTCTAACTGTTCCAGCGTCTCTGCCATTATGACGATGTCATCAGCAAAGCGAAGGTGTGAGATGTACTCGCCGTTCACGTTGATACCCTGTCCAGTCCAGTCCAGCGTCTTGAAGACGTCCTCCAACGCATTGGTGAACAGTTTTGGGGATATCACATCCCCCTGTCTCACCCCTCTGAGCAGTTGGATGGGACTGGTTTTCTGATCTTGGATCTGGACAGTCATCGTGGCAGCGTCATACAAACATCTCAACACTTCTATGTAGCGCCAGTCAATTCGACATCGTTGTAGAGAGGCCAGAACTGCCCATATTTCGATGGAGTCGAAGGCTTTCTCGTAGTCCACAAATGCCATACACAGCGGCTGGTTGTACTCCTCGGTCTTCTGTACAATTTGCCGAACAGTATGGATGTGGTCTACGGTACTGAAACCTTTTCGAAAACCGGCTTGTTCTGGTGGCTGGAACTCGTCAAGTCTCCTGGCGAGACGGTTCGTGACGACCCTCGAGAACAGCTTGTATACATGGCTCAGAAGTGAGATGGGTCTATAGTTCCTCAGCAAGGTTTTGTCGCCTTTTTTGAAGAACAGAACCACCGCACCTCTGCTCCACGCTTCGGGCGTTGTACCCTCTTGGATGACGGAGTTAAACAGACTCGCTAGCTCCTTCAAGACTGGAGCCCCGCCCGCTTTAAGGAGCTCTGTCGTTATTCCGTCATCACCAGGTGCCTTGTTGTTCTTAAGCTGCTCGAGAGCCGCCCTAATCTCGCTCTGGTCGACATCCGGGATGTCCTCCGTGTGTGCACTCCTCCTCCATATAAACTTTAACTGTGCCAAATTTCAATCTCCTCCGTACGCGTTATTTTCGTCAAAAGAGGTACAAAGTTTTCGCTTCACGTATTAATATAATGATAAATATAAATGTTAACATGTCAAGTGTCTTTTGGTTCAATATCTTATCAGTCTGTATTTCTCTCACATAAAAAAGTGAATTATCAAATTCAATTATTCATTAGCACGCTTGCTATCAAAATCCTTAAATCCCTTTTACTCCCACGTCTTTCAAACACCGAGATTAAAATATAAAGATACCCGAAGAATCCCTCCAGCACCTGTCGCATTACTTACGCAGTTTCTAAACGTAACGATCCGTTTACACCTGCGAAGAATTATTTAATAACCCGCAACGGATGGTACACGAGACATGCGGAATTAGGAAACCGTGGAGTGACAGACAATTGATTAATGTGTGTGCTAGTTGATAAATTGTAGGATGTGTGTTTGACTGTTGGGAAGATTTTAGGCAGAACATAGTGTATGTGTAGGCTCTTTGGAGTGTGGCAAGGCCAATGCCCATTGGTTGCACTATTGGATTGTACCCCCACAGCTAGGTTACATATACAGTGTGAGTCTTGATAATGTGCACATATCGAAATGAGGGAAACTTAACTTAATTTTACCGATGGAAAAAAAAAAAGGGGGTAGAGACCCACTCTACCTGCTAAAGTAAGTACGTAGCCGAGTGCAAGGCCTTTCTTGAACAGTTGATAGGAAACGTTGTGATTGAGTTATAAACATGGTATTTTTACTTTTAGAAAGCTGATACGATGGCGAATAATTTAAAGTAATAAAAAAGGGTAGGTTATCGCGAATTTTATTAAGATCATTTATTTGATGAAAAAATATCAGATTTTTGTTATAAAATCACCCTAATTCTCAATTGAGGGCGAGTTTTTTCTTTAGTTTTTATTTTATAAAAACGCCCTATTATTTCCAGTCATTACTGAGTTTGTTTCATCGTGATAGATTGTTTATTTTAAAAGTTATACCAATTTGTTCACACAGGGGTCACAGCAGCGAACAAGAATTTAAAAAATGCTATAAAAGATTGAATTGTTTTTTTAGATATTTTTAAATATTTTTTCCGTCGATATAATTAAGCTAAGTTTCCATCGTAACGATATGTGCACATTATCAAGACTCACACTGTATATATATAAACTCACGCCTTCTTGCCATGGGGGTAGGCAGAAACTACAGCACGCCACCTGCTATGATCTTTACATACTCCTTCTGCTTCGTTTATACATCGAGTCATCTACGCACGCCGGTTACCCATCAGACCTTTTTGAAGAGCATCATCAATAAGGTTACGTATGTGCTACTAGGGCATCCCCTCCCGGCGTTTACACTCACATGTGTGCCAAGTCAGCCTTCATCAGCTAAGTTTAGTTGGATGAAATAACAGGAATACTAATAATGTTCAACCCACGTGGTAGATAACATCTTTAGAGGCAGAGAAATTGCTATAGGTAATAATTTTGACATGTTTTGCGAACGTTAAGAACTTATTTGTTTCTTCTATTCAAAATTCTATTCCGCAGATAAGTAAGGGTGTAAACCCAGTAAGTAGGGGTGTAAGGAGCTCGTGGCTAAGTAATAACAGCCGCACGGGTCGATACATCAGGTTAAGCTACGCTTGCCGAGGTTGGTCGGAGACTCCTCCGTGCATCGGAAAACACGTTAAGCCGTTGGTGCCGGCTGTCATTCGTGGATCTTTGAAAGTCGTTACGGGTCGTCAGAAACCCGAAAGTCTGACAACCAGTCTTACCAAGGGGTATCGTATTACCCAGTTACTGGGTTAGTGAGGTCAGATAGGCAGTCGCTCCATGTAAAATACTGGTATTCAGCTGCATCCGGTTAGACTGGAAGCCGACCCCAACATAGTTGGGAAAAGGCTAGGCAGATAGATAGATAAGTAAGGGTGTAAACATAGTTATTTTGAATTCATATACGATTATGATTGTTAATATTCACTTCAAGCACACCAAATAAGGCTCAAACCACACCAGCGCTTCACAAAGCCGTGAACCCCACCTGCAAAACCCAATAATTGTAATTACATGTACAAAGCACCGCCTTGCATCTGATGAAGTTCCTTCATTACCTACAGTGTGTTACAGAAGATTTATTACGTGTTACACATACCTACATATGTGTGTGTTTGGGTTTAAGGCTGGGGCTATACCGGAGTTGTGTCAGGTAGCTGTTGGTCTGTTAAATGATGCAAGCTGATCAGATTAGTTCGATTCGGAGTGTATCATAATTATTCAGCCCCTAACTACTGTGTATTCTTTCATTGGATATGAAATTTAAAACACCTTGATTAATTATAAGTGCGCAGTAAGTGGACGTTTATCTCAGCGGTTTCACTTGCAAAATAAACAAGCAAAAATAAAATAAGTGCCAAAATCCTAATACCTGTTCTTGAGACGTAACCATGGATAGATAAACGTGGAATTAGGCTCCATCAAGTTGAAAACGCAACTGGGTATATCTTTATCTTTATCGAAAAATGGTTATTTAAATGCTATATTTGGGTTGGCTTCCAGTCCAACCGGATGCAGCTGAATACCAGTATTTTACATGGAGCGACTGCCTATCTAACCTCCACAACCAAATAACTGGGTAATACGATACCCCTTGGTAAGTTTGATTGTCAGACTTTCGAGTTTAAATGGGTGTAAACAAATAAATTGAATAATGTTCCAATAACCTATTATTTATTTTTACCATTTATGGCCACCAATCGAGTTAGCGTTTCGATTTGAAGGCTTTCCGGTGTTATTACTCGTACGCCACCTAGTAGATTACAACTTTATTTCTGTGTTGGCGACGTATACGCGTTGCCACTATTATTACATACCCTTATGTAGCGGTGAAAACTATCTATCAGGCGGGCCGTCAGCTTACTTGTAAACACTGGGTGGTGCTTTTCTGAGTTATCATCATTACGGCAGTTTTGTTCCACCCACTGTGAAGCATAGGTCTTCCCCGCGATCTTCTGTAGATCGTCCACCCACTTGGCCATCGGTCTGCCAACGCTCCTTCTTACCGACTCTCGGCAACCATTCCGTAAGGGCTCTGCTCCACCTGCCTTCAACACGTCTAGCAAGTGTCCTGCCCTGGTGAGTTATACACCGTGGCATTTTAATCGTCTTACAACGGTAGCCCACTTCAAGTATCCAATGATTACTAACCATTCATGAGAGTATTTTTTTTTTATTAACATTTGAATAAATAAAACTATTATTTATTATGACGCATGACGTAGTTTGAAACACCCTATTACGAGCGCGGTGTGAGCCTTACGTTCCAAGGGTGGCATGGAATGGAGTGCAAGGCTCGCACCGCGCTCCTTACACTGTATTACAACTACATCAGGCGTCATAATTAATAATATAAAAAAAAAAATGTTCATAAATATTTTTTTACTTTCATTAATGATTAGTAGTCATTGGATACATGAAGTGGGCTGCCGTTGTAAGACGATTAAAATATCACGGTGTATAACTCATAAATGGATGACTCAACATACAAGACGCCTTCAACCAAAGGGATGTTATAATCTAGAATTGTTTGCTAGATAGAGGGTAGTAATCACAGTGTTTGTGCTCGCTCGTGTGGACTCGGCTTTAGAGGCGTAGGCGGTACTAATTAATAGTCTTGTTGAGGGTCCCGCCTGATGGTTCGTCTTGATAATTATAGAACGTACATAATGTTATATGTGCGTAGTGTGAAGTTTAAACGTAGTGTGGGATACATGTTTGGAAGAAATAGATGTATATCCAGAGCATGTGTTCGCTTTAATTTTATTCTCAATGAATGTACGGAAACTTGTTTACAATTTAAGTGTTGAAAGTTAATTCTTAGGCTACAAGGTTGTGTCTATATAAGTCCTGCATGTTAAGAACCACTAACTCTCAGAATACAAGCCTGAGTTAGCTTGGGAGTTTCTGTAGAACGTAGATCATCTATTATGTGCAGCCGTACAACTGTCAATTACAAAAAAAAACAGCCCAAGTGTGTGTCGGACTACGAACAATTAGGGGGTTCCGTAGTTGGGATGAATTTATCCCAAGAACAAACTTAACATTGTAATTGAAAAATATGTTCATACATCCCAACTGCAAAGGTAACTTTATACGCACAATATTGAGAGATTTACCATGTTATTTAAGACCATAGACTTCTTATAGGTTTTCTTGTAATCTATAAGTGAAGTCTATTTACTGTATTTTTTTCAAAATTTTAGGGTCATCAGTTTCGGAGATAAGGAGGGAATAGTCAATTGCCATCTATTTTCTTAAATAACATTGAAAGTATTTATTATAAAAAGTGTATATCTGAAATCCCTCAAGCCCTTTCATTTGATAAGTAACACGGTACGGTTTTAATTTTCTAATTTGCCCCCCAAAAGTGACCCACCTCCAAATTCAAAATTGACGTCCATGTTTGGGTCACAGAAATGTTGATGTGCAAGAAAGAAAGAAAAAGCATTTATTGGGACTCGCACAGATCACAAATTAAACTGTAAGTACCAAGTTTTAACTTAATCGGTCCAGTAGATTCGGAGAAAGTTGGCTGTGACAGACGGACAGATAGACATACATGTAATCATAGATAGATGGTAGTGAGTGTCATGCACTAAACTTTTAAATGTATTTTCAGCACTTAGAAATGACGATTATAATGATATCGTTATTTCTGGGCTAAACGGTAAACTGCAGTGCAGAGTAAGTCGTCGTTTGAGTGTGAAATAGTACAGGTGTCCTACTCTGAACATAAATCCGAAGTATCGGCCGAATGTTCGGTCGTTTCTTTACTACGGCTAACTATCGCTGACTACGGCGAAAAAAAAAGAGAGTCGAAGAGATAAGCCAAAGTCAAAACTGTGATTAAAGTCGGCTAAGGACTCAAAGTCAAAAAAGGAAACTTTGGAAGTTATAAAACGGTTTACCCCTTCGGAGTAGACCCCCAGTTGTGCAGAATAAAAGTCAATCAATCAATCTGACTGGCCTACCTTTTCCCAAATATGTTGGGGTCAGCTTCCAGTCTAACCGGATGCAGCTGCATACCAGTATTTTATATGGAGCGACTGCCTATCTGACCTCCACAACCCAGTAACTGGGTTATACGATACCCTTAAGTAAGACTGGTTATCCTAACGACTGCGAAATAAAAGAGTTAGCCAGAAAAGAGTATTTTCTTTATAAGTAATAATTAGTATCTGGTGAGTGACTGGTAGTGGAGCTTCCTGAGATAGAATTCATTCGCGTAGGTTCTGTCAGCATATCTATTCCATTTCCAGTTACAAACACCATAGTGTCTGCAGTATTAATGGACGAGAGTATGTACGATCAAAGAGCGATAATGTTAAGCGATTTTCTTGCACTGACTGGTCAGGTCCCCTCAAACTGTGTGGTTATTTTATCAAAAGATCATTTCAGGCACCAATCTACGTGGTCTTCACATGATCTGACCAAGATTATGTCTGGACTTTAACAGAGACTGTGACCTCTGAGTTTGTTTCGGCCTTTCTTCTCAGAGTACTCAGACACAAAACGCCTACCTCATCTAGTTTAAAAAATATATGATTGCCGTGTAAAACTGTTTCTACAAACCTACTTACAGAAATGTGTTTCTATCTAGTTGGCCCAGCTAAGTCACAGCAACTAAGCCAATGTAGACTGTTAGCTTATTAAATGTATTTCTCTAATCTCACGAAAATATTCAATGTACCTCTGCAACTAAGACAGAAAGTGCATTTTTTCGGTATCTATCCAGCGGGGCCCTCCGTTATTCTATTGCCCCGAGAGAGAAATACATTCAATAAGCTAACAGTCTACATTGGCTTCGTTGCTATGGTCGAGGTGGGCCTGCTAGATAGAAATAGACCTTACAGGAATAAATAATTTATCATTTATCTGACCAATTCCTTTCCCACAGCAGAAGCAGGCAAAATTTTCGAACTGTCATTTTCATCCAAAATATTGGCAACTAGCTTCTGGCCTCGACTTCGACGGTGTCCCCCCGACCCACTGCGTCGCATTGCATCGTCCGCCCGCGCTCCTACTTCGTTTTCGCTAACATTCTTTCAGATTTTTTTTCTTTTTACTCGGCTTCTAAGGGTCGTAGCGTGATGTTAAATAGCCTTCCTCAAGAGTTGGGCTATCAAATGCAAAAATATATTTTCAAATTTTACCAGTCGGATTTGTTTCAGAGATTACCACAAACAAACATTTTTACTTCTTTATATTATTAGTATTATATGACTCCCTAGTCGGACTAATAATAAGGTGCAAGCAAAAATTTACCTTACATAAATATTAATTCCTTGTATGTTCACTTTAGATAGTCCGTCAAATATCTACAGACATGCTGATATCAAAACAGATCCCTAAAAAGTACTACTTTCAAGGAAAAAACCACAAAGTGACAAATGAAATTTATAAACAACCCCTGTAGATGTCAAGGTTTTTATGAAAAGAGAAGTTACAAGTTAAAGTTGTAACTTGAGTGACAGTTTTCTTTCATGATAACTTGACTTCCGAGAAAAACACACGCGGTATATTGACTTACATTCGCTATTCCCTTTATCACTAGCGACACGCTTCGCTCCGCTCTTACTACTTGTCATCTTAAACAGAGAAGACAGAAGGTTCACTCCTTATTATTGGCAGTTTATTCAAAACAATATGCTCTTGACGAATGTTGAACTCAAGAATAGACTGTTAATTAAATTGTGAAGTAATCAAGTTATCCCAAGACTATTTTTGTCTACTTTTCTTTTAGTGTCTGAATCATGAGACTCACAGATGCTTGAGTTATGATGATGTTTGTATAAACAAGTGGCAATTCGATAGCTTATCTTGAAATAATATTTTTTTTTTTACATTTTATCATCTTTATCCCTGATAATGTGTGTGTTGGTGTTAGTGTTTGCTCTCAGTTTTACCTTTGGCAATTCATTGATTGATTTGAGCTCAAAAAATAATAGCCCGTTTTAAACTGGTCATGTAATTCCAAGCATATTTGTTTTTAACCGACGTCTAAAATTTTTTTTGGCTGTAGCTATGTTTGTTTTTTTTATGTATGTTTACCGATTTTTCCGTCACTTGTGGACCGATTATTAAAAATCTTTTTTTTTTTGAAAAGGTATGCTGCCGAGGTGGTCCTATTGTCACCAAATCAGAATCTAATGAGGGGATCTCATAGAAATCGAAGGAAGCCTAAAATGTTATAGGCACACCTATAGCGATTTGGGTATTTTTTCTCTATACTAACCTGATCATAAAACTCACAGGTGTTTGAGTTAACACCTGCTTTGTACATTAGCACAGTTACGCTATTGTTTATGTTTGCATGATTTTAATGACATTTTCTGCAATGTGAGTGAATGTTTTTGCAAGCTGACAAAGATGAATTTAAGGATAGCAGCAGCTCAATAGCAGAGGCTATCCTCTGCTATTTCGCAGCAATACACTGGGAAAACCATTCCAAGTAATTATTTTCTTTATTCGTGCCGCATACTTAATTTTAACACCATATGTTGCTACGAGGAGCTCGTGGCTAAGTAATACCAGCCGATCGGGTCGCTCCATCAGGTTAAGCTACGCTTGCCAGGGTTGGTGCGTGGATGGGTGACCATCTTTACATACCGAGACTCCTCCGTGCCTCGGAAAGCACGTTAAACCGTTGGTTCTGGCTGATATTCGTGGATCTTTACCAGTCGTTAGGGGTCGTCAGAAGCCAAAAAGCTTGACAACCAGTCTTATTAAGAGGTATCGTGTTACCCAGTAACTGGGTTGTGGAGGACAGATAGGCAGTCGCTCCATGTAAACTACTGGTATTCAGCTGCATCTGGTTAGACTGGAAGCCGACCCCAACATAGTTTGCAAAAGGTTAGGCCGATTGATTGATGTTGCTAGGAGTGGATTTTCTGAACCTTTTTTTTATATTTTGGGACAGTGACAAAGTTATGTCACGACAAATACAGGTACCAAAATAACGGATGTTGTGCCCGAATCAAACCATATATTTTCTTACAGGGAGGAAGAAATTTACACCCTTACATTAATAATTTTGCTCCAACGAATCACCCTCCAGTTTGATTTTATGCGAGTTGTGTTAATAAAAGGTAAAAGGGATACGGTCTAGTGAAGTCCGATTCTCGTATCCGAAAAAAATATACGCAAATAAATCCGCATGAAATTGAGTTTGATTAACGATTTCATTTGCATATTAACTGGATGTTTCTTTAAGCATTATATTTGGGAATACGGTGGGATCTATATTTTCAATTTCATATCGGTCACTTTAATTTGAAATGGAATATTTTGGGATGGAAGAACAATAAACCGGTTGTTTCAACATTCCATTTATGTTGAATTTCGGAATAATTTATTCTTTACTTTATTCGTAATGACGTGACCTTATCTGCAAATTGATAAGAATATCTGGAATAAGTATAAAAGCGTAAATAAATCAAAGGTTTTTTCGCTGTTTGTAAAAAAAGTTTTACAACCTCTCGATAGTTTCCGCATTTTTAAATGCCATCTTCTAAAATGTCCGCGCAATATCCAGAAGTATTATCTAAAATATCCGAAACTTATGTCACATCACTAACCCCGTAAGAGGTAATTTTTCTTCAGAGTACCACGCTTCTTTAACGTCAGCCCTGATACATGTTGCTTATGTTATTATTAAGTATTATTCAAATACACGGTGAAATATGTGTTTTGCTCGACTGTACGTGACTCCATAAGTACGCGTTTCGGTGTAGCCACTTTGCTTTTTATATTTTTCTTATTTCGATCTCTTTACCCTAATATGGATTCATGGTGTGTTGGTTTAGTGCTTTCGTGAATAAAATATGGATTGGTTTAAGTGTTTTTGATTGGTTTATTATTTATTTATTTAATACTTTTAAGCACACAAATATTGAGGCGGACTTAATGCCATAGGCATTTTCTAACAGTCAACCTTTGGGCGATGCAGAGACAAACAGCGGTAGGTGTAATAGCGAACATTGAGAAATATATATTTATTTAAATATAAAGATGTACATAAACCTATTAAAAACTATACATATAATCATCAGCTGGCTAGCGTTTTCCCAACTATGTTGGGGTCGGCTTCCAGTCCAACCGGATACAGCTGAATACCAGTATTTTACATGTAGCGACCTATCTGCCCTCCACAACCCAGTTACTGGGTAATAGATACCCCTTGGTAAGACTGGTTGTCAGACTTTCGTGCTTCTGACGACCCGTACTACTAAACTACACCGACTATCAAAGATCCACGAATGACAGCCGGGACCAACGGCATAACGTGCTTTCCGAGGCACGGAGGAGTCTCGGTATGTAAAGATGGTCACCCATCGACAGACCAACCCCGGCAAGCGTAGCTTAAACTGATGGATCGACCCGTGCGGCTGTTATTACTTAGCTACGAGATCCTCCATTTATAGTTACATGTATATACACCTAATTATATATGTTTAGGTTTTTAGATTGAGATATTATTGTTTTTAGGGTTCTTGTGAAAGGTCTAGTCTGGTCATTTAGAATGTAGATTCATTAATTTTACTGCAGTAGATACAATTATCTATTAATCCTGTTTTAACCATCAGTGTCGTGTTCATAAATGACGCAATCAGCACACAAATGAAATGAATCATACACAAAGTAAATGCTTCAGTAAATAATGGTAAACGGGTAAAATACGTTATATTTAGCTTAACCCTTGTATCCAAATCACAGTGTAAATGAACCGTTACAATACCCATACGATTTAACATAACCCTTCACATACCCGTCCTTTTTTCATAAGACAGTGGAATGATAAAATATTTTAAACCATATCTCATTACTCTGTTTCCTCTGGAACGTCAGCACAGAAATCGACGGGAGATTAATGCGGGCCCAGGGGATGATCGTAATTGATTTTTTTGCCAACCCTCATATCCGAGCGGCATTAACCTTTTAGTTGATAACGCTACCATGTTTCGAAGTTCAAAATAAATGTTCATTTCAAATATTTTATACCTCATATTTGGAATTGGGATTTCATTTTTTACAGGGTTTATAAGAGTTATTGCTGTTGGAAATGTGAACAGGTTTTTGGTTACAGTGTTCAGTTTTTGGCTAAATGTGTTTGAGCTTTTGTTAATAATTATAATGTATGTATGTAACCTTTTTGTAAGACATGGATTGAGTCTTGTTTGCTAACAGTCGCAGATGTTTCCTGAAAACCATTAGGGCGTTTCACAATTACGCAGTCTTTAACAAGGTCTGCTAAAGGTGAGCTGATATAGTCAATGAAATGAAAAAAATACATAGCGCTTGTTAAACTTATGAATCAGATTCATAAGTTTAACAAGCACTGTGTATATTTTTGTATAAACTGTGAGTCGCTCGTCCTTCATCACATCTGAACTACTGCCACCGAATAGTGAGTTCAGGAAAACAAATAATATCTCCGGTTTACTCCAGAATATCGAACCTTTGGAAGAACATCTTACAATAATAAAATAAAATGAATAAAGCAATCAATAAAATACCTCTATATGTATAACATAATATCACGCCTGTAATCCTAGGGGATTGCAGGCGTGATGCAAAGCGTGGTGGCGGCGTGGTTTAGGGTAAGGCAGAGGTGTAGGTACCTATAAGACACCCACGTTTCGATAGTTATGTTTAACTCTCTGTTTCTCTCTCCATTATGTTTGAATACGAGGCTTTTGGCTTCTTTGTTTGTGTGAAATTTATGTTATTTAATTGTAATGTGCGTTTTGTTTGAGCAGAATAAACAATTTTTCTTTATTTTTTTCTTTAATAGAGGACGAGCCTATTGCCATCAACCGGGCACAAATCCAGACTCCGGGCTGCTACTGAGAAATTCCTGGTGGAAAAACCCAATAATTTGCCTGACCTCGGAATCGAACCCGAAATAGAATATATTATTCTAGTATAGCATAATCAGCCGATAATGGTCCCACTGCTGGGAAACAGGCGTCCTCTCTGTGAGAGGAAGTGGGCCATAATCCACCAATGGATTCTAGTATATGATAGCTTATTACATAAAAGAATATTACCGGGCAGTGCCAGGTTTAACACACAAAAAAGTGTTGAAGCCTATGTACATACAAGTCCAAAATATAATATTTTAATTCCGAGATAATTAAAAAATGTTACTCATACATGGAGCACTCGTTCTTAATTAAATTTCTGGGTCCACGTAAGGGCGCGTTCACATTGTTACAGTAAGTAGTCTAATACTGAAGGGTGAGTGGAGGAAATACTATTTTTAACTTAATGTAAACCAACCGAGGGAGAAGAATTTGTACTATATACATGGTCCTCAAACTCAAACTCAAAGCATTTACTTTAATTAAACCATTTACAGGCACTTTTGAATTATCAAGTAGTCGATCAGTTACAAATATGAAGCTAGTTGCCCATTCCAAATAGTAGGTTCCTATGGAGAAGAACGGGCAAGAAACTCCACGGACACTCTTTACTCAAATGATCTGACCAAGATTATATCCGTATTTTATATAGGCATTGACATTGATGAATTTTATATATACAATGACATGAATATTTACTTTGTTAAGTATTATATTGTTTTAATTAAGTATTGTAAATGTGAAGACTATGTGGGTTATTGTTAATTTTTTAAATTCTTTTTTCTCAGTTAGTTATTATCATGGTCTGGCAGTTTGAGTAATTTATGCGGCCTAACCAAATGTCCTTTCTTTGTGCAAGAAAGAAAGAAAAAGCATTTATTGGGACTCGCGCAGATCACAAATTAAACTGTAAGTACCAAGTTTTAACTTAATCGGTCCAGTAGATTCGGAGAAAGTTGGCTGTGACAGACGGACAGATAGACATACATGTAATCATAGATAGATGGTAGTGAGTGTCATGCACTAAACTTTTAAATGTATTTTCAGCACTTAGAAATGACGATTATAATGATATCGTTATTTCTGGGCTAAACGGTAAACTGCAGTGCAGAGTAAGTCGTCGTTTGAGTGTGAAATAGTACAGGTGTCCTACTCTGAACATAAATCCGAAGTATCGGCCGAATGTTCGGTCGTTTCTTTACTACGGCTAACTATCGCTGACTACGGCGAAAAAAAAAGAGAGTCGAAGAGATAAGCCAAAGTCAAAACTGTGATTAAAGTCGGCTAAGGACTCAAAGTCAAAAAAGGAAACTTTGGAAGTTATAAAACGGTTTACCCCTTCGGAGTAGACCCCCAGTTGTGCAGAATAAAAGTCAATCAATCAATCTGACTGGCCTACCTTTTCCCAAATATGTTGGGGTCAGCTTCCAGTCTAACCGGATGCAGCTGCATACCAGTATTTTATATGGAGCGACTGCCTATCTGACCTCCACAACCCAGTAACTGGGTTATACGATACCCTTAAGTAAGACTGGTTATCCTAACGACTGCGAAATAAAAGAGTTAGCCAGAAAAGAGTATTTTCTTTATAAGTAATAATTAGTATCTGGTGAGTGACTGGTAGTGGAGCTTCCTGAGATAGAATTCATTCGCGTAGGTTCTGTCAGCATATCTATTCCATTTCCAGTTACAAACACCATAGTGTCTGCAGTATTAATGGACGAGAGTATGTACGATCAAAGAGCGATTTTCTTGCACTGACTGGTCAGGTCCCCTCAAACTGTGTGGTTATTTTATCAAAAGATCATTTCAGGCACCAATCTACGTGGTCTTCACATGATCTGACCAAGATTATGTCTGGACTTTAACAGAGACTGTGACCTCTGAGTTTGTTTCGGCCTTTCTTCTCAGAGTACTCAGACACAAAACGCCTACCTCATCTAGTTTAAAAAATATATGATTGCCGTGTAAAACTGTTTCTACAAACCTACTTACAGAAATGTGTTTCTATCTAGTTGGCCCAGCTAAGTCACAGCAACTAAGCCAATGTAGACTGTTAGCTTATTAAATGTATTTCTCTAATCTCACGAAAATATTCAATGTACCTCTGCAACTAAGACAGAAAGTGCATTTTTTCGGTATCTATCCAGCGGGGCCCTCCGTTATTCTATTGCCCCGAGAGAGAAATACATTCAATAAGCTAACAGTCTATATTGGCTTCGTTGCTATGGTCGAGGTGGGCCTGCTAGATAGAAATAGACCTTACAGGAATAAATAATTTATCATTTATCTGACCAATTCCTTTCCCACAGCAGAAGCAGGCAAAATTTTCGAACTGTCATTTTCATCCAAAATATTGGCAACTAGCTTCTGGCCTCGACTTCGACGGTGTCCCCCCGACCCACTGCGTCGCATTGCATCGTCCGCCCGCGCTCCTACTTCGTTTTCGCTAACATTCTTTCAGATTTTTTTTCTTTTTACTCGGCTTCTAAGGGTCGTAGCGTGATGTTAAATAGCCTTCCTCAAGAGTTGGGCTATCAAATGCAAAAATATATTTTCAAATTTTACCAGTCGGATTTGTTTCAGAGATTACCACAAACAAACATTTTTACTTCTTTATATTATTAGTATTATATGACTCCCTAGTCGGACTAATAATAAGGTGCAAGCAAAAATTTACCTTACATAAATATTAATTCCTTGTATGTTCACTTTAGATAGTCCGTCAAATATCTACAGACATGCTGATATCAAAACAGATCCCTAAAAAGTACTACTTTCAAGGAAAAAACCACAAAGTGACAAATGAAATTTATAAACAACCCCTGTAGATGTCAAGGTTTTTATGAAAAGAGAAGTTACAAGTTAAAGTTGTAACTTGAGTGACAGTTTTCTTTCATGATAACTTGACTTCCGAGAAAAACACACGCGGTATATGACTTACATTCGCTATTCCCTTTATCACTAGCGACACGCTTCGCTCCGCTCTTACTACTTGTCATCTTAAACAGAGAAGACAGAAGGTTCACTCCTTATTATTGGCAGTTTATTAAAAACAATATGCTCTTGACGAATGTTGAACTCAAGAATAGACTGTTAATTAAATTGTGAAGTAATCAAGTTATCCCAAGACTATTTTTGTCTACTTTTCTTTTAGTGTCTGAATCATGAGACTCACAGATGCTTGAGTTATGATGATGTTTGTATAAACAAGTGGCAATTCGATAGCTTATCTTGAAATAATATTTTTTTTTTTACATTTTATCATCTTTATCCCTGATAATGTGTGTGTTGGTGTTAGTGTTTGCTCTCAGTTTTACCTTTGGCAATTCATTGATTGATTTGAGCTCAAAAAATAATAGCCCGTTTTAAACTGGTCATGTAATTCCAAGCATATTTGTTTTTAACCGACGTCTAAAATTTTTTTTGGCTGTAGCTATGTTTGTTTTTTTTATGTATGTTTACCGATTTTTCCGTCACTTGTGGACCGATTATTAAAAATCTTTTTTTTTTTGAAAAGGTATGCTGCCGAGGTGGTCCTATTGTCACCAAATCAGAATCTAATGAGGGGATCTCATAGAAATCGAAGGAAGCCTAAAATGTTATAGGCACACCTATAGCGATTTGGGTATTTTTTCTCTATACTAACCTGATCATAAAACTCACAGATGTTTGAGTTAACACCTGCTTTGTACATTAGCACAGTTACGCTATTGTTTATGTTTGCATGATTTTAATGACATTTTCTGCAATGTGAGTGAATGTTTTTGCAAGCTGACAAAGATGAATTTAAGGATAGCAGCAGCTCAATAGCAGAGGCTATCCTCTGCTATTTCGCAGCAATACACTGGGAAAACCATTCCAAGTAATTATTTTCTTTATTCGTGCCGCATACTTAATTTTAACACCATATGTTGCTACGAGGAGCTCGTGGCTAAGTAATACCAGCCGATCGGGTCGCTCCATCAGGTTAAGCTACGCTTGCCAGGGTTGGTGCGTGGATGGGTGACCATCTTTACATACCGAGACTCCTCCGTGCCTCGGAAAGCACGTTAAACCGTTGGTTCTGGCTGATATTCGTGGATCTTTACCAGTCGTTAGGGGTCGTCAGAAGCCAAAAAGCTTGACAACCAGTCTTATTAAGAGGTATCGTGTTACCCAGTAACTGGGTTGTGGAGGACAGATAGGCAGTCGCTCCATGTAAACTACTGGTATTCAGCTGCATCTGGTTAGACTGGAAGCCGACCCCAACATAGTTTGCAAAAGGTTAGGCCGATTGATTGATGTTGCTAGGAGTGGATTTTCTGAACCTTTTTTTTATATTTTGGGACAGTGACAAAGTTATGTCACGACAAATACAGGTACCAAAATAACGGATGTTGTGCCCGAATCAAACCATATATTTTCTTACAGGGAGGAAGAAATTTACACCCTTACATTAATAATTTTGCTCCAACGAATCACCCTCCAGTTTGATTTTATGCGAGTTGTGTTAATAAAAGGTAAAAGGGATACGGTCTAGTGAAGTCCGATTCTCGTATCCGAAAAAAATATACGCAAATAAATCCGCATGAAATTGAGTTTGATTAACGATTTCATTTGCATATTAACTGGATGTTTCTTTAAGCATTATATTTGGGAATACGGTGGGATCTATATTTTCAATTTCATATCGGTCACTTTAATTTGAAATGGAATATTTTGGGATGGAAGAACAATAAACCGGTTGTTTCAACATTCCATTTATGTTGAATTTCGGAATAATTTATTCTTTACTTTATTCGTAATGACGTGACCTTATCTGCAAATTGATAAGAATATCTGGAATAAGTATAAAAGCGTAAATAAATCAAAGGTTTTTTCGCTGTTTGTAAAAAAAGTTTTACAACCTCTCGATAGTTTCCGCATTTTTAAATGCCATCTTCTAAAATGTCCGCGCAATATCCAGAAGTATTATCTAAAATATCCGAAACTTATGTCACATCACTAACCCCGTAAGAGGTAATTTTTCTTCAGAGTACCACGCTTCTTTAACGTCAGCCCTGATACATGTTGCTTATGTTATTATTAAGTATTATTCAAATACACGGTGAAATATGTGTTTTGCTCGACTGTACGTGACTCCATAAGTACGCGTTTCGGTGTAGCCACTTTGCTTTTTATATTTTTCTTATTTCGATCTCTTTACCCTAATATGGATTCATGGTGTGTTGGTTTAGTGCTTTCGTGAATAAAATATGGATTGGTTTAAGTGTTTTTGATTGGTTTATTATTTATTTATTTAATACTTTTAAGCACACAAATATTGAGGCGGACTTAATGCCATAGGCATTTTCTAACAGTCAACCTTTGGGCGATGCAGAGACAAACAGCGGTAGGTGTAATAGCGAACATTGAGAAATATATATTTATTTAAATATAAAGATGTACATAAACCTATTAAAAACTATACATATAATCATCAGCTGGCTAGCGTTTTCCCAACTATGTTGGGGTCGGCTTCCAGTCCAACCGGATACAGCTGAATACCAGTATTTTACATGTAGCGACCTATCTGCCCTCCACAACCCAGTTACTGGGTAATAGATACCCCTTGGTAAGACTGGTTGTCAGACTTTCGTGCTTCTGACGACCCGTACTACTAAACTACACCGACTATCAAAGATCCACGAATGACAGCCGGGACCAACGGCATAACGTGCTTTCCGAGGCACGGAGGAGTCTCGGTATGTAAAGATGGTCACCCATCGACAGACCAACCCCGGCAAGCGTAGCTTAAACTGATGGATCGACCCGTGCGGCTGTTATTACTTAGCTACGAGATCCTCCATTTATAGTTACATGTATATACACCTAATTATATATGTTTAGGTTTTTAGATTGAGATATTATTGTTTTTAGGGTTCTTGTGAAAGGTCTAGTCTGGTCATTTAGAATGTAGATTCATTAATTTTACTGCAGTAGATACAATTATCTATTAATCCTGTTTTAACCATCAGTGTCGTGTTCATAAATGACGCAATCAGCACACAAATGAAATGAATCATACACAAAGTAAATGCTTCAGTAAATAATGGTAAACGGGTAAAATACGTTATATTTAGCTTAACCCTTGTATCCAAATCACAGTGTAAATGAACCGTTACAATACCCATACGATTTAACATAACCCTTCACATACCCGTCCTTTTTTCATAAGACAGTGGAATGATAAAATATTTTAAACCATATCTCATTACTCTGTTTCCTCTGGAACGTCAGCACAGAAATCGACGGGAGATTAATGCGGGCCCAGGGGATGATCGTAATTGATTTTTTTGCCAACCCTCATATCCGAGCGGCATTAACCTTTTAGTTGATAACGCTACCATGTTTCGAAGTTCAAAATAAATGTTCATTTCAAATATTTTATACCTCATATTTGGAATTGGGATTTCATTTTTTACAGGGTTTATAAGAGTTATTGCTGTTGGAAATGTGAACAGGTTTTTGGTTACAGTGTTCAGTTTTTGGCTAAATGTGTTTGAGCTTTTGTTAATAATTATAATGTATGTATGTAACCTTTTTGTAAGACATGGATTGAGTCTTGTTTGCTAACAGTCGCAGATGTTTCCTGAAAACCATTAGGGCGTTTCACAATTACGCAGTCTTTAACAAGGTCTGCTAAAGGTGAGCTGATATAGTCAATGAAATGAAAAAAATACATAGCGCTTGTTAAACTTATGAATCAGATTCATAAGTTTAACAAGCACTGTGTATATTTTTGTATAAACTGTGAGTCGCTCGTCCTTCATCACATCTGAACTACTGCCACCGAATAGTGAGTTCAGGAAAACAAATAATATCTCCGGTTTACTCCAGAATATCGAACCTTTGGAAGAACATCTTACAATAATAAAATAAAATGAATAAAGCAATCAATAAAATACCTCTATATGTATAACATAATATCACGCCTGTAATCCTAGGGGATTGCAGGCGTGATGCAAAGCGTGGTGGCGGCGTGGTTTAGGGTAAGGCAGAGGTGTAGGTACCTATAAGACACCCACGTTTCGATAGTTATGTTTAACTCTCTGTTTCTCTCTCCATTATGTTTGAATACGAGGCTTTTGGCTTCTTTGTTTGTGTGAAATTTATGTTATTTAATTGTAATGTGCGTTTTGTTTGAGCAGAATAAACAATTTTTCTTTATTTTTTTCTTTAATAGAGGACGAGCCTATTGCCATCAACCGGGCACAAATCCAGACTCCGGGCTGCTACTGAGAAATTCCTGGTGGAAAAACCCAATAATTTGCCTGACCTCGGAATCGAACCCGAAATAGAATATATTATTCTAGTATAGCATAATCAGCCGATAATGGTCCCACTGCTGGGAAACAGGCGTCCTCTCTGTGAGAGGAAGTGGGCCATAATCCACCAATGGATTCTAGTATATGATAGCTTATTACATAAAAGAATATTACCGGGCAGTGCCAGGTTTAACACACAAAAAAGTGTTGAAGCCTATGTACATACAAGTCCAAAATATAATATTTTAATTCCGAGATAATTAAAAAATGTTACTCATACATGGAGCACTCGTTCTTAATTAAATTTCTGGGTCCACGTAAGGGCGCGTTCACATTGTTACAGTAAGTAGTCTAATACTGACGGGTGAGTGGAGGAAATACTATTTTTAACTTAATGTAAACCAACCGAGGGAGAAGAATTTGTACTATATACATGGTCCTCAAACTCAAACTCAAAGCATTTACTTTAATTAAACCATTTACAGGCACTTTTGAATTATCAAGTAGTCGATCAGTTACAAATATGAAGCTAGTTGCCCATTCCAAATAGTAGGTTCCTATGGAGAAGAACGGGCAAGAAACTCCACGGACACTCTTTACTCAAATGATCTGACCAAGATTATATCCGTATTTTATATAGGCATTGACATTGATGAATTTTATATATACAATGACATGAATATTTACTTTGTTAAGTATTATATTGTTTTAATTAAGTATTGTAAATGTGAAGACTATGTGGGTTATTGTTAATTTTTTAAATTCTTTTTTCTCAGTTAGTTATTATCATGGTCTGGCAGTTTGAGTAATTTATGCGGCCTAACCAAATGTCCTTTCTTTGTGCAAGAAAGAAAGAAAAAGCATTTATTGGGACTCGCGCAGATCACAAATTAAACTGTAAGTACCAAGTTTTAACTTAATCGGTCCAGTAGATTCGGAGAAAGTTGGCTGTGACAGACGGACAGATAGACATACATGTAATCATAGATAGATGGTAGTGAGTGTCATGCACTAAACTTTTAAATGTATTTTCAGCACTTAGAAATGACGATTATAATGATATCGTTATTTCTGGGCTAAACGGTAAACTGCAGTGCAGAGTAAGTCGTCGTTTGAGTGTGAAATAGTACAGGTGTCCTACTCTGAACATAAATCCGAAGTATCGGCCGAATGTTCGGTCGTTTCTTTACTACGGCTAACTATCGCTGACTACGGCGAAAAAAAAAGAGAGTCGAAGAGATAAGCCAAAGTCAAAACTGTGATTAAAGTCGGCTAAGGACTCAAAGTCAAAAAAGGAAACTTTGGAAGTTATAAAACGGTTTACCCCTTCGGAGTAGACCCCCAGTTGTGCAGAATAAAAGTCAATCAATCAATCTGACTGGCCTACCTTTTCCCAAATATGTTGGGGTCAGCTTCCAGTCTAACCGGATGCAGCTGCATACCAGTATTTTATATGGAGCGACTGCCTATCTGACCTCCACAACCCAGTAACTGGGTTATACGATACCCTTAAGTAAGACTGGTTATCCTAACGACTGCGAAATAAAAGAGTTAGCCAGAAAAGAGTATTTTCTTTATAAGTAATAATTAGTATCTGGTGAGTGACTGGTAGTGGAGCTTCCTGAGATAGAATTCATTCGCGTAGGTTCTGTCAGCATATCTATTCCATTTCCAGTTACAAACACCATAGTGTCTGCAGTATTAATGGACGAGAGTATGTACGATCAAAGAGCGATAATGTTAAGCGATTTTCTTGCAATGACTGGTCAGGTCCCCTCAAACTGTGTGGTTATTTTATCAAAAGATCATTTCAGGCACCAATCTACGTGGTCTTCACATGATCTGACCAAGATTATGTCTGGACTTTAACAGAGACTGTGACCTCTGAGTTTGTTTCGGCCTTTCTTCTCAGAGTACTCAGACACAAAACGCCTACCTCATCTAGTTTAAAAAATATATGATTGCCGTGTAAAACTGTTTCTACAAACCTACTTACAGAAATGTGTTTCTATCTAGTTGGCCCAGCTAAGTCACAGCAACTAAGCCAATGTAGACTGTTAGCTTATTAAATGTATTTCTCTAATCTCACGAAAATATTCAATGTACCTCTGCAACTAAGACAGAAAGTGCATTTTTTCGGTATCTATCCAGCGGGGCCCTCCGTTATTCTATTGCCCCGAGAGAGAAATACATTCAATAAGCTAACAGTCTACATTGGCTTCGTTGCTATGGTCGAGGTGGGCCTGCTAGATAGAAATAGACCTTACAGGAATAAATAATTTATCATTTATCTGACCAATTCCTTTCCCACAGCAGAAGCAGGCAAAATTTTCGAACTGTCATTTTCATCCAAAATATTGGCAACTAGCTTCTGGCCTCGACTTCGACGGTGTCCCCCCGACCCACTGCGTCGCATTGCATCGTCCGCCCGCGCTCCTACTTCGTTTTCGCTAACATTCTTTCAGATTTTTTTTCTTTTTACTCGGCTTCTAAGGGTCGTAGCGTGATGTTAAATAGCCTTCCTCAAGAGTTGGGCTATCAAATGCAAAAATATATTTTCAAATTTTACCAGTCGGATTTGTTTCAGAGATTACCACAAACAAACATTTTTACTTCTTTATATTATTAGTATTATATGACTCCCTAGTCGGACTAATAATAAGGTGCAAGCAAAAATTTACCTTACATAAATATTAATTCCTTGTATGTTCACTTTAGATAGTCCGTCAAATATCTACAGACATGCTGATATCAAAACAGATCCCTAAAAAGTACTACTTTCAAGGAAAAAACCACAAAGTGACAAATGAAATTTATAAACAACCCCTGTAGATGTCAAGGTTTTTATGAAAAGAGAAGTTACAAGTTAAAGTTGTAACTTGAGTGACAGTTTTCTTTCATGATAACTTGACTTCCGAGAAAAACACACGCGGTATATGACTTACATTCGCTATTCCCTTTATCACTAGCGACACGCTTCGCTCCGCTCTTACTACTTGTCATCTTAAACAGAGAAGACAGAAGGTTCACTCCTTATTATTGGCAGTTTATTAAAAACAATATGCTCTTGACGAATGTTGAACTCAAGAATAGACTGTTAATTAAATTGTGAAGTAATCAAGTTATCCCAAGACTATTTTTGTCTACTTTTCTTTTAGTGTCTGAATCATGAGACTCACAGATGCTTGAGTTATGATGATGTTTGTATAAACAAGTGGCAATTCGATAGCTTATCTTGAAATAATATTTTTTTTTTTACATTTTATCATCTTTATCCCTGATAATGTGTGTGTTGGTGTTAGTGTTTGCTCTCAGTTTTACCTTTGGCAATTCATTGATTGATTTGAGCTCAAAAAATAATAGCCCGTTTTAAACTGGTCATGTAATTCCAAGCATATTTGTTTTTAACCGACGTCTAAAATTTTTTTTGGCTGTAGCTATGTTTGTTTTTTTTATGTATGTTTACCGATTTTTCCGTCACTTGTGGACCGATTATTAAAAATCTTTTTTTTTTTGAAAAGGTATGCTGCCGAGGTGGTCCTATTGTCACCAAATCAGAATCTAATGAGGGGATCTCATAGAAATCGAAGGAAGCCTAAAATGTTATAGGCACACCTATAGCGATTTGGGTATTTTTTCTCTATACTAACCTGATCATAAAACTCACAGATGTTTGAGTTAACACCTGCTTTGTACATTAGCACAGTTACGCTATTGTTTATGTTTGCATGATTTTAATGACATTTTCTGCAATGTGAGTGAATGTTTTTGCAAGCTGACAAAGATGAATTTAAGGATAGCAGCAGCTCAATAGCAGAGGCTATCCTCTGCTATTTCGCAGCAATACACTGGGAAAACCATTCCAAGTAATTATTTTCTTTATTCGTGCCGCATACTTAATTTTAACACCATATGTTGCTACGAGGAGCTCGTGGCTAAGTAATACCAGCCGATCGGGTCGCTCCATCAGGTTAAGCTACGCTTGCCAGGGTTGGTGCGTGGATGGGTGACCATCTTTACATACCGAGACTCCTCCGTGCCTCGGAAAGCACGTTAAACCGTTGGTTCTGGCTGATATTCGTGGATCTTTACCAGTCGTTAGGGGTCGTCAGAAGCCAAAAAGCTTGACAACCAGTCTTATTAAGAGGTATCGTGTTACCCAGTAACTGGGTTGTGGAGGACAGATAGGCAGTCGCTCCATGTAAACTACTGGTATTCAGCTGCATCTGGTTAGACTGGAAGCCGACCCCAACATAGTTTGCAAAAGGTTAGGCCGATTGATTGATGTTGCTAGGAGTGGATTTTCTGAACCTTTTTTTTATATTTTGGGACAGTGACAAAGTTATGTCACGACAAATACAGGTACCAAAATAACGGATGTTGTGCCCGAATCAAACCATATATTTTCTTACAGGGAGGAAGAAATTTACACCCTTACATTAATAATTTTGCTCCAACGAATCACCCTCCAGTTTGATTTTATGCGAGTTGTGTTAATAAAAGGTAAAAGGGATACGGTCTAGTGAAGTCCGATTCTCGTATCCGAAAAAAATATACGCAAATAAATCCGCATGAAATTGAGTTTGATTAACGATTTCATTTGCATATTAACTGGATGTTTCTTTAAGCATTATATTTGGGAATACGGTGGGATCTATATTTTCAATTTCATATCGGTCACTTTAATTTGAAATGGAATATTTTGGGATGGAAGAACAATAAACCGGTTGTTTCAACATTCCATTTATGTTGAATTTCGGAATAATTTATTCTTTACTTTATTCGTAATGACGTGACCTTATCTGCAAATTGATAAGAATATCTGGAATAAGTATAAAAGCGTAAATAAATCAAAGGTTTTTTCGCTGTTTGTAAAAAAAGTTTTACAACCTCTCGATAGTTTCCGCATTTTTAAATGCCATCTTCTAAAATGTCCGCGCAATATCCAGAAGTATTATCTAAAATATCCGAAACTTATGTCACATCACTAACCCCGTAAGAGGTAATTTTTCTTCAGAGTACCACGCTTCTTTAACGTCAGCCCTGATACATGTTGCTTGTGTTATTATTAAGTATTATTCAAATACACGGTGAAATATGTGTTTTGCTCGACTGTACGTGACTCCATAAGTACGCGTTTCGGTGTAGCCACTTTGCTTTTTATATTTTTCTTATTTCGATCTCTTTACCCTAATATGGATTCATGGTGTGTTGGTTTAGTGCTTTCGTGAATAAAATATGGATTGGTTTAAGTGTTTTTGATTGGTTTATTATTTATTTATTTAATACTTTTAAGCACACAAATATTGAGGCGGACTTAATGCCATAGGCATTTTCTAACAGTCAACCTTTGGGCGATGCAGAGACAAACAGCGGTAGGTGTAATAGCGAACATTGAGAAATATATATTTATTTAAATATAAAGATGTACATAAACCTATTAAAAACTATACATATAATCATCAGCTGGCTAGCGTTTTCCCAACTATGTTGGGGTCGGCTTCCAGTCCAACCGGATACAGCTGAATACCAGTATTTTACATGTAGCGACCTATCTGCCCTCCACAACCCAGTTACTGGGTAATAGATACCCCTTGGTAAGACTGGTTGTCAGACTTTCGTGCTTCTGACGACCCGTACTACTAAACTACACCGACTATCGAAGATCCACGAATGACAGCCGGGACCAACGGCATAACGTGCTTTCCGAGGCACGGAGGAGTCTCGGTATGTAAAGATGGTCACCCATCGACAGACCAACCCCGGCAAGCGTAGCTTAAACTGATGGATCGACCCGTGCGGCTGTTATTACTTAGCTACGAGATCCTCCATTTATAGTTACATGTATATACACCTAATTATATATGTTTAGGTTTTTAGATTGAGATATTATTGTTTTTAGGGTTCTTGTGAAAGGTCTAGTCTGGTCATTTAGAATGTAGATTCATTAATTTTACTGCAGTAGATACAATTATCTATTAATCCTGTTTTAACCATCAGTGTCGTGTTCATAAATGACGCAATCAGCACACAAATGAAATGAATCATACACAAAGTAAATGCTTCAGTAAATAATGGTAAACGGGTAAAATACGTTATATTTAGCTTAACCCTTGTATCCAAATCACAGTGTAAATGAACCGTTACAATACCCATACGATTTAACATAACCCTTCACATACCCGTCCTTTTTTCATAAGACAGTGGAATGATAAAATATTTTAAACCATATCTCATTACTCTGTTTCCTCTGGAACGTCAGCACAGAAATCGACGGGAGATTAATGCGGGCCCAGGGGATGATCGTAATTGATTTTTTTGCCAACCCTCATATCCGAGCGGCATTAACCTTTTAGTTGATAACGCTACCATGTTTCGAAGTTCAAAATAAATGTTCATTTCAAATATTTTATACCTCATATTTGGAATTGGGATTTCATTTTTTACAGGGTTTATAAGAGTTATTGCTGTTGGAAATGTGAACAGGTTTTTGGTTACAGTGTTCAGTTTTTGGCTAAATGTGTTTGAGCTTTTGTTAATAATTATAATGTATGTATGTAACCTTTTTGTAAGACATGGATTGAGTCTTGTTTGCTAACAGTCGCAGATGTTTCCTGAAAACCATTAGGGCGTTTCACAATTACGCAGTCTTTAACAAGGTCTGCTAAAGGTGAGCTGATATAGTCAATGAAATGAAAAAAATACATAGCGCTTGTTAAACTTATGAATCAGATTCATAAGTTTAACAAGCACTGTGTATATTTTTGTATAAACTGTGAGTCGCTCGTCCTTCATCACATCTGAACTACTGCCACCGAATAGTGAGTTCAGGAAAACAAATAATATCTCCGGTTTACTCCAGAATATCGAACCTTTGGAAGAACATCTTACAATAATAAAATAAAATGAATAAAGCAATCAATAAAATACCTCTATATGTATAACATAATATCACGCCTGTAATCCTAGGGGATTGCAGGCGTGATGCAAAGCGTGGTGGCGGCGTGGTTTAGGGTAAGGCAGAGGTGTAGGTACCTATAAGACACCCACGTTTCGATAGTTATGTTTAACTCTCTGTTTCTCTCTCCATTATGTTTGAATACGAGGCTTTTGGCTTCTTTGTTTGTGTGAAATTTATGTTATTTAATTGTAATGTGCGTTTTGTTTGAGCAGAATAAACAATTTTTCTTTATTTTTTTCTTTAATAGAGGACGAGCCTATTGCCATCAACCGGGCACAAATCCAGACTCCGGGCTGCTACTGAGAAATTCCTGGTGGAAAAACCCAATAATTTGCCTGACCTCGGAATCGAACCCGAAATAGAATATATTATTCTAGTATAGCATAATCAGCCGATAATGGTCCCACTGCTGGGAAACAGGCGTCCTCTCTGTGAGAGGAAGTGGGCCATAATCCACCAATGGATTCTAGTATATGATAGCTTATTACATAAAAGAATATTACCGGGCAGTGCCAGGTTTAACACACAAAAAAGTGTTGAAGCCTATGTACATACAAGTCCAAAATATAATATTTTAATTCCGAGATAATTAAAAAATGTTACTCATACATGGAGCACTCGTTCTTAATTAAATTTCTGGGTCCACGTAAGGGCGCGTTCACATTGTTACAGTAAGTAGTCTAATACTGACGGGTGAGTGGAGGAAATACTATTTTTAACTTAATGTAAACCAACCGAGGGAGAAGAATTTGTACTATATACATGGTCCTCAAACTCAAACTCAAAGCATTTACTTTAATTAAACCATTTACAGGCACTTTTGAATTATCAAGTAGTCGATCAGTTACAAATATGAAGCTAGTTGCCCATTCCAAATAGTAGGTTCCTATGGAGAAGAACGGGCAAGAAACTCCACGGACACTCTTTACTCAAATGATCTGACCAAGATTATATCCGTATTTTATATAGGCATTGACATTGATGAATTTTATATATACAATGACATGAATATTTACTTTGTTAAGTATTATATTGTTTTAATTAAGTATTGTAAATGTGAAGACTATGTGGGTTATTGTTAATTTTTTAAATTCTTTTTTCTCAGTTAGTTATTATCATGGTCTGGCAGTTTGAGTAATTTATGCGGCCTAACCAAATGTCCTTTCTTTGGTACTGTTCGTTGAATCGTTGAGCTCCTTAAGTTCTTATTTGAGCTCCACGATTACTGACAAATGCGTGCACTGACTGGACAGGTCCCCTCAATCCGTGTGGTTCTTTCATTAAAAGATCATTGCAGGCACCAATCTACATGGTCTTCACATGATCTGACCAAGATTATGTCTGGACTTTAAAAGAGACTGTGACCTCTGAGTTTGTTTCGGCGTATCTTCTCAGAGTAGTCGGATACGAAACGCTGATCTCATCTAGTTTTTTTTTTTTTTTTTTTATGATTGATGTGTAAAAGTGCTTGTACAAACCTACTTACAGAAATAAATCATTTATCATTACTATATTATCTACTTCACAAATTTCGAAAGATGAAGATATAAAAAGAAATATGTATATTCCAGGCATTCAATTTCCACTGGCGACTATAAATAGACAGGAGAGAGAATATGCCACAAACGTTATGCTTCCTTGTGAGAAGAAAAATGGGGATCGCCATTTTTTACATAAGCAGAGAAGAGGCCAATACTGCCACTCTTTTAAGGCAACTTAATCCCTTGCCTTTTACGGCAACCACGGTAAAGCTATGGTCCTAAGAAAGCGATCACACAAAACGGATGTCCAAATACAGAGCGCTTTGTCAAATACTGGTGAAAATGACAGATTTTTTATATAAGGGAACCGTTTTCCTAGGAAACCAAGGATTTATGGAGAGTGTTTTGAAACGTCACTCTAAATCCCTAAACCACCGCAGCGCACGGATTAGCGTGGCATTAAAAATGCGTGAACGGTCTCACACCGAACACAACGTATCGCGGAAACGCAGCTCCACTCACCCAAATGTAAACGCAGCATAAGGGTGAAAGTGTTGGTGCGCTAATATATCTCCCTGGAGGGTAAGCAGAGGACGAGGAAGCGTAGTTACTGTATAAACTACGAGCAATAATGAAGGTCCAAGGTTGCAAAGTTTTTAAGTTTGTTAGTTTGCGTTGTTGGGGTCTTCTTATGTGCTAGACTTTTAGCTGGTTCATTATTATATTTCGATTTTGAAGATAATAGTGGTCTAACTTTAGGTGGAAGACATTTGATTTTATTTGTATTGACAATTTTATTCTGAGAACTAAATGTACAATTTCCGCATTAGGAAAAAAAATAAGCGCTTTTTAATTTAATGTGCGTTCCTGTCTTTTAGAACGAAATTCCATATCACACGTTATAATCTGCATAATTGGTGAATGAGAGAAACGAACAAGTGTCCATGACGGTCAAAATCTTACACTTTGATTTTGACCGTCCGTCGTTTTGAAAAGTGTCGAGTACACAAGTTTGCAGAGCCTGCGATACTTTTTCCATCTCACTGATACTTCCACTTCTGGTACTTTCTCTCACTTTTACTTCTGGTACTTTCTCTCACTTTTACTTCTGGTACTTTCTCTCACTTTTACTTCTGGTACTTTCTCTCACTTTTACTTCTGGTACTTTCTCTCACTTTTACTTCTGGTACTTTCTCTCACTTTTACTTCTGGTACTTTCTCTCACTTTTACTTCTGGTACTTTCTCTCACTTTTACTTCTGCACTTAAAAACACCGAAGCCTTAAACTAAACCGAGAACTTCCCCTATTCTTAGTCATACTTATTTTATGTTTTGAAAATCAAAAGTTACGTTAATCCATGCCACGAGTGGAAAAAGGTAATCGGAAGTAGAAAACACAGTTTAATTCCTTTTAAATGCTTCAAAAATCAATCGAAGCCTATCAAAGGCTAATCCTATTTAACCCTCCCTAAAAACTATTCAGCTAACAAAACCACAACGTGTGAACATCCTGACTATTATCCCCTGGCATCACGCATGAATGAAATTAAATTAAATTTCAACAAGATACATCTCAGTTTGGCTCATTCGCCTGCCAAGTACCGGAGGTGGGCCCACGATTTATATTGTTAGGCTCCCCTGTATTTGAACCTTTTAAATTTATGTTGTGTTGTTAAAACAGCCAATGCCAGGGGAGGTGACGCCAATTCTTTTTTATTGTTTTCATAAAGGTTTAATTTGTGATCTGGGAATTGGGAGTGGCTGTTTTATTTGTGGAAGGAGAGAGTAGATGATACCGACACTAGATTTTCTTTAACCGTTTGTCAAACTTGTTTAATAAAACACTACGAAGGAGAAAGGTAGGTTTTTGACTGTTACAAAACAACTTGATTTCTTTAGTCTAGTTTTACACATACCATAACATCACACCTGTTTTCCCTAAAGGGTTAGGCAGAGGTGCATGTTAGAGTCCAGTATTAACAAATGATTTAACCATTACTCTAAAGATTTATTTGAACATTAATTTAACGAAGATCGGTGAAACATAACATGAAATGTAACACGTCAAAACAAATTATTTATATTTAAAACATCTAATTTTATATTACTACTTACCTAGTCAGCCTATAATGTTCCCACTGCTGGGACACAGGCCTCCTCTCTTCGAGAGGGAGTGGGCTGTAATCTACCACGCCGGCCCAGTGCGGGTTGGTAGATGTCTCCGAATTTTTAGTTCTAGGAATTCGAAATCGGTTTCTTCACGATGTTTTCCTTCACCGTTTTGAGAGTAGTAATAATTAAATAATTTACACAAAGTAAAGCGCCTATGTGATTCGAACCTACAGCCTACAACTCCTAAGTCGCGGCCGTTATCACTGGGCTTCCACTGCTCTCTACATATTGGGTACAGTATCTGTACATCTCAGCCTACCCTATCAGTAGACACAGGTGTATCTACTTTACGTTCAATCACTCAATCAATCAGTATAGAAAATTCACGTATGAATGACAAAGTCAATATCCATTTAAAAGGGTTTAAAAAAATCTAGTCCAACAATTTAAAACTTTTCTATCAGCACATCCCAAAGCCTGATTTAAATTTCACGCTCTAAAACTCGGAAACTATTTCAGCGGATTATTCTACAGCTTCAATAAAACTCGAAAAGAATCGGCTCTATTGATAACCTACAGTTTAGTATTTTGTGTATTTTCCAATCAAAATTGTCAACGGGCTGTTTTTGAATAAATTGTTTGAAATACTGCATTGTAATATAGCAGTGGTGGCCAAGTGGTAACGGCGACTTACGAGTCGGTCATGGTTTCGAACCGCAAAAAAAATTAAACCACACAGGCGGTTTAATTTGTGCAAATTATTTCACCACTACGACTCTCAAAACGGTGATGGAAGACATCGTGAGGAAATCGGCATGTTAAACCAAAAACTCGAACATGTGACATCTTCCAACCCGCACTGTGCCCGCGTGGTAGATTACAAGCAACTCCCTCTCGAAGAGAGGAGGCCTGTGAGAGTAAACGTTGACACGCTTGGTTTGCATGGAAAGTGTCGACAATGACAATTTTAACGGCTCGGATACACCAAATCCGTCGTCCCGAACTCGGCTGAGCTAGCCAGCGAGCCCATCTGAATTACGATGAAATTGTTATCTAGTATCATCCGAATCACTTTATCTTTAGGTCTCTGTATAATCGATAGATGTTATAATTTGAGGAAATCAATTAATTTTACTTACGGGGAATGGAAAAATACTATACTTTGGTATTGATCGTCGCATCGTTGAGCTCCTTAAGTTCTGAGTAGAGCTGCACGATTACTGACAAATGCGTGCACTGACTGGTCAGGTCCACTCAATCTGTGTGGTTGTTTCCTCAAAATACCATTTCAGACACCAATCTACATGGCCTTCACATGATCTCATCTAGTTTAAAAAATATGATTGACGTGTAAAAGAGTTTGTACAAACCTACTTACCGAAATAAAAATCATTTATCATTTTATCACTATAAATTAAAAAAATATTCTTATGCATCACAAAAAGCACATTTCGTGACTAGGATTTGAACCTCCATTCTTATGCAGCGTAAGCGGTCTTGAAACCTCCGGTCTATTCAGACGTTGAATAATTCATAGTAAATGTTAACTCTATCATTGCTTGTCGTTATACGCAATAATAAAAGTACTAACTTTTAATTGAAACAAAAAAACAATATTAAAAACAGACTTTAAAAATATAAATACTAACTTAAACCTATTTATTTACTAAAACAATACATTAATTCTAATAAAATGTTTTTGCAAAATACAAAAACCAACTTGGGCCTATCACGGATTTGAACACACATGTCTTTTGGGGGGGTAACCACTTAATGGAGCTGTGTGCCACACACCCCTTCGGTAGAATACTAGCGTGAAGTGTGTAAAATTGTCAGCGGGTGTTTTGGAATAAATAGTTTGAAAGTTAAATTCGATTTGGACTTGTACACTCGAACAGTTTGGAACATATGGGACAGGGTTATAAAACTGAAAGTTTTGTTTCTTCAGACGGGGAATGGGTGTTCAGGGAACTTTTGAGAAAAGACTGATTAGTTTTGATAGCAAGCGAGTTTATCGAGCGTGTGACGATTCAGATGATTGGGTTGGTATGTTAGTTTGTTTGTTGCTTTATGTTGCCCTGAAGAGTTGGCAGATGGTTTTACGCATTATGTGCAAGTCAATCTAAGGTGGATATGGCTATACTTAGGAGGGTGCAATCAGAAAGTTGGCAACGTTGCAAATAGCTGTCAAATATTTAGCTGGTTTGACTAATTTGTCAATATTACTGAATTCATCATCTGCCTAGCCTTTTCCCAACTAAATGAAATGAAATCGTTTATTCTGTAAATAGGATATCAGAATCACTTTTACACGTTATATTAAAAAATAAAAAATAAGCTAGATGTAGTTGAAATTTCCTATCTGACTACCCCTGAGAAGAAATGGCGAAACAAACTCAGGGGTCAAAGTCTCCTTTAAAGTCCAAACATAATCTTGGTCAGATCATGTGAGGACCATGTAAATCCGTGTCTGAAATGGTCTTTTGAGGAAAGAACCACACAAATTTGAGTGGACCTGTCCAATCAGTGCAAGCATTTGTCAGTAATCGTGCAGCTCGACTCAAGACTTAAGGAGCTCAACGACTCGACGAACAATACCAAAGAAAGGACATTTGGGTTAGCCCGCATAAAGTGCTCAAAATGCCAGACCACCATTAAAACTGAGAAAAGAAAAAAAAATAGGAAAATAATTAAAGAAAACAAAAATGACCCACATAGTGCTCACATTCACAATATATTAAAGCAGTAAATATAATACTTTTCAAAGTTAATATATTTATGTAATATTGTATATAATATTCTGCAATGTCAATATGTATATAAAATCATGCATAATAATTTAAAATGCCAAGTTTTCCAGTTTGATCACAAGGCTAGCAGAGCGAGCAGCTCAATACCAAGCGTTGCTGTCTTATAAATAATCAGACATTTTATAGTACCCTTTTTTACAAACTATGTTGGGGTCGCCATCCAGTCTACCCGGATGCAGCTGAATACACATCTAGCTCATCCTTTTTGTAGGGGTAGGTTACCTTATCATTGGTCAGATGACGATATGATAATTACCTGTAACAAAAAAAAACCTTCAGGTTAATTTAAATCAACAATTAATACCAAACGGTTATTAAGCAATCACGTTTGTATGTATTTTTCTGTTCCTTTCTTTTTGTCTGTTTATGAGTGTGTAAATAAACTGTTAAAATTATTATTATATTGGACACACTTTACATATTTCAGTGAATACATCAAAGCTTCTTGCTTATCACTATAACTGATTAATAGGCTACCCCTCGTCTCCCGAACTGTGACCATCATGTCAATGATGGTCACAGTTCACACGCCACACACACACAGACACGCCATTCATACCGCTAAACATTTAAAGTCCCTACCGCTTGGTTTATTTCCGAAATACTAGGAGACCGCACCCGTTATCTAATATCCAGTATTAACCAATCGATCACTCAGCAACGGTTGCCGCTGCAATTAGGTGTAATAAAACCACCCGAATTTACCCTCGCTAGCTTGAAATGACCCTTGGTACAGTTGGCGACAGCGGCCGATCAGCTGGCAATTTTTTTACCAGATTTTGAAGTCGATTCTGTATTTAAACTGTCAGTTGTCAGTCAAATATGACAGTTTTAATTGCAGATATTACAGTGACTACAGTATCTAATGAAATATAATGTAATTTTTCGTTAAGTCAAATGAAGTGAAACGAAACCAATAATATTATGTGTATTTAAAATGAATAAGTACAATATACAAGTTCTGTTTTTCTAATTTTAATGTTAAGTGTTAAAAAGTCTAGATCTAACGCTTTAACTAATTAAACACATATTTCCAAACTAATTACAGACACACAGCAATTTCCAATTCAATAATTCACCAAAATTAATACGATAACGCCGTCGAGTGTACACGACCGCGCCCGGACACGGCGGAAATTATAGTTAATGGATTCGAACCCCGGCAATATCGGTGCATAATTGCATCAAGCGTGACGCCAGCGCATCAAATTTTAATATCGTTTCCATGTAAAATCAGAATTTGCGATCATACGACGCCGGGTTATATTTATTCGTCCTATTATGAGATGCGGTGACGGACGAGGATGATACACAATTTTTTTGACATGACTGTACTTAATTTTTTAATGGTTTTATTATGTTTTTAGGAGAAGCATGTTTTTGGGTATATGTGGGTTGAAATTGACATATTCATACTATGTAGGTAGATCTCTGTTTTGTTATTTTTGGAGAAAATATACTTAGCAGTAATTTATTTTATTTATTTATTTAATAGTTTAAGCACACAAATGTACAGAGGCGGACTTAATGCCATAGGCATTTTCTACCAGTCAACCAATTTTATTTATAGTTAATATTAACACGGGGCACGTAATAGGTAGTTGTAAATAACCAAGAGAACTATTTTTATAGACCATTATCTAATTAGTTTATTTTGTAAGTAACTATGTAGGCAAAAAAATAATAAACATTATTCAGTTCAGAAAAAACGGTACAGTATTAAAAAAACTTGTATCATAACTTCAATCTATATCGTATTATCGTATTAATTCGTCGTTATTGTATTCGTGTATCTTTCTTCTTTAATATTAAAAATGCGAAATTGTTTTTGTTTGTTACGCTTTCACGCTAAAACGGCTGAACGGATTTGGATGAAATTTAGCACATGGGGAGACCATGACCTGGAAAAGGATATAGAATACTTTTTATCCCGATATTCTTAGTACGACTACCTAGAAGATTATAATATAGGAGCCTTATGTGCTAGATTTTTGCAAATACAAGGGTAGTAGGTTTACGCCTAAGGACAGAAGAGTGACGACGCAGTGACTTGATTTGCTTGTCATGAAAATGTTCTTTAATAATGTGTGAGCTCACTATTCTCAGTATGGACACTTTTTCGCGAGACTGAGTACGGTGAAGTCCAATCTAGCAATTTAAATTGTTGTTGGAAAAATTTATTAATAGAGAGAGCCCTGGCACCCATAAAAACAAGTTTAATTTTAGCTTGGGTGCCATAGTACTAACCTATCCTTTGTGTAATTGTACCCGCACAGGGCCCGCGTGGTGGATTATGGCCCACTCCCTTTCACAGAGAGGAGGACTGTGTCCCAGCAGTGGGGACATTATAGGCTGATTATGCTATTCAAAAACGAACTATAGAATAAAAAACTTTATACTCAACTAAAACCAAAAAAACCTGGTAAGTAGGTACTCAATAAATGATTTTAAAAAGCTTGAATAAAAGTGTGAATTAGAAAGAAGACAGTCGCAAGTATGAACGCTTTAACGCTTTTTAACCGACTTCCAAAAAGGAGGAGGTTATATGTTCGGCTGTATATTTGTTTTTTTTTTTTTTTTTTTTTATGTATTTTCACCAATTACTCCGTCAATTGTGGACGGATTTTGAAAATTCTTTTTTTGTTTGGAAGGGTATGCTCCCGAGGTGGTCCCATTGCCACCAAATCAGAATCTGATGAGGGGATCCCATGGAAATCGAGGGAAATCCTCAAATTTTATAGGCATACTTATAGCGATTTGAGTATTTTTTATAGTAACTCGTGCATTTGCACTCGAAAAGCACCATTTGGTGAAGTGGAACTGATCATGAAGACCACAGATGGCCACCGGAACTACTTAACAATAAGTATTTCACCGTTGCGATTCGATTAGGCACTTTAATATGGTTGCTAAGCAATTTATGCTCGCCAAAATGCATATGGTGAAATCATCATCAGTTCTCCTGGTTCTTACCAGGAGAACTCCTCAACAATTAACGCCCCTGCATCGGGAAAAGCAATATTTTGTAAAAGGTGATGAGCATTTGACATTAGGCTATTGTAAATTAGATAAATTACAAACTGACCCACTAAAAAGTGAAATATAAAAAACTTTTACAAAAAAAACAACCGACTTCCAAAAAAACACTACAAAGTGAAAAATAATTTCGGAAGTCGGTGGCCAAAAAACTAAAATACAGATCAAAAGCCACCGACTTCCAAAATTATTTTTCACTTTGTAGTGTTTTTTTTTGGAAGTCAGTTGTTTTTTTTTTTGTGAAAAGTTTTTTTTAACGTGACGATTTCTGCCATTTTACTCCTACCGCAGTCCGCGTTAAAGAACTTCGTTCAAAAACCTGTTAGGTACTCAATAAATGATTTAAAAAACCTTCAACATCCATTTTAGGAATCTAGTTAAAGAAAATAATGGCAATCCAATACCTACAAGAAACATAAAACTACGAACGATTGGAAATCAAATGAATTGGTATACTAATGGATTGTCTTTACTTTAGTGGTGATAAAAATGGGTTTATATCTGACTGTGATAGTTTTTATGGGTAGTTATTGGGTACTTAATCAGCATCTTGATTTCCTATCTTTTACCCGAGTACCGGCAAGATAAAAGAAAAGGATTATGGGCTCTAGAATCATGTGCTGAATTCCGTTCCTTACCCGTGATTTTTTATACCCGTGGTACCTCCGAGAAATACAATGCTGCCGAATAAAAATGGTAGACCCTCTCGTAGTCCCTGGAAGGTACCATCCCACCGAAAAATATAATGCTGCCGAATTAAAATTGTACCGAAGTCAAGTCATAATACAGTTAAGTGCGTTCACGACGTACGGCATTTCATACAAACTTTCAAGCCCTTGTTTTTCGAAATGACTGAACCGATTTTAATGAAACTTCATACGCATAAGAAAAAGCAAGATTCAAAGGTCTAAAAAGTTAGTTAAGAACATTTTCGAAATGTCTTATTTAAAAACAGATAACTGGAAATCTCTGTTTCTATGGAAAATTTAAAATCGGTCTAATATAGCTGTAACACTATTTTTCGAATATTTTTTTAACTAAATTTTTAGACCTTTGTATCCTGCTTATGCGTATGAAGTTAAATTAAAATCGGTTCAGTCATTTCGAAAAACAAGGGCTGTATGAAATGCCGTACGTCGTATACGCTCATAACGGCATTTTTCGTAATTAAAGAATCACATGACTTAGTTCGTGGTTACAATTTGCGCGTCAATGTCTTTGCCAGCCTGTATAAGTTTTTGTGAGATAATTATGGTGATATTATATTAGTCTTGTTATACATAGTTAGAAAATGCATTGTAATCGACGTAATTAGAAATGTTACTCTTCAACAATTCAAAAGTGCCTGTAAATGGTTTTATTGAAAATAAATGCTTTGAGTTTGAGTTTAAAGTTACAAGCAGTTATTTGAATGTTTTCGAAATATGCAAAAAAATATAAATATAATTCGCAAATACTCAATTTCGCTGTAAACTCTACAACCATATTATAACAAAATACACCCCGCATTCAACCACAAACAAAGACCTTTCTTCATAAAATTTAAACTAATTATTTCAGTCATAATATTAAATATAATAATGGCCAAAGTAACAAAATTACGTACACAGAGAATGGCTGACTTAATACAATCATACAGACAAACAGACATCAAGAAACAGAAATAAATGTCTTGAAACTTTTGCTCGCCTCCAAAGTAATTGTGGTCGTGTTTCTAGGGCGACGCCATTTTAATTACACATCTTAGTAATGCCACAGAATAGATAGGTACAGAAGGCTGGCTCTAAGTAACTAGCTAAAGCCGGCGCACGCACACATACAACGTACGATGCGCCGCGATCTCAAACGAATATCTGTTTTGTTTTCATTTTGGTTTTGGAACGAAGTTCCTTATCACACGTTATACTTTGCACACTTGGCGAATGAGAGCTAGACCGATAATAGTGTAACGTTTTAACCGTCACGACACTTTTTCTTTTCTTATACACGAAAAGAACTTTGTTCCCAACGGGTGTCCCACGATACCTCTCGACTTTTTTATAATTTTTTTATTGTAATGCGTAATTGCATTTTTCTTTCGTCACGTGTCACGAGTACGCTAACGCTCGCTAGTAGAGCGTGTCTATATTTGCGTGCATTTTCGCTCATTGTATGGAGCTGACCTTCTCTATCTATCTATTTTGTGGTAACGCTGTTCACGGCCGGCCGCAACAAAAAGTCGGGCAAAAGATGTTAATTACGTTTTATTGTGTCGTTGCGTTGTTTTTAAGATTTTTAATTTTTATGAATGTTTTAAATTAAATAGATGGTCGTTATTATAGTAATAGGATTGTAGGCTTAAGAGATTATTTGGCAGATCCTGCGTTACTCAATCACAACATAATATCCTTAATATTTTTAAATCGGGTACACTTTTGCTTACGAAAATCTGTTTCTGCCAGCAAAGATATAGGAAAATGATAGACGAAATTGTAAAAATTTATGCTCGATGATAAAATACCAAACAAAGTTATAAAATATAAACAAAAACAAAAATAATATCATCTGCATACTTAAACATAATATTTAAAAACAAGACAGACTGAAAAGGCCAGGGGTTCTACTCCGAAGCGCTAAACGAAGTATCGGCTGAATGTTCGGCCGTTTTATAAATTCCAAAGTTTCCTTTTTTGACTTTGAGTCCTTACCCGACTTCAAGTCACAGTTTTGACTTTGGCTTATCACTTCGACTGCCTTTTCTTTTTTTTTCGCCGTAGTCATCGATAGTTAGTCGTAGTAAAGAAACGACTGAACATTTGGCCGATACTTCGAATTGGATAATAATTTTCCAGGCGACTAATAACTTAAAGGACGACTAACTATTTGCTACTAAAATAATAACTTGGCGACTAATAACTTAAAGGGCGACTAACTATTTGCTACTAAAATAATAACTTGGCAGCGATTAAATATTATTTCTTAATCGCTGCAAAGTCATCTACTGTTATTGAATCATTTGGGTTAGGTTAGGTTAGAACAGTAACCATTAACAAACGAAGGCGAGCGAGCGAAGCGAGCGTGCCGCGGTAGCGGCCGCCGAGCGCCAGATCCCCTCTATTGTTGGTAAATTCAGTTACCAAAACAAAAATTCGATGCCAGTTTAAATTAAAATAAAGCTGAAAACTGATTATTGAGCTGTTACTTTCTACTTAAAATAATACTTCGCTGTAGCTGCCAACCTATTATTTTTGCTGCCAACCTATTATTTTTGCTACCGGCTTTAATTATTTTTTAATCCCAAATTCAGATTAATTTGTCGCCGTGTTAAATACATGCCCTTCGAATGTATGTTCAGAGTAGGTCTCCAGATTATTAAGTTTCCATTTAACAAAAACAGAAAAATCTATAAAATACCTTCATTTCGTATCAAGTTACGTAGGTACAAGTACAAAACAAACATATTTACTGACATACTCACATATCTATGTATAAATGTAAATGCGATTCAAAAGAAAAGTTAAAAGATACGGCTCCGCAAAAGTTTGTGATTCGGCAAAAACGCATTACCATAATAAATTATTCTATATCAAAGCGATCGGACCGTGAATAGGTCGCTTTAAGCATCCTTCGAAAGTTATAGAGCTGCGACCTCGACTCGATGTAACGAGTTACTCGTTACACGCCCTGTATGAAATGTATCTTACTCGGGTGGTTTTAACAACTCTTAATGATATGACGGACTTGAATACAAGTTGCGAGAGTGCTGTCATAATTATAGCTTTGAAGTTCGTGACTTTTAATTTATTTCCCTTTGGTAAAGAAACGCGTACATATTATTAGAAGTAAACTTTGTGCAAATACAGTTGATTTTTGGTGCTCATTGCCATACATATACGTTTTAACAGATTGTTCTGTTTACAGGCTCACATAATGGTTTGTTTTATGGCAGTACTTGGGGGAAGCCTATGTTCAGCAATATAAAATTTCAGCTGAGAGAACGATACGGTCGTGTGACCATTATCTCTTCTGCTGTAAAGCTCCATTTACATGGTGCAAGTTTATTGTCTGTGGCATACCATAAAATTTAAGGGCAACTAACTGGCATCGTCTAAATAACACGTACAATATTGTTGCACGATACGGGCAAGTTAGTTGCCGTTCAAAACTGATATAGGTGTAAATAGCACGAACGATAAAATTGCACGTGCAAAATGTTAATATTGTCCGTATTCACGGGCAATACTAGAATCAAATGTACAAGGATGTGCAACTCTGTATTAGGACGAGGCAAAACCTGCATGCAATAATCGCCTTGCTATAAAATTGCGTTTGTGGAAGTCGCGTGCAATTTTATTAAACGGAAAATTTTAGATTTCTACTTGTTTTCTATTATTGTATGCCATTTTATGAAAATTGCACGCGTATAAACACTTGCATGCAATTCTTAAATAGCAATAAAATTGAACATGCTTTATGGCATGTGATTATTGCTCTTGAACGTTCCAGAAACTTGTAGCGTGTAAATGGGGCTTTAGCGATGATACAGTTAAAGATGGTGAACACACTTTCATAGAACAACTACTTATGCCTCCTAAGGTTCTTACCCAATCAAGGGCCCGCCCTCGAGCTAATAGAAACTTTATCCCTTCAATATTTTCTTTTGATTAAATTCGTCTGCTGAAGGCGAATGAGAAATGTTTTTATTTCCATATTTTTTATCAAAAATACTGAAATTAAGATTGCGATCTTTCAAAGATATCGGCAAAAAATAGGTGTTGTTTCTTGCGTAGCGGCTACGGCGTAGCTCTGACGTCATGGCTACGCAAACTACGGTCGTAGAATATTGGTTGCGGCTACGCGGAAATAGTTGTTTAAACCCTTCCCTTTGAGTAGGCCTTGTATAAATATTTTATTTGTTGTAACATTCTAAGGAAGCAATATTTGAAAATTTCCTTTTAAATAATATAAACAAGGCCATCAATTACGTCGTATTTATTTTTTTGTTAGTGTCAGCGCAGGACTTGTAAGTTAAATTTTCATCTTTTAATTAGGTATTTCTGACTCTTTAAACCAAAATCGACACAAGAAATATTCAAATAAAATAAGAAATTTCTTCATGCATTTTTAAATCCTGCCCATCTTTATCGTGCAACGCATGCAAACATTCAGCTCATAATTACAAACCCTACTTGCCCTAGCTCAACCACAAAGACTGAACCATCCATTATCACTTGTGGTGATTTTAATGTTAATTTGTTAGAGAACTCAGGTTCTTGTAGTAAAATAATAAGTCTGTTTCAGTCATACAATCTTGTAAACTTGTTTTTGGAGCCCACAAGAATAACCTCTACTAGTGCCACATGTCTAGATAATATTTATACAGATATTATACCAAGCCACAAAGAAATTATAAATTTACTTGATTCTGATCATTGTGGGCAAAGGATTACTATCCAAAACCGAAACAACAAAGTGGCTAAAAAGGATATCACTGTTAACCCCAAAACAGCACGTCGCTTGGAAGCTTTTAAAGGTAAACTCATTGATAAATTACCAGTTCCATCTATTAATGATGATCTTAATCATCTTTATAATGTTTTTTTTAATATTTACTGTCAACAATTTAATTCCACATTTATTCCCAAGACTATCTCGGTTAATAGTAACGCATCTTTCAGTGATTGGGCTACCATTGGCATTCATAAAAGTAGAACACGGCTTTATGAGCTGTACAATGAAAGGTATTATGTAAACACTGATGAATTTAATTTGTATGTTAGAAATTATTCAAAATTATTCAAAAAAGTTTGTTGTATGGCCAAGTCGCGTTATTTGAGTTCGAAGATTAAAAACAGTAGTAATGTAATTTAAACGACTTGGAATATTATTAATAGTGAAACGGGAAGGTCTAGGAACCGAAATACTGACTATAGCCTGTCAATTAATGACAACATAATAAAATCAGACTCACAAGTCGCCGTGGCCTTTGAAAATTTCTTTTCGGATATTCCCGTTTCAACTACTAAATCCCTAAACTCATCACCTTCTGTTGCTGAGTCTTTGCTTAAGGAAAATGTAAATGTTTGCGATTCGGAATTTCACTTTGAACATATTACCTGTAGAGATATAATTAAAACCTTTAACACTTTAAATGTAAAAAAGACTGCAGATCTGTGGGGTAATTCTGTAGAAGTTGCTAAGTCTATTATAGACATCGTAGCACCTACTTTAGCCCTTATCTTTAATAATTGTATTGACTGTGGGGTGTTTCCTGACCTCATGAAGAATAGTAAAATAATACCGTTGTTTAAATCAGGTAGTACATCAGACCCCACAAATTATAGACCTATTTCAGTACTACCTACCTTTAGTAAAATTTTTGAGAAATTAATTTTGGACCAATTGCAAAGATTTTTTAATAAACATAAATTACTACATAGCAAACAGTTTGGTTTTACAAGGGGTCGTTCGACTACTGATCGTCGTTGAGGGGTCGTTGAACTGTTAGGACATATTTATAATGCATGGGAAGATAAATGCGATGCCTTGGGCATTTTTTGTGATTTGTCCAAGGCTTTCGATTGCGTTTTTCATGAAACGTTAATCAGGAAACTCCGCCACTACGGGATCCGGAACACCGCTCTGGATCTTCTTACTTCATACTTGAGTAATAGGATTCAGAGCGTTGACGTCAATGGAAAAAGATCTCCCGGATCTATAGTAACAATGGGAGTTCCACAGGGCTCAATTCTTGGTCCTTTCTTGTTTCTTATTTATATTAATGACTTGCCTTACCTCATAAAGGATAATCATGATATAGTGTTGTTTGCAGATGACACTTCACTTTTGTTTAAACTTAAACGTCAGCAGCTGGTTACTGACGATGTAAATAGCGCGATCTCAAAAGTAGTTCACTGGTTCAATGTTAATAATTTACTTCTAAATGAAAAAAAAACCAAATGCATTAAGTTTACGCTACCTCACGTTAGGCAGGTGAAAACTGATGTGTTGATAAAGGGCGAAGAATTGAATCCTGAAGAAAGCACAGTATTCTTGGGCTTAACTTTGGATGCTAAGCTTCAGTGTGGCCCACATATAGATAAACTGTCTAAAAAGCTAAGCTCCGCAGCATATGCTGTTAGAAAAATTCGTAATTTAACTGACATAGAGACAGCCCGTTTAGTGTACTTTGCCTATTTTCATAGTGTAATGTCGTACGGTATTCTGTTGTGGGGAAATGCCGCCGACATTCAGAATATCTTTGTTTTGCAGAAAAGAGCTGTACGATCAGTTTATAAATTAAGTCCAAGACACTCTCTCCGAGAGAAATTTAAGGAGATTAATGTAATGACTGTACCTTCTCAGTATATTTTTGAAAATCTTTTATATGCCCATAAAAATATAAAATTGTTTAAAAAATACAGTGATATCCATAATATAAATACTAGAAACAAACATAAATTTGTTGTACCTACAACAAGGCTCAAGAAAATAGGTGGCTCGTTCCGATGTCAATGTATACGCTTTTATAATAAACTTCCAAGCCACGTTCAAGATCTAAGCCTTAATAAATTCAAATCATTCATTAAACGTAAGTTGTGTCAGAAAGCTTTTTATACCGTTAAAGATTATATTGAGGACAAAAAGGCTTGGGATTGAGATGCTCCAATTTTTAATTATTGAAGTGGTTTATTTTTATTGTTTGATGTTTTTTTTGCTAACTTTTATTATTTTATATACGTAACGTAATATATACGTAATGACATGATTATTTACTTGTAAAGTATTATATTTTTTTAATTATTGTGAATGTGAAGACTATGTCGGTTATTGCTCTTTTATTTTTATTTTCACTTTGTCTTTTATTCTCAGTTAGTGTTAATCATGGTCTGGCAGTTTGAGTCATTAAAGCGGCCTACCCAAATGTCCTTTCTTTGGTATTGATCGTCGCATCGTTGAGCTCCTTAAGTTCTGAGTAGAGCTGCACGATTACTGACAAATGCGTGCACTGACTGGTCAGGTCCACTCAATCTGCGTGGTTCTTTCCTCAAAAGACCATTTCAGACACCAATCTACATGGCCTTCACATGATCTGACCAAGATTATGTCTGGACTTTAAAAGAGACTGTGACCTCTGAGTTTGTTTCGGCCTTTCTTCTCAGAGTAGTCAGATAGGAAACGCCGACCTCATCTAGTTTTAAAAATATGACTGACGTGTAAAAGTGTTTGTACAAACCTACTTACAGAAATAAAAATCATTTATCATTTTATCATTTGAACGACACACCACTCACCGTACTAAGCCCCCACAATAAATATAGAAGTTTGTTAAATTGTTACCAAGAAACAATAAGTTCAGTTGTGTTTAACAGGGGCCAACCACAAGCATTGCCGGCCAAGCGGCAAGCCTGAACGGTTCCGACAAGATTTACTCGCTAACTTTGTACCACAGAACTCAAATATTGTGCTTCTGACAGCTGTTCAAGTTTTTCAAATTAGGCTGTGCGTGTGTACTCGTAAAGGCTTGAGGGTTTTAATTTTTTGACTTGATTTTTGTTATAAGTTCAGGTTTTTTATTTGTGGTTTGAGAAGACGCCTCTGTCACAAAACACAGTCAGCTATTTGGAAGGTAAAAAATGGGTGTTGTGGAATGTCTATTTGGCTGAGGTGCATTACAAGTATGTCTTACAGTTAACTGGTCAAATCACGGACCAGTTTGTAAATAATCATACAAATATATTCACACAAAAATCATGAATAAGTACCAAATGCAGTTGTTATGAATAATATCAATACCAATAATACACTTGAAACACATCATCACATCGATAACATCTTAAAAATACCTCTGTGGTTCTACGGAAAGTCATGAACAATCCAATTTGACCACAAAACAACATTAATAAAAAATCCAAAACTTAATTACTCTAGCATGCCTAAGAAACTCTTTAAAAGTGACCTCCACAGACAATTCTAACAATAATATGCTTAATAAAAAGTCCAGTCGAACAAATATGAAAACATATTCAACATAATGTTGGCAACATAAAAACAACACGAAAAAGTTGAATTACACTAACACATAAGTTTGGAATCAAGTCACAAAATCATAACATATTATTTTAAGGCTGTGCACAGACCAGAGTCAAAATGATCTATAGACTGACTATTGCTCAACAAAAACCATTATGTCGCGCACACTCGCCATAAAACAGTCTCAAGTTGTCAAAAATCTATTAAAAATCTGTTTTCTCACAAGGTAAAACTGGTGGGTACCTCTTATAGTATGATAACATTCAGGTACAAAATCGCTTGACACTTAAATACATAATAAAGGTGTTTAGTAACGAAACAAGAATGTTGTTAACAAAAAAAACGTAATTCTTTTGTCTCTAGTGTGCACACTGTCTTACATCAAATTCATATATTATCGTATGAAAAAGTAATTTCAACTTTATTATGGCGTGTGCCTTATGTTGACGTTTTGTTTTTAGGTTCAAATATTAAGTTATAAGCCTTCAGTCCTGCTATAATAACAAGATTTGTATCTGAGACCAATCAATTAGGTACAAACATGTGATGAATTTCATGCCCAATTTTGACTTCATTTTGAGTATTTGCGAACAGCACAGGGCGACAGCCATTGATTTATTATCTACTAGATGTGCCCCATGGTTTCACCTGCATAAGTCTTGATCCCATGGGAATATCGGGATAAAAAGTATTTTATATCCTAATACAGGTCATGGTCTATCCATGAGCCAAATTTCATCCAAATCCGTGCAGCCGTTTTAACGTGAAAGCTTAACAAACAAACTCACTTTCGCATCTATAATATTATAGTTAGGAGGATGAAAAACCGGTCTATCGACACCTAGCTAGACACACAATGTATCAGATACTTAAAAAAAAAAACTCTTAACACACTACTAAAGTTTCTTTAATATTATAATTCAATCATGATTCGAAAGACACGTGGCGCCATCACAAGAACGTTACTGTTGTTTTCCTCGGGAACAGTACTTTTTTTCGGGATGAAAGGTACCTGTCCGTGTCTACACACCTGACAACGTATGTGCAAAATTTCAGGATGATCGGTTCAGTTGATTAGGCGTGAAAAGGTAACAAACAAACTTACATTTGCATTTATATTATTAGCTGTTAGGAGGATGACAAAGGATTATTTGACAGTTTGGTCATGGATCTTTAATGTATTGTCAGTTTGCTTCTGCAAGCATATACAAGTGACAATCGCTTTCCGTATTTCTAAAACCACTTTTCAAAAAGATTGACATTATTATATGCTTTTCGGTAGCTTATGTCAATCCAACAGGTACATTTTTGACGTCAAGTCCCTATGTCTACTGTTGCGAATTCGAAGACATGTGACATCTACCAACCCGCACTGGGCCCGCGTGGTGGATTACGGCCCACTCCCTCTCACAGAGAGGAGGCCTGTGTCCCAGCAGTGGGAACATTATAGGCTGATTATGCTGCAGCGTTACCTAAATAACTTCCCTTCCGAACGTAATCTACACTGTATCTTTGAACTCGTAATGTCGTGACAAAATTAAAGTCTCATGACTGTTTCAGTATTTTTACCGACACTTATACCGGGCCATCGTTGCCGACGTTACTAAATGTTGCCATTCTGGATATTATTATTATTTTGTTTATTTTTATCTCATTAAGCTGCACCGGTTGACGTTATCACGTCAACGCCGGCTGTCGCTGAAAACCAGCTCTGGGGCTCTGTCTCGCATAGAGTCGCAGCATTATGCTGAGCGATGGCCGTTTTGCGTGAATGTGACTTATATTTTCCCTCAACTTGTTCTTTCGTGATTGTGTTTTTATTTCTTTGCGTTATGTTTACAGCAAATAAACGTATTTCCTTTTTTCTTTTTTTTCTTTTTTATATCCTGGTATTGTTGATCGAAGTTATATCCTGCAATATTTCGAATAACCATCATGGGTAGTAGTTTCCTAAACAAAATCTTTCTCAAAAAACTGTCCTACTCTGAATTTCTTTTCAACTTTTCTCACATAGGTAGAACAACAAATGTGAATAGCCCTCAGCATTATGTTTATTTTTCATCTCACACCGACCTCATAAAAACAGGTAAAGTATTTTGTATGTAAAATTATGAATCACAGTCCGAACTTCAAAGTTTATGAATAATTCCCTTAAATAACATCATTTGAAATTTTTGTGGAAAATGCATAATCTTGTCCCATGAATGTAATAAGATGCAAAATGAGTCACAAGTTTATGTTTTTACAAAAAGTTTCTTGTATCTGCTTGGAATATTTTTCCCAGTCAGAAATGAAGGAAAAATGCATCAGCAGCTTTACCTTTTTTTAGTTCCTTAGCCTTAGACTATGTTTTTGCTTGCAAATAGATCATTTTAGTTGTACACACATAGATAAACTCACGCCTTCTTCCCATGGGGGTAGGCAGAAACTATAGAACGCCACCTGCTACGCTCCTTACATACTCCTTTTGCTTCGCCTACGTTCATACATCTGGTCATACACGCACGCCGATTGCGAGTACTCCGCACCTGACCTTTCTGAAGAACATCACCAATTTGGTCAATTATGTCCTCCTAGTGCGTCCCCTCCCGGCGTTTCCACTCACCTCTGCTTTATAAATACCGTTTGTTAGTCGCGTTTCACTCATCCTCTCAACACGACCAAACCATCTATGCATACTCTTTTCAATTTTTGTTACTACATCTTCTTTTAAACTGCACCGTTGCCTTATCAGTTTGTCACCTCATTTACACCATTTTTTTTTACGTTTTATTTTTTTATTTTATTTATTCTTCAGCTAAATTATTTGTTTCTAGCTGCACCCGCGGTTTCACTCACATAAATCTCGATTCTCTGGGAATATCGGGGTAAAAAGTTATAATCCAGTTCATGGTCTATCCGTATACCAAATTTCATCCAAATCCATTCAGCCGTTAAACGTGAAAGCGTAACAAACAAACTCACTTCGCATTTACAATATTAGGATTGATTGCTATGGTCATGCACCTGCTCTCAAAACGGTGAAGGAAAACATCGTGAGGAAACCGGCATGTCCTAAAACCAAAAATTCGAAGACATGGTGACATCTACCAACCCGCACTGGGCCCGCGCGGTGGATTACAGCCCACTCCTGACAGCCCACTCCTCGAAGAGAGGAGGCCTGTGTCCCAGCAGTAGGAACATTTTAGGCAGATTATGCTATGGTAATGTAACCTTTCATTTCGGGATGAAATTAACTCAGCCTAAAACCCAGTTCTCAGAGACGCCTGTTTTCTACATTTCATAGTAAATGGTTTCCAAAAAATATATTAGATTTTCCCAATAAACTAAAACTGAAACTACCGAGAAGAAGTTTCAATTATGCACCGTAAACGAAGTTAGTTATCAGAAAAGTAGAGGTCAAGCTTTACAGACAGTATTGGATGAGGGATGCTTATTGGTTCTGCTCATTTTCGGATAATTTCGAATTTACCCAAAATGGATTTACGAGGTTTGGTAAAATGACGGTAAATTCCTCGAAGTGCTTTACTTTGTGGGTTTGTGTACAACAAAATCAATACTTTTGAATGTACATTATTAATGGTAACATACTGCTCTACTTGTGTGTACTTATGTGTTTTAAAGTATGTTCAAAGTGTTGCATATTTGCAACACTCCTCACATGGGAAAAATAATGTAATTAAATGTTGTGGCTCCTCGCATGCGGTTATAAACAACAATCATCAATCAATTAATGAGTAAATATATTATACTAGATGTTGCCCGCGACTTCGTCCGCGATCTAGAATGAAAAGTAGCCTGTCTTTACCTACGTCATTGTTTATCTGTGTGCCAAATTTCAGCGTGAAAGCGTAACAAACTGACTTTCGCATCTATAATATAGTAATAAGTCTCGATCCCGTGGGAATATCGAGATATAAAGTAGCCTATGTGTTAAACCAGGGTGTCAGCTATTTCCATACAAAATTTTATCTAAATTGGTCCAATCGTTTGAGTGTGAAGAAGTAACAAACACCCACACTCACACACTTTCGCCTTTATGATATTAGTGTGATAGGATTACAGTTTGTTTCTAATCATCGCGCTGTACATTACAATATTTATTTAACGTAGGAAATAATGAGTCATTTAAACTAAGTAGTTTAATTCATTACATAATTATGTATACGCAAATGTTTTATATAGGCGCCACAGTCTGCACAAAACACCCAATCAAAATGTTTAATACTTTTAGAACAAGATCTGAATGTCATTTATCTGTTTTATTTATGTTAAAAAAAAGAAATTTCAAAATCAAATCAATGAGTTATTAAAAATCCCCACATAAAATATAGATTGATTGTTACAAACGATCGACCTTATAAATAAAAAACCATCGACAAGATCGCAATGTCTAACACCTCCCTGACTCACAACATATTTGTATCAAAATCGTATTTAAATCAGTCCTCCTCCAAAGTAACATAAAAGCATTTAAATTGAATACATCACATTTATATTTATTAAAGAAAGTCGTGAACCCGGGCCATAACTCGGAACATGATCCGTTTTATCTCCGAGTTCGTTCCCGAGTTACATGGAACTAGGGATGTGCTGTGCACACGTTAAATTCATGAACGGAAAATTTGGATCCGTTTTGGGCTGTTCTGAGAAATTGAAGATTTTTTAAATGTGTCGTGAGAAAAGCGAACAAACACGTGGATTCCAAACGTTTTTTTTTTTTTGGTTGATGTAATTTTATGTTTTGTGGGTTAAACAAACTTATTGAAAGATGAGATTTGTATGGTTTTTTTTTTCAATACCAACCACGTCAATAGGACTGTGTTTTTCGTACCTTGTATAAAGAGTTTTATGTAGGTATAGGAAAACAAAAACAACGTGAATATATTGGTTTTTCCTTTGACTGAACATAGTTTAAGGCATTATGGTCGGCTGTGGAGGTTGTTTTTAGGGTTCCATACCTCAAAGAGAAGAAACGGAATCCTTATAGACCGATTAAATTGATGAAATTTGCTACACATATGAATTTCTGTGACCCAAACACGAACGTGTAACTTATTTTTTTTTTTGAACAGTTCTTGGATTACAGGAAATCTATCATAAGAAGTCTATGGTCTTAAAATAACATGGTAAATCACTCCATATTGTGCATACAAACTTACATTTGCTGTTGGGATGTATGGGGGAACATGTTTTTTTAACTAAAATGTTAAGTTTGTTCTTGGGATAAATTCATCCCAACTTTGTGCGTGCAATCGTTCATTGTGCGTGGTCCAACACGCAACTGGCCGGTCTTTTATATTATTGTGTGGTCTTATGACATGTACCAAATAAATATATTTTCTTTCCTTAAATACGAGCATCTTTGGCTAGTTGTTTAACAAACTCACAGTTTCAAGGATATACTGACAAGATAAAGTTAATATCTTGTATCTTATAAAATACGGTTACAAGTACCAGCAGTCTTTAGCCTAAACATTGACCTAATGCATCTCTTTTGGGCCTTGAATGCGATGTTGAAATCAGTAGAATTTCCCCAAAAGATGATGCCTTATCTTAAATGAGACGCAGCTATGATAGGCCGCAATATCTACATTCACGACTACAGCTAGGGAATTTAAAAGCTGAACTACTATTTACAGAGATTCTCTATATTTGATTTCCAGTCCAGTCTTTTGTCAATGATTAGTCCGAGGAATTTAGTTGTATTAACGCTTTCAATAGTTTTATTATCAATATTTATGTCCAAATTATTTCTTGTCAACAATTGTTTCTTTGGGCATTAAACAATGCCAAACTGTACTTATGTTTAATTACCTACATTGAAATATGATCCACCATCATTTCCTGCCTACCCTATCTCACACATGTGAAACTGCAAAACACAAGTCCCTAACAAAATAATGGGCAAGCTTGTATCGCTGCACGCCGCGACGACGTGTCACGCCGTGACACAAACACGTTGCGAGCGTGACGGCGGGTACTTGAAACCTGCCTAATGTTGAAATGTGGTCCAAGGTGGGATTAAAAAGAGAGTATGTTGCAATTAGAGAATTATAATTATGGAAATTACACGTGACAATATGCCAAAGTGTCACACCCAACATGCATGCGTGACGATATCGACAGACCGCGTCTAGTGCGTTCTTTTATTTCGGAATTGTAAATGAAAAGAGATTATGAAGAGACAAGAAAATGTTTATCATTTGTCTTTGTCTCTCTCTCTCTCTCTCTGTCTTTTGTCATGCATGCTGTAACAAACTGTCGTGATGAGATGCATATGCCAGAAAGTTTCAAGCGTGACAGCGTGACAGTACGAGAGTGTAAACCAGCATGTTATGAGTGTGCTGGCAAATGTACTACCTAAGTGGAATAAGTAAGTCAACTGTGAAATATTGAGTTAGTATTTGAACAAGAACTCAATATCCTTAGAACAAAAATTTCATGAAGAATTTAGTTAATTATCGCTCCGGCTCAACCCTTACGCCACTCACCCCCACGTAACAGGATACAAATAACTCTAAGAAACAGATAGCTCTAATAAACACACAAGTTGAACGAACACTCGACGCCACGAATGACGAGGAATTGGACAGGTGACGGTGTTAATTGATGACGACTGTACGTGCGCGTACTGTTGAACACCTACTCATGTGAGTGCTAAATAGCTAAGGACTATACGTACTTCAGGAAGAACGTAGTAGGTACCGGGATACAGAAAGGGCATACTGACATTTCAAGTTACAGCATTTCACTCAACTCACTTTTTTTAACCTTGAGTGGGACATATGACTAGTTTTAGCTGTAAACTAATTCGTGAAATGAATTCAGTGAAAGAACAATGGCGAACTCCCAAAAAAATTTTTGTTGACATTTTTTTTTGCGTGTGCCGATGTGTGATATGTAAAAGTACAGAGTTTGAATTCCTGAACAGTCAATTAAGTTTTCAATTATGACGTATTTTTTGCCAGACTTCGATAAGCCATAAGGTTGATTTGATAAAACTTAGTAAATTAGTTCGGCGGTACCTATCACAGTGACATAAGTAGACGCTTAATAATCCCAACAAATTTTTTTCGCCATTGTTCTTTTATTTGCTGAATCTTTTCTAGCTAAGAACTTCTCCAGTGCAATGAATGAGCAGCCTTTATTGCTAGTTAATATAATAAGAGATGACATAGTATTTTTGTTTGTTGTTCCTGCTTGGCGTGTGTTTATATGAGCCATTGTAAAAATAGTACCGGTAGTGGTAGATTCGTATAGTTCGTGGTTCCGATTGTCTGAACTCATGAAAAAAACCGCCAAATATCACGCCTTAAGATCTCGAAAACCCCACCTTTTCAATATGCTCTACAAACGGAACGATATAAAATACCGCAACCTCCTCCAACTTAGCGCACAACCTCCCCAATGTAAAGCGATATCACCCATCAAATAACTCTTACCAACAGTACTCAATATACTCTATTTTACCCGCCGACTCCCACTTACAAATTAGAGTGGTGACAAGGAATTTAATTGGCGCTGAACGTACGCGCACCTCTAGTTTTCGATTGCTTGAGATATGTTTATTGCTCGAGTGTTTAGTGCAGCTGTTAAACTGTTTAATAAAGATGGGAATACGCAGTGGGGTGGTGTTAGTAGAGAGTACTATGTGGAGCTATTTGCATTTTGTGCTTAGCGGTTAGGTTCTAAACGTAAATTCCTGGAATTACTTATATCCTAGTAGTAGTTTTCTATTCAGTGTTATATTCTAGTATAAGATTACGGATGGATTAATCTTTAGTTGGTGATTTTGCTAATTTCCGTCTCAGAAAAAGCAAAAAAAAGACAAGACGAGCAAAGGCTCTCTTGTCTTTTTTTTTTTAGTAGTCGCATAGGATGTGTAACATCTGACATCTCACCTTGGTAATAAGCAACAGAGCAGCGACAGAAGTTAACCTCAAAATATAAAAAGCTGAATATTGAAATAATTATTCATTACTAGTGGTCGCCCACTGGTCGAAATTCGACCCCCTCTACTTACAATCTATATAGAATAGAATAGAATAGAATACTCTTTATTATGTACACCATAAAAATTACAGATATAAATGTTGAAATTACTAATTCCATGCTATTAAAAAGTACATACTTATTCCATATTCAAGCTGTCACTTCATGTTACACACATCCGTCTCTTTTCAGGAAAGTACTCCCACAGAAAGCGAGAGGAAATAATTATGTTACACAGCAATAGTTGGTTTTCAAAAATACACGTCTTCGGTCTTATTACAAATCAGGGTTTTTCTTTTAACATAGTTTAAATCATCGAGCCAGGTTTCTTATTAAGAACGTAAAGTGGTAACTGTGATTGAAACATAGCTATTTTTGTACAAATCTAACAAATTAGTCTTCTTTAGGGACAAAACTGTATAATGAATGACGTAATGTTTAACGAAATGTTTGTACGCACACAAATTTACTTTTTTTTTCTTTTATAAATTTAAAAAACATTTACAAAAAAATAAGAACCGACTACCAAAAATAACACTACAAAGTGAAAAATAACTAAACAACAAAATAACTAAAATAACCAAAGACACCGACTTCCGAAATTAATGTTATTTTTCACTTTGTAGTGTTATTTTTGGTAGTCGGTTCTTATTTTTTTGTAAATGTTTTTTATTTTTCACTTTTTAGTTGGTTAGTTTTGAATTCATCTAAGTCACAATAGCCTAATGTTAACTGCTCATTACCTTTTACAAAATATTGCTTTTCCCGATGCTGGGACATTGATTGTTGAGGAGTTCTCGTGGTAAGAACCAGGAGAACTGCCACTCACCATATGCATAGTGACGAGCATAAATTGCTTAATCGCAACCCGTTAAATAGGGGGACTCATTATTATATTGTTCCGGTGGCCATATGTGGTCTCCATCATCAGTTCCACTTCACCAAATGGTGCTATCCGAAAGCGAATGCACGAGTTACTATAAAAAATACCCAAATCGCTATAGGTTTGGGTCGATTTCCCTGGGATCCCCTCATCTGATTCTGATTTGGTGGCAATGGGACCACCTCGGGAGTATACCCTTTCAAACAAAAAAAGAATTTTCAAAATCGATCCATAATTAACGGAGTAATCGCGTAACAAACATACAAAAAAAAAAAAAAAACATATCGCCAAATCGAGAACCTCCTCCTTTTTGGAAGTCGGTTAAAAATACATATATGAGTTCGAGGATAATGTCGGTTGTATAATTATTTATTGCTTCTAAGTTACTAGCTAGTTTATGAATACTTTAAAATTGTAATCTGTGGAGAACGTAAGTGGGTAGCATAATAGTTTTAAAATATAATATTTAAGATATTATGACTATTTCTAATTATGCTACTGTTTATATTTCCTTAATTTTTTTTATATATATATATATGAATAAATAAATAAATAAAACCGTCAACTTAATCCAGTATTAAGTTGTCAGAACTTTACCTTACTCGGAACAAAGTTTAAGAGTTCAGAAACGACTATGGTTTGAAGGTAAACCTTGTTTTATAATAAAACCCTTTGAATTAGGAAGTTCTAGTAGGAATCCTTGAGCAATCTTGGTTAACATACAAATATCTATTTCGGTCTTCGTGGCTAGTAGTATCTGGTTATATGATCGCTCATATCAGATGCTAGTTGCTTTGAACAAACCGATACTCAACCACAAGTGGTCTGGTTGACCATATTAATGCACGTGTACATGAAGCAAAAGGAATACGTAAGGAGCGTAGTAGGTGGTTTTCTGTGGTTTCTGCCTACATCTATGGGCGTGAGTTTATGTATTATTTGCTTAGCCGCTGCTTGAGATGATACTGTTAACATTTTCCATACAAACCTTTTACTCAAAAACACTGACGCCCGTAAAAAATATAAAAATGCCCTATGATAGCTAGCTTGCGCTCAGTTACACTAATATTTGTCTCAAGTCGCTGGCGCGGCGATTTTGTGCTCTCTGAACCTATGTTTGTGTCTGTGTAGACTGAATGACCGACCCCAACTTAGAAAGGACTTGGCAGACAAATAGACAACATCAAAATCCAATTTATTACAAAAATCCACAAAAAAAGCATCTACACAAGACAAACTTTTCAAATACCTACAACTTTTCAAACAAGTTAAGATCACCGTACAAAGAAAATTGCTCACAATAAAATCGATGAAAGCCCACAAGTAGGTATCGTTCAACTACCGGTATGTAAAGTTACAAAGTTGTGCGGTCTATGCTATGCTGCACCGGTTAAAAAGTTTCTACAACAAATAGGAGTATTTGGTCTGCTTTTTATGTTCTATTTAAAAAATAAATATTGTTGTGAAGTTTCATATTTTTTCTATGTATAGTGAAGATTGTGTCAGGAAAATGGATGGTAAAGAAGCGTTATTTAATAATAAGAAACATCGTTATAATAGCTCCTTAGCTTAATAAACCAGCGAGCTAAGGCGCTATAACCATGGGCGAGAAAATCGCGGTCGGTCACCGCGATTTTCTTCTCACCGTTTTTATTTTTGTGTTGGAAATTATCAAATAATTTCTCCCGCTCTGGGCGGAACAGGAGGGCGTGTCAGACTTTTACCGACTAAAACCCACCCGTGTTCCTTCATTTGCCTGTGTGCCAGGGCCACGATATCCCTTTTGGACAAACTCGCAGCCCTGGCAGGCATTGGCCCTAATGGACCCCGTCAATTCGTGCTGACGTCTCTTTGAGGCGCGAGTGGAACAGTGACAGTCTCACTGTGCCATCAAATTTATTATAAACTCTATGAATGAATCTCCACATAGCAATATCATCGCAGCAAGAATATGAAAGCACAGCGTGACTATCGCCGCGATTCTCTCGTTCGTGGAGATGACGCCTTAATAAGGCGAATGCGGATGGCGGAAAACAGGTTTTTGTGGTGCAAATTGAAAGACATGTTTGTCCAGGGCAAAGGCCTCCCTCCACCTCTTCCATTTTTCGTGAGCCCGCACGTCCTCCTTCCAGTTTTGACGGAACCTATCCAGTTCGTCTCCTACGTGGTCTGCCGCGACCCCGTCGCACTCACGGGCCATTCTGTGCCATTTACTATCGTTTAAAAATCCTCTGTTACCTAAGCTGTCGCCAACCTCATAAGTTGACCTACGAAATGCCATCCATACAGAAAAGAAAAGAAAACCAGAAAACTGGTTTAGAATGTCGAGAAAGACTGCCAAAAAGGTTAGGTCGATATGTCGGACTCATCTTTGCCTACACTGACTTTTGGAAGTGGAGAAATGAGATGTTTATAATATGTCCTCAAATTAAAAGAGGGGAACGCCACACCTCGCTCCTGAATCGCCTACAAACTGGTGAGCATGTCGAAGATCACTAGTTTGGACTGAAACTCACGTTGGGATGGAAAATCACGAGTTGATATTTTCCTCTTTCTCAGTAACACTGTGGTAGCATCTACACCGCCACATGCGAACTACGCATCACGCTGACGTCACACAAAATCCTTTATTAGATTAGTGTAATACAAGTAGTCCACCAGACTTAACACCTCTGGTCGGAGTATCTTCCCTTTTCTATGAAGAATGAGGAACTTAACACCCTGTTCCACATAACTTTAGAACACCACACGTCGTTCTTCCACCTCCAGAAGTCAGAAGGTGCTAGCTAAGACCTCAACTAAAGGAGAGGATGTAGGTACTCAGAATATTTTGGTGAAGCTTAACTTTGTCCCTTACTCCTCCCTCCTCCCGAGACTAATAATGTAAACAATGTCACACGTCGTGGAGATTACTTGATTTACCCATTGCTTGCACTCAGCAGTGGATATAGTCACTGTTTTAGACACCAGAGTAACATAAATAAATATCACGCCTGTATTCCCCGCAGTGGTACGCAGAGGTTTATAATAATAATAATAAACCATTTATTTTCAGGTCACAAAAACCCATAGACAAATACCTTAACCTAAGTATACAGTGCGACACACACACTGCGCACTGTGTGTACAGTGCAGTGTGTGTAGTGGGTTTATGGTACACTCATATTTCGCCAGGTATGTTTTAGTTCCAAGGAATAGGCAAAACCAATTATGGAAAGGCGAACCGAGTTATATTTACTTTGCAATAATAAACAGCATATCTATCAGTAAGTATGTACATAATTATGTGTATCAGTAACAAGATATGCCAACAAAAATAATATGAGCCAAAACTACGAGCTTAAGTGGTGGAAGTTACAGGTTCATTGAAATCCCGAGAGTTATAAATATTTATCTTGATTTACATACGGTTGGATTTAGGGATACAATTTCACATCAGCCAATTCAAACCACCTTGCAACTATCTAGCCACACAATTTATATAAAGGAGGTGACAATATTTTAATTTTCAGTTTATTTATGAACGTATCAGTGTATAGTATCTATGTATCTTAGTCTAGATTACCTACAGTTCTAGTAATATTAATACCAATCCCTCTGCTGTTTCCTATTGCTAGAAAGGCAGCGTCGACACTTACAACATTGCTAAGCAAGTAACTTGAACATTCTAAAATATTAATAATACCTCAATAATTCTTTGAAAGAAACGATCGAAAAATAATCTCTACAGTATCAAATGACTCATGATTTTATTTCTGTAAATAGGTTTGTACAAACACTTATACACGTCAATCACATTTTAAAAACTAGATGAGGATGGCGTTTCCTATCTGACTACTATGAGAAGAAAGGCCAAAACAAACTCAGAGTTCATAGTCTGTTTTAAAGTCCAGACATACTCTTGGTCAGATCATGTGAAAACCATGTAGATTTTTGTCTGAAGTGGTCTTTTTATAACAGAACCACACAGATTGGATGGATCTGTCCAATCACTGCACGCATTTGTCAGTAATCATGCAGCTCAACTCAGAACTTAAGGTACTCAACGATTCAACAAACAATACTAATGGAAGGATATTTGGGTAGGCCGCACAAATTACTCAAACTGCCAGTACATGATAAAAACTTAAAAAAATACATAAATATATTAATGACCCACATAGTCCTCACATTCACAATAATTAAAATAATATAATACTTTACAAAGTAAATATTCATGTCATTGTAATTGCGTTGCATTGGGTCAAGCAATCCTAAATACTTCTTGAAATCGATTATATTCAAAAACTCCTGAAACGAAAATACCATTTCCGCACACATCAATTTTCAACTCCAAATCCTGAACAACCTACACAATTATCCGAACTATTTTTACCTATAATAGGAAAGAGAATAAAATTTCCAAGATAAGTTGAATTCCATATAACGAAGCTATTATTATAGTACAATGGTACCTGTCACATACAGACATCAAGACCTCTGGAGACCTCTTATTTACCGTGGAAATAGAAACGGAACAAATAGGACAACAAGGTATTATTTAAGTTTGGGCTCCTTTGAGAACCGAATTAGGTATATACCTGTGGTTGAAAACCTAATTGGCGTACAGAGTAGTCTGAGGTAAGATTTCTATAACACAAAAGATGCGTTGTTTTCGGATGATCGCTGGGGATTTCTAAGTAAGTAGACATTGGCAAAATGGCTATCTATAGCTTTGACTGGAATTTGACTGCTTTTGGCTAGTGATTTGACGAGATAGTGCTTTTTTACTTTATTTTTTATTTTGGAACAACAAACAGCTACATTATGCAATGAAACAGAAAAACATAGCTTAAATAATAATGTAGCCCACAGCGCTGTTTACAAATTACCATAAATAAATAAATCAGCCATTGGTGTCTTGCTGCAGGACTAAGGCCTCTTTTCCCACTCAACTCGATCTTGAGGTACCAATCTTGCTGGTAGCCGTCAACATCACTCGTCATTTTCACCGTGGGTCTTCTGCGATGCTGTTAGACGCCTTCTGGGGCCCCGCCCATGTTTATATTGACATAGACGGTGTGAAATTAACAAAAATATATTCAATTTCATTCGACACACGATTAATTTGCCAGAAACACAAATAAGAAACCAAAACCAAAATCAATAATTCCCTAGCCCCAAAAATGAGTCCGCATACCTGTATACCTACATTATATTTGATATTTAAATGAAGACCGTATCTCTCGAAGATTTCCTTTGAAGATATTCGCAACACCATGTCACAGTGAAAGCCTCTGAAACGACAGAACGTTCCAGTATACGGCAATCTGTTAATGGACACCAAGGATTTAAACACTATGGGATGCGGCAAAGATGCCCGGGAGATTTTTTTTTAAATATTCGTATAATGTTGGGGTTTGATAATTACGACTTTTGACGAAAGAAGTATCGATCTACTTTGTTCGTGTGGGTGATTTGTGTTTATAATACTTCGTTTATAAAAACGTTCGCACGCGCGTTTCATTTTTTTTTGCGTTTGATTTAGATTTACCTAAAGTTTTTTTTCTTGTAAAATTCTTATATTATTAATCCGTATTATTTTACCTGTATCCCATTTAGTTATTTGGTTATAACTGTGTAACACTCACTCGTATTTTTTGTCTCAAAACCAACTGAGACTAACTTTATTCAAAGTTCAAGATCATCTTGATTGAACATTTCTCCAGAGTGGCCTTTAGGGTAGAGCCATACAGATTTGAGTGAACCCGTCCCGACAGTGGGTAGGCATGAATTACTCATCGAGAAGCTCAACCCTATCTTAGGGAGTTCAATGACTCGACACGACATCGTAGCACATTTTATATTTATTTTTCTTATCTCACTCGGCGTAAAGAAATAAATATATGACTACTAGCTGCAATCCGCGGTTTTACTCACATAAGTCTCGATTCCGTGGGAATATTGGGTTAAAAAGTATCGTATGTTCTAACCCAGGTCATGGTCTACCCATGCGCCAAATTTCATCCAAATCTGTTAGGCTGTTTTAGCATGAAAGCATAACAAACAAACAAACACACTTTCGCATGTATGATATTAGTTAGAATTAATTGTCAAGCACGACGAATTGTTTGAAACAACTTTAATTAGGCAAATTCTTGTTTATCATAATTTATGGCTCATTTATTATGTTTTAACGGGATTTCGCACTTGAATGAACGAAAAAATCTAACTAAAATCTCGCCACGAAAGCGCAAGTTGAACTGTGTTCTCAAAGTCATACAAATAAGCATACTTGCTTGCTTGCTTTGCTTTTGCATGCTTAAAAACAAGAAAGAAAAAATATTTATTGGGACTCAACACAGGAGATCACAAATTAAACTAAAACACACTCTTAGGAACACAAAAAACAAAAACAATAAAAAAAAACCGGCCAAGTGCGTGTCGGACCACGCACAATGAAGGGTTCCGTAGTTAGGATGAATTTATCCCTAAAGCAAACTAAACATTGTAGTTGAAAAACATGATCCCCCATACATTCCGACTGCAAATGTAAGTTTGTAGGCACAATATTGAGTGATTTACCATGTTATTTTAAGATCACAGACTTCTAATAGGTTTTCCTGTAATCTATAAGTAAAGAACAACTTCCTGTATTTTTTTCAAAATTTTAGGCTCAGTAGTGTCGGAGATAAGATTACGATAGATAATATTTTCTAAAATAATTTCAAAAGTGTTTATTTTTAAATTATACAAAATATATATATGAAATCCTTAAAACAAGCCCTTTCATTTGATATGTCACACGGTACAGTCAGCACAACTTTTTTTTTTTTTTTTTATGTGATAAAACTCCTTTACTTGTGCTGTGACACCTTGCTTCTGCCCAAATTTCATGATTCTAGGTCAACGGGAAGTACCCTATAGGTTTTCATTTATTTGCGAGTATCGAAATATGTCGCTTATATCGCCGTATTTTTTTATTGCGTTGACTTGGAAGCTTGATTTTTTTAGAGCTTCAAGGGACCATAGACTTACGTATTTGATATTAATTTCAGCTTGATTCCTCTACGCGTTCCTGAGAAAAATGGTCTTGACAGACAGACGGACAACGAAGTGATCCTATACGGGTTCCGATATTTCCTTTTGAGGTACGGAACCCTAAAAACAAAGTAGAATGAAAATAAAAACAAAGTCCTGTACGAGGCTAAAAGGCTCCTATCTCAGCATGATGCTGCGACAATTAAGAATAAGTGCCGCAGCGCTGATATTCTAATAGGCCCCACTATGACTATGGCTATGGCTTGCTTTTTTAACTGTAACTTTTATGGTGTACATAATAAAGAGTATTCTATTCTTGCGCCACCTATCGAGTCCAAAATTATTCTATATTTCAAACTGGAACCAACCGTCCACATTCGCAAAGTTTCATTGAAATCGGTTGAGTGGTTTCGGAGATAAGCGTGTACGAACATAGTGACACGTGATTGATTTTAATATATGAATGATTATAGTATTATACTAGTAGTAAATATATTATTGATAAGCCCTAATCCCATTCTCATTTACCCAGCCTTTTTCCAACTAAGTTGGGATCGGTTTTCAGTTAAACCGGATGCAGCTGAATACCAGTATATTACATGGAGCTAATGCCTATCTGACCTCCACAACCCAGTTACTGGGTAATTACCCCTTGGTAAGACTGGTTGTCAGACTTTCGGGTCATAATCCCAGAAAATAGCATTTCAAACTCTGTTAGTCTCAACAAAAACGTGAATAAAACATACAAATAAAATAAAACTATTTGAAAATATAGTCTCCACTAACCGTTTCTGTTTAACTGACTACTTTATCACAGTAAGTGGAGTACCAAACAGGCCCCAGTGCAGTGTCGCCTCAAGTATTTATAGCTCCGATTTAGAGATCGTAGCACTGACAAGACGCCGGTGAATTACGGTACTACACAATACTCCTTTAGAAAGAAATCTTGTGTTCTGTTGTGTTGACTTCATGGTGTAGAACAAATTCATTAATGAGAGCCCGCTGCTGTAGTCCGCGAAATTCAAATTTTCTTACGTTTTATGCAATTTGCAGGCTAGTGTCAGATTGTATCTGGATCAAAATATGTATGACTTTTTCATGACATTAGGGGACAATTATGGAGTATATAGAGATAATAGTACGGAGCAGCTGTCTTTCTTTAAGGAGGGTTATGTGTTTGACCTGTATGTATGTAGGTATGTATGTCTATCTATCCCTGTGTTCCCTCGTAACTACTAACTGGCAGAACCGATTTTGATTAATGATACGTCGTTAGATTTGTCTTTATTGCGCGAGTGTCACTGGGTATATTGAAATTATAATAAATCAAAATGGCGGATTTTTGGCGCCAAAATGTATGTTTGAAAAAAAAATAACTGCCATCGAGTCATCTATCAAAATGAAGGGTTTTAGAAGGTGATTACAAAAATATATACAAATTATATCATCATCACCATTCATGATTTCAGCTGAAAGACGTCCACTGCTGTAGGCCTCCCCCAAAGGGGAGGGTTTGCCATAATCGCCATGCTTGGCAGGCGGGTTGGCGATCGCAGTATGGTGTTAAAATGCATAGTGAACGCTGCACGCTGCTGCCCATTCTCTAGTAAGTCCCTTAGTCGCCTTTTGCGACACCCACGGGAAGAAATGGGATGGTGCTATTCACAAATTATATATTTGCATGTAATTTGGAATGAGAAATTATTAAAATAAACAATCCCGAACTTTTGGAGTGAGTGAGTAAGAGACCATTATCACCCGATTATAAGTAGGTAAATAACCTAATTTACTTGGCTTGTAATTCTGACTAAACGGTGTAAAATAAAAAACCGCTACTACGTAAAAAGTGAACTTTAATAAGACGGAAACAAGATTCATATAACTAAATACTATAAAAAATCTCACGCAGTCAGTGGCAATAGGTCTTTATTGTTAAATTTAAGAAGATGCCTCTTTTATTTTCTTCAGACATTTGTGCTGTGCGTAATTGTCTGAACTAGCTAGCAAAAACTGCGTTATGTACAGAAGATAGAGATTAGATGCCTATACTCTAACAGTCAGTCCCATCGTCAATGACGCTACTCAAAATTAGCGTGAACTTAAATCACCGATTGGTAGCCAAAATGCAGTCCCAACACGATGCGACTGTTACTAACGTGTTGTTAACTAGTTTGTGATTGGTTGCATCGCTTACGGACTGCCATCGAAATACTAGTATTGTGACATCCTGGCTGCTTATTGGTGATTTGAGTTAGTAAGGGTGAGGCCAAACGAGCGTAATTTTGTGAGTCGTAAGTCACAGAATTTCAGACGAGCGTATTTTATTCAGTTACTATCCAACATTTATAGCGGATGTTTGTGTCATGTAATGGAACCAATTTCTTGGAATCATTTTCAATTGTCATTTTTCCGGTGTCTAGAGCATTTTGTGAATAAAAATACGTGTCGACTCTCATGCAATCTGTACCTGACTAACACTTTGCTCGGCCCGCGTCGGCCCCCTTGCCCCTCGGAAACTCAATTCGGTCCGAATAATGAGTGTGAGTCGGCAGACAACTCATTTTGCGTCGCTGTGTGAATCAAATAGGTCTTTTTTATGAAACCGAATGCAGCAGAATTTCTGCGCCCGAAATTCTGCGAATGACTCACAAAATTACGTTCGTTTGGCTTCACCCTAACACGTTACCTTTGAGTAGCGTCTTATACGATCGGCCTTAAGGATCCATCCGCAGTAGCTGTAACCCGCGAAATTCTAATTTTCTTACGTTTTTTGCTATTCGCAGGTCAGTGTCAGGTTATTATCTTGGTCAAAATATGATTCGCGACTATAACAGATGTTATGTATTTAAAGAATTAGAATCATTAATACATCTCTCTAAGTTATTTTATACAATTTATGTTCGCATATCTAACTGGACAAATGTAGGGAACAGCATTTTTTTTTTATGTTTCATTATTGGTCCCACAGTAAACGTTGTTAATAATGATGAGTACAATGATTGCTTTAGATGCTTTCCGTTATTTCAATGAGGTACACCTTGTAGATACACAGGAGTGTACAAAAAAATATTTATTTTCAAGAAATTCTTGTCAAGCTGCGCAACTATTCTCACAATAGTCTTACCACTAACACAAACGAGAACTGTCGTGAACTACAGTCTGAACTAAAGTCCAGAAATAGTTCCAAGCTTTCGGGGCAGCCGCCAGCCACGGACAAACACGAGAGCCAGTGAATACTAACTCAGTATAAACACATTACTTCAAGTTTGACACTTACAAATTAGGCGGAGTAGTTGCTAATGCGCTCTATTTGTCTTGTCGAGGTTGTACATACCGAAGAATTTCGAGGGCATGCATAGGTGTGATGGTACCTGCTTAGTTGTAATTTAGCAGATGTCGTGTTGTTATTATTCACATCACTAAAAGACTAATAGCAAAAAAAAACTTGTGTAACCAACGAATCAATGACACCTAAATTGAAAATGTTTACATTTAACAAGTAGTTTAATTAGCGCACATAATAATTTTCCATCGTATATTAATAATTTGTTAATATTGACCCCCGTTCCATGTGGTGCCGGACGTAAAGAATAGCACCATCATATTTCTTCCCGTGGGTGTCGTAAAAGGCGACTAAGGGAATTAATAGATAATGAGCATCAGCGTTCTCTATGCATTTTAATACCATACTGCGATCGCCAACCCGCCTGCTAAGCGTGGCGATTATGGCAATATGGATTATTCCCTTTGGGGGAGGCCGAAGTCCAGCAGTGGACGTCTTTCGACTGTAATGAATATTGACGCCAAACTCGCGTCACAAAACCCAAATATCGACAGGAAACAAAAAATAAATTAATATAAATTTAACAAAATGTCCTTCATAGCAATACACGGGCCTTTTAAAAAAAAACTCGATTCCCAGGAATGCGTCAAAACAAAATCATGCCTAAGAAACTCAAACACAGCCGTCAAACTTCACTCCCCGGGCAGCTCTAAGAGACGTCATAAAATTTTATTTTATTTTATGTTATATAATACTGCATTCATAATCCCAGCATTCCTAAGAGAGGAAAACGGTTTGAGAGGTGAAAAGTTTAAGACACGGTTTGAGAGAGGAAAAGTTGTTTATGAGTTAGAAAAGAAAAGGAAACCAACGCACTTAGAATTAACTGAATTATGAATGAGTTAGCCCTTGATTCCGTATTCTGCTACAGCTTGGGGACTGATATTGAGTAATGTTCAGGCGTTTTACCTATTGAGTTTGAACAAAGGCTATAGGGTGACTTGTCGAGAATAGCTTTTAGAAATTGGAGAAATCTTAAGGCCCGATCTCAGTTCTCGAATCGAAGACTCTAAAGGTATCAGAGGAGCGATCGTTTTGTAAGAACTAGCTTTGATTTATGTCTAACGAACTGTGCAGTGAAGTGTTTTTGGTCCTTCGAGCAGAAAATACCCTACGACGTCACCTAGGATTTAACTTCCAAGTCAAACCTTTGGCTCACTGTGTAAACATACCACCCAAAAAGGATTGGTTCCTGGAAATTGTCAGGATATCTTTTAATTACAGAGTTATGTGCCAATAAAAATGTGCCAACGACACAGCTCTATTTTATACTATACTAGCTTTGCTCGCGGCATCGCCCGCGTATAAGTCGGAATTTATCCCACGGGAACGTTCTACCGGGATAAAAATTATCCTAAACCAGGTCACGGTCTACCTGTGTGTTTTTCATCAAAATGCGTTCAGCCGTTAAGGCGTGAAAAGGTAATAAACAAATAAACAAAACAAACTCACTTTCGCATTTAAAATATTTACTAGCTGCGCCCCGCGGTTTCACCCTCATAAATCTTGATCCCGTGAGAACATTGGGATAAAATGTATCCTGTGACCTAAACCAGGTAATGTGCCAAATACGTTCCGCCGTTTTAGCGTGAAAGTGTAACAAGCTAAGAAATAAACTAACAAACTCACTTTCGGATTTCTATTAATTTTTTCATCATTCTCCTGCCTTTATACCAATTTATTTGTGGTCGGTGCAACATGTCCCTTTCTTCCATACTTCTCTATTAGTCGTCATCTCGGTAGTCATTCACTTTCTAGCCACATCATCTTTCACACAGTCCATACATCGTTTCTTTGGTCTTCCACTACTTTTATAGTCATCGAACCTTTTCATAACTTTCCACACGACATTTTCCTCATTCCTCCGCATCACATGCCCATACCATGACAACCGATTTCCGCACAACTTTTCAGTCACGGGTGCCACTTTCAGACTTCCTCTTATGTACTCATTTCTTATTCTATCCATTCGTGTCACACCACACATCCCTCTTAGCATTCTCATCTCAGCTACATGCAATTGCCTTTCATTCATCCCTTTTGTGGCTCAATATTCCGCTCTGCATTTATATTATTATTATTCATTTATTTCAGACATAGTCCATACATTATATAAAAATTAAAATTCAATAAAACACGTGACTTTAAAATAATTAACAATCAATAAAATTACTTATACACATTAGAATTATATATCCAATGTCACAATAAAATAAAATATATGAATTAAAATATTACACATTAAAACAAGCAATAACAAAATAAAACATACACAGTACAGTCATAAACGCATGTCAAATAATACGAAGATAAGCGCTGACATGAAGCTGCATCCACCTCTGTATCAGGGGCAGGTCCCACCGCTCGGACAACACCCTCAGGAGACTGTTCGAGCTGCTTCGTAGGCGACTTAATAGTGGAGCGCTCCGCTTCCTTATGATCGCGAAAAAATCATCGGTCCGCGCCTCAGTAAACATAGTCGAAGCACTACGATACCGTGGAAGGCCTTATAGTATCCTGAATACGAGTAAATCCTGAACAAATAATATCCTAATAATGTAGTTAGGACATATAAATAAATAAGCAAAAATGACATAAAAGCGAATACAAAAATAAATAAATTGATTGACCGACACATATTATATTTAGATAATAAATAAATGAGTGATAATATATAATAATGAATACTATTGTAAAAAACCAGATAGATAGGAAATAATTTAATATTTAGTAACAAGGAAAATCATTAGCGCTCTTCCTCTCTCCTACTTAATTAAAATGTTGTTTCTAATAAGTATCATTTACCACCTGTATGTATACATTATAGATTGCAATAAAGATATTTGATTTGATTTGATATTTAGGATTAGGACTAGCGCACCCACCTGACCCCAGTCTGCACGGGTTTTTACTAGGTACTTGACAAAATATTGAGATTTCTTTATATAAAAAGAAACCGGCATTTAGTACTTCTTGTGTGCACAGTTTTTATTCCGGAAAATAAATTCTATAAATAATGGCGAAAACTGCATCAAAATCAATTGCGTAGTTTAGAAGAATAACGAATGATACAGACATACACGAAAAGCGACTTTAATTTATAATATTATACGATACGATATAAATACCTACTTATTTATAAGTAAATGAAAGGGATTTCTAACCAAATTACGAGCAGGAACCCTGCCGTACACCTTTGAATTAGATTTCTTTGCAAATAAATTCCAACCTTCCAACCATAAAAAAAACCTTAAAACTCTATTAATATTAATTTATATATTTTTTATGAATATTTTAATAATTTTAATACGGCGCTGAAAACTTCAATTTGCATCTGGAAGATTATTTTTCACCCAGAAAAACGGTGATAATACAATGGTTACATAAAACTTTCGAACACAATCATGTAACTAAATTGAATTTATATGTACAATCAAACAATTGTAGAGCAGAACATTGGAAAGATTCAATTAGAAGCAGCCCGGGCCAAGTTTAGTCCGGTCTAGACAAACAAGGAAGCTAAGGCAATCAGGAGAATCTTAGATACGATACGGTACGTAATCATGACACAATTTGTCTTTTAGTTAACATCAAGGAAACTGTGATTCCGTATTGTCTTAACATCAGTTTTAATACTGAAAGAACGAAAAAGTATTTATTGGGACTCGCACAGGAAGATCACAAATTAAACTAAACACACTCATTTAAATATTTTTATATGTGTGTGTGTGTGTGTATCTATGTCTTTCTGTTTTTATATTCATATTACTTTGGTCCTTTATATAAAGAACAAAAGTAATATGAATATAAAAACAGAAAGTCCTGCAGGACGCCAAAAGGCTCCTATCTCAGCACAATGTTGCGACATTTAAAAATAAGTGTCACAGCGCTAGTACTCTGATAGAGCCCGCTGTGATGTGTCCGTGACATCACAGCGGGCTCGCCGAGATATAAAAATAATTATTATATCAAATAAAATACAAAACAGATAAGTGTGAACGTATAAAAATAAAATATTTTTTTTATAAAATGATTTTAATGCGCGTGTCAGCATCCGACGTAACATCAGTTACTTGTCTATGCCTTAAGGCTCGTACAGACTGCTGCGACAAGGGTCGCCTGGGTCTGCCTGTCGTGCTCGCGATATCGTGTCAGTCTTTACGAGCCTTTAGTGTCAGTGGCACTCTATGGCGTCGATGTGACGCATGTTTCAGGTATGATTGTATATTGTAAGAAGAACACATTGATGATGGCAATGTTCAAAATGTTTTACAACGCATTACTCCCATACACGTTCAGCATTCTCATTTACTGCCATATATGACTCAATCAAGCGATTCTGAACTAAATAAGTTACATTATTTTATTAAGAGTCTGAGGTAACGATTTTCTGAAAATAAAAACAATGTCACCCATGTGACATAAAACGCAAAATTAATAAATTTTCCTACAGACTTTTCAAAATCCAGTTGGGTTGATAAAGGCGATTTAATTAATTATTTATCTCTACTAGTGTTCGTTTTAGATCCACTGATTTTAATATACAAAAAAACTAGTGAAAATTCGCAAAATAACCAAAGTTACAATCCACATACTCGTACAACAAGTCAACCACCTGAATCCCAAATAACTTTCTTAACGGTCATCAACCTTCCTTACATCTAAAAACTAAGAAAAGATTCAGTGTCGACGTCCATCTAAAAACAATAAGCTCTTATTACGTGGCAAAGGTGACGTCACATCGCCCACCCACATTTTACATTGCTCTAATATCACAAGATAGATAAGTACCGAAGGCCAGCTCCATACAAAGAGCGAAAACAGGAGCACGCACTTATAGACGCGTACCTACGTACGGCGATCTAAAACGAATAATAATTTATTTAAAAAAAAATGTCTAAAGACTTAAATATTTTTATTACAGGTTCATACATACGTAATCAGCCTATACTGTTCCCACTGCTGGGACACAGGCCTCCTGTTCCTGTGAGAGGGAGTGGGCCGTAATCCACCACGCGGGTCCAGTGTAGGTTGGTAGACGTGACATGTCTTCAAATTGTTTGTTCTAGGACATGCCGGTTTCCTCACGATGTTTTCCTTCACCATTTTGAGAGCAATGGTGATGAAATAATTTACAAAGAGTAAAGCGCCTATCTTGGTTCGAACCCACGACCTACTACTTCTAAGTCGAGGCCGTTACTAGTGGACGAACACTGCTCCACCATGGTTGGTGATTGGATGATGGTTCATGTAATGATGGGTCGGAATTAAAATCTTAACCACCCTACCTAGGTTTATCCAAACCTGTCTTTCATGCAGGAATGCCAGTCGCGAGTGCACTTGCACTCACTGTACGTGAACCGTGTATATGTGTGCGAACGTATTCGCTAGTTTTACGGAGCCGACCTTCTGTACCTATCTATTTTGTGTCAAATATCTCGCGACTAAAGGCTAACTATTAAGTTAAGTGGTTTCTTATGTCTCTCTAGTAAATCTGGAAATGGTTCACTATTTTTGGCACAAAGTATTATTAGCAGTTAGTTTTAGACATTTTATGAAAAGGAAACAGAATTTGTTTTGGTTGGGAAGAAGAAGTAATGAATCTGCCTAGCCTTTTCCCAACTATGTTGGGGTTGGCTTCCAGTCTCACCGGATGCAGCTGAATACCAGTATTTTTTACATGGAGCGATTGCCCATCTGACCTCCACAACCCAGTAACTCGGTAATTCGACACCCCTTGGTAAGTCTGGTTGTCAGACTGTCGGGCTTCTGACGACCCGTTACTGACAAAGACTCATGAATGGCAGCCGTTTCCGAGGCACGGAGGAGTCTCGATCTGTAAAGATGGTCACCCATCCACGGACCAAACCCGGCAAGAGTAGTTTAACCAGCACCCTAATTGCATAACACAGTTTTAATCGGAATCGGAATGTTTTGAAGTATATTGCTAATTCATTGCTTCTTATGTTAGACAAATTTGTCTGCTCACCAACCTCAATAACGCAATGAATGTTGTTGAACTGTCAAATTGAAACCGATTCCTACTGATAGTGTGTTACGCAATTAGCTCGCTGATGGGTCGACCCGGCTGTTTAGTACTTAGCCACGAGCTCCTCTCTCCTGTGGTAAAGTAATAGTTTATTGGCTTTATACGGAGCAGTTGTAGTAAACGTTGAATGCTATGGGGTTTACTGAATCGAGAAGGTGCTTATTACAAGTTGCACAAATGCTAACATAGTTTTTAACAAGGAATAGGTAGATAAAAAGAGACCTTTAAGTCGCACTATCTCTGGACTATTGTCTGACAAAGAATTGTATTTCAATCAATCACATTCGTTTTCACTATGGCAGTGAGAAATATAATATTTTTAGAGCATGTGTCTCTTTTCCATCACCAGATAACTTTTATAAATCTATCTGCCTAGCCTTTTCTCAACTATGTTAGTTTCGGCTTCCAGTCTAACCAGATGCCGCTGAATTTGTTGTATTATTATTATTATTTGTTATTTATTTTACATTGATCGACTGCTTATCTGACCTCCACAACTCAGTAACTCGGTAATAAGATACCCCTTGGTATATCTGGACTGGTTGTCAGACTTTCGGTCTTCTGACGACCCGTAACGGCTGTAAAAGATCCTCGAATGACAGCCAGGACCAACAGCTTAACGTGCTTTCCGAGACACGGAGTAGTCTCGGTATGTAAATATGGTCACCCATCAACGGACCAACCCTTATAACTTTTAGATATCAGTCAGATAACGGAAGTGGACAATAAATGTACCGGTTAGACATATTTTCTATACAAAAGCTGTCAAACAAGCAATTTAATTTCTCACCTAAAAGTTATCTGACGATTGAAATATCAGCCCATATAATACTATATATTTACCAAAGTTCTCGTTTTGAACTTTGGTAAAATCAACACTTTCATTGATCTTTCAATTCATCGAAACTTCCCAGAATTATTATAATATATCAGTATCATCAGTAACTCCCCGTGTTTTTGCAGAGATGAGATCACACATACAGTAAAGGAGGCAAACCAAATCCATATTTCCAAGAATTCATTGGTTCACTCGAAACGTCCTCACAACATAACACAAAGCAACATACCTTCATCCAACACATACATTCTACCCCAAATCGGCCACCTACCTCCTATAACACGAACTAATAACAATTACTGGGTAGCAGGTAACACAGAGAGTGACCACTAACACAGCATCAGACTTCAGAGCATCTTGTAGTCTTGTTTGTAGTACGGCCGATAACCGCAGGTAAGATGGCAGGAAAGTGTAGAAGGTTCACTTTGTAACAATGTAAAAGGACACACGTCATCATCATCATCTGCCTAGCCTATTTCCAACTATACTGTGGTCGGATTCCAGTCTAACCAGATCCAGCTGAATAGACACACGTATAGCTTAGAAATTAGTTACAGGATTTTTATCTCACGAAGTGACGCGCGCTTTACATGTGGTAACCAAGTGTACAAATACTCTGTGAATGTGTGCGTGAAGACGAGTAGAGTCAGCACATAATACACACACACACACACACACACACTTCCGATTTCACCATTGTCTCGGACGGTACCGAGTATACGGCACACGCCATGGTATAAAGATACAAGTTTGCTAGCAAAGCTGATCAACCATTGTGCATACTCGTGGCTTTTATTCTAGCGTCCCATTCAACAGGGGTGAGCAATTCCTTCCTAGAAATTAGACATTTTGAGCATCATTTAGAGGAAAACTACGCACACAAAACACGCAAGTATGGTTTTTGTTAACTATCCAAGTATCCACTCAGAATACAGAATTATGTGGAAAATGGTTAGGCAGGCCCTGCAGTGGGACAAACCAAGCTAGATATATTACATTTAGATTAGATCCACTCATGTTACAAAAGACAAGGGACTTACTAGAGAATGGGTAGCAGTGTTCTCTATGCATGTTAACACTTTACTGCCATCGCCGACCCGCCTACCAAGCGTGACGATTATATCGCCCCTATTGGGGGAGGCCTATGTCCAGCATTGGACGTCTTTCGGCTGGAATGATGATGATGTTTAAAAATAATTGGTGTCATGGCTCAATCATACTCAACTTAAAATGTAACTTGGAAGTTTATTGTTTAATAAGCGTAAACTAAACTTCACAGAAAAATTTGTTGCGTACCTGTTGTCTGCTTATTAGAAACAAACCTTCTGTTCCAATTGATTCAGTCTAAAACCAGTGGTAGTAACATCAGTGTGTACCTAACATGACGCCCTGGAGATAAATTGAGCAGACAGTTGGTCACGCGTGAAGCGTTTAGCCGTTCGTCCAGCAGTCAACTCGATTTAGTGCAGGTTTGAACGTTTGCTTAGCAGTGAACACGATTGAGTACAAGTTTGAACGGTTGCTCAGCAGTGAACTCGGTTGAGTACTTGGACTCCATTTAGTAGGTATAGGTGGTTTGGAGACCCTAATTGCGTCAATCACTTTAATTCTTAACACATTTCTTCAGGGGGTCGAGCATGGCACCAGTGGAACCTGAACCCATCGTGCCACTCCCCTTCGGGTACTTACGCACTCTGTTGGGGCAAAGTGAGTGCAGGCTGACCAAGGAAGCACTCCCTACAATTATTGATGGCCGCCTCACGAAACAGGTTCTCCGACTAACTAAGCAACAGCTGCGTACAGTGACAGCAGGTATAACTGACCACAGGTCATTGAATAAACACCTCTTTGTTAGGAGTCACAGACAGTCCGCTATGCAGGGCCTGTATGGAGGACAACGAGACAGCAGCTCATGTGCTACTAAACTGCCCGATGGTTGCCACATACAGCGCAAAGTATTTCAGCAACCCAGGTATCCTCCGTGGGATGGTCAGTAACACCAAGGCATTGCTGGCTTTCTGGGGTGGGAAAAAATCACACTTTTTCTCCACAGTAGCTGAAAACAATAGATTTACAAAAAGGGACCCCACCAAATTAAAAAAAAAAAATTTTGTAACAGCACTCTCCACTACAGAAACAGCTAAAAAATTAAAAAATAAAAATTTATAACCATATTCCAAAACGAATAAGACAACTACCATTTAATTTCTACAAAAAATGTCAAAAAATATGGCTTCTTGAAAGCTCAAAGAATTCTTTTAATATAAGGGTAATACAAATTAGATATATTTAGTTTTTATAATACAAATGTTGTCGTTGTTGTGTTTTTTATATTGTTTAATAGAGTTTAAGTGTCTTTATGTCTATAGTCTAAGTGTAAAATAGAGTATTATAATAGTGTATTGTAAAATAGAGTATAACTAGTTCATAAGTAAGGTTATATGCCCAAGTGCAATATAAATATTCGTATGTTGCTTTTAGCGGTGGATGTGTCCTGAACATAACTCTAATAACCAACTTTGTAACAACCATATCTGATGCATCAATGTATTTTTCTTTGCCTTTGTGTCTGTCTGTGATAAATGATAAATGATGATGATAAATGATTTTTATGTCTGTAAGTAGGTTTGTACAAACAGCTTTACACGTTTTAAAAATAGATGAGGTCGGCGTTTCCTATCTGACTACTCTGAGAAAAAAGGCCGAAACAAACTCAGAGGTCACAGTTTCTTTTAAAGTCCAGACATAATCTTGGTCAGATCATGTGAAGGCCATGTAGATTGGTGTCTGAAATGGTCTTTTAAGGAAAGAACCACACAGATTGAGTGGACCTGACCAGTCAGTGCACGCATTTGTCAGTAATCGTGCAGCTCTACTCAGAACTTAAGGAGCTCAACGATGCGACGATCAATACCAAAGAAAGGACATTTGGGTAGGCCGCATAAATGACTCAAACTGCCAGACCATGATTAAAACTAACTAAGAATAAAGGAAAAAGAAAAAAAAAACAGTAACCCACATAGTCTTCACATTCACAATAATTAATATAATATAATACTTTACAAGTAAATAGTCATGTCATTGTGTTAAAAATAATCATTAAATGTTACTGCATATAAAATAATAAAAGTTAGCAAAAAGAAACATCAAACAATAAAAATAAACCTCTTCAGTATGTACAAATCGGAGCAGCTCAATCCCAAGCCTTTTTGTCCTCAATATAATCTTTAACGGTATAAAAGACTTTCTGGCACAACTTACGTTTAATGAATGATTTGAATTTATTAAGGCTTAGATCTTGAACGTGGCTTGGAAGTTTATTATAAAAGCGTATACATTGACATCGGAATGAGCCACCTATTTTCTTGAGCCTTGTTGTAGGTACAACAAATTTATTTTTGTTTCTATTATTTATATTATAGACATCACTATATTTTTTAAACAATTTTATATTTTTATGGGCATATAAAAGATTTTCAAAAATATACTGAGAAGGCTCAGTCATTACATTAATCTCCTTAAATTTCTTTTTGAGAGAGTGTCTTGGACTTGATTTATAAATTGATCGAACAGCTCTTTTCTGCAAAACAAAGATTGTCTGAATGTCAGCGGCATTCCCTCACAAAAGAATACCGTACGACATTACACTATGAAAATAGCCAAAGTACACTAAACGGGCTGTCTCTATGTCAGTTAAATTACGAATTTTTCTAACAGCATATGCTGCGGAGCTTAGCTTTTTTGACAGTTTATCTATATGTGGGCCCCACTGAAGCTTAGCATCCAAAGTTTAGCCCAAGAAAACTGTGCTATCTTCAGGATTCAATTCTTCGCCCTTTATCAACACATCAGTTTTCACCTGCCTAACGTGAGGTAGCGTAAACTTAATGCATTTGGTTTTTTTTCATTTAGAAGTAAATTATTAACAATGAACCAGTGAACTACCTGTGTGTTCTAAACTGTACAATAGACTTTGATGCGGTTTTCACCATCAATAGAACATTTATTTCGGAGGGTTTATATCTATAATACATTCATAATTAACTTAGCTATAGCACATAAATCTCCATATTTTGACATGTCGCCATTACCCAGAGGTGGGTCGGTAGTTCTAATATATTCCTTAATCACACAATCTGGACAGATCTACTGCAATCTGTGTGGTTCTTTCCTCAAAAGACCATCACTGACACCAATCTACATGGTCCTCACATGATCTGACTAAGATTATGTCTGGACTTTAAAAGAGACTGACCTCTGAGTTCGTTTCGGCCTTTCTTCTCAGAGCAGTCAGATAGGTAACGCTGACATCGTCTAGTTTTTAAAAATGTATTATTGATTTACATTTGATTTATATTATTATGCTCAGCTCCTTCAATTTTACTGTATAACTAATAATGTTTACACTCCGTTTGGTGGGACCTTGGTTATCACCTTCATATACTGGTTTACCTAGTGCAGAAATCAGTATGTCACAAACTTTGTCATGTACGTTTTAAGCTTGTTTTAAATATTTATCATAAATGTAAAAGTATTTTTACAAACCTACTTTCAAAAATAAAATCATTTATCACAAATTCAAACCAAAAACCTTGACCAACAAATTTACAAAAACATGCAAAATCATAACACCTAAACACAAAAATGCCATCTAAAAATAAATGATACTAGAGACTAGAGCCATAGTACATTCCACAGTGTTACTGAAAGTTACCTGTCCCAGTTCACCGGGGTGTCGTAAAAACGTCCCTGGCCATTATAAATCATATCTATTATGAGCGGATTGTGCGAAACTATGGGCTGTGAATTTAGTTCCGATGGCTATGAATACTGAAAGATATATTAGTTTATAGTTTACGTATTGTAAAGGGTTTATTTCTGTTTTTAGGGGTAGAACGGGTGAAATAAATAGAGGTTTTAAGTTTTGTCTTTTGAAAGGTGTCGATGTTCTGTTTTATGTTGTAAAGTGTGTGAGTATGATGTTTTTTGAGGTTTTAGACTCACATAAAAATGCTATACAATATCGTAGTTGATCACCATTTTAATTACGACAGGCCTGGTGATTAACTTGAAGCTTTTAGTGATAAAAACGTTGATAACATTGTATCGACAATTAAGTTATATTATATTATATTGTATTATTACCTACACTGTCGGTAAATCCGTTTTGATCACAAAAAGCTTAAAGTTAATCATTACTCACACAACAACAGGCGAAATGTTACTATTATATCCTTCGAGAAAAACTGGTTTGATGTTATGTTGTTAATTTTTAGTAGCGTAGTCTACAACAAAATATACTGACAGATTTCATACTTATCTCGACTCAAATCTAGTACTTCTAAATCTAGATTCCTGCATGAACTGAACAAAACACAATTCTACCTCCCACATTTCTAGAGCGAAACCAAAGAGCTACAAACTACAACAATGGTACAAACTTATTCACGATAAGCTGAAGCTGACCTATTTATATCAAAACCATAGACAATGGGACCAGGTATCAGTTCAATTACCTCCAACCTCTGGAGACACAACTTTAGATGTAAACTTAATCATAAGCTATCAACGCTGTAAATCTCTAAGGCATAAAGATCGCTGGGAAATATAGGCTTTTATGTGTATGGAAATAACGGTTATAATCGAAGTAAAAGGCTGTTGTACTTTGTCTTGTATGTTTATGTGAGCAAATCAACAAAGAATTTCGTAATAGTAGAAATAAAATGATACAGATAATTATAGAAATTATCTGTTTCATAAATATGAGTAAGAAGGAAAATGTAGCTCATACATAAGGATTGGTTTCAAGCCTTGGTGAGATTCGGTACCCTCCTGGTCAGAAAGTTTTTTTACTTTTTCTGCAAGATTCTTAAAGCAGGATTGTATTTAGTTTTGTAAGCAACTGAATGTCTCCTATCACGTCAGATTAAATATCACCGTCGCATCGTTTAAACTATTATGATCTATGTAGGTACATATAAACATACTTGTCATTTGGTTTAAACAGGTTTTTATTTTTATTATTTTAGTAATATTTTATATAGATTCTTTTTTAATTTGTGAATGTGAGAACGTTGTAGGCTTAATAGACTGTAGCTTTGTAAAACATTTTCTATTTTGTCAACTACGTGGTACTTGTTGACGGGCCTACACTGTCCTCCCATACCTAGTTTATATAGATTCTTTTGTATTTTGAGAATGTGAGAACGTTGTAGGCTTAATAGACTGTAGCTTTGTAAACCATCTTCTATTTTGTTAAGTACTTGGTACTTTTCCTACACTGTCCTCCCATACGTATTAACACTGTAACTTGAAAACATTGTAAAAGCCCATTATTTTTAAAAGAGTAACCTTGCCGGCTCTTCTCCATAGGAAACGGCCAATTGAAACTGTGCACCTAGCTTCTGACGTTTCATAAGTGCCCATGTAGGTTTATATGAAATAAAATATTTTTATTTTGATTTTGAGATAAGATTTGAAACATGGGTACAATCAAATTCAAACTATAATTTCAATGAGGTATACTATAGTACCATAATACTAACGAGAACTTTCGTAGGACTTGAACTTAACCTAAAATGTCTATTCGCAGCACTATGCTAAGATAGGAGCCTTTTTAGCATAGCACAAGTCTTGATTGATTTTTTTTATATTTTAGAATAGAATAGAATACTCTTTATTATGTACACCATAAAAGTTACAGATATAAACGTTGTAGTTTTACATAGGGTGACACAATGGGCGGTCTTATCGCCAAAAGCGATATTTTACAGACAACCTTTGGACGGATTAAAGGGAGAAGGAGAGACAATACTGCAGGTAGTCAGTGGAGTACCATTTACATATACAATAAATACATACATACATAAAGCATACACTTATCTATATAAATATATACAATAATAAACATGAAACAAGAGCAAGGAACTGTATTCTGTAATGATGTATTTTGTTATTTTTAAATGCTATTTTTGTATTTCTTGTGCGTGTCCCAAAGAAATATTTATGGAAATAACCTTTGATGGAAACCAAGCATTACTTTTTCGTATTTATTTAACTTTGATGTTAACCATTAGTTCTAAAAATATAGAGGATATAAGACTCAAGACTATTTTTAGAACGAACGGTGCGAACTAACATATGTGGTAAACCATTTATTTCTTCATAGGTACAAAAGTATTTATCTTATCATAACGTATTTATTAGTGTTTATTTATTCATATCTGGGTTGGGGGCTTCTAGAACTGTTCGTGTTTACTTAACATCATTTGTAATTTCAATTTAATATCTTACTATTCCTTCTTATAAGTGGCAGTAATAATAGCCGCATGGATCGATCGTAGGTTAAGCTACGCTTGTCGAGGCAGATCTTTGGATGGGTGACCATCCATTACAAATTGAGACTCCTGCGTGCCTCGAAAAACAATCTAAGCTAGTCCCGGCTATCATTCGTAGATCTATGACAGTCGGTACGAGTAGTCAGAAGCCTGATAACCAGTCTTACCAAAGGGTATATTATGTTACCCAATAACTGGGTTAAAATACTGGTATTCAACTGCATCCGGTTAGACTACTAGCCAACCCAAACATAGTTCGGGAAAGGCGAGGCAGATGATGACTGTTTTAAGCATCAAATTCTATTATCTAGTACTCATGAATGCAAATGCTTTATCCTAAGCAAGGATGGACTTCAACCGTCTGCTCCTAATCATAATAGGATTATTTCATGCAACGTCCATGCACTTTGCAAATAGGCGTGCAATATTACACAGGACCTTCGATGCCTGAACATGAACTATGTAGGTAAGTATTTTGTAAAAAGATTCTGGCTATCCGCATATACAAGGTGGGGGCGACAATACGACAATACGAAAATATAAATTAAACTGCGCATATCAAAGTCAAAGTCAAATTATTTATTTCAAATGGGCACATAAAAGGCACTTTTGAACGCCAAACTTTACAAAAAAATAGAATTGATTCTAGTCGCCCTTTCCAAAAGGTAGTTTCGTATGGAAAAATGGGCAAGAAACTCTACCGTCCTATCTAATGAAGTTTCCAGTCTACATATATTCAATAGTTTAGTCAATATAGCTAGTCGGCTGATCGACAAAACCATATTCGGCCCATCACTACTAAGTAGCCCCCTCGCTGCCTTGTTGGTCTAGTGGTCAAGCGCGACTGTTGAGCATGAGGTCCTGGGTTCGATTCCCAGGTCGGGCAAAGTGTTATTGGGATTTTCCATTAGGAATTTCTCAGTGGCAGACCGGAGTCTGGATTTGTGCCCGGTGGATGGCAATGGGCTCGCCCCCTATTACATGGGACTTAAACATAACTGGCGAAATGTGGGTGTATTATAGGTACACCTCTGCCTAACCCTTCGGGGATTACAGGCGTGATGTTATGTGTGTGTGTACTACTAAGTATTTAGTTTGTTTGAAAAAATCACATTTTTAATTTCGATTCAAAATACTCAGCACTAATATTAGCTGTGTTTTCATTTATTTTCGCATTGTGGTCTCCACATTGTATAGTGTATTCCCGTTCGGCGCACTTGTGCACACTTTCCTATTTCGTACTAACTCTAGTAGGTATTGATTTAGGTAATGTGATTTGGTACACGTAAGATCAAATATATCTACACTTAGGCACATTTTATTTCGTCATGAAAAATCGGAAACTTTATAGAATAGTATTACAGCGCTGTTCATTATTACAAATATGTTACCTACAGTTTCAACACATTTTTATGAAATAAATATTACGTAGGATGTAAAGCACTATCAGCGTACGCTATCCTTTGCTATAAAATTTCAACCAATTATGAGTTTACAACAAAGAAAACCTAATCAAGAACGTTTTCTTTGAAAAAGCTTTATCTAACGAAATTTAATACCGCTGTAAAATGAGTTTGATAACATTTTATTACTAAGAATATATCGCAGAAACTAATGGAAGCACTTTCAAATTAAATTAAATTAATTATAGACAATTTTACTTTGGCTACGATCGCCCCCTATTCCATGGGACATAATTGGCGAAATGGAGGTTGTTATATACACCATTGCCCACCCCTTGGGGAAATACATGCGAGATATTATGGTATCTCAATTTAACTTTGAATATAGAGTATGCCATAATCATGATATTAATATACAGGGTGTCTCACGGCAGAGTTAGGATTTTAAATTTGAATATTTTAAAAACCGTTGCAAGTAAGCGCGGGGTGAGGGGCGCAGTAGCTTTGTCATTCGTGCGGATTCGTTAGTCACGATGTCGCAGTGGTCGGGAGAGCACCGCGCGTTCGCTATCGAAGCGTTTTTGAATGGTGGAGAATCGTACGTCGTGGCTCGGAGACAGAACAGCTCTTTCGGTCAATGGAATAATCGGGCCGTATTTTTTTGAAAATGCGACGGGTGCTGCGATAACTGTTTCTGGTGAGGCGTATCGGCAAATGATATCCAATTATTTTATACTCCAACTTCGAGAGCATCCAGCCTACAGCTCAAGAACGTGGTTTCAGCAGGATGGAGCCACTTGCCACACTGCAAGAGCCACTATGGACCAACTTCGTGAATTGTTTCCTCAGAAATTGATATCCCGCTTTGGTGATATTGCGTGGCCTCCGAGATCGCCCGATTTGACCCCCATGGACTTTTTCCTATGGGGGTACCTTAAGAGCAAAGTTTATGTCAATACTCCGAGGAATATCGCTGAGCTAAAACAAAATATCCAACGAGAGATACGTGACATCGATCCAGCTATGCTTAGGCGCGTTATGCAAAATGCGATGTATCGATTCCGTGAGTGCGTGCTACGAAATGGAAGACATCTGGAAGATGTAATCTTTGAAAAATAAAATCCGCACTGTAGTTTGTTTTCACAAAAATATGCAATTTGACTTTTATTTCATTTCAAAACCCTAACTCTGCCGTGAGACACCCGGTATTATTATTATTACACCCATCTCACCAAATACCTTTTGATAGGACGAAGTTATAAGGAACTAATATTTAGTTTTAAGCAATCACAACAATCAACGTTTTTCTGTCTGTAACTAGAGAACCACATATCCATGTATCTGTAAAGATTGACGTATCTTGTTTCAACTCACAGAAAATGTTTCTGGGCTAGACTTTATAAATTCGTTCAAGTTTATCACATCTGATTCAACTCAAACTCAAAACATTTCAATCAAAACTATACAGGATTACTGGTAACTCGACGTATTCGTAAGGTTAAAATGCAACAAATTAAGCCACCAAATGTGCTACCCAAAATTCAGAAGTTTTTGAGACTTTTTTAAATAAAGTATAATGTCAAAAATTACGAAAAATTAAAAGTTTAATTAGTGATCTCTGCCAATTTCTTTAGGCATTTTAGAACTTTTATTATTAACAAAGATCAGTTACGGCATCCGCTATGATAATAATTTAAATTCCAGTACAGTCGCGTCGTCAATCATTTTTAAATTAGATTTTTCATAATACAACTAAAAACCGAATTAACTCAAAAACGACTGAATTTCGGTAGAACATTTGGTGGCTTAATTTGTTGCATTTTAATCCTACTATGACGACCTGCAAGGAATACGAGTACGTGGAGTTACCAGTAACCCTGTATACTGGCACTTTTGAATTGTCAAGGAGTTGGTAAGTGAGAAAGATGAAGCTGTTTGCCCATTCCAAATAGTAGGTTCCTATGGAGAAGAACGGGCAAGAAACTCCTTGGACACTCTTTTAAATAGAAATATAATAAAATAATCAACCAACCAGCAATTGATCTCTTAATAGTTGAGGAAATATCTCAGTTAAATAGCCATATATTTTCACAGTATATACGAAAGAGAATACTAGAGCAATGAAGCGAGCAATGAAGACCCTAATACACTTGAATGTTTCTCCTATATTTCGTTGTGTTATCACAAGGGAAAAAGTATCAGCAATATCATAAATCTGTAGAGGTTCTCTTTTACTATAGGTGTGTACGCATTTCCTTATTGAGCCAGAAAATGTACACAGAAATCTGGCTGAAAAAATATAACGGCACGGAAAATTGTGGTTCAGAAAATATATCGAAATGTATTGATTGAGATCGGATGATTGGAGAATTTAATTAAAAAATCATTACTATTCGAATACCTACTCAAATTAATTGTTCATAATGCGTGTGGGAAAACTAAATCATCTTAATATACAATCTTGTTAAGAATTTGTCTCCAAATCACGATTCCACACATAAAGGAAGTACCGCCAATTCTACAAAGAGACAATACATCACATTTTTAATAACAAATTTATACGTCTCGTCATAAAATCTCATCCCAAATAAGTAGAACTAGTACATAGAAAGAATTCTCCTTATATCGTCATAGTAAATATCTGTTATTTACCTCAAATGATTTCATCCGCACTCACACAACACTAGTTCACAATCACATCACTATCTGTGCGTTTATATTTATACACACATACACACAACAGTAGTACAATGATACCAACACTTATTACATGTAATAATGCGTAATTTTAATTCAACAAAATTGTAATTCGTGCGGCCGGGGAGCGACGTAGCGTGTGCTACGAGCTACGCGCGGGCTACGACTGGCGTAGACCCCACCCCCGCACCGCAGCTACGTCCCGTAGGCGCTACGAATCGCTGGGGATTATTTTGTGATATTATTTTTTTTTGTTTCGAATTGTTTTGCTGATAAAAATTCGGATCCATTTATTTGTTTTTCTGAATGTGATTTTGTATTTTAAGTTGTTCTAAAATATAATTTGTTAGATAAACACGCTTGTATCAGAGAGCCAATACATTTTGTCAATTCGCAGTGACTGTTTTGAAATTATACGAATAAAACTCCTCGAATTCATGGATTCTATAAATAATGGCAGAGTTACACAGGCACCTTTGAGCTAATTATAGTAATTATACCTCCCATACTATTGAGATCCCTGTATTATTCACACCACTCAAGCCATTACACCCAACAGTTTTAGATGATTAATGCTCCATTGTTTTGCGATAGGTTATTGACCGATTATTTATGATTCATAAGCTCCTCTTGATCTTAATTGAAAAGGAAGTATCAATTATCTTACGGGACCGTAACAGATGGATAAGAATTCATATAAGAAATGTACTTATCTAGTTCACATATTTAATGTGTAGACTAGTCGGTAGGTCGCCCACTGGTCGAAATTCGTAAGTACTAGAAGTAGACTTAGTTCATGGTCAAGTTGTCACTTCTGTCACCTGTCTATCTTCAACTCATGAGACCCTGGTACTATGTCTGTATGTCAAACGCGTTGTAAAGGGTGTAATGTTTTTAATTTATTGATATAATTTATTTCTAATGAATATTATATATAAAAAATTCATGTTAGCTTTCTTCACTCCTCTTCCATATAAACTTTAACTGTGCCAAATTTCATAGTCCTCCGTCCACGTAATTTTCGTAAAAAGGGGTACTAAGTTTTCACTACACGTATTAATATAATGATGCTGATAATATTGTACTTCGGATTTGAAATAGAAAGTGCACAAGACAACTTTAAATGTGTGTAGCTAGGCCACTTACCGTAAGTAAAAACTTTCAAAATCTAACTCGTCTCAGCGACAATCAATGTCAAGAATTCGACAAAGATGTACAAAAGTGAAAAAAGAAAAAAAGAAAGAAGATGATGAAGAGAAGATGTACAAAAGTGAGTGAACAAAAGTATTTTTACAAACAAGATTGCGACTGAGATTAGAATGTGAACGTTCTTAAAAATACAGTAATGCCCCTCTGGTGTAAAAGAAAGACAGAAAAATATTTTTATTTGGGACACAAAAAGTAGCATTTAAACTAACAATATACAAAAAAAAAAACAATCAAGACTTGTGCGCGATGCCAAAAAGGCATAATGCTCAGCATAATGTTGCGATATTTAAAGCAGCACCGGTATTCTGACAGGGCCCGCTGTGATGCCACGGATGTACGGACACATATAAATCCCACTAAAGGAATAAAAATAAATAAAACAACATTTATAATAAACAAAACAAAAAATAAATAAAAAGGTAACTATATATAATATGTCATCATAATTCAGCATCATTTCAGCCGAAAGACGTCCACTGCTGGACATGGCCTACCCCAACACTTGGGGGGGTTGCCATAAATTAAAAAAGAGGATGTCTGCTTATGATCACACGACAGAAGTGAAAACATATATGATTTTTTGATGACGACTGGAGCTGAGTAGATGCGATTCACCGCGGAGTATACGCCGTTTGCGTTCAGCGTCACCGAGCGACCGGTACAAAGTATACCCGTCGTTCGTGACGATTCAGTTTAATTGACTATAAAGAAGTGAACTAGCTTGAAATACATAATACAGAGCAAAGATCTTGAGAAGGAATAAGCATTGATCTCACTGTATTATCGCTAACCTTATAATAAAATTGGAGCATACGTACACACAGCGTCAGTATGTTCTAACCCCTCAAGTTTTAAAATGTTACACTGCTACAACATTGCATTCGTTACGAATAATCTAAAGAATACTTCAAAAATAATTCGTTGTTTCGACTTGGATTCGATCCATCCGCATCGCATCACCGACCATCGTCACACTCATACCGTTTTATTGAAATAACAATATTAAAACAAGACTTTCAAAAAATAAATACTAACTTAAACTTATCTATTCACAAAATAATACATTAATTATAATAAATGTTTTTGCAAAATACAAAAACCAACTTGGGCCTATCACGGATTTGAACGCACATGTCTTTTGGGGGGGTAACCACTTAATGGAGCTGTGTGTACCATAAACATGACAATGACACATCGATTGTGTATGACAGCTGTCAATATGTTAAGCTTACCTTCGTCATAAAAATGGACGGCAGTAACAAATGAATAATACGTTGAAAACACAGGAAAAATTATATTTAAACAACTGATACTGGGCAGCTGTACACTGTTCATTTAATGGGCATTAATTATATTAAAAGTTATGGTTGATAAAATACATTATAACATTATTTTTTCAAAAAAACCGGCCAAGTACAAGTCGGACCACGCACTAGGAAGGGTTCCGTAGTTGGGATGAATATATACCAAAAGCAAACTTAACATTGTAGTTGAAAAACATGTTCGCCGTACATTAACTACTGCAAATGTAAGTTTGTACGTACAATATTGAGTAATCTAACATGTTATTTTAAGACCATAGACTTCTTATAGATTTTCCTGTAACCTATAAGTATAAAACCCGCCGTTTTGGAGATAAGAGGGGAATGGTCAATTTCCCGCTATGTAACTTTCTAAATCTCCGGCTGGTATTGTATGTTATTTATCTATCAAATGATATGTTTACTCAAATCTTAAGCTGTCGGTATTTTGCTCGTCATAATCACAACAGCAAACTCAAACTCAAAGCAATTATTTCAATTAAACCATTTACAGGCACTTTTGAATTGTCAAGGAGTCGGTCAGTTAGAAATATGAAGCTAGTTGCCTATTCCAAAGCCTAGTAGGTACATATGAAGAAGAACGGGCAAGAAACTCCATCGGTACTCTTTTAAATTATAATGTTACAAAAATATTGTTTCATCTTAAGTGTTGAATTTATAACTAAATGTGTGGACGTTTAAACAAAAAAACGCGTCCATAGTACAGCAAATAGATTTTAAAAAACTATGATTCACAAGTAAATCTTTTTGGGATGTATATTTATCTAGAGATTTACTACGATGATATGGCCCGCCCCTCCAAATTTCAAAACATTTGAAAGTTCTCATCACGCATGTGTGTGCAATGAGACGGCCGTCAAATAAAAACAAATCACGGATTTGTTGCTCGACTAGTGGCGTCATTAATCGCTCATTATATACTCTATGAAAACCACACGTGCGTTGTCTTGCGCGATCGGCTAGTTTAAGATTAGTTGACCAACAAATCTGGTAATAAGTAAGATATTACGAGTACTTACAACAGTACACTAACGGCCGAACCCAATAAGCTATCTATCACGAGTTTTGGCATACTGGAGATAGAAAAATCTATCTATCGATGGTTTTAACGTCCCAATAATCTATGAGACATTATGGAATCTTACCGGCCCACGTCTACTGATGGGAGGGTGTATCGCCTACAACGGATAGCTATTTGTATGAAAATGCCAAATTATGCGTCCCAATATACGATTTCTTTGAAAGGACAGTAATAAAGATGACAGATTGGTCTATTGCCCGAATTGCAGGGATAAACGTAAAGTAGCCAAGCTAAAATGAACTCTTTAGTACATGCAATAATGATCATAGATGTGATAGATGATGTTTTTTTTTTTAAAGTAATAAAAAAATATAGAAATTCAAATATCTCGAAAACGGTCCGTCCTAGGCAAAAAATAACAGAAATTTAAGCCCCCCCCCCTTTGTAACACCCCCTTGTGCAAGCACCATGCGAACATGAATTTTAAGTAAAAAAAAAACACCAACATTAGCCCGCGAAATTCAAATTTTATTATGTTTTTTGTAATTTGCAGATCAGTAACAGGTTGTAATACGGCTCTACAGAATTATATCTTAATCCAGTAACTTATTTAGAAGTAAGAAACAAAGAAATTTTTTAATAAGACTACGAATTACACATGTTGTTTTTTAAAGTGATGTTGGTTGTAACGGAACGCACGGGAGGGCGAAGTAGAAGAAACCTACTTATTGTTTTCGTTAGATAGATAGCCTTCATCTATGATTGTGAGACGCCATCCAAGGATAGGTAGAATTATACTGTCTATCATCAATAGCGATCTGTCTTTCACTGAAAATAGGTTATTGGGTTCGGCCGTAAGTTTGCAAATAAATGTTTGACTATGACATTGACTTTGAACTACATACTAACTCTTTCGTAAGGATTAAAAAACATTAAAACAGTACTTTGGAGGGGCGAGCCATGTTATCGTAGTTTATCTCTACCTGAATGGGTTTTATACAAAAGAGCCTGCACCATTACTAACGTTAGCGTTCATCTGGCACATGCGCCCTGGCCAGTCAAACGCACTATAAATCTCCTGACTAGCTCAACCTTTTACCACAACATAAGCCAATATCTGCCATGAGCAAGCCTAGTGATCAATGCTCGTGCCTTCTCTGTATAATAACAGGTATTTACCCTGCTTTGGGAAAATAATAAGCTGGTATTAGAATAGAATAGAATACTCTTTTATGTACACCATAAAAATTACAGCTATTAATATTGAAATTTTACACAGGGTGACAAAATGGGCGGCCTTGCCACTAAAAGTGATATTTTACAGACAACCTTTGGATGGATTAAAGGGAGAACGAGATACAATACTGCAGGTAGTCAGTGGTAGTCATCATAATTATCATTTCAGCCGAAAGACATCCACTGCTGGACATAGGCCTACCCCAAGCACCGCTACTCCGAACGTTTCACTTGTAGCTTTGTGGGGGGTTTGCTTTAATCGCCACGCTTGGCAGGCGGGTTGGCGATCGCAGTATGGTGTTTAAATGCAAAGATAACGCTGCTGCTGCCCATTCTCTAGTAAGTCCCTTAGTCGCCTTTTACGACACCCACGGGAAGAAATAGGATGGTGCCATTCTTTACACCACACGGCAAGGCGTCAGTGGTATAAGTATATATTACATAACACATAACATCACGCCTGTAACCCTGAAGGGTTAGGCAGAGGTGTACCTAATAGTACACCCACATTTCACCAGTTATGTTTAAGTCCCATGTAATCTGGGAAAATCCCAATATCACTTTGCCAGACCTGGGAAACGAACCTGGGACCTCATGCTCAGCAGTCGTGCTTGCTACCACTAGACCAACGAGGCAGTCACGAGTCAGTCGGGGTAGTATATATTATTTGAATCAATATTCTCATACTTCTACTAACGAAAAAGAGGAAGAAATCAACCATAACATATAAATAAAACATCTTTGACACACAGAGTACGTTCCAGCAATTTATCTCCCATACTTCCATGACTCGTGTTACGATCACAACATCACTCGCTCGCTGTAAACAGTAAACTTGAAACACTTCCACCATGACAGTACATAAAGTATTATATTAGAAACAAACACTGCCATGTACTACCAACATAAACCCTATGTCTACTTGTTTCCCGATCAGGCTCTTCACATAACCACCAACAACTAACTAAATTGAACTTTATTTTGGAGAAGAGAAGGTGGAAATTTTAATGGTAGTCTTCATGCCCCCAGTTTATATGCTATTATTTTTAGTATAAGTATCAAAACTGTAGTAACAGTGCTATTTTATGTTTGGAAATTATAGACAATAGGTGAAGGTATGGAAGGAGTAATAATTATGGTAATTGGGAATGGTTTTCTTGAGTTTAATTGTAGGTATATCGTTCTGTTTTTCTTCGTTAAAAACGATTTTCCATTAGGGATTTCTCAGTAGCAGCCCGGAGTCTGGATTTGTACCCTGTTGATGGCAATAGGCTCGCCCCCTATTACATGGGACTTAAACATAACTGGCGAAATGTGGGTGAACTATAGGTACACCTCTGCCTATCCCTTCGGGGTTTACAATTGCGCGTGATGTTATGTTTCTTCGTCATTTGTAAGAGTCAATCAACATTTATTTGGAAAATTTTCATCAGTTAAGAGAACACCAATCCGTGCCCAATATGAAAACTTATTATGTCAGTATAAATGCAAAACTGCATTATTGAAAAAGAGTTTCTTCGGTAATGCTCCAAATATTTATAATAAAATACCTGACATTATTAAATCTATGCCTATAAATAAATTTAAAAACTCCCTTCAGGGGTTATTAATTGACAAATGCTATTACAGCGTGGATGAATTTTTGAATGACATTGTTATTTAGAAGTCTGATTGTGCGTTTTTATTTTTGTGTGTCTCCTAGTGGTGTAATGTAACTGAATCTTTGGCATTATGATGTAATTTGATTTCTGGTCTTGTTTCGATTTTGACATGATTTAATTTTATTTTTGGAATTCTTTGAATTTTTATGACATTGTGATTTTAATTTATTTCTGGTATTTGTTTGGACTATGACATTATTATTTAATTATGTTTCTAGTATTGTTTGGATATTGACATTGTTTTTTTTCTTTTCTTTTTGTGTTGCTTTAATTTTTTTTTGTATTATTTGAATTTTGCCATTTTAATTTAAATTCAATTTTATTGTATTGTCTGCTTAGTGCCACTAATTTTGTACGCCATACATGGCAAAACATGTAGCTACCTAACTTACATATAAGACCTAAATATTGTACTCATGTTTTACAAAATAAATATATCTTTATCTTTATCAAAAGTTTGAAAATGGCATGTAAGAGAGATACGACGAAAGAAGTAGGAAATATTCGATCTAAAGCAAGCGTTCATTGTTCTGCGAACTAATTTGATTCGAATGGGCGGCGCTTGTTGGAACGTTCTCACCCAAAAAACCGTGCTCGTGGGTTTGTAAAGCTTGGCTCACCGTGCTCACTGTTCAAATGCTCATTACGCGCGATTGCTCAACCGCGGCTTACGGACGCATTTTCTCTTCTCGAAAAAGAATAAAATATTTTTTTTTTCTGTCCAGGTAATAGTTATTTTAGGGCTGGTTTTGTCAACGTCAGTTATTTTAAATCCGAGTAATAAAATTGACGTCTGATAGTTTTCGTATTAAAATCGGACAACAATTTTAAATTAATCCACTGAAAAATAAATTTAGTGTTGGAAAAAATCTTAAACTACTATAACATTTATACAGTTTTCACTATCATTTATGACTTGTGTAATTATAGATTTTGTATAATACCTTACAAATTGAACTAAAACGGGTCGCTAGTCAAACATAACATAACTATCGATATTTTTACAACCAATAAACTTACTATCCTAAACTATAAACGTTTTGGAACGTGAACGTGCACCGATAGCGTGCTAACGACTCGGTTAATGCAACGTGTTAGGTTTAAACATCGCAATTTATAAGTACTACGTACTGTTGAACATGCTATTTGGAATACAGGCACTTGCAACTAATATTATACAATGTTGTTAGTGTGCGGAGTAGTCAATTCTTTTCACTCTCTAAAGTATATTTAATATTATAATGTTGTTTTTTTCTTTTCTTCTCATTAAAGGATTTTTTTTAGATTTTAACTAATAAGTTTCACTCGTGTGCAAATAGTTCCATAGCAAATATGTAGTATTTAAGATGTGGATAACGCTGTGAGCTACACATATGTAATCTCTTTTTTTTTCTCACTACCTGTTTATTAAGATATTTGGTAACTGTTTGTTTCCCGAATTAAATAAATACATAAATAATGGTTATTTTTTTTATATATTTTTTTTTTAATAAAACGTTTACAAAAGGTGTGCATTTAGCTAACAGTATTAAATTTCCTAGAACATTATAGTGCAAACAAACTACGCACACATTTGTTCTTCGTAACTTAACATACAGCTGTGCTGCTGGGGAGTTTGTTGCGCCACTTCTTCTTCCCAGCTAAAGCACTAAGAAGTAGTGAAGGGCGGGCGTTTTGGGGGACTGTCTTATGTAATTTTGACGTTAAAAATCATGATTTTCAGACTAATTTAAATAAATGATTTGATTTCGATTTTTTTAATAAATATGAATTTTGAAAGGCGGTAGGTGGAATATTTTTGCTTGTTTACCAAATACCAAATAGACCCGTAGTTACACGTAATATTGAACCACTATAGTGTGAGTCTTGATAATGTGCACTTATCGAAATAAGGGAAAGTTAGCTTAACTTTATCAACAGAAAAAATATTTTAAAACATCTAAAAAAAACAATTCAATCTTTTATAGCATTTTTTAAATTTTTGTTCGGTGATGAGTAAACAATCTATCACGATAAATCAACCTCAGTAATGACTGGAAATAATAGGTTATCATCATAAAATAAAAACTAAAGTAAAAACTTGCCCTCAATTGAGAATTAGGGCGATTTTATAACAAAAATATGATATTTTTTCATAAAATCTCAATAAAATTCCCGATAACCCACCCTTTTTTATTACTTTAAATTATTCTCCATCGTATCAGCTTTCTAAAAGTAAAAATACCATGTTTATAACTCAATCACAATGTTCCTATCAACTGTTAAAGAAAGGCCTTGCACTCGGCTACGAACTTTACTTTAGCCTTTAACCTTAGTTTTCCTTATTTTGATATGTGCACATTATGAAGACTCACACTGTATTGTTGTTCGACTGTGCTTTATTAAATGAACCATGATTGTATTGTTCGCTTCTTGGAGCAGTAAAAGGGTCAGTTTGCAGGGCAGCATCAAGGTGTAAAAAGAGAGAAAAGAAAATTAATTACAAGCAAAATTAATTAATTTGTTTAATGAAAACTCCCAACGGCTGGTTGACACTTCCCGTGACCCGACGGTTGACTTTTACTTTGGCCAGAGGCTAAGCATTGCCATACAACGTGGCAATGCCACTTGGGTACATTACCAGTCGACAGCGATGCGGAGGCATTTTTAGACGCCATATTTTAGTTTATTAATAGTTTCAGTTACATTAGGATAATTATTATGTTTATTTTAATAATTTGTTTCTTAATTTAGAATAATACATTACCTTAATTAAAATTATTTCGTACATTAAAAGCACAAGTTTGACACTTAATAATACAGATAAAAATGGCTGCTTTTACACCTCTTTTTAAAAAGTCCTTACATCCATTTTGCACATTGAATTCTTCTTTCTGGAAGAACTAGCTTTCAGTGTTGTATTATTGACACCAAAATTTTGTAGATCATTTTTCTCTTCTTAAATACAGGGCAAGCCTGCAATTAATAATCAGGGGGTCTACTCAAAAGATAAATTCGATGTATCGGCCGAATTGTCGGCCGTTTCCTGACTACGGCTGACTATGGCAGACAACGGCTAAGTCTAAGCTAAGTCAAAGTCAATAACGTGACTTAAAGTCGAGTAAGGATTCAAGGTCAAATAAGGAAACTTTGGGAGTCAAGAAATGGCAGAACATTCGGTCCATACTTCGGATTATCGCTTCGCAGGCCCCCAGGCCTTACAGAAGAAACATGGTTACATTTATATTTATGCGTTTTTTTTTAATTTCCGAAGGCACGTTACTCTTACGGTGCATATTTATTTTGCAATGACATGGAAACAGCATAATTATTATTTAGTTCGCATATTAATATGCGTCGATATTAAAGCTGTTATAATGTTGGGCAATAACTGCAAGTATTGTCGTCTCGCTCTCGCTCAAAGTTCACACGGTCCTACCACCCTTGACGCGTGGTGCAAGGCAAAGGTTTCAGTATTTTGTGAACAAAAATTGTTTATTTATTAACTGGTAGTTGTTGTCACAATTTAAGACTATTATTATTATTACATGCCCAAAGCTATTTTAAATAAAAACGTGTCAATTATCAGGGCGACGTGCAATATAACTGCTGATTTCATTCGAACAGATTTTTCTTAACAGGTTACACTTGTGATTTGATGTGATTTGACGAGCAAATCAGGAATATGTACATATAATAATGCTGCACCACCATATAAATTGAAAACGGTGGCGAATCATTATGCTCAGGCAATTATATTATTTGTTGTTAGCGCATTACTTATCCAGTTTAAAAAAAATCACGATCTGGTCTAGCGTTAGTGAAGCCGTGAAATCAAAGAATATGCGTAAGAGGTATAAAAGGAGAATAAAAAGTTGTCACACAGGAAAATAAATAGTTGACATAGACTTATAACTACACTAAACGTCTTCTTAACTTTACACAACGTTTATACAAAAGGGGGTAAATCATCACCTGTCTAGCCTTTTTACCAATTATGATGGGGGGTCGGCTTCCAGTCTAACCGGTTGCAGCTGAATACCAGTATCTTACATAGAGAGAATGGGTAAATAGGGGGTAAATATACATTTTAAAACAGGCCTTGTACCTGACGTACCACCATCAGATCAGCCATAATATTAAACTGTCGTTAGAGCTTCATGTAAGAGAATTGATCATAAATATTCGACTAATAACTCCGCCTCGTGGTTCATCCGCATAGTTCTCGATCCTGTGGGAATATTGGGATTAAAAGTATCCTATTTCTTAACCCAGATCATGGTCTACTCATGTGCTCAATCCATTCAGCAATATGAGCGTGAAAGCGTAACAAACAATCATACAAAAAAACAAATCATTTATTTTTATAATATTAGTTTAGATTAGCTAGACAGGTGTAAAACTAAATAAATCATTTCATCTATAGCCCGACTTCACCCAGGCCTCTCTTTTATTGTTCCAATCCCGACGCTAAAAAAAAACATTTACCTACTAACAATCGCTGCTCTCGTATCACTTGGGCCACAGTCCCCCGGCGCTGCGTAACGCAGGCGCAATGCCTACGCCCCGGATAAAACCCCTGACTTGCGTATTCAACATTTTTTTATAATAGTTAATTACTAACAAAGTTCATGTTCTTTATTCGAGGAGTTCATTGCCGCTAACATTATGAGGTTGTGATTAAGTATCATAATATTTGTATCTAAGAAACGTTGAGTGTTATTGATATGATTATTTCTCGTTTTGTGCCCGATTAATGGCAATAGGCTCGCCCACTGTTACGTACGACTTAAACATAACTGGCGAAATGTTGGTGAACACAGGTACACCTCTGCCTAACCCTTCGGTAAATACAGGCGTCATTATAATGTTATTTAAATTCCGTTTCCTTTTTGGTTTTACTTCATAGATCGTCTCTAAATTAAATTGTCTACCGCGTATCTACCTCAGATACTCGGTCTCGAATTGTGTTTGCTTCGTTTTCCCTTGAATCGTTACCATCTCGTTCCTACTTATTTTTATTAAACATTTTTAATCAAACATATCTATGCCTTATGTAAAGTCAGGGAAATAAAGTGTTAATCAAATTAACTACGAACTTAAATGTTCCGTATATTTAATTCACATTCTTCATTCTTCTTTTCTTTGACAGTTGTATGAAATGGCTATAACACGGTAAATTGACGTAGTGACATTTTGATAAACATTTAATTAAAACACCCATACTGTGAAAAAAAATACCTGGAACAACCCAAATTCAATCTAGTTATCCTGCCTAAAAATAGTAATAGTCCACAGCACTATTCTCCAATGGCGCTAATGGAAAACAAAAGAGAATTCGACTGATAACATGGAGTGATACAACACTGATGTTATGTCGTATGATGTTTGTACTGCCTCATTTAATGATTGTGGATTGTTTTGGCTTTCAATGCAAACAGCTTGAATAGGATGTTTGGCTATAACACACATAACGTTTGTGTGGATGGTTAAATATTGGTTTGGATCCATATGATACACAATGTAGAATAAATTGTCTCATAAATCAATTAATTGCTCGAAGGTTACTATATGATAAATGATTTTATTTCTATAAGTAGGTTTGTACAAACACTTTTACACGTCAATTGTATTTTAGAAATTCGATGAGGTCGGCGTTTCCTATCTGACTACTCAAAGGTCAAACTCAGAGGTCACAATCTGTTTTAAAGTCCAAACATAATCTTGGTCTGATCATGTGAAGACAATGTAGATTGGTGTCTGAAATGGTATTTTGAGGAAAGAACCATACATGTGTTGTTTCTACACTTATATTTATGTTTTTTGCAGTAACTGATAACCAGATTTTCTGTAGGTACGTAGCGAAATGCATACTAGGTATTCAAAGTAGTTTTTGGAAACTTTGTGACGCTGTTTCTCTTCCAAGCTAAAACACTAGTACATAATCAGCCTATAATGTTCCCACAGCTGGGACACAAGCCTCCTCTCTGTGCGAGGGAGTGGGCCATAATCCACCACGCGGCCCAGTGCGGATCGGTTGATGTCACATGTTTTCGAATTTTTGGTTCTAAGACAGGTTTCCTCACGACAATTTTGAGAGCAGTGGTGATGACATAATTTTTTTTTTTAGTTCGAACCTACGACCTGCAACTTGTTAGTCACAGCAGTTACCACTGGGCTACTAGTGCTCAACGCTGGCATAGCTGACGTCTAAAACTGGCAATTTTTATTTTTATTGACAAAAATTACATTTAAGAAGAGGCTTTCCCTATTTTTATGTTAATTTGCATTGATATTCTCAAACAGTCACACATACAAGCAAAATTAAACTTTAGTATATGATTTATTGGATCTTTTTCTTTCCATGTTGACGACAGTTACGTAATTGTAATATTTTCTCTCAATAAATTTATTCGAAAATCATGTCTTTTTTAAAGATAATTCTAACAAACAAGATTGTTTAGCTTTTATGTCTAAAATAAACATTCACAGCAAGAAAATATAGTTTATTATCCCGACACAAGATATTTTGTCTCTAGATCAATTATTACTTTAGTTATAAACGAAATAAGAATTGAGACTTACGCTGTTTAGTTTCGTGCTCGAACACGATAAAAGAGCGCACGCGATATTCAACTTTATTACGGATGTATTAGCGTTTAGCACATAATGGAGTGGCGGGGAGCGAGGGGCGGAGCTTGCGTTCGAAATTTGATTTAGACTGCCTGCTCTTAACCTCCTACTATTTTAAATCAGTAGGAGGTTAAAAGTAATTTTTGCGGTGATAAGGCAACGGCGCAGTTTAAAATAAGATGTAGTGGCGAAAATTGAAAATAGTATGCTTAGATGGTTTGGTCATGTTGAGAGGATGAACGAAAGGCGACTAACAAAAGGTATTTACAAAGCAGGGGTAAGTGGAAACTCCGGTAGGGGACGCCCTAGGAGGACACATAGTAACCTAATTGGTGATGTTCTTCAGAAAGGTCAGGTGCGTAGTACTCGCAACCGGCGTGAGTGAGTGACCAGAGTATGTAAGGAGCTTAGCAGGTGGCGTTCTATAGTTTCTGTCTACCCCCATGGGAAGAAGGCGTGAGTTTTATGTATGTTTGTGTATTTTAAATTACCACACAGAAGATTATCCAAAAAGTCAATATTCAAAGTTAGTTCCGATCCATCCAAAGTCAAAACCAGCAGATTGAAAAACTTTCAGATTGAAATAATTCCGAAACAAACAGACAGTTGCTCCTAAACAAGTATTTACATAGTGTTTTAAATCGAAACTACTTTACTTGTATTGCGACTTTGCTCTCATTTAATTAAATGAATGGTGAAAAAGACTGTTTTAAGGGTACCGTAGTCAACAAGGAACCCTTATAGTTTCGCCATGTCCATCTGTCTGTTTGTCTGTCCGCGGCTTCGCTCAGAGACTCTTAGTACTTGAAAGCTGTAATTTGGCATGGGTATAAATATATTATTAATCACGCCGACAAAGAGGTAAAATATGTTTTTTTTTTAACAATTTTTCCATTTAGTGATCCGTTTGTGTAAGATTAAGCTTTAAAGTGCAAATTTTTGTTAGAGTCAAGTGTCTGTGTAATCCCCCCCACCCCTCCCGCCAGCTAACGGTTGTTTTTTAAAAATTCATGGCAGTAGTAAATATAACGAATTTAGTATTAGTCGACCAACTTATATTTGCAGTTGGAATGTATGGGAGAACAAGTTTTTTTTTCAACTACAATGGTAAGTTTGTTATTGGGATAAATTCATCCAAACTAAGGAACCGTTAACTGTGCGTGGCCTGACACGCACTTGGCCCATTTTTTTTACATTTAGGTCTACTTCAGGTCCCCATCATCTGAACGATGACCCCGGTGGATGATAATATCAGTAAAATTAACAAATTGTGACTCCACCATAACTGTCATCATGTTTTATATTATTATAGACAATAATTAATTAATTATGTTATGTCCGCAAAATTTCTAGTATTAGTTTACCGGCTTTCATATCCTCGATCCACGGCTCTGATAAATTAATCAGCTATAATAATTAAGCGGGTCGCTTAGCACAGCACGCGAACATCAACGACATCATCCGACGAGCTCTTGACATCGTCGGCGTTCCAGCTGTATTAGAACCCAATGGCTTGGCACGCGACGATGGCAAGAGACCGGACGGAATGTCTTTATTTCCAAGGAAGGTTGGTAGGCTACTGATACTCTTACGCCATCCCATCTTCCTGGCTCGGCGTGCTGTGCTGGCGCTGCTGCTGCGGCTGCGGAGAACCTCAAGCGGCGTAAGTATGATAACCTTGTTGGCAATTATATTTTCGAGCCGTTTGGGGTTGAAACCCTCGGGCCGTGGGGTCCGAGTGCTCATGGTCTGTTTAATGAAATCTCAAAACGGCTAATTGACACTTCGCGTAACCCAAGGGCTGGCTTTTACCTTGGCCAGAGGCTAAGCATTGCCATACAACGTGGCAATGCCGCCAGTCTCTTGGGTATATTACCAGTCGACAGTGATGTGGATGAATTTTTCGACACCATATTTTAATTTGTGAATAGCTTTAGATAGGATATAATTTTATTATTTTTATTAATGAAAATAGTAGGTTATTTATGTACATGTTATTTTATAAACCATTATGTTATATTTTAATATTATTTTTTCTCTCAATCAGAGCACCTGCCATCTAACCTCTTCACCACCCTTGGTAGCGAATGCCTAAGGCATTAAGTCCGCTTTTGTGCGACGAAGTTTAAATAAATAAATAAATAATCAAGGCGAGGATTGGTAAAGAACTCACAAGTTTAAAGCCCATCAGATTGTGATGCTAAATATGTCAGCAGTCAGCACAGACTATTTAGAGAACTGGTGTGCCAGTAATGTTTATAATGACATGTCAACCAAAGTCCTCTACTGAACATTGATTTGTGTATAGTACAGCTCACGGAACGACTAATGCCGACATCGCCATAATCACCACACTTGCCAGACCACCCGTGGTAAATCGCTTGTTGAACGCAGTTCGTTATTATTATAGAGAAAATTAAAAAAAAAAACAAGATGAGACTTTTCCAAGACCAGCTTGCTTCGTCTAGGGGACACCAACACACCATCGAATCAGTGATACCTCCAGTACTGCTGATGTCCGTAATCGTCTGTGATGATGATGCAGATGCTGCCATGGTTGCCCAATAACATTAGAAACCTCGACAGCGGCAGTAAAAGTCGTGATAATCACATCACACTAATATTATAAAGACGAAAGTTTGTGAGTGTGTGTGTGTGTATGTTTGTTACTTCTTCACGCTCAAACGGCTGGACCAAATTTGATTTTGTATGGAGGTAGCTGACACCCTGGATTGAGACAGGCTACTTTTTATCCCGATATTCCCACGGGATCGAGACTTACGCGGGTGAAACCGCGGGGCGCAGCTAGTTGTTCATAATAAATTAGCCACTTTGGATTTAATTTAAAGTTGTAAGTTTTAATAAATAAAATAAAAAAATACCTCTAGAACAAGACTTCAGATACCCATACGTGGGAAAGGCATGGCTTATTTAGTGCAAGAATTGTCCTGTACATAAATGTGCATAAAAGTGAATGTGGTCGTTGAAACCCTATCATTACGTCGCCATTTATCGATACAGGAAGTGTTTTTCAAACACCAGCTTATTGCCGATTATCCAACACAATGGCTGTTTCAAATAGTAGAGGCCTAGGGTTCACTCGTGTTAAATAAAAAAACATCGTTTTATGTGAAAATCTGGTTATAGAACAAGATAAACCCTTTTAGGAACATAATATCAAAGTCAAAGTCAAACCATTTATTTCAAATAGGCACATAAGAGGCACTTTTGAACGTCAAAATTTACGAAAAAATAGAAATGATTCTACTTGCCCCTTCCAAAACGTAGTTTCGTATGGAGAAGAATGGGCAAGAAACTCCACCGTTACTCTTTTAAAAATGTTTTACAATATTTTGTTTGAGTACATTAATTATATGATTATATGTGAAGACGATGCACCTAGAATAAAATTACTATACCATAATAGGTAAAAATAATTAAAAACTAAGCAATGATAAATAACTTAATTATTAGATAGATACATGGTGCTCACATATTTACAAACATCGTAAAAGTATGTTTTTCTAAAATAAAAAAATAAAAATCTGTGTGTGGGTATAGGTTATCACAGAATGTAAAATCAATACCATAAAAATAACAGATTTTACCATAAAAATAGCAACCAGTTTGATTTTGTCTATCACGCCTATATTCCTTAAATAGTCATGCACGCAGAGGTGTTTAGTTCACCTACATTTTGCCAGTTATTTTTAGTCCATGTAATAGGGGCAAGCCCGATGAGATTAACCAGGCATAAATACAGACTCTGGGCTGCTAAACTCAAGATAAACTAGGTATGCCAGACAGTAGAGAGGGCATCCACATTCATCACTTATTATTTTTTCTACAGAACAGTTTTTATCTCAGAAACTTTTTATCTCCAGACAGTAAACAATAAACCAGAATCAACACAGACAAGAAAAACCGGCCAAGTGCGTGTCAGACCACGCACAAAGAAGGGTTCCGTAGTCGGGATGAATTTATCCCAAGAAGTAACTTTACATTGTAGTTGAAAAACATATTCTCCCGTACATTCTAACTACAAATGTAAGTTTGTACACACAGCTACACATCAAGCTATTCGTTTCCAGTATAAGCTGACCTCCCATTGTACGGAAGTCCTATACCATGCGAGATCAGAATATACTGGAAATTTATAGCTTGATGTGTAGCCGTGTGTACGCACAATGTTACGATGGCCTGGTTATTTACCATGTTATTTTAATACCATAAACTTCTTAAACATTTTCCTGCAATCCATAGGTATAGAACTATTTTGTGTATTTTTTTTAATGTAGGTTCAGTAGTTTCTGAGATAAGGCGGCTCCTTATCTCGGAAAAAACTACGCCTAAATTTGTGGTCAGTTTTCATCTATTTTCTCTCTTAAATAACTTTAAAACAATTTATGTGAAAAAAAAATATTTTGGACCCTCACAGTAAGCCCTTCATTTAATAATTACCACGTAAAACTTTTTTTTTTAATTTTCAAATTTTTCCCCTAGGGGTGTCAAATCACTTTAGCCCCATATTAAAAATTAATTTTTACATATCCGTGTTTGGGTCACAGAAATGGATAAATGTATACCAAATTTGGCTCCGTTGTACTTTATACACCACTCGGGCGGAGCTCGGGACTTAGGGCACCCCGACTCGGACAGGTTAGGGTCGAAGGGGATGCCATCCTCTTCGTGGTTTTTTTTTTAACCGTTTATAAATAGGGACCACGTCGACCACGCCTTATTATTGTTTGGTAACAAATTTAGACCCGCCATGTGATCTTTCCCATCGTTAATACAGTCCACTGTCCCACAAATCCCGAAGAAAACTTTGACGATTTTTTTCTTGGCACCTATGTATTTGTAGGCTTTGAAGTTCACTAAAATGGGTATATTCTACCCAAAAACAAATAGCTACTATAAAAAAATTGCGGATGCATAAACTACACTGTTTCCCAGACAGACACACGAGTGATCCTAACGGACGTACGGAACCCTAAAAAAAACATAAAAAAGAAAAAATAATTAACAAATTGTTACCCAAAAATCACATTAATTTATTAACCTGCTACAAAAAATAATAATACGACGGAGCAATTTAACTTAATTTCTTTGACAAACTTCAAAAGACACAATGAACGGAGAGAAACAAACTTTTTTTTTCCAAAAAAAAGTTAAAGGGAAAGAAAATAAAAATCTCGTTGGAATTTATGCTTGGTAGTTTCTTTTTCAATTTGCGTAGAGGGGGAGTTCGTTAAAAATTCAGAGGACAGCCCGGGAGGATATAGATTGGTCGGCCCTCACAGCCAGTGCCTTTTTTCTTTTGTGAACTCCGTTTGTCTGTGAAATGTTTTGATTTCCATTTGGATGCTAAGTTTAGCAACTGTGTGCATGCATTATTTGTTAGGCTGTGAGATTTCTGGCTAGAATTGGCTACCCTTCTTCACTTTAGTAGATGGAGTAAAAACGGAATAAGGCTGATAAGAGATCATCGCAATCTTCTTAGCGTATTGATGGCAAAAAATTAAAACATTTTTTGGTCACTAACGCAGTCATCAGATCACCAAGTGCTCAAGTGATAGGGCGGTGCAGGATGGAAGGTGAGCCTTTGTGTGTGGGGCATACGCAATATATGCCGCATACGCAATTGAGGTCTGAGCCGTCCATGAATCGGATCTGGGTTTCAAGTCTATTTAGAGATTTCAAAATCGGCCACGCTAACGCGGTCCCAAGACAACAGTATGCTACGCAACTTCGAGTTGTCTGTAGGTCCGATCCGTCTTTCAAGACTGGTGATTTAGGCTTCAGATTCAAAGATTAAATTTATTATAAATATTCATGAAATAATGTATTTAAACATTAAATATATTTTATTTAAATTAATTTTATAATAAATTATTATTATTAATAAAAATTAGAGATACGGCGAATATTCGTTTTATATTTGGTATTCGGTGTATTTGGCAGAATTTTGAGGTATTCGTATTCGGCCGAATCATTCTTGTTGAAATGCGGAATTCGATTTAATTGATCATTGTAAATCAGCCTTTAGGGCAAAATAAATTCTGCCGCAAGAAATCGCGGCACAGCGGACGGAGCTCCGGAGGGATCTCATGGCGACATGGAGAGTGCGATTGTCGCAACCCAGCGCTGGGCACGCCACAATTGTGGCGATAAGTCCCCTCTTTGAGGAGTGGCTAGAGAGGCGCCACGGCGTCCTCACCTTCCGCCTGACGCAGGTCCTCACCGGACATGGATGTTTCGGGAGGTTCCTGTTTAGGATTAAGCGGGAGGAAACGCCCGGGTGTCACCACTGTGTGGATCGCCCGGAGGACACGGTGGAGCATACGGTGGAGGTCTGCCCAGCTTGGGCGGAGCACCGCCGTGTCCTCACGGAGGCGATCGGCGGCGGCGATCTCTCGCGTCCGGCCCTGGTTCAGGCCATGGTTCGGAGCGAGAGTGCATGGGAGGCCGTCACCTCCTTCTGCGAAGCAGTTATGCTAGCGAAGGAGGAGGCGGAACGCGTGAGGGTGAGACAAGGTTCGCGCCCTCGCGCCCTTAGTCGCCGCAGGAGACGCCCCGGGCGTCGGGAGTCGCAAGCCGATTTCCGGCCACCGTAGGCGCGGGCCTGCGGACGGTGAGCGATGGGTAGCTCGCCGTCCGATAAGGACCAGGCCCGGGTCGACGGCGCGTTGTGTTCCACGCGCGCCTCAAAGAGATGTCAGCACCAATTGACGGGGTCCGATAGGACCAATGCCTGCCGGGGTTGCGAGTTTGTTCGAAAGGGATATCGTGGCCCTGGCACACAGGCAACGGAAGGAACACGGGTGGGTTTTAGTCAGTAAAAGTCTGACACGCCCTCCCGCTCCGCCCAGAGCGGGAGAAGTTATTTGATAATTTCCCACCCAAAAAAAAAAAAAAAAAAAAAGGGCAAAATAAATTAAAGGATAGATAAATCAAGAATATTCGTAATTAAAATTTTATATTTATAATCAATCAGCGGTAGATTATAATGCAAGAAGACCAAGCTTTCAGCTCTATCTGGCAAAAGCCTATTTCTTTTCACCACATACACATTTCCTGCATTGGAAACCAAACGTTCGCTATATATACTGCTACCAGGTGCACCCAACAATAATCTGGCCAGATTTGCTAGATGTGTATAATTAGTTTTATGTTTCGCCCACCATTCATAAGGGCTATTGGTTCTAGGTTGCAGGTTTTCCTATTTGTAACTGTCAAGTTCGACAGCAATGGACTTTTCGAGGTTACACTCTGTACGGGCTTGTCTGATGCGAGTTCTTCGTAGCAATCCAAAAAAGCGGGTGGGTTTCTTTGAGGTAGCAAGTGACATCTTGTAGAGGTCTCGCTGCCGGGTCATTAATATCCAACTCGGTGTCAGAACTATGAAACGGGGAACCGAATTATCCGGCAGTATATTCGGTTCGGTAAGAACTTAACCGAATATTATCGGTATGCGGTTATTCGGTGAAACCATTATTCGGCGCATCTCTAATAAAAATATAATGATTAAAATTTTAATTATGATAATTTTTATAATTCCTTTTAGTTTTATAAAAAAAATACTTTGAAATGGCTTCTATAAGGTGTTTCGATAGTGGACTTTCAAAAGCTGATATAAAGATCTTATTCTTATTACGTCGACTTAAGTTTTATGTAGCTCACTCATGCCTTGGTTCGAGCACACATGGTATGGCATGGTTTACTCGGAGCGACTGTGATGATAGAAATAGTGCAAAACGCGGGGATGTATTTTATTTATTTTGCGGGTTGGAAGATTGGACGACACACAGAATTGAGCAAAAGGGAATATGAGATTATGGGTAAGAAAGAGGGATGGATGGACTTACTTGAGAACCTTCTGGACGAAGCACGTTGACGCAAGGGGCAGCCTTAGCAGACTTCCCACGTGTTCACGACTTTCTTCCTTTCACCGTGATGCACTATCACTTGAGTTTTAAATGTTACACTTGTGTCGGCCAACACTTACAAATAGAGAGTTTATAGTTTTTGATATAGTAGCGGATTATTAGCGGAGCGGCGCGGTACGTGAGCGGTTGAGCGGTTGCAGTAGAACACACTGATCCATGCGAGAATGTTTTTTTCAAACCACGGTGGATATATATGCGGTGATTGGCTTTCGCCGCGGAGGAAGTGCCTCTGATTCGGCGTGCGACGAGCGTGCTTCTCGTTCTGTTGTATGGGAATTGGGAGGGAAGGAAATACAGCTCAAAACTGCGGTCGGAAATATTATAATTTACCTTATTTCTAAAACTTGCGCGAGCACTGTGTCTGTTTAAGGTAAAGGTCTTCCACCTGCGGCCCGCGGTGGCTTCCTTGGCGGCCCGGCAATAGCTTGGCAAAAATACATTTATTTATTACTATGCATGTCTATAAATTAAAACAAAATAGACAGGTACTTACACTAACGCGCGAAAACAGATTGAACACTATTGGGGCAGATATTGATTTTGTTAAGAGTAAACATCATCATCTCATTGATTGAATTTTATTAGAATTGTTTCCTATGTATAACCTTGTAAAATTGTTTATTAAATAACTGCAATGATTTTTGTTTTTTAATTACTTACCTACTTATAAGTTTAAAATGGAATATAACCTATTTCCCTTGTGTTGCGGCCCGCCGAACCAAAATCAAAGTATTCTCGGCCCTTGACTTCAAAAAGTTCGAAGACCCCTGATTTAAGGGTAAAGTTAGTTTTTTTTTCCTGCAACCTCATAAAGCACGTTCCCGTCCATAACGCATTTCTGCCTAAATCCATTGCATGCTATCGTAATACGACTATTCAATCAGTAGCAGTTCTGCTATCCCCGTCGATGTATCAGCGCGATAAATAACAGCAAACTGACGCGTCTGAATTATTTATTGCTCTTTTTATTTGAACGCAACATTTGTTTTCATTTTTATGGGTAAAACAGTTGTTTCTATTTGTTTATAACTATAACAGGAAGATCATTTATAAAGATGTGTTTTTAGGGTTCCGTACCAAAATGGTAAAAAGGAACCCTTATGGTGTGACTTAGTCTGTCTGTCTGTCACAGCTGGATATCTCAAGAACTACTAATGCTGTCAACTTGAAATTTGGAATAGTTTTAGACGACGTTTACCCAACTATTTTGCAAACAATAAATAAATTTAAATAAAAATATATCTTGTTTGCAAAAGGGCCTAAAAGGGTTTCACATTTCTAACCTAACCAAACCTATATCACCCAGTTCACAATTTTTCTACAGTTTATAATCTACAAACGGTTCTAACAGTTTTACGGTAACATAATAGGTACCTGATTGCTGGAATAAAGTCTGATTTGTCCAACCTGTGTTTTATGATGGTCACCCTACAATAACAATCAATGTCGGAATTGAACGAGTTGCCAATTAGCCTTCGGCACATTTCAAAACTACAAGCGTTTGTAAACGGACGGCGCCCGTTTGTATAATGACGAATCTACCAATATCCCTGCGATAGATACACGGAAAGACTAATTCGTGGTGAGACAGGCAGTTCTCACTGGGGACGGTGATCTTGTTCACCTGATTCAGTTTGACATAATGCCTTCCATGATACCCAGGAGGAATATGCGTGTGTTATCAAATTCGGATTTAAATAGATTTGGTCAATTTGGTGTGATTATGTCTGTTTACAGATTATGTCATTCAGAACAGTTTTAGTCACACGATTATGTATGCAGGTACATGTTTAGTGATTTTGGGTGCCCGTAAATCTCCGTAAACCTACAGATGAGAGAACGTGTTAAGAGTGCATGGAAAAGAGCTTTTAAGGCGCAGATATATGATTTTATTGACTTTTAAATCTGTTATTACGCCTTCAAATAATGCAAGTAAGTTATGCAAAAAATGTATGTTAAACTAAAACGCATACACATCAATTTTATATGTGAATATTTAAGTATTGTAGTCAAATACTTTATGAACTAAATTCAGGAAGTTATGTCTAACCAAAGCATAAAAAACTTTAATAATTTCAGCCGAAAGACGTCCATTGCTGGACATAGGCCTCCCCCAAACGGGGAGGATTTGACATAATCGCCACGCTTGGCAGGCGGGTTGACAATCGCATTATGGTGTTAAAATGCATAGAGAACACTGCTGCCCATTCTCTAGTAAGTCCCTTAGTCGACTTTTACGACACCCACGGGAAGAAATAGGATGGTGCCATTCTTTACGTCCGGCACCACACGGAACAAATTTATTAAAAAGTACCTTAGGTAGGTCCAGGTTTTGGTCTACCCATGTGTTCAATTTCATCTAAATCCGTTTAGCCGTTTTAGTGTGAAAGCGTACAAACCACCAAACTGACTTTCGAATTTATAATATTAGTTAAGATATCATCCAAAATCACTAACATAACATTATATATTTTAACACCACAGGTACCACAGGACTATCTTCACGCTCTGAACCTGAGCTAATTGCCGGAGCGACAGACAGCCTGCCCCTGAGACTTGATCTATTCCAGCTGAACCACCGAGTGCCGGGAACATTTTTAGTGGAATTTCAATCGTATACGGACAACAAAAATGTTGATTCCCAAAAGGATTTGTGGGTCAGATAGCCATCTATGTACTGGAAATGTGAGGTTTCAAAATGTAGGTTAGTTATGAGGGGAGTAACAGCATAGCAATGTAGCTTTCCAAAGCTTGAGTTTGCTTCGGTCGTAGAAGATTAACTATGGACTTACGTCTGAAATAAAGAATTAGAATTAGAATTTGAATTAAAAAAAAAAACAATTAAATCAGTTATAATAACTTATTTTAATTGTTTTTTTTTTTTGTTTTTATATTTTTATTACGGACTCTTTTAACGTGCACGTCTTTCTACATTGTTTTATAATTTCAACATGAATGCTGTAACCAATCCTTTGTAACAATATTTTAATTTAAAGTCAATGTCAAATTATTTATTTCAAATAGGCACATAGATGGCACTTTTGAACGTCAAAATTTATAAATAAAATAGAATTGATTCTAGTCGCCCCTTCCAAAAGGTAGCTTCGTATGGAGAAAAATGGGCAAGAAACTCCACCGCTACTCTTTTAAATGTTTTACAATATTTGGTATTGGTACATCCATTATCTATATAATTATATGTGAAGACGATGCACCTAGAATAAATATAAAGATAAAGATAATTTTATTTTACAAATATGGGTAAGATAAAACGATGACAGAAGAACATTTAATAGTACAGCCATATTTTACCACGTAGGCATGCAAAAGATTTAACACCAACTTTATAACAGTTATAATTAAATAAATACAATTTTAAAATATTACACACAAAATACAATTTGAAAATATGAATTATAATTATTATTATTATCGTTTATTTTCAGGTATTAACCCATAGCAAAATTACAAAATTACAATGCACACTTAAATAATATAAAAAAAAATACATTACAATGAATAAATAAATTAAAATTAAAAAATACAGTTAAATTAAAATTAAATTAAATAACATTATTAAAATTAAATTAATTAAACATCATGATTATGCACTAGCTTAAGAACTCTTTCTCAGTTAGGAACTCCTTAATACTGTAATATGATTTCGCCACTAAAAAGCTTCGGAGTCTCTTTTTAAATAATGATAGCGGAAGCTCTTTCCATGTCTTCGGCAATTGGTTATAAATGACTGGCGCCATGCAGTAGACACTTTTGCGCATAAGTGCTGTCTTGGCTGGCTATAAATAAGAAAAAGCTAAAAGCTAAATATAAGAATAAAATGACTATACCACAATAGGTAAAAAGAATTAATAATGAAGCAATGACAGATAAATTAATTATGTAATTGATACATGGTGCTCACATATTTACAAACATTATAAAAAAAAAACTTTTTCCTAAAATAATCAGTGTGTGAGTTAAGGTAATTACAGAGTGTAAAATAAATGTCATAAAAATAATAAAATATACAATTATAATAGCAATCAGTTAGATTTTGTCTAGACTCTAGATTGTCCTATGGAGCTGGACCAGCATGTTTCCAAGCGTTCTTATCCGTGACAGTTCAAACGTGCCTGTAATTGGTTTATTACAAAAAAAGGTTTAACTTTAGACCCAGGTTTAAAACAGTGTCATTTTTTTATTTCGAACCTTATTTCATCTGCGATAAAGTTCTTAATACAAAGTTGACAACTTAGACTCGGGTTTAAAAGAACTTTATTTCAGACGGAATCAGGTTCTAAATTCAAAAATGACACGATTGTTTAAATCTGGATCTAAAGATAAACCTTGTGATTCTTCTTTTCAGAGTAGTCGGATAGGAAACCCAAAACTCTTTCATTTTAATACATAAGTTTTTTTTGACGTGTAAAAGTGTTTTTAGGGTTCCGTAATCAACAAGGAATATAGTTTCACCATGTCCGTCTGTCTGTCTGTCCGTGGCTTAGCTCAGAGACTACTCTTAAAGACTCTGAAAGCGTTCATTTAATTTAATATGATGGTGTGGGGTATCGTTGAGTAGGCCGTTCAAAAATATTGAGGGTCTGTGAAAACCATTAATCGATTCAGGGATCCGTTTGCGTAATTACTTTAAAGTTGAAATTTCTGTTTGAGTCAAGTGTCCTCCTGCCAGCTAAATGGTTGTTTTTGAGTCAAGTGTCTTCCTGCCAGCTAAATGATTGTTTTTGAGTCAAGTGTCCCCCTGCCAGCTAAATGGTTGTTTTTGAGTCAAGTGTCCTCCTGCCAGCTAAATGGTTGTTTTTGAGTCAAGTGTCCTCCTGCCAGCTAAATGGTTGTTTTTGCGTCAAGTGTCTTCCTGCCAGCTAAATGATTGTTTTTGAGTCAAGTGTCCTCCTGCCAGCTAAATGGTTGTTTTTGAGTCAAGTGTCCTCCTGCCAGCTAAATGGTTGTTTTTGAGTCAAGTGTCCTCCTGCCAGCTAAATGGTTGTTTTTGAGTCAAGTGTCCTCCTGCCAGCTAAATGGTTGTTTTTGAGTCAAGTGTCCTACTGCCAGCTAAATGGTTGTTTTTTGATATGAAAAAATCATGGCAGTAGTTTATATAACAAAAATGAAAGGTAAACTATCACAGCTACGTAGGCTTTACAAGTTAACGAATAATAGTCGACCAACTTACATTTGCAGTTAGTAATTGACCGTGAAGTATAAAGATTTCTGGGAGAACATGTTTTTCAACTACAATGTTAGGTTTGTTTCTGAGATAAATTTATCACAACTACGGAACCACGGACACGCACTTGGCCAGTTCTTATTAAATTAATTTACAGAAATAAATATCATTTATAGTTTTTCATCAAACTCAAATGTTTTATTTTAGTTAGACTGTCACGATTGTCTGAGCCAAGCTTTGGGTCCTTTTTTTTTGGGTGGGAAATTATCTAATAACTTCTCCCGCTCTGGGCGGAGCGGGAGGGCGTGTCAGACTTTTACTGACTAAAACCCACCCATGTTCCTTCCGTTGCCTGTGTGCCAGGGCCACGATATCCCTTCGGACAAACTTGCAAGCTTTGGGACCTGGGTTCGATCCTTGAGACCGACAATGTTATTAAGTTTTTTATTAGGAACTTCTCAATAGCAGCCCAGACTCAGGATTTATGCCCAGTTTAAAGCCATAGGCTCCCATCCCTATTACATTTTTTTTTAAACGCTGCCCCACAGTAGGAATTTCTCCTTTATTTACAAACATTTAAACTCACATACACAAACAGCCAGACTCGTAACAACTACTTATAGGTCATACAAATATTTGTTCCGTGCGGGAATCGAACCCGCGACACGCAGCGCAGCAGTCAATCGCTTAATGGCGCGTCGTGCCGTACATAAGACTTAAAACAACTTTTCAAGGCTTTACTTTTTTTTCGTGTCAATTATTATCGTTTTGTTTACAAAGTTACCAAATACCTTCTCGTAGTCACCTCACAAAGATAATTATATTAAAAGTAAATTCTTTTAATATTTCTTTGTGTGGTGACTACGACAAATTATTCACTCTGCTTCCTCCGCTATATTACATCCTCACGGCAACTAATTGGAGGGGCGACAGACAGCCGGCCCGGGGGAGCATAATGTTATCGTATTGCCGTGACGTCACGAGCAGCAACACGTGTTAAGGGAATGCAACACATTGTACTACATATTTTATCAAGATAATGAATTAACTGTGTACAGACTTTTACTGCCTTCATGTTCACGGCTACAATTTAAGATCCTTACATATTATTAAACAAAGTCCCCCGCCGCGCTGCGTCTGTCTGTCTGAACGCGATTAACTCATAAGCTACCGAACGGATTTTCAAACGGTTTTCACCAATGGACGGAGTGGTTCATGAAGAAGGTTTAAATGTCGGAAAAAGTCATGCCGACTGGGAGATTAACTGGCGTGCGCCGCGAAAACAGTAAGAGTGAGAGTTTATGTTTTATAGTATTGTACATCTTTAAATTTTCAACTAAAAAGTCCGCGATAGTATATGTGTATGTGTAGTGTGTGTTTGTGTGTGTGTGTATGTATATATGTGTGTAGTGTGTGTGTGTTATTGCGCGTACCAAAATAATTAAAGTTGACGGCGACGCGGGAGTCAATGACCTTTTCTTATGCTATTACTACGAAAAAAAGACGGCTGATCGGATTGGCACACAGATAGTTAATAACTTGGACTAACAAGTTAATCCTCGTAGTACTCGTACGTTTCCGTGGGATAATTTCCTAGCTCCACGCGGACGAAGCCGCGGGCAGAAGCTAGTTACAAATAAATTAAATATCATCTGAGTAAGATGGCTCATTTGAAGACCGTAATAATTTGCGATAATTAGCAAACATTTAGAAGCTCTCTATTACAGTTTCGGTCTTCACACTGTAAACAGCATCGGTTGAATGCTAAGCATTTATGCAGGTTAATAGAAATATGATATTGTAGAAAAGGTAAAGGAATTAGAAAAAACACGGTCACAAAAATCTATGTTTCTTTTTAATTTGTGCGACAGAGCGTTTTTATAATTTTACGAGAAAACATAACATCATGCCTGTAATCCCCGAAGGGTTAGGCAGAGGTCTACCTACATTCAAACTTCCCCAATCTTTAATTCCCATGTAATAGGGGGCGAGCCTATTGCCATCAACCGGGCACAAATCCTGACTCCAGGCTGCTCCTGAGCACTCCGGTATCACCGTATCGGCCGACCTACCTCTGTCGCGTGTTCGAGGGCTATTTGACGGACAGGGCTGTCATCTATCAGTGAGAGTGGAACTGGTGAGAGATGTTGTGCGGTGTCACACAGGGATTGGTCCTGGAGCCGCATCTGTGGGATATGGGGTACGACTGGTTGCTGCGCGCTGACCTCCCTAGCAGCGCCGTGGTTTGCTACACTGACGACACGCTGGTCCTGGCGCAGTGGAGGACGCACCAGGCGGCGGCCGAATTAGCACTAGACTCGAGGTGGCCTTGCACAAGTCCGAGATCATGTGTTTTCATGGTCCTCGGAGCGTGCCACTATCGGGTTCCCAAATAACGTTAGGAGGGGTTCACATCGGCGTCGAGTCGACGATGAAGTACCTGGGATTCGCCCTCGACAGCCTGTGAAACTTCGCGGAGCATTTCCGACATTAGCCCCGAGACTGGAGTGGGCCGGGGCTATCTGACGTGGCTCCTGCCCAATCTAATGGGTCCAAACGCCTTCTGTCGGAGGCTCTACGCGGGGGTCGTTTGTTCCATGGCCCTTCACCTCCCGGTGTGGGCGCGTTACTTGAACGTGTCCCAAAGGGTCATGGCCATCAGGCTGGTCCGGGGATACCGCACGGTCTCCGGTGAGGCGGCGAGCCTCCTTGCCGGATTTCCGCCGTGAGATCTGGAGGCAAAACTCCTTGCGCACGTATGGTAGTGGCGCAAGGAGGCGAAAGGAAGAGGCAAATTTTGCACCCTTAGGCCCCTAGTCGCCGCAGGAGACGCCCTGGGCGTCAGGAATCCCAGGCCGATTCCCGGCTACAGTAGGCGTGGGCTTGCGGACAGTGAGCCTTGGGTAGCTCACCGTCCGATAAGGACCAGGCCTGAGTCGACGGCGCGTTGTGTTCCACGCGTGCCTCAAAAAAAGGGCTGCTACTGAGGAATTATAGATGGCAAAGCCCAATAAAACTTTGACCGACCCTGGAATCGAACCCAAGACCTCATACTCAGCAATAGCTCCTGCGACCACTAGACCAACAAGGCAGACATCAAACCTGGCAATATATAGTTTTAATGAGAGAAAACAATCCCAATAACCAACAATGACAACTGACCTACTTTTCAAACACTGAAATTCACAAACTATGAGCAAACAAAATTGATTTTTAAAGCTGGCAACGTGAAAAAATCTGGGCATAATGGACGCATGGCCGATCCAGCTAATCATGATGGATGACCATCACTGGTGAGCGAGGCAGATTGATAGCAGCACATCGAAAACATCGTGGCTATAGTTACCGCTGTAAAATGTGGTATTGGGGACAAGGCTATGAATACAGGACGCTTTTTGATTCGTCCATGCGAGGATAATTAGAGGTTAAACAAACTACCTAGTGAAATTTGACCTTAATTACATGAGACGCTGCATCCGAAGAGATTGCATCTAGGTGCTCAGATGGCACGCAGAGCAAATCACTATTATTATTTGGCTAATTTATCTAGAAATCACCTGCTGGTGTAATAAAAGTGTCAAGTACTTTAAATATTTATCAAATAATGAATCGCTGAGCGTTTTCAGTCAGTTTATAAAATTACAGAAAACAACAATTTAATAAGTCAACAGTTGAATCGAAACACTAACCAATATTATTGACCAAAGCCATCGCTCGGTCAATCTGACAATACCATAACAATTTGTTTTGAACGTACTTATATTTTTTTTTATTTTCACATTATTTTAATATGGCCTCTCCGAACAGTTCTTTACTTTCGAAGTAAAAGATCTAAGTAATTCTTATAGCCTTTGACCTTGACACATCAACCCTCTCATCTGCTGCTTGACACTTGAGAGATCATGACTAAAATCGTGTCAATGATGGACCAGTTGTTGCAAAATATTCATTTTGTATCCGTAATATAAGTGACTCTCACTACTTAAAGGCTCGTACAGACTCGCGCGATATCGCGGGCACGACAGGCACCGACAAAGAAATTGTGCTACTGTATGAGCCTTAAATCAGACCAATGGAAAATATATATTTTATTTACTTTATGGCAATAATTATAAAAGTTTCAACTATTAATTCTGACTTTTATTCATACTTGGTGTATTGTTGTGTGCACGCAAATTAATGCAATACACGATTTATTTGAATCGCCACATTTAGTCAGTTTTTCAGTGCCTATTTTCTATAAAAAAATTAAAGAGAAAACAATAAACACTTTCATGCAATGTCACGTGATCTAAGGTAAAGTTTGCTATAGCATAACACCACCAAGTTCCCACTGCTGGGACACAGGCCTCCTCTATGCGAGAGGGAGATAAACAACAAGACAAATATTTTAGGTAGACGAACTTGCGCCCACTGATTTAGCTATCACAGAGATCACTGTTGCCTACATACAGAAGATATCTAGGCAACAGTAAATCCGTCTCTCCCAACACAAAAACAGGAAGTATCTATAACATTTATGTAATATCAATTAAAACGATTTCTTACAACTAACCACATTACACAATTCACAGTACCAAGTCAGATAAAAACGTCAAAGTATGAATTGTCACGGTTCAGATCGCGGCTTATCTACCGGATCGAACCGGTCCGAGCCTGTCAGAACCGGCGGCGACCGGATCGAACCGGATCCAGCGTTCTGCTTTGATTGATAGCTTTTAATTTGATAGCTATCGTCGTTTATCGACTGTGTGCGATGAAAAACCTTGGGTTTAGTATTTTGTAGTTTATTTTGATATTGAGTTAGTACTGTGGAATAGAGTAACGCTTGGTTAAAAAGAATAGAAAATAATACAAACTGATCCTTACTAATATTGGGCCCTGAAGAAGATGAATGAAAAAATATTGCATGCAGCGGAGCTGAGAATATTGAGATGGATGTGTGATGAAAATCAATAAAGTAAGAAATCCTAACTTAATTTTTTTGTTTGTAACGCTTTCACGCTAAAATGGCTGAACGGGTTTGGATAAAATTGGCAGGGATAGACCATGGCCTGGATTAGGACACAGGAAACATTTTATCCCGGTAGTACGTTCTCGTGAGATAATTTCCGACATGCACGCGGTTGAAGCCGCTGGCAAAAGCTAGTGAGTATATTAGGAAAAGTTTGAAAGAGGCGCCAGTGACAGAAAAGTTGAAATGAAATCGTTTGGCTTAGATGAGGAGGGAGGAAACGAATGTAACTAAAAGAGATGGAAAGATGAAAAAATGGATGGTTTGTGTGAGGAATGATATGATATGAGGAGTAAATGATAGCAAGACGGTTGACTGGGGATAATGGATAGAAAATGTGTTACACTGACCCCAAGTAACCTGGGACAGATGCAGAAAGATGATGATCCTTACTAATATATATGTCGGAGACGGTCATTAGTATAGACACTAAAGGAAGCGCAGCACGAGTTCCAGTAGGTGGCAACACCGTCGCGATGACGTGCATAGTCGGCTTCCTTCGTGCTATGACAGAGGCTGGCTGATGGAGGAGCGCTGGGATGAGAAGTCACTTACCATTCTGCCTTCGAGGAGATCAGTACCTCCACCCTAGGAACTATCATTCGTTTCGTTTGCTCGGTGTCGTTATAATTTTGATAATTTAAATTGTTTAACGTTAATAAAACGTGATTATAGTGTATTCTCTGATTCTCTGGCTCGATCACCATCATGCGGGCGTTGAAAAACGCCCGCATGATGTCGGAATTAAATAATACTGTCGATCCGTCATATATATATTTTTTTATGTCTATTTGGGCCAACTCTAGACCTCGATCTCGCCTGATGGACAGCGAAGGATGAGGTCTACAATGGAATGACGAAGCCCAAAAGATTCCTGATCGTTTTCACTCTTGCTTTGAAGGCAGACGGGTTATACGTGGAAGGGAACACAGACGCTGGCAAAGAATTCCACACTTTGAATGTTCAGAGCAGTGGTGGCCCAATGGTAACGGCCCGGACTTACGAGTTGTAGGTCATGAGTTCAAACCCAGAAAGGCACTTTACTTTGTGTAAATAATTTCATCACCACTGCTCTCAAAATGGTGAAGGAAAACATCGTGAGGAAAGCGGCAGGTCCTAGAATCAAAAAATTCGAAGACGTGTGACATCTACCAACCCGCACTGGGCCTACGTGGTAGATTACAGCCCACTCCCTCTCGAAGAAAGGAGGCCTGTATCCCAGCAGTGCATGAGCCTGATTATGATGAGGATGTTGGTTACTCAATCATGCAGTAATTTATTTATTTATTTAATTCGAACACAAATGATTCATATTGTTGTTAGTAATACTTATAAAACTATGTTAGTAACATTTCTCCTTAAAACAAAAATAAAACTAATTCAAATATCTATAAATATGTCCGTTCCCTGCTGCACCAGACCCGCAGCTGTGCATACAGGTCCAGTGCCCCAGGAGCGGGCAATCAGGCTTGTTAACAATTACCTTTAAAATGCTGTTGGTGCTCCCCCGAATCCTTCGCATCAGGGATGCTGTTCTTTTCCGCATAATAGCTTGAAAGCTAAGCAATGGCTGGTCAAAATTACCTAAATGGGTACGACAATATTAACCATGTCCTGAATTAACGGATACGATATTTCTTTCCGCGGGTAACAGCTAATGTTTTTACCAAAGAATCTGCCCAAAAATTTTACCTCAACTACCTTCATAAAAAGCCAAATCTTTTTACCCCAAACACTCGTGCTATCTATTACCTGCCCCATAGATATTCAGTAGTCCCCTAACGTACCATCAGAATCCCATTACGTATTCCCTGGATGACAATGTGTGACGTCACAACCTAACAGGATAGCCCGCGTCCCCTGGGCGTGGGGTCTGTCAGCCTACCAATTAACAGGGTTGGATGAAGCTCTAATAGTTTTCTGACGCATTTATGCGTGATAATTCGGTCGTCGGGTAAAATTAATGAACCAATTGTGCATAGAACGGGTGCTGCAACAAAAATGAAGTGATTTTTCAGCAAAATATTCAATATTTTGCTACATTACATAGATTATTGAATAAATAATTTTGCTGTATTATAAAATAAACAGTTAGTTTTTAAGGCGTTATTTTAAATTCAAATGCAAATTTTAGCGATTTCAAAAATTATCGCGAATTACCAAATCTAATTTAATTTATTGCAGTCAATTTAGCTTAAAGTCATAATTATACAAACTATGTATTTCTTGTTTTAATGTATTAGACTTAGGTTCGCAATGTGTGCATTGGAAATAAAATAATATTTATTTGCATAAAACATGGTGTATAAAGTTTTTTTTTAAAGACAATAAAGAGCATACATGTTTTGCTTATATCATTGCGTATAAATATTATTCGTTACAATACAAAACGTTTCCCGTGAGTAAATTCTTTGATGCTGTAAAAAATATTTTTGTTTAACCATTTTAGAAGTATTTTTGAAAACTTAAGTCAAATATAGAGGAATGAGGAACAGGAAGTCATCCTCTATAGAAAAGGGAGAATCCTCCGACCAGACGGGCGTTATGCTGGTGGGCTACTGCCTGACTATAATTGTTTTCGGGACGTAATATACTAGTCGCGCGGTAAACTCTGCTTGCGCGATGCAGGATTTTGCGTGACGTCAGTGTGACGCGTAGTTTGCATGTGGCGTTTTAGATGCCGCCACAGTGCACTCATTGTTGTAAATAAATACATTTCAGGTTTGGCCTCAAGGTAAAAGATGTTCATAATTATCAGTACACACCCGTTAAGATGTTTTCAATTATTTCAACTACACCTTGTATAATTTCCTCCACATTAATATTATAATCCAATTAAGAAATTGTAAAAACGAATGACTGCACACTTTCTTCCAAAAATAAGGACAATAAAGGAAATTCAGAGAATAAAGAAAAGCGCCCCATCCTCAACTAATACGATCGAGAATTCTTTGATAAATTCCGAAGGCATTCTCTAAATGCTCTAGATATGTTGAGCATGCCTATGTGTGATGTATTTACATAATATTGAAGACTTGTGATTACTTATTGTAACTATCCTTGTTAATATGTCGTTGGTATTGCCTGTTTAATTAATAAATAAAGGATTTCCTTTTACAATAACTAGGTTTCCCCTATTTGTCAGGAAATGCTTGGCGACCACCTCAAAGGCTTGCGCTATTCCTTTGACTAGTATGGACTAGCAAGAACGCCGACATAATAACGTATTGCCTTTGAGTGTTAGAGCACTTAAACCAATGCACTTACTGCCAAATACCCGGCACGCCCTTGACTACAAGGGATCCTGAGATTGTAGGTACTATCGTATATCTGTCGTATATCCATAAATAAAATAGGTATTAATCATTAAAATGAGATGTACATTATTAGCAACTTAAACCTAATTAATTAATAAAATAAAAGTATAATATCCTAACTTTACTAAAACAACAAAACAAATCAAAAAACAAAAACACAACCAAAACACAAACAAATTGGTGATGTTCTTCAGAAAGGTCAGGTGCGTAGTACTCGCAATCGACGTGCGTGTATGGCCAGATGTATGAACGTAGGCGAAACAAAAGGAGTATGTAAGGAGCGTAGCAGGTGGCATTCTATAGTTTCTGCCTACCGCCATGGGAAGAAGACGTGAGTTTATGTATGTGTGTGTGTGTTTACTAAAACTAATAATAAACTAAAAATGGCGTCGAATAATTCCTCCGCATCGCTGTCAACTGGTAATGTACCCACGAGACTGGTGGCTTTGCCATATGGGTTTCGTCGTCAACAAGAATCCCTTATAGTTTCGCCATGTCCGTCTGCCTGTCTGTCCCAGGCTTAGCTCAGTGACTCTTAGTACTAGAAAGCTGTAATTTAGCATGGGTAAACATATTAATAACGCCAACAAAGTGGTAAAACATTGAAAAAAAAATTTTTTTTAGTGTACTTACCCCTCTTGCTCCTAAAGTGGGGATGTTATTTTTTTCCTCGTCTGTCCCATGTATGGGGTATCATTGGATAGGCCGTTCAAAAATATTGCGGATCTGTGAAAACCATTTTTTAATGCAATACTCGTAGTGCTATTTTTTGTTCGAGTCAAGTGTCCCCCCTTCCTGTCAGCTAAATGGGTATTTTTGGATATGTGAAAAAATTCACGGCAGTAATATATATTACGAAACTAAAAGGAAAACTATCACAGCTAAGTAGGCTTTATAGATAAGGAAGTAATAGTCGACCAACTTATATTATTTGTAGTTGGAGAATTGACCGTGACGTATATCGATGTTTTTCACTGATGAATATGTTTTTCAACTACAATATTAAGTTTGTTTTTGGGATAAATTCATCCCAACTACGGAACCCTTCATTGTGCGTGGTCCAACATGCACTTGGCCAGTTTTACCATTGAACAACCAGACTGAGAGCAGTGGTGGCCCAGTGGTAACGTCCCCGACTTACGAGTTATAGGTCGTGGGTTCGAACCCAGGCAGGCGCTTTACTTTGTGTAAATAATTTCATCACCACTGCTCTCAAAACGGTGAATGTCCTAGAACCAAAAATTCTAAAACATGTGACATCTCCCAACCCGCACTGGGCCCGCGTGGTAGATTTACAGCCCACTCCCTCTCGAAGAGAGGAGGCCTGTGTCCCAGCAGTGGGAACATTATAGGCTGATTATGTAACCAGTCTCAAATTATTTAGTGGGACCAATGGGACTTTAAAATAAAATTACTAAATTATTCCCCTTCGTCCCACTAACAAAATCAGTTTGACGAACGGGAATAAATGTAATATTATTTATTAATTTCCCGTTCGGACCTAATTAAGGACTCGTTAACCTTAAAAATTATTTGTAGTAAAGTTTTGACTGTGATTTCTTTATTTTAGCTAAAATATTTTACACTTACCTTATTAATTTAGCCATTACTTTAATTTGTTAGATTATCTATATATATAAAATTCAAAGTCCTGACTGACTGACTGATATATCAACGCACAGCCTAAACCGCTGATCCTAGAAACATGAAATTTGGAGGGTGTGTTCTTTGTGAAGATTGTATATCCACTAAGAAAGGGTTTTTCGAAATTCCTCCCCTAAGAGGGTGAAATAGGGGATGGAAGTTTATATGAAAGTTCGTCAGTTTTGAAGTTAGGATCTTCAAATTTGATGTATAGGCTGACGATTGAAAATTAATTTACACGTGTCTCAGCGTTTTTGATAATTCCACCCCCGAAGGGTTAAAAAGGGGGATGAAGTTGTGTATCAAAGTCCTTAATTTTCGAAGTAAAAAACACAAAATATATTATCTAGGGTTATGGTTGGAAGCTAATGCAATGGTGTTGTTAGAATTTCAACCCTTAATGGGTGAATTTTTATTTTTAATGACATTTCTTTTTAAGTTAAAATCACTAATATTTCGGCTTATGGTTGGAAACTAACACAACACAAATCGTTGTCGAAAAGGGGGATGTAGTTGTTCATTCGCAAAATTTTGTATTCAAGTAAAAATGCACAGATAGTTATTATGACGAAGGCATCCGCCAAGAAGGGGTTTTTGGAAATTCTACCTTTAAGGGGGTGAAAAGGGTGGATTTTGTTTGTGTGAAAAATCGTATGCCTTGTGTTAATAAACTTGAAACTTAGCACGAATACTCACCTAAGTAAATTATAAAGTTTTCCATTTTTTGTATTTCTAAACTTCCCCCTAAAAGGGGATTGAGGGATGTTAAAGTTTGTATAGCAGAATTTTAACGCGCGGTCCGATTAACTCGAAACTCAGTATTTATACTTTACAACCAAAAATAAAGAATAGATCTTATCAGGGTTTTTCGGAAATCAACCCCTAACGGGGTGAAAAAAGGAAACTGTGACTGACTGGTCTATTAACACACAGCTTAAACCATTACACGGATTGGGCTGAAAATTGGCACACAGATAGTTATTATGACGTAGGCATCCGCTAAGAAAGGGTTTTCTGGAACTTTGACCCTTAAGGGGGTGAAAAGCGGGGATTTTTTTATATGAAAAATCTTTTTGCTTGAGTTAATAAACTTGAAACTTGGCACGAATACTCACCTAAGTAAATTATAAAGTTTCTCAGTTTTTGTTTTTCTAAACTTCCCTCTAAAGGAAAGATTGGGGGAAATTTGGCATCCGCCAAATTTTGTACAGAAGAATTATAACGTGCGATCCGATTAACTTGAAACTCAGTATTTATACTTAAAACCAAAAATAAAGAATAACTTGCATCAGGGTTTTTCGAAAATGTACCCATAACAGGGTGAAAAGGTTTAGTCAATTTCATAAGGGAGAATTTTACTGGGCGGCTTGATTAACTCGAAAGTTTGTATAAATCTTCTATATATATAAAATTTAAAGTCCTGACTGACTGACTGACTGATATATCAACGCACAGCCTAAGCCGCTGGACCTGGAGATATGAAATTTGGAGGGTGTGTTCTTTGTGAAGAGTAGGTATCCACTAAGAGGGTGAAATAGTGGATAGAAGTTTATATGAAAGTCCGTCAGTTTTGAAGTTAGTACTTTACGAGTAGTAATCGGGAAATTTTCTGCACCCGTAATTAGTACAATTCAAGGTGCTGCACGAAGATGGTTGTATTGTAAATTGTGTGTATAGGCTGACGATAAAAAATTAAGTTACACGTGTCTCAGCGTTTTTGATAATTCCACCCCCGAAGGGTTAATAAGGGGGATGATGTTGTATATGGAAAGTCCTTAATTTTCTCTAAAGTCCTTAATCTATATATGTAAATAGCTTTTCCTGATGCAGAGACGTTAATTGTTAAGGAGTTCTCCTGGTACCTACTTCACCATCAGCTCCACTTCACCATAAATGCATTGTGAAGAGCATGATTTGCTTAGCAACCATATTAAAGTAGGTAATCGTTACCTCCTCTTGAGTAGTTCCGGTGGCCATCTGTGATCTTCATCATCAGTTCCACTTCACCAAATGGCGCTTTTTGAGAGCAAATGCAGGAGTTACTATAAAAAATATCCAAATCGCTATAGGTGTATATAATAATGGGACCACCTGGTAAGTATATCCCTTTCAAACAAAAAAAGATTTATTAATTCGGTCCAGCCGTCTTCCAGTAATCGGGGAACATACATAAAAAAACCCACGAACTGAGAACATCCTCCTTTTTAGGGTTCCTAACCAAAATGGTAAAAAGGAACCCTTATGGTGAGACTAGGTCTGTCTGTCTGTCTGTCACAACTGAATATCTCGAGAACTACTAATGCTATCAACTTGAAATTTATAATAGTTTTAGATGACGTTATCCCAACTACTTTGCAAACAAGAAAGAAATTTTAAAAAATATACCTTTTTTGCAAAAGGTACTGAAAGGGGTCTTAAAAATTTGAAGTCGGGCTACTAGGGCATGTCGGATATCATATGAAAGAACGCTGTTTGCACATTCTTAAACATTTTTTTTTTTTTTTAATTAGATCTTTTCACACATGCTTTGAGTTCTGTTATGTGGTTAAAACTATACTACTCTAATTCCTGAGATTAGTTTAATTATACAGAGAACTTCGTCCTTATTGCTTTGTTTGGGATATTGTCCGTTTGTATATTCAGTTGAGAGGGAGAGTAAGAGCGCCTATGTTAGTTTCCGAAAAAAAAAATTCATTAGTTTCCTGTAGGCCACGCGGGCGGAGCCGCGGGCAGAAGCTAGTAAAAATATATAATCAATGAGTCGATAAGAAATAAAGACTTCGTGGTTCGTTTATAATAATTGGGTTGCTTGTATTTTATTTTCAAACTAGTGGGAATTTGCGAACGTTTTTTTTTTTCACAAATCCTAAATATGAACTCTATTGAAACCTCAATGGGAACTTATGGAAGAAAAATTCACAAATCCCCATTGATGGGGATTGTCAATGGGGATTATGGAATAACCCGAATACACGTGTATGGGAATGCTTAGCCTCTGGCCAAGGTAAAAAACAGCCCTTGGGTCACGGGAAGCGTCAACCATCCGTTTGGAGATTTCATTGAACAGACCATGAGCGCTCGGGCCCCACGGCCCGAATAAATAAAATAGATCTTCTGACGCTATTATTCGGAAACCTTATAAATGCTAGTTATTTGTTGACGATATTAGATTGATAAAAATAGATCAATGGAAAAAGATGTTGACGAACTGACAAGCGGTGTCGGGTATATTAGAGGCAATGGTTAAAAGGAAATCGCCGAGGTAACCAATTTTCCAACCGCTTGGCGGCAGAAAACATTTTGTGAACATTGTTTACTGCCGCCTAGTAACTCCAACTTGTTTACTGCCGCCTAGTAACTCCAACTTGTTTACTGCCGCCTAGTAACTCCAACTTGTTTACTGCCGCCTAGTAACTCCAACTTGTTTACTGCCGCCTAGTAACTCCAACTTGTTTTAGCAGAGCTTTTAACCTTATTGAAAAAGTTAAAATGTCTCATAATGAATGCCTTTAATTTTCCGGCACCCATCCTACAAACTGGAAAACAGCAACGACGCGGCTAAAACTACGGATTCCTAGAAAAGTGTCTGAGAGACGGCTGTGAGAGAGGAGACGGCCGTCTTAAAAATGATGGCACCGGGGTTTGACTTTACGGTGTCTAGGAAAACATTGGTGTGTTTTCCTAGACACCGTAAAGTCAAACCCCGTCTTATAGTGCATCTATTTTCTTAATGTCTCTCGGCAAATATCACATTTCCGATTACAAACGAATGCTAATTTCCATGTCTACCAATGATTAGATTTATCGTGTATAATAATTTGAATTCAGAACTAGGTCCTTTATTGTTGTTTTGTTTCGATTTCTCTGTGAACTATAGAAATCCGAGGACTGACGAAACACGAAGTTTGCCGAGAGACATTAAGAAAATAGGAGCACTGTACTTTCATAAATAACGTTTCAGTAACGTCATTCGACGGTAGATTGCGGACGCTATGTGGCGGCCACCGCAGTCTTAGTCTCAGCTTAGGTAGCAGAAAAAGGTATAGTAGTAGGAGTTCCCTAAAAGAGCTGTTTCACAAATAAATCTACTACGACGGTCTCAATAAATACATAGCATAAGCATAATCAGCCTACACACGGACAAAATAACTTATCTACTGAAAGTCCGCGATGTGATGGGTATTGATATCCAACAAAAAATAAATTTATTTGATGAAGTTTTTTGAAGTAAAACTTCTTTACGCACGCTTGACTTGCAGCAAGCAAGCTTGGGCAGTAAGCTGATGAATGCGTGACGAGAGTGTTACGAAAAGTGTGATCGGGCGAGGCGAACGGAAGTTGAGAGGGAGATAAAAGTTAGTGAAGATAGAAAGAGAGAGAGTTACGTTTCGTATATTCACACACATTTTCTTTCTCTCTTTCTTACACATATTAACATATTATATACATAACATTTCATTTAATTTCATACATATAGATGGAGCTAAAGAAGTTTTACTTCAGTGGTCTAAAGCACAATCGTATTTTTTTTTTTGGGTCATTAACCGCAGTTAGTTTTCTTTATGTAAACTTCAAAGACATGATGGGTATCAATATCAAAACATGATAAAACAAAAAAAGAGACATATACTTCAAGTAACAACACCACAAGAAAAAAAAGAAAAAAAAAGTTTTTTTTTTTTTTCTACCCACAACACAACAGCTAATTAAACTTGACTTTTTTTTTTCTGCAGTCAATGACCGCTGGTAGTAAAATTACTTGAAGTAATTGAGAAACTCTATTCTTTTTGTTTTATTGTGTTTTCTCAAACATGCTTGGAAGTTCGAGCATTATTTTGACAACCTTCTTCGAGATGAAAATGGAAAATGCTGTACTGGTCAAGTACATGCGAGCAGGCGGCCGTTAATGTTAGATGTTAGTATGAAAATCCATATCTGTCGTGTAACTTAAAAATGGAACGAACTTTTTACTTCGGCACATGGCAGCCAAGGAGGTAGCTTATCACAGATTGTATAATATTTAAATTTCGAACTGGCTTGCAAATAGAGCTGTTTAAAGTCAAAAAGAGACAAATGAACACATAGGCGCGTGAAAAATGATTGTTGTTCGTCATTGAATCTGGAATTTATATATTATATAAATAATAGCTTAGTTTGAATTTCCGCGCATTATTTGAGAAAAGCACTATACAAGCCTTAGTCACAACTCACAACCAGGCATGGATGGTCTCATTTATGAGTGTCTCGGCTCTGCCTCGGCCCACATTTTCACGTTCTTCCATCAATGCCCCTTTTGCAGGCCGCTGCAGTAATGTAATTTGACCCTGTATAATATTCCCACTGCTGGGACACAAGCCTCCTCTCTCCGAGAGGGAGTGGGCTGTAAACTACGACGCTCGCCCAGTGCGGGTTGGTAGATGTCACACAAGACTTCGAATTTTTGGTTCTAGGACATGCCAGTTTCCTCACGATGATTTCCTTCACCGTTTTGAGAGCAGTGGTGATGAAATTATTTACACAAAGTAAAGCGCCTGCCTGGGTTCGAACCCACGACCTACTACTCGTAAGTCGGAGCCATTACCACGCACGTATTAGTGGTGGGGTCCACCACTACTGTCATTACTGAACTGTCAGAGATGTCAGAAAAGTCAGAACTGGAGACATACCAAACCACCCACCAACGATCATACCAAAAACACCCACAAACAATTTCAGTTTCATAAAATTTCCGTATCAAAAATGCATGGACTGTTTGTTGAATGGAAATCTAGTGTAAAATATTTATTGGAAATGTCTTCGGCACACGACAGTACGGTGGCAACGCCCGCCGGTAGTTCACTCCGATCGGCTAGTAATTTTTGCCTCTGTTAGGTTTGTTTAGAAATGGGACGGGGTAACAGGCATTTTAAAACTATATAACATTACAAATTACGTTATAAACAAAATGAAATCGAAGTGTCTGTTTGTAATGTCAAAATAACAGCTTTTTACTTAATGCATATGTATGTCTATCTGTCTGTTTGTTCCGGCTAATCTCCGAAACGGCTGGACCAATCTTGGCGGAACTTTCACTGACAGATAGCTGATGTTTTATGGAGTAATTTAGCCATGCGGACGAAGCTGCTGGCAGCAGCTAGTAATACATATAATTTTGATCAATTTTCAGTCAACGAATTTCAAGGTATGAACATGTATTCTAAGGTACGACTGTATGTAAACACTCTATAGAACCACCGCCCTCTGACCTGCATAAATCAATAACTGAGCAATACAAATATTTTAAGGATAGACGCCGGAAGATGTCTGACTAACTGTAAATATTCTCATCAGATATTTGTCTGACATCTGTGATTAATATCTGGTACGAAAGATCATAAGGTGTTGTTTTTTTTTTAATTAAAGGCAACATTAGCTAATTTGGGACAGGGAAAATATCTCTTTTCAAACAAAGAAGAAACAAGCATTGATCACTTCAATTTTACACCATCATGTTCATTTACTCATTAAACCTTTACAAAATATATTTTGTATTATCTAATAACAAATTTTAATACTTTATTACGTCAATTACACGCCCAGTATAACGTAAAGATTGAAAAGATATTTTATATTAATTAGAAAGAAGATTAGATTGTCAATACATATATATATCGTATGCCACGTCTCTCCCGGCTTATCCATTCCTTTCATCTCCGTATATTAATAATGTAAATATCTACATGCTTACCTTCCCTTTTGTGGTAACCAGAAATATTTAATTGAGTGTTTAAATTGTACGTTCACATCGGGGGTGAATGCTTAACATTCTGATGGGTATGCCAAACATGAGATTAGACATTCATTAGTATCGCTAATTTTAAGGGGTCTTGTTTGATGTAATTTATTTTGAATTATTATGGTTTGACGTTTTTAAATAACGTTTTATCATTGTTGTTGTTTCAGATAGGGCACCGAAATTCATGGATTAGACCGTTTAAAGGAAAACATTACTTTAGCGGCTGCTTTTGTTAAAATCCATGATTTACTTACTAATACTCCGTATCACAAGACAAAATCACATCATTATAGAAATGCAGTTTGAAACTTCCACACAATTTTCAATATTAAAACTAATATTGAAATCAACAAAAAACACTTAAAACCATTCAGCTACCATATCCTACCCCTCGCGAATCACCCAGAATGTACCGGCGTGAACAAAGCAGTTTGTTAGTGCAGTACTTTTGCCTTACACCGCGCCTCTCAAAACGTCGAGTGCTTTTTCATTTCCTGCCGCCAGGGGGCGACGGTGTTTATTTTATTTTCGCTAATGCCCTCCAACCGGCGTTATACAATTAAATTGTTTTTGGGAGCTATTTTTTTGTCTGCTACAGTGTTTTGGTTTTAAGCAATGTTTTTGTGATTTGGGTGAGGAAGTAGGGTTTTGGGGTCAACGTACATAATCGTTTAAATGATAATATAATTTAAATTTAATTTCAAGTAAATAATACTTATTTATGTTATGGAGGAGCGGAATCTAACCTAACAAAGGCTTATTTGCTTAAAAGAAAACTCCAATCAGTAGTTATTAAGGTTTTACCTACTTGTTAAAATAGTAAACCATTATTCATTTTTATTTTTCAATTTAAGTTGCCTATGACCAAAGCGCTTACTGAAGAGGGAGAAGTTGTAACTTCGATCCACACTCGTTGTAATGATATTTATTTACTTGAACCATAACTAACATAAGACACGTATGTTTAACCTGTCTAAGACCACGCGCGCGCGACGATAAACTTTGTGAAAAAAATTAACTGGAATACTAATAGTGTGTACCAGTTGGGTTGGGCAGCGTTTGGAAAACTTCGTCAGGTCTCCTCGTCACCTATTCCGCAATGTTTGAAGACTAAGGTCTTCAACCACTGCGTCCTGCCCGTTATGACATACGGTTACGAAACGTGGACACTGACAGTCGGGCTGCTCCACAAATACAAGGTTGCTCAGCGCGCTATGGAGCGGGTTATGCTCGGATTGTCATTAAAAAATAAAATTAGAAATTAAATTATCCAGAACAGAACTGGAGTTACTGACATAGCCTGCAGAGTAAGCAAACTGAAGTGGTAGTGGGCTGGCCATGTTTATCGAAGGACCGATGGCTGGTGGAGCAGACGATTCCTGAAGTAAAGACCGCGTATCGGCAAAGGTGATGTGGGAAGCCCCCCAGCTATATGGACCGACGACCTTAAAAAGATGGCTGGGACAGACTGGATGCAAAAGGCGGAGGACAGACTGTTGTGGAGCAGCCTGGGAGAGGCTTAAGTCCAACAGTGGATGTGATAGGATGATTTGATTGACTAGTAATCTGCCATGTATCCTACATAGTAGCAGTACATTAAGAAACTCCCGTTACCAAGGGAAAAAGTCAAATTATTTCAGAACTATTATTTTCGTCAGCGAGTAGGTTAGTATGTTGGTAATCTAACTGAACAGACAGCTGTGCTGCTGGGGAATTTGAAGCGCCACTTCTTCTTCCCAGATAAAGTACTAGGAAGTGGTGAAAGGCAGGGCTTTTTGGGGGACTGTCCCCTGTAATTTTTGACTTTTGAAAAATGCTGATTCTCTGCCTAGTTTGAATAAATGACTTTCAATTGAAGCCATCACCCGATTCAAAACAGAATACTCTTATTATGTACACCATATATATAACTACCCAGTGACGCATGGTGTAGATCACACCTGCGATGCCTCCTTAAATCTCACCCCCATAAAACTAGCTACTATGCGTATTCCTTCTATGTCCATGCTGTAAGATTGTGGAACTCACTTCCGCCTAGCATTCGTGATTTAAAAACTGTTTCTCTATTCTAATATCGAGTAAAAGAGCTTTTACCTTTCCTCTTAACTGTCAGTATTTAAATATAATATATTTACATAATATGCTTTATGTATTTATTTAAGTATATTTAACATTTTAGTTTAAGACTTCGGTTTAAATCTGAACTTTTTATATCTGAACAGACAGCTGTGCTGCTGGGGAGTTTGTTGCGCCACTTCTTCTTCCCAGCTAAAGCACTAGGAAGTGGTGAAGGGTGGGCGTTTTTGGGGGACTGTCTTATGTAATTTTTGACGTTCGAAAAGTGCTGATTCTCAGCCTAGTTTGAATAAATGACTTTTGATTTTGTTTTTAATGAACTTTATTCTCAGTAAGACAATCGTCACTTACATGAGAACATTAATAATAATAATAAATTCATTTATTTCAGGTAAAAAACTAGTGTTGCCCAAATGCAAGAACAAGACGAGACTTAGCCAGTCTTGGTCTTGGTCTTGCGCCAATACACCTGGTCTTGGTCTTGGTCTTGGTCTTGCGCTCCCAGTCTTGGTCTTGGTCTTGGTCTTGCAGCAAGAGTCTTGCAAGTCTTGCAATTACCTATTAGTCTATTACTATTTATTAAAGTTTACTTTAAATCTTAGAAAAACGTATTAGAATTGGAACATTGTGAGCTTGAATTAACATAGCCATAGTAAAGATCAAGCAGATTAATAAATAACTGAAGATTTGATAAGAAATTCGAAAAATCAACTGACCTATATGTCGTTTTCCATGGAAGTAACTGTTTCTTAATAAACATTTATGATTTATAAGCTTTGATTTATAACCTAATCATAATACTACTTGCGTGATCAGTATAATGTATTCATTTTCATTCTAAGCACTCTGAAACTTATTTATTCTTTGGAACACCTGTAGGTACTCTTAAAAAAATTCGAAATTATTTTGCATGAGTATACCTACGCCCTATGGCGGCAATCAAATAGTGTCACAAATGTTATGATTTCGGCGTGGCGGCAACGATTGTTTTAGATTTCAAAAGAAGCCGATCATAACCATGTACTTCCGAAAAGCGGCAAATTTCTTTGAGAAGTAAGTACAAAACCTTTGATGCCGCATTATCAAAGTGCCGATGGTTAAAACATAACTATGCATGCACTCAGTTTGATTTTAATAGATATTTTTTTATTCGCTATGTTTATGGTATTAGTCGTAATGCGCATAGGTCCAGTTTTTCATATTCTTTGATACAGTTTTTTGCGTCTCATAGAATTCCTAAGCGTACCTACCTATACACCGAACTGTTACACCTAACTACTCAGTGAAATAGCGCTAAGTCCTAGCTGCAAGACGCAAGAGTCTTGCAGGCTATGTCTTGTTCTTGCTCAAGTCTTGCACGGTCAGTCTTGGTCTTGGTCTTGCTAAAAATACGCGGTCTTGTTCTTGGTCTTGGTCTTGCAAAAACGCAAGAACAAGACCAAGACTGCAAGACCAAGACTGAATTTGGGCAACACTATAAAAAACACCCATTGACAAAAATAATTAAAAGAAACAAACCATACCGCACTCACACATCCAAATCACAAACAACAGTATAAAACTAATATAAAATTGTGACCAATAAAATAAAAAATTGTAATTAATTAATGAAAAATTGCCAAAAAAAATAAAAACAAAATAAATCTTATTACTAATTATATCAGTGCGGGTAGAAGAGAAACAAAAAGCAAAAAATAAATTATGATCACTTTCAACAAAATTGGAAGCGCACTGCATTCCTATGATAAGGTGGTGGCACAAGTTAAAAATATGAAGACTTCGCATATTCATATGTTTCAATCCTTGTTCTCACACACTATTGTCTACATTTCTATTTCATTTCTCCTTTCGCAGGTCTGCTGGAAGAAATTTCTTAAGAAATAAGCAGAACCGTTGTGCTCAAAATTATGTCGTATATCTGTGTATGTGTACATAAATAATAAAATAAATAAATATAAATGTAGAAATTACTTCTATGTAGGTATCTTTCACAACTACTGCCTAGTTGGTCTAGTGGTCGCAACGCTATTGCTGAGCATGTCCTGGGTTCGATTCCCGGGCCGGGAAAAGTGTTATTGGATTTTTCCATCAGAAATTTGTCAGTAGCAGCCCGAAGTCTGGATTTGTGCCCACATAATCAGCCTATAATGTTCCCACTGCTGGGACACAGGCCTCCTCTCTTCGAGAGGGAGTGGGCTGTAAATCTACCACGCGGGCCCAGTGCGGGTTGGTAGATGTCACATGTCTTTGAATTTTTGGTTCTAGGACATGCCGGTTTCCTCACGATGTTTTCCTTCACCGTTTGAGAGCAGTGGTGATGAAATTATTTATACAAAGTAAAGCGCCTGCCTGGGTTCGCACCCACGACCTACAACTCGTAAGTCGGGGAAGTTACCACTGGGCCACCACTGCTCTCGCTTTTGGATTTGTGCCCGGCTGATGGCAATAGGCTCGCCTCCTGTTACTTGGGACTTAAACATAACTGGTGAAATATGAGTGTACCTACTAATAATCTCTGCCTAACCCTTCGGGGAAACAAGGCGTGATATAATGTTATCTTTCACAAAAAGCTCAACTACTATGTAGCAAATCGCAATTTACCTACTAAACGACACACACTCCAGTAATAAAGCAATAAACACCACTAAGACTAAAGCGATCAAATTAATGTCTGCCATAAATTAGTATTATCTCTATAATGATAATAAAATCGCGCATAAACTGAGGTCCGAAAACAAAGGGAGTAGTTCCTTTGTGTAGGTCTTGTGCACATGTGCGCAGTGTCGTAGTAATTTGATCGTGCGTACTGGGTCTAAGAGTTCTGGATGAGATATTGTTTACAATGTCATCATTATCTGCGTAGCCTATTCCCAACTATGTCGGGGTCGGTTTCCAGTCTAACCGGATGCAGCTGAATACCAGTGTTTTACATGCACTGACTGCCTATCTGACCTCCACACCCCAGCACACTGGGGTTACCCGCTACCCCTTGGTAAGCCTGGTTGTCAGACATAAGAAAATTTGGATTTTCCGGGCTACCCTGACGCTTTCGCCTTAAAAGAAAACAGACTGCCCATATAAACAATCACGACAAAAAAGTTGAGTTCCGTCATTTAAAGTTAAAATTAGAATGATACAATGTCATCAATTTATCATACACTAGAGTGTATCCTAAGTAAACATTCAACATACCATGAAGCAAGTTTAAAGACCATAAAATTGTAAAAATATAAAGGAATTTAGGATCAACAAATTACCTTTCAATTAGGTCTGCTTTCCTTCCACGTAAAGAGGCGCCTCTTTTTTCTTAACTCTTCTTTTAACTAACGTATTTTTCTATAGGAATACATGTTCTAAATTGGAAAATTGTCAAGAAAGCAACGCAAATAAGAAATCCGAAGCGTGTAAATGTTTATCTCACTTAATGACAAGGGTTCGTACAGTAGTGGCGCCATCTGAGATCAGCTTTCACTTGCCGGCCCCATTGACGGAAAAATCGTGAAATTTGCAACATACTCGTACATAAAAAAACACACATAGGTACAGACGAACATAATAACCTCCTCGTTTTTGTAAAAATAAATTTAAATAGTTTATTTGCACCCTCAAGTAAAAAATATGTTTTACGAGTATAACAAAAAAGTTGCACGTCACAGGAAAGAAAAGGACTGTTTAGTATGGAAACCACCAATCCCAGAAGACTATTTTGACCCTTCAGGAAATACTTTCAATCATTAACACATCTAGTAACTACCATACATCTTTGTACGATAATTCATTGCGACTATAATTTCTTAAGCATTGATAGTGCCACCATCAATTTTCGATGAGCCGTAGTGAAAACAGGCCGGGAAACTGTTTGAAAATTATAATTACAATTGATTTCCCCTGTTGTTTTAGGCCTCACATTACTATTACAGCCCGAGGTATTGTAATTTTATGTTGTAATAATTTAGTTGGGTAATTATCTTCATGTCTTTATTGAGATTGGTTAGGAAGGCCGCACACATAGGTACACTTGTATTGCAACAATTGAGGCGCTACATTCGAAACGCGACACATTTAACGCCCCCGTGTATCTGCGCGCAAGCATGCACACCAAAGACACATTGGTAGCGGGTGCAGTTTGTGGCGAGAAGTTTGCTTATAGACTATTGCGTGATTTCTTTGATTTAATTTTTTTAAATGTATTAATTTAATACCGAATTATAATATTCACTGTGGCAACACTGTCAAGAACAAATTATTAACGTTGTAAGAAACTTTTAAATGTATTTTCATTATGGCAACTGAATGTTGACAACACTGAACATGAACTTTGGCAACACAGAAATGACGGTGTTATATGTTATCATTATTTCTGAGTGGGGGAAAAGTCATTTTAAATAGTAAAATGTAGGGCAGGGCCAGCCGTCGTTTAGTTGTGAAATAGTGCAGTTGTGCGGAATAAAGTGTTAGCAAGAAAATAGTGTTTTTCTTCAAACTATTAAAGTAAATTTGCCGCGCTACACGAACTCAAGATCGAACACGTTCGTATTTTGTGGCGCGGTGATTTGCAAAAATGAAACGCAACATTGAATTTTGTTTCAACCTCTGCAATGAACTCAACATGTAAAATGTTGTCCTTCATTTTGAGAGATTTGATGATATAAATGAAAGTTTTCTTCATAGAACCGTAACTCTTGCCAAATTTTGAAATTACCGTAAATTGTAGTTGGTATCTTGATTAAACGGGTGAAACCAAAAACATCTTTTTTTTCATTAATTGATACATCAAGAAATCTGTATTGTCTGACGACGATGCCGACATTCTGGAAGTTGCACCATAACTGTGCGTCCGATGTGCGTGTACATGATACATTTGTTCCGAGCTAAAATGTAGCGCAGTAATTGTGGCGAAGTAAGAGCGAAGCCACACGAGCCGTTGCCAGTGTGTTGCGACGCCTGAGCCGTGACGCTGCGTCATTCTACATACAAATCAACAGACAAGGAGACTAGAGAAACGAAGCGAGGAAGGATGTTGCGGTGCGTTGCCGAGCGTCGGAGCGGCACAGCGCAGCGCAGTATCGCTTGTCCTAAAGTATACTAACACACTCAACACCGAAATGCTGTGAAGTCGTAATAAGCGGCGTTGCGTTACGACACTGCATTGCTCGTGTGGCACTCGGTGCGTTGAAATCATAGCGGTGCGCTGTGATGTGATCTTTAAATTTTTAGTTCTAGCTGCCGCCGTCACATGCCGGTTTCCTCACGATCTTTTCCTTCGCCATTTTTGAGAGCAGTGGTGATGAAATAATTTTACACAAATTAAAGTGCCTGTCTGGGTTCGAAGTTACGACCTACAACTCGTAAGTCAAAGCCGTTACCACTGGGCCACTGCTCTCTGATAATATTTTTAATTTATTTTATAATTTGATGTCTAATAAATAGTACAAATTCAAACCTTAGTTTTGAACTATATCATGATGATAATTACATACCTACTGAAAACTTACACGCACAACTACATTAGACCAGCAATAAATCAGCTATAAAACACAGGATAATTTATCACAATAATATTATAAAGGCGAAAGTTTGAAGAAACAATCACACACACACAAACACACCCAGTGTTTGTGTGTGTGATTGTTACTTCTTCACGCTCAAACGGCTGGACCAATGTTGATAAAATGTTGTATGGAGGTAGCTGACACCCTGGAATAACATATAGGCTACTTTTTATCCCGATATTCCCACGGGATCGAGACTTACGCGGGTGAAACTGCGGGGCGCAGCTAGTATGTCATAAAACAAAGCCTTGGTAATCCTCGATACACTAAAAAACCCTCTGCGCATTCTGAACCTCGAATTAGATTTTGCTAATAATAAAATATCATGAAACATGTGTTAAGAAGAATCAAGATCACAACAAAACCAAATTCAATATTCTATCACAAAATCTCACTTCTTTACATATTATAAAACAAAGTCGTCCGCGGCGTCTGTCTGAACGCGATAAACTCAAAAACTAATTAATGGATTTTCAAACGGTTTTCACCAATAGACGGCGTGATTCTTGAGGAAGGTTTAGATGTATGCATTAAGGTTATGTGAAAATTGGATGAAATATGACAATTACTGTTGAAGATGTCGGAAAAAATCATGTCGACTGGGAGATTTACTGGCGTGAGTCGCGTAAACCGTATGAGATTCATTAAACTTATGTTTTACAGGATTGTACATCTTAAAAAGTTCAACAACAAAGTCCGCGATAGCGTATGTCTGTCTTCTAAGGATAACCCACAGTAACCGTTTTGATCGTTTAGAATTTTAATAAAAGTTACATTATTATTTCCGAAGATATTTTGACCGGTATCGTCTGTCTGTCCGTCTGTCACAGCCGATTTGCTCCGAATCTACTGTACCGATTAAGTTGAAAAATGGTACACACATGGAGTTCTGTGACCCAAACACGGATGTGTAACGTAAATAAATGAATTTTGAACATGGGGGTCACTTTTGGGGGTAAATTAGAAAAATATTTAAAAAAGTTTTGCAAACTGATAGAGAGACCGTATTCAGGATGCAAAAGCGTTGCATTAGGTCTATGTGCAGTCTGCAAACCACAGACATTTGTATGCCTTACTTCAAATCATTACAACTGCTAACATTTCCGGCACTTTAAATATTAGAAACTGCACTTTTTGTAAAAAGACATGCATTTATTTACTCAACTATCAGTAGTCAAGAGAACTGAATTGCGTGCTCAGTACAAAAATTATTTATGTAACATAAAATGTAAGACTGCTTTGAAGTACAAAAGCTTTTTCGGAATTGCTCCGAGAATTTATAATAACATTCCTAATTCCTTATGGGTATTGCCATTGTCAAAATTTAAAATCGTACAGCAGAAACTTCTTGACAAATGCTACTATACAATAGACGAGTTTTTTTAACGATAAACAGCTATAATTTATTAATATCGTATTTAAAATTTTCACATCGGTATTTTTTTTTTTTGTTAATGACTATTGGAATGTTTGTTTTTATTAATGACATTTTTTTATTTAAGCATATTTACTTGTATCCACTTTTGTATGTCTTAAGACAAAACATAGCGTGCTATTTTATATGCAAATATGACCTATTGTATACCTATGTTTCACAAATAAACATAACGGTACCGTGCGACATATCAAATAAAAGGGCTCGTTGTAAGGATTTCCGATATATTTTTTTGCCCAGACAAATAACTGCGGTAACCATTCCAAGGTTACCTGAAAAAGATCGCAAAAAGCGATAAGGCGACCCATTGTATATTTTGTAGTGTTTGATTTATTTTTTGTTATATATTTTGTGGTGTAGGTACAATAAAATAATAATAATAAATATTCCTTATCAAATAAAATATATTATTTAAATTGGGCATTTATTTTGATTAAAATATGCCTTTACATCATAACATTTAAATTAATACTTTTATTTATTTATAAGTTTAAATCAGAACATTAATTCCATATAAAATTGTTAGTAAAGCTTAAAACTATGTTAGTACTTATACCTACTTATTTAATTTAATTAATCTAATATATTTACCTAATATTAAAAAGTACACCACCAGAGCTGTGTACCTTATTCGTGCCCCACAATAGGATACTCAACCCTTTCTGTAATCGTGTTTAGGAGGTCATTGGAGCTACCCCGCACACGACGCATCAACGAGGCCACTCTCTTACGCACTATTGCTCTAAAGCTTGCTTTTAAAGATATCACAGAAAAAAACAAAATTACGTTGAATATCATCAAAATTACGTGTAACAAATAATTATGGTTGCTCAATAACGTAAATAACGCACTGAATGCTGCTGAACTGTCAAAATTAAACCCATTGCTACTGTAAGCGTGTTAGAGATTAACTACGATGATATGGCCCGCCCCTCCAAAATTCAAAACGTTTGAAAGTTATTGTGAAAGTATTTGTACGCATGTGTGCGTAATGAGACGGCCGTAAAACAAAAACAAATCACAGATTTGTTGCTCGACTAGTGGCGTCATTAATCGCTCATTATTATTAATATGGCGCTGCACTGACGTACTCTATGAAAACGACACGTGCGTTGTCTTGCCCGATCGGCTAGTTATGATTAGTTGACCAACAAATCTGGTAATAAGTGAGATATTACGAGTACTTACAACTACATACAAACTCTTTCGTAAGGATGTGACTACACACATTGAAACAGTAATTTGGAGGGGCGAGCCATGTTATCGTAGTTTATCTCTACGCGAATACCCGCAGGCCCATCCTGTATATCTAATTAAATCGTAGGTATTCTTGCAAGGATTTTTTTCAGTGGCAATGTTTGTGAACGTCACCTCAGAGGCTAGTAGTAGCTGCGTTTGTTCTGCATGCGACTAGACCGACCTGGGTTTAAGAGATATGAAACGGTAGAGAAGGTATTGCTTTATAGAGAACCTACTGAGTTTATGTATGACTTCATGAACCGAGCTTTCTTCACAGTTCCAGTCTTGATGAGATCTTTATGTAGAACACACACCCAGAGAATTTATTTTATTCTAGCTGCTGCCCGCTGCTTCGCCTGCGTGCGTGGCTTTTCCTAAAATAAAAGTAGAAGTTACTCCTTATAAGATCAGGTATCTGCCAGTGAAAATCAGTCCCGTCAAAATCGGTCCAGACGTTTCGGAGATTAGTCGGAATAAACAGACAGACAACAATTTTTAAATTTGTTTTTTGTTATAGATAATTACCGATGTATAATTTCATCTGCATTTAGTAAAACGCTGTTATTTGGACATTACAAACAGTAATTTCAATTTAACTTATTTGTATAGATCGGTACCTACATTAAAATGCTTATATTACAATATTATGTATAACACAAAGGTACTCGTACCAAATTAAATGACCAACTAAAAATTTAACCAGAGAATTGGAATCTTACGGCCAAAAACTTACAATCATGCCTGTATTTCCCGCAGTGGTAGGCAGGGGTTTTAAAATTCACAAGAAATTTGAAAAAAAAAAAACCGTCCTATCTGGGGAACGAACCCAAGACAGCTCAATTAACAGCTGAAAACTAGTCTGAAGAAGGAGTCAATTCTCACAAACACTTTCTCCAAAACCAAACATCTTCGTACCTCTGCTCAAGTGATGTATAATGTATGTAGTACCGAACGCAAGCAACCTTTGTTCAAAATAAAACATTCGCCGCGGTCCGGGACTTATGTAATTCTATTATGAAGACGTACCTACTACTTATTAAACTTTCAGACTAGGGATGTTCCCTCCGCATCCGCAATTGCTGAGCTCCCGCATCTATTTAAACCTCAGCATCCGCATTAATCAATGAGAAGAGCCTATCGCTAAGTAATAACAGCCGCACGGGTCAAACGAACAGGTTAAGCTACGCTTGCCACGGTTGGTAAGTGGATGGGTTACCGTCTTTACATACCAAGCAAGACCTTTCCGTGCCTTTGGTCCCGGCTGTCATTCGTGGATCTTTAACAGTCGTTACGGGTAGTCAGAAGCTTTAAAGTCTGACAACCAGTCTTACCAAGGGGTATTGTATTACCCAGTTTCTGGGTTGTGGAGGTCAGATAAGCAGTCGCTCCATGTAAAATACTGGTATTGTGCTGCATACGGTTAGACTGGAAGCCGACCCCAACGTAGTTAGGAAAAGGCAGATGTAAAAGAAAAGGGAAAAGGAAAAAAAAAAAAGAAAAGGGTGAGTATATATAAAATCATAATCCACAAAATGGAAATTATAATCATTCAAATCATCAATATAGCTCTAAATCGACACACTTTCACGAAATAGTCTTACATCCATCAAACAAATACATATAGGTATAATGTGGATAGCTATGTATGATATATTGATATTTTAAAAGATTATAATTAAGTAATGATTTGATTATAATTGCCGCAAGTTGAATTATGATCACCATAGTGTAATGAAACACCTTTTCAGTACGAATATTTCTGTATTTATTTTCTTGCACACATACAAACTTGGTATAAAGCAATATTTAACGAACAGTTAAAAAAAACAATACTTTTACCGAGCTGTCAAATGAGATACCTTTAAACTTCATGACTATCACATCTACCTAGCCTTTTCCCAACTATGTTGGGGTCGGCTTCCAGTCTAACCGGATGCAGCTGAATATTTGGTATTTTATATCACAAACTTCCAATTTCATATTTAGTATTTGAAATCACTACAAATCTTATTAATATTTGGAAATCATGACAATAGAATACAAAAAAACAATTAGCAAAAAACGTAAGAAATTTTGAATTTCGCCTTGCCGGCTTGACGGCGACTACGACTATTTGACCCTAAAGCGTGGCCAAAAGTCAGTTTTAGAAAGTACCCGCTTCCTAGAAATTAGCCTTACCTGCCGACACCCAAGGGATTAAGGAACAATGGGCGGCCATATTTTTTACCTGTTTCTTTTCAGAACAGACGTAGTCAGACGAGTTTTGACTGCGCTGTTGGTTCCACGTTTATTTTTGTAGTGAGTGTTTGCAAAGTTTCTAGTTTTCATTAATTGATAAAATTGATAAATTCAGTTTCCACCGAAGATTTTCAACATGGATATTGCAGAACCAGGTATGTATTATTCAAGTAAATTATTATTTCTAAAATAATTTGTTTTGATTTAGAGTTATAGAATTTTTGTATAACTGCATTATTTTTCACTAATAATTCTCACAATCAAATTTAGAAAAGGCTTAATGTAAGGTAATCGAGGTTTATTGGATTGTTTGGTAGGACATATATTGTGATATATTATTGTTCACGACGATGCGTCACATATTATGTAGTATTATATTGTTTTTTAAATATTAACTTAAATTCCAGTTAAAATACTTATAGTTAACGTATACAAATAACATGTAAAATGTTTAGTATGTAAAACCGTAAATACGACCCTTTCAACTTCGATTAAGTGGGCTATATAGTTTTATTTTTATAGTTTTTGGTGCGTCCAGGTAACCTAGATCAAAACCTAGCCCTGGACATCACTTTTAAGTATCTAGTCAGATAAATAGACCCATTTAGTTGAGCTTGAAGGTCGTGTTTCGTTATCTTCACGTTATCTTCAGGGGTCACTTAAAACTCTTCCCGTCTAACTGATACACAGAAGTTGAAGATAGCAGGCTGCCCCGAAGATACCTGGAACTATAGGTCAGGACGTCAGCGCCGCGTGGACTGGGAGGCATACGCACACCGGGAATAAAACCCTGGATAGGCATACACCCTCCCTGCATACATACCGCGTCCAGCGATCACGCCCGTCCGGCACAATTATATAGAAAGAAAAATTGCCGCTTTTTGCCCATAAAATGCATTTCCCTAATTTTTATGTTTTTAGATCTCCATAAAACAAACTTTGTTTTGCGGTAGTGATTATATTTTTTGATTTTTATTGTTCTAGGAACGTCAGGAGTTTTTTCTTTTTCGTAAATCCATCAGAAAAAATATGGATCATGTTGTAAATATCCATTCGCGTCAATACTCGGGGTATTGACGCGAATGGATATTTACAACATGATCCATATTTTTACTGATGGATTTACGACAAAGAAAAAACTTGATGAAGTTGAAGGAGAGTTAATAAATGACTCCTCTTTTGATGTCGAAAAAAAAAGCTTTTTGTCGTAAATTTGCGATGATTTTAAGTCAAGGTGGAAAGCAGCAAACAGGACTAAGCAGATTTTTTTTAAAACGTTCTAAGCCTTTTACCTCTTCGGCAATATAAATTTAACTACCATTTCACGACAGTTGTGACTCGGAGAAAGAAAATAAAGAAGATAAGGAGTACTTAAAATACCGTTTTATAGTTGTTCTTCATGTTTATTAAATAAAAAAAATAAGAATTAGACATATGTTTTCTCCACCTTTTCCCAAACACCTAAAATCCTTTCCAATTGATATATTTCCATCAACTAGATTTTGAATCATGATTTTTCAATAAATTGGGCTTTATATGCACCGAAATATTCAAAAAATATTGTTAAATAATTTTGGCCACGTTTTAGGGCCTAATACCCGTCTGTGCAGCGGGGTACAATTTTTTTAGTTACAGTAGGTATAATAATATTACAATTAAATTCAAAAACGTTTTGACTAGGTTAAGTATTTACAAATTCAGTGATACTTAAGCCTAATTAATATTAAATTTAATACAAAAAACAAATTACACATTATACAACAAAAACACACACACGAACTGCTTAGTCAGGCTAGGCAGATTGATTTTTGAGGTTATAACGTACAAGTATAGGTAATATTCATCTCATGGAGGTAGCAGATAGTAAACAGATACTTCATTTACCTATACGCTATCATGCTCAAATTGCATCGATATTAAATTTATATTGCTACGCCCCACGGTTTCACCCGCGTAAGTCTCGATTCCACGGGAATATCGGGATAAAAAGTATGTCTTAATTCAGGGTGTCAGCCACCTCCATACAAAATTTTTTCAAAATTGGTCCAGCCGTTTGAGCGTGAAGAAGTAACAAACATACACACACACTCACAAACTTTCGCCTTTATAATATTAGTGTGGTGTGATGTGATGATGATTAATTCACCGCTCACAGATATTAATATTTGTTGTTTATGTTAAACTAGCTTCTGCCCGCGACTTCGTTCGCGTTGAAGTCATAAGACACCACCATATATACTAAAACAACAGCCACATTTTTATAAATCCCTCGTTGTCTAGCGGTCGCAAGCACTACTGCTGAGCATGAGGCCCTGGGTTCGATTCCCAGGTCGGGCAAACTGTTGGGAGTCTGGATTAGTGAAATGTGAGAGTACTATACTATACTATAGGTATACCTTTGCCTAACCCTTTCGGGGATTACAGGGGTGAGGTTATGTATGTTATATTGTTATTTTTATATAACTTCCCTGTATATTACGTTTGCAGACTTGGTCTCAACAGCCAAAATATAAAGAGTCAGGACTGGTGACGCGGGAGCAAGAAGTGACGTACAGTTGTCCGTGTGAGAAGGATTTCGTCCTGAGCGTCGACACTTATTAATACCCACCGCCCCTATGAGGGTGACATGGTCATACTGATCAAACTCTCTATAAACTAATAAAGATTTAAAAACAAAACATTGATACACTTACTAATGCATTCTTACAGATTGTTCCTAACGAACAGCTAACACTAAAATAATATATAACAGTAGATTTTAAACCCACGGGATTTCTCATTAACAGATATCTAACCATAGATCCCACTCTCTCTCTCTGTGTCTCTCTACACTATTATTTTAAAGAGGTAAAATTTGTTTGTAAGTTTGTTTGTTTGTATGTACGGTGTAATCTCCGGTACTAATGATCCAATTCTAAAAATGTTTTTACTGGTAGAACGTTAGTACATTATTCCGTTTTTTTTTTCAAAATCAAACATATAGCATTCCAGCTAACCAGTGTGCAGTGGGGACATCATAAGCTGATTATGTCCCTATACAGGGCCTTACAGGGCAATGGAGAGGGCTATGCTTGGACTTTCCCTACGTGATTGAATCAAAAATGAAGAGATCCACAGGCGATCAAGGTAATTGACATAGCCCGAAGAATTGCCAAACTTAAGTGGCAGTGGGCAGGGCACATTGCTCGTAGAACAGATGGCTGATGGGGCCGAAAGGTTCTGAAGTAGCGACCGCGTACAGGAAGACGTAGCGTTGAAAGGCCTCCTACAAGGTGGATCGATGTCCTTTTGAAGGCCGCAGAAATCCGCTGGATGCGGGAAGCACAGAAATGGTCGAAGTGGCGGTGCTTGGGGGAGGCCTATGTCCAACAGTGGACGTCATTCGGCTGAAATGACGATAAAAAAATAGTAAATAAATAAATAAATGATTTATTTCTGTAAGTAGGTTTATACAAACACTTTTACACGTCAAACATATTAAAAAAAACTAGATGAGGTCGGCGTTTCGTATCCGACTACTCTGAGAAGAAAGGCCGAAACAAACTCAGAGGTCACAGTCTCTTTTTAAAGTCCAGACATAATCTTGGTCAGATCATGTGAAGACCATGTAGATTGGTGCCTGAAATGATCTTTTGACGAAAGAACCACACAGGTTGAGGGGACCTGTCCAGTCAGTGCACGCATTTGTCAGTAGTCGTGCAGCTCAACTAAAAGAACTTAAGGAGCTCAACGATTCAACGAACAATACCAAAGAAAGGACATTTGGGTAGGCCGCATAAAATCACTCAAACTGCCAGACTATGATAAAAACTAAATGAGAAAAAAAAGGAAAATGAACAAAAACCCACATAGTCTTCACATTTACAATACTTAAAACAATATAATACTTAACAAAGTAAATATTCATGTCATTGTATATATAAAATTAATCACTGTCAATGTGTATATAAAATACGGATATAATCTTGGTCAGATCATTTGAGAACCATGTAGATTGGTGTCTGCCATGGTCTTTTGACGAAAGAACCACACAGATTTGAGTGGACCTGTCCAGTCAGTGCACGCATTTGTCAGTTATCGTGCAGCTCAACTCAAAACTTAAGGAGCTCAGCGATTCGACGAACAATACCAAAGAAAGGACAATTGGTTAGGCCGCATAAAGTACTCAAACTGCCAGACCTGCATTAAAATTTTTTTTGATTGAGAATAAAAATAAAAAAACAATTCACATAGTCCTCACATTCATAATAATTAAAATAATTTAATACTTTACAAAGTAAATATTCATGTCATAGTTTAGGTATTTAAAAATTTCAATCAAAAAATAGTATAAATAGTTGGCAAAAAAATCAAATCAAGATTCACTGTAAATTGGAGCAGCTCAATCCCAAGCCTTTTTGTCCTCAATAAAGTCTTTAACAGTATAAAATGCTTTCTGGCACAGTTTCCGTTTTATAAAACATTTGAATTTATTAAGGCTTAATTCTTGAATATGGCTAGGAAGTTTATTATAAAAACGTATACACTGGCATCTAAACGAGCCACCTATTTTTTTAAGCCTGGTTTTAGGAACAACAAATTTGTGCTTGTTCCTAGTATTTACATTATGGATATCACTGTATTTTTTAAACAGATTAATATTTTTATGTGCATACAATAGATTTTCATAAATATACTGAGAAGCTACAGTCAGTATATTAATCTCTTTAAATTTGTCTCTGAGGGAGTGTCTGGGACTTAATTTATAAATTGCACGAATTGCTCTTTTTTGTAAAACAAAAATTGTCTGAATGTCGGCGGCATTTCCCCACAACAGAATACCGTACGACATTACACTATGAAAATAACTAAAGTATACTAAGCGGGCTGTCTCTAAATCAGTTAAATCACGAATTTTTCTAACGGCGTATGCTGCAGAGCTAAGCTTTTTCGACAATTTATCTATATGGGGGCCCCATTGAAGCTTGGCATCCAAAGTTATGCCTAAGAACACTGTAGAATCTTCGGGTTTCAACTCTTCACCCTTTATGAGCACACTAGTTTTTACTTGTCTAACATGAGGTATTGTAAACTTAATACATTTAGTTTTTTTCTCGTTAAGAAGTAGGTTATTAACATTAAACCAGTTAACTACTTTTTCAAGGGCACTCTTGACATTGTCAGTAACCAACTGCTGACGTTTGAGTTTAAATAAAAGCGAAGTGTCGTCTGCAAACAACACTATATCATGTTTATCCTTTATGAGGTAAGGCAAGTCATTTATATAAATAAGAAACAAAAATGGGCCAAGAATTGAGCCCTGGGGTACCCCCATTCTTACTACAGATCCGGGAGATCTTTTTCCGTTAACATCAACTCTCTGAATCCTAAGTAATCCTATCCTAGTAAAAAGTTTATCAGGTAAAACGGTAAAATACTAAATACAAATTTGCTTAAATCTACGTAAAAATCTATTGTGCTATGTGCCTGAACTAGGTTGTCCTATGTTTCAGGCGAGGCAAGGCATAATATTTCTAAATAATCACATTAATTATAAAAATCTAGTCATCGAATAGGTATTTAAAAAGGTGTAAATAGTACAAAAATCCTACTTGCTAAAATACTTAGCTTAACTTAATTGGTACAAATACAACTAATTTATTTAAGTACAACTAATAACTTCTCTGTATCTTCATAGGACATACTTTGAAGAGCTTCCTTTAGAGTTCTTTTGCAAATATTATAATTAAGAGAATAAATTTTGGCTCTTGCATTTAGTCTGTAATAAAGTAATGGTCCTAGGAAGACAAAAAATTTGGCTGCGAAAGCATGTTTTGTACTTTTTGTAGGGCAAACTATGTCTTTTCGTATCTTTTTAGTAATTTCAGTGCTATATGGGAGGGCTGCGTGTTGTTTTAATACGATAACGAACGAACGATACGATGATGATGACAGGGCCTTCTACAGGGCAATGATATCTACACTAATATTATAGGGAGGTAAAGTATGGAGGTATTCCACTCAGAAGGATATAGAAGGTAATCTCTGGAAGTACTGATCCGGTGTCGAAAATTATATCACTGGCTGAAATTTTGAGTGCCATAGGGTATGTATTATAGTAATATGAGGAATAGGGTGTAATGTTCACTCATCCTCCCTTTAGGGGTGGTGTTGTGTCTAGTGGCCCGACGATTGATGTCGGGACGTTGTATATTAATATATATATTCTAGTCGCGCGACAAACTCTGCTTGCGCGATGCAGGATTTTGCGTGCCGTCAGTGTGTTGCGTAGTTTGCGTGTGGTGATGTGGATTCCACAGCAGTTAACTACAACGCGGGCTAGTATCATACAAAAATAAATTTGCTTTCGTACCTTTTCTGGGTACTAGGTACTTATACGTACACGAGATGGCAAAATTCTAAGAACGTCTCAAGTTTTCGTCTATAGCAACATGGTATTAAAATATTTATAATAGACTAATATTGGAAAAACAATATACATAATTGAAAAGCTGTAGGCACAAACAAATTGATTTAGCCTGAAATTGTCGAACAATGTTTCGATTAAACATTAATTTCGTCAGCAAACCATCTTTTGTTTTACAACTTGACTTATTAATTTCAAGATTAGATTTAATTAGATTCTCATTATTTAATCTACGCTCATAAGATTTAGGAACCTATACGAAGGTATTGAAACATTACGTTGTACAGTTTTTCAAAAAATCGTGGGATTCGTGACTAATTTATAATACCAGCCGCACGGGTCGAACTTCAAGGTTAAGGCGGAGATTTCTTGTAAATCGTCAAAAACGTTTTCAAGCAGTGTATCTCTTAAACCGTAAATATTTGTTCCAAAACAAAAACATTATGATACTTTAAAATCTTTTGTGCATACGGTGATGGAACTCAAAACATAATTAAACATAATTTAATACATCAAAAAAATCTTCAAAGACACCTCTTAATTATTTTTAAAGCAGTTTATCCCTTCGTTAACAGTTATAATTATAATTAAAAGTATACCATAAAATTGCAAATGCCAAACTGCATTCGGTGATGGATTATTTTTATTAATTAGTTAATATTTAATTTTATTTGCATTTTTACGCCATAAGTTGTGTCATCGCGCATCTCTATCTTTTGTATGCAATCTGACAGTGACAGCGGTTTACTTGTTGTCAGCCTCTTAAGCAAAGCTGACCCAGATTTTTTTTTTTTTTTACATACCAAGACCAGTCCGTACCTCAGAAAGCACGTTAAGCCGTTGGTCCTAGCTGTTATTTGAAGATCTTTTGAAAGTCGTTACGGGTAGTCAGAAGCCCTAAAGACTGACAACCAGTCTTACCAAGACGTATGGTGTTACGCAGTTACTGGGTTGTGGAGGTCAGATAGGTAGTCGCTCCATGTAAAATACTGGTACTCAGCTGCATCCAGTTAGGCTGGAAGCCAACCCCAAATAAGTTTGGAAAAGACAGGCAGATTAAATAAGGAAATGTTAGTTAAAGTTTAACGATAATTTTTATTGTTCCAAATCAAGTTCAGCAGCATTTATTACAATTAGCGTGCTTTATAACTAAGTTACCACCTTAATGAACTGAAATTGAGCCGTCACGGGACGACTGGCAGATGTGAAACATCGCACTACACACACATTTACACACTAATACATATAGACTGTATAAGTGTATAGTGGCCGATCGCCACGCGGCATGCGTCGCCCCGCCAGCAATCGGTTTTAAGTGCGCCTATAGATGTTTCACATCAAATGGATGACTTTGTTTATATCAAGATAAGTTAAGAATGTAAGGATCGACGCAGGTGGCGTTTTGTAGTTTCTGTCAGTATCGGACCACGCACAATAAAGGGTTCCGTGGTTGGTAGTTGGAATGAATTTATCCCAAAAACAAACTTAACATTGTAGTTGAATAACATGTCCCCCATATACGCCACGGTCAATTTTCTAACTACAAATGTAAGTTTGTAATCGCAAAAAATATCTTTCTATGTGATAAAACTACAAATTAACGGTTTTCGGACTTTTTCTTTACTTGTGCTATGATGAGACCCGATTTCATGGTTCTAGGTCAACGGAAAGTACCCTATAGGTTTTGATTTATTTCCGAGTATCAAAATATGTCGCATAAATGGCCGTATTTTTTATTGCGATGACTTAAAAGCTTGATTTTTTAGAGCTCCAAGGAACCGTAGACTTACGTATTTGACATAAATTTAAATTAGATACCTCCACGTTTTCCTAAGAAAAAGTCTTGACAGACTGACAGACGTACAGACGGACAACAAAGTGATCCTATAAGGGTTCCGTTTTTTCCTTTTGAGTTTCAGAACCCACACCTTTCACGTTTCTGCCACCGACGATGCCGTTAAAGTGGCGAAGTTTTGAGGCAATAAAATCTAATACACTGTCGTACTATCGACACTACGAGGAAGAACTCAAAACTTGCAAGATAACAAGCAGCAGACGTCACCAACCATTGCAAGCCTTCATCCCAACATCAGCGTAAAAACAGAACGACCATAATCTTGACTAAACCTAATCCCGAAATAAATCTCCTTTCTTAAGATACCATACACACTGACTGCCGTATTCAGAGACTTGACTTAATAATTAATAAATCATTAACTTTTTTAACCAACATAATTGTCAGACATGTTAACAAAATTGTAATGTTCTTATACAGTCATATTTTTTTTACTGACAGCATTTTATCAAAGCTAAGCTGGTTAATAAAATTCTAATAATAATCTATTATTGTCACACTGGCTGCTGGGAAATACCTCTTCTCATACAGAAAAAGCATGAGCACCACGCTTGATCAAGGCGATTTAGTGATTTCAAATTTTTATTAATTTGTACTCGTAGGTATGTCCCGGCCACCCTGTATAACATTTGGACGAGTATCATTTACCAGGGAAAAACACAAATACGTTATAGTAAGGAATGAACGCAACCGACCACGCGTTTCCTTTTAAGTCAAGTCTCTGAGTGCGGCAGTGAGTCAGATATGACGCCAAGAATATAATTTTACGCCAAAAGTCGTTTTGCTGAGTTCGCCGAAACATGGCGGCGTCGCCGAAAAACAGTGAGTATCGCGAAGTTTGTCTGAATTAATTAATTTCGGTTGAGGATGGTGCAGCATTCTGATAGTGAAGGAGAAAGGACATAGAGTAGACACATGAAAATATATAGATGTGACTGTTTTTTGAAATGTGGTTGGCAATTGTTTTGCTGCCCATTGGTTTTATTTTTGGCATGATTGCATTCAAGCAGTAATTTATAAAGATACCACGGTGTTTTTTTCATGGATGTACAACTTGCTGGCTAATTGCGACTATCAGTAGGAATTGGTTTCAATTCGACAGTTCCAAAACATTCATTGCGCTATTTACGTTGTTGAGCAGACAATTTTTTCTAACATATGAAGCAAAGGATTAGCAAAATCATTCCGATTGTGATTCAAACCGTGTTACGCAATTAAGGTGCTGTTTTTTATAGGTACAGTCGCCAGCACATCAGTTTATACCAAACTGCCAAGTGATTTTAAAACTTAAAACGTTGATGGTTAAGTTTAAAATAGAATGAGAGAATTTGACAGTTTGTGGTAACTTGATCAGTTGGCGACTGTACCTACCTACCAAATAAATAAATATAATAAAATAAAAGGGTCTTCTTGGCGGGAAAGTGAAGCGTCATGTTAGCAGTTTTGTTTTATTTTCTAAAATTAGTGTTTAGCCGAATATTAATGTGTAATAGTGGTGGATTATTAACCATTAAGTGTTCGTGAACCTGCACTAGTGTAGACAAATGAAACAAAACAGTGCAACATCACTTTAAGTTCTCTCAAGAAGTCCGCGCGAGGTTTCAGTAAAGTGCCACGTCTTTACTGAAACTCAAGGGGAGCGGGGCGGGATATCATCTATCATCTTTATCATGCATCATTGAATGGATTTCATTTCATAATTATACATTATTAATATTAGTTACAGCTTTGTACTAGTTACCTTTACATGACACTGGCTAAATGCACAAACCGTGCGAAGGCAAAAGGAAAAAAAAAAAAAAAAAGTAAGGGGAGACATACAAGCCAAATAATCTTGTATTTTTTTTATAATTTTTCTTAAATAGTCATGATTTTCGAATAAAAAAGGTATCTAGAGAAAATATTACAATTACGTAACTGTTTTCAACATGGAAAGAAAAAGATCCAATAAATCATATACTAAAGTTTAATTTTGCTTGTATTTGTGGCTGTTTCAGAATATTCATGCAAATTAACATAAAAATAGGGAGCCTTCTCTTAAATAACGTTTGCCAACCCATAAACTGCTTAACATTTAACAAACCAGATTTTATTTTAAAACCAAGTTCTCGGAATTACTTTTTAAATTGATCAACAAACCTTTTATTACAAAGATTTATAATCACAGAGAACATTTAACTTAATGGAGGGCCTTTGCGAATAATTGAACAGTAAAATATAGTTGAGAATAAAAAATAAATTAGCGAACCCGAATAATTTAAGCTTTCAAATAAAACATTGAACGACACGAATAATAAATATTTATTTGATCGTGGACAATGTAACGTTTAATACTTATTTATATAATTCTAAAATCATGCCAATTTTATATAAAAAAAAAATCGAAAATCCACGATGTTTTTTCTCAACAATTAGTCTCCAAGAATCCGCCAAAAATTAGGTACAATATTCGCCAACCGTGTCGACAACTCTGTGCCAATAACTAAGCCGCTGCAAAGTGTCCACATTACTCTTTAAGTGAACCCGTAAGGATAAGTGCTCAACATTCACTATTCAGCAAATAAAAGAGCCATTTTCCTAGGATCTGACCGGGTAATGGAAAAACAGAGGACGGTGATCCGACGTGAAAACTGTGGACCTAAACTCCGTTCGATAGCATTTTTGGGTTGGTTTCTACGCACTTTGCATCAATGAAATCCGTATCCTCATTTTAAACAATACAGCTGGTAAGTAATTTGATTCAGTAAGCATGCAACCTCAAAAAATCATCAAAACTTTGAGCAATGCAGAAGGAAACGTACTTGACCATGTTAGTAGGCACTTCAAAATCAAATCATTTAGGTATGTCAAATAGGCACTTTTGAACGTCAAAATGTACAGAAAAACAGAATTGATTGCAGTCGCTTTCTTTTCTTTTCTTTTTTCCAAAAGGTAGTTTCGTATGGAGAAGAATGGGCAAGAAACTCCACAGCTACTCCATCAAAGTCAAATATACAGATTTCAAAATAATAATACTAGCCTTATTTTTCCTTCCTGTTACCATAGCCAACCTTGAAGGCATTTCGTCTATAGTAAAATTATTGTACACACGGCTACACATAAAGCTATACTTTCCAGTACAAGCTGGCTTCTCATTGTACGAAAATCCTATAAATGTTTGATCAGCCTAAACTGGATATGTACACACGGCTAGATGTTATTTTTACCCTCTTTCTTTTTAAACTAGGCTAAAGACTCTTTATTAGTTACCCCTATACTTTGACCCTGGTCCCAACACTAATCAACATTGTGTAGGTACACACAGCTTCACATCAAGCTATACATTTCCAGTATAAGCTGATCTCGCATTGTATAGGATTTCCGTACAGTGCGAGATCAGCGTAAACTGGAAACGTATAGCTTGATGTGTAGCCGTCTGTACCTATAGCTTGATGTGTAGCCGTCTGTACAGTTTAAACAATTATACTGTCGTACAAAACAAAATCAGAAATCCCCAACATAAAATTGCGCCAAGCCCACACACAGACTGGTCCCGGATCCCCGCTTCGAGTGTTCGCTGGAGATAAATGTGGTTAGACGTATAATTTGTACTATTTATCCAGCAGTTAACAATTATTTGGTCAACCAGCTTAATTTATTCCAGTCTGAAACCACTATTTATATGTCCACCTTTTTTTGTACCTACCACCCATCGCGTTTGAGGGTTAGGCGATTTTTTTTCGCGGTCATTCGCTAACTTAGTGGCAAATCTGATAAGGGTTTAATTTTGCATGATAAAAGAATAAAGTACTGTTGTAAATAATGGCTTTTAATTCTATGTACGCTTTCGTTTTTTTTATTCGAAGCATAGATAAGAAAAAATGTAAATTTATGATATTGTTTTAGTATTTATTGTATTTTATACATCTATAATGTTAATTTAATCTATGCATATCATAAATGGAAGTCGTTTGTCTTGTCTGTGATGTGAAACTACGCAATAGATTTTGATGCAGTCACCATCATTTAGAGAATTTATTCCGAAAGGTTTATGTGCATATTACATTCATATTAAACTTAATTATACTAAAGAAGAAAATATCTGGTAAATTTTAGGCAACAACTGGGGACCACGGGATGAATGAATACATTTGGAGAAACCTTTTACCGCCTCAGGCGGTCCAATAGAGCAAACAAACATTGAAGATACTTACACTCAATACTAACAAATATAAAGTTAAGATTTTATTTCAATAATAACACACTAACATTCTTAAACATATTTTTCTTAAAACCTAAGTGTAAAAATCTCATAGTGGTAATTGTAAGGAATTATTTAATGGTTTTTATTTAATATTATAGAGATTTCAATGTTTTGTCAAATCGTAAAAATCGCGCGAAGCAGGGGCGGGTCGCTAGTATCACTATACAATAATCAACCTATTCACAACATTACACAACTCCAACTAATTCAACCAACTTCACGAAGTGAATTCACAAGGATAACATTGTATGTAATAAGTTTTAGAAAATAAGTTGTTATTATTAAGTATGCTTCACTATTGCATTGGATTGTACCTGTAATAATAGTTGTAAGTGATTATATAAATAAATAATTTTAAGGCGCTATGATCTAAGATCGACATTCTAATTCTAACTTCTTCTAACTGAAGTAGGCGCGCAAGTGGGTGCCTCACGCATTCGCTAAGTACCTAAACATAGTAATTATTTTGATCATTTTATCAAGACAAACTCAGCGAATTGTTAATTTATATAAAAAATAAGAAAAAAAAACGTCTGTTTTGTAGCTATGAGATTGATTAAACATTACGAAAAGGGGTAACATTGGGATTTTTTTCTATCCAGCAAAGTTAATCTTATCGTTTTATTAAAAGCGCTTGCATGTCCGCCAGATTAAAAAGATACCTACTTATATATATTTTTTAGAATTTTATAACACTATTTTTTGTTTCCCATGGATTCAAAAAAAAGCACAGTCAAGAAAAACAAAAAAACTTGTAAGCACGGTCTCTGTGGGGTCATAATGTTTCTCGCGGAAAACGGTATGAGTTCTAGAAGCTCCAATAACAACAAAAGCCGACATTACAATAGGTACATGAAGCACATTTCTTCAGATTTTAATAAAGTCCCATGCATATTCCCATGACCTAAACAAAATCTCAACGACCTTGTTATCGGGGTTTGTCACAGATTTTCCGCCCACCTTTGAACAACTTAAAAGATCGGTACAGAAGGCTTTTTTTTTTTTTGGGTGGGAAATTATCAAATAACTTCTCCCGCTCTGGGCGGAGCGGGAGGGCGTGTCAGACTTTTACTGACTAAAACCCACCCGTGTTCCTTCATTTGCCTGTGTGCCGGGGCCACGATATCCCTTTCGGACAAACTCGCAACCCTGGCAGGCATTGGCCCTAATGGACCCCGTCAATTCGTGCTGACGTCTCTTTGAGGCGCGCGTGGAACACAACGCGCCGTCGACCCGGGCCTGGTCCTTATCGGACGGCGAGCTACCCATCGCTCACCATCCGCAAGCCCGCGCCTACGGTGGCCGGAAATCGGCTTGCGACTCCCGACGCCCAGGGCGACTCCTGCGGCGACTAGGGGCGTGAGGGCGCGAACCCTGCCTCTCCCTCACGCGCATCGGTACAGAAGGCTGGCTCCATACGATGAGCGAAAACATACGCACGCATAGACACGCCTTACTTACAGTGAGCGCAAAAATACTCACTAAAAGAAAGAAATAATGATTAACTTACTGCCTAATGTACAATATTTTATAATATAATAATAATAAGTAAAGTAGCTTACCTTTGTGGTATTCCCTTTTAGTTTTATTATTATCTTGACCTGTTGAGGATCTCCAATTCTTCGCGTTTGTCATCTACGACCACACATGCTTTTTAACCCTTCTGACACAACAAAACTCACAAACACTGATCACATCAACTCTAAACAATTCCTCCATTATTTAAAATCCATTTTAGTAATGCATATTTTCGTAAATTTTGTTGGCACTTCATTGCGCAAATAATCTTTTTTTATTTTTGCTTTATTTTCTATTACTCGCAACTGGCATACATTTGAGATAGTTTAAGATCACTGTAGGTAAGTGCGCGTCTATGCCTGCGTGTGCTTGTTGTATAGAGCTGGCCTTCTGTACTTATATATTTTATGTTCAAACTGCCTTTAGAGAGAACAATGTTTGGCCCGTCGAAAAAATGCCGAAGTAAGCTCGGCCCCTTCTATTAAAAATAAAAACGTTGGACCAATTCGGCTGCTAATCAAAGGGAGCTGAGCGTGCGATCTTACGATAGCTACTGTTTGTGTAGCAGTAAGTATGCTTCAGGCCTGTGACGTCATATTTTGAGAGGTTATAATGTAGAGTGAGATTAATTGAATAGTATAGGTTAAACTATGAACTATGTTATTTTGGTTACAGCTTTTTATCAGAAGCTGGCGTGGTGATATGAGATATTTACACAGTTTTTACAAGATGATAATATAATATTGGCGTGTAACAAATTTCGAGGAAATAAACAATATGATCATTAGCCCCACCCGGTTTTCGGTGTTAAACGCATAGGTATAAATAAATATTTGTTCATTGTTAGGGTTCCGTACCCAAAGGGTAAAACGGGAACCCTAATACTAAGGCTCCACCGTCTGTCTGTCTGTCTGTCTGTCCGTCTGTCACTAGGCTGTATCTCATGAACCGTGATAGTTAGACAGTTGAAATTATTTACAGATGATGTATTTCTGTTGCCGCTATAACAACAAATACAAAAAAACAGAATAAAATAAATATTTAAGGGGGCTCCTATACAACAAACGTGATTTTTGGCCGTTTTTGTAGATTATGGTACGGAACCCTTCATGCGCGAGTCCGACTCGCACTTGGCCGGTTTTTTATTTATTTACTAAGAGGCCAATCATGACACAACATGTTGTAAAAGACCAGATAGATACGAAATCATTTCATATATTAGTATTAAGGACAATCATTAAAGCGGTCTTCCTCTCTCCTACTTAATTAAAATGTAGCTGTTCCCGACAAGGTTCATAATTGTTTCTTTTTAGTATTATTTACCACCTGTATGTGTGCATTGGATGCAATGAAGATTATTTGAATTGAATTTGAATTTGAACATCGTATTTGATCAATCTTGAATCTTCACTTGGCAGTGTTTACCCAATCATCGAATCATTGAAACACTTACCAAAAAACAATACACATAAAGCTTTTCCCAAAAACAGGGCCCTACAAAACTCATTGGAACTCAAAGTTTATAACATACAGGGCGAATGAAATGGCTCGATACTGGAGAGTCCTCCAAAGTCCTTCATGGGCCTTCAGAGTCCTCCAAGGTTCTCGGCCTCTGCTCGGCTGAAGGACCATCGATGTTGCGCCACGATTAACGGTAAGTGAAGGCTGCTGTTCGTCTTGTGTGCCTAAGATTTGAATGGAAGTTGAATATGTATGGCACTGTTTTGTGGGGGGTTAAGTGGGTATATTAGATGCTTGGTGCCATATTAATGCGTATTTTGACATTCTGAGGAGGTGGCGTAACAATAGAGTGGCAGGGCTGGCAAAATGAGGCATTCCACTAAGAGCACTGATTTCAACAGCACTTGACCGAACTGCACCTGAGCACTTCCACTAACGGCACTGAAACAAAATTTTGATGAGTGCGGTTCGGTGGAACAGTTTATTAATATTATTTTCAGTCCCCGAACGGCACCTATGTAAAATATTTTTTTAGTGATGGGGTGTATTTTTTTGTTCAAGACATAAGCAAACAAAACATATCGATACAAATCAGCAGAAGTTAAGTCTTCCGGATAATTCCACCTTGTTCACCTGGAGCAAAGCATAATGTTTTATTTGAGTCGCTGTCAGTAAACAAAAAATGAGAGACCTTGTCACTTATCTTAGCGATTTCGTTTGTTCAAAATTGTTCTGAGGTTCAAATCATACAGTATTTCAACTAGGAACAAAATGGTCGAATGAACACACTCACACTTAAAGACTGCTACATGAAATCTAAGTATGTTTCAGTATGCAGTGAGTCGGGGCTGTCACATCGAGGCCAGTTTAGTAATTGCGTGTTATCATGTAGGTAGGATGTCTAATTTATAATAATAATTATGTCGTTTGTTTTTTGTTTTCTTACCAGAATACATTTTTAAATATTTCCTACAATCAAAAATAAAAAACAAAACATTTAAAAATATAAAAAAATGCGTTCCGCCAGTGTTGGGAGCTGGGTTCGAGCTACCAGTTGTTAGGGCCGCAGGAGATAGGAACTTCCTCACAATGCGAGCCGTATCAAGGAATACTGCCTTTTGAATCACGCCCTTGATCCAATTGCCTAACGAGAGCGTCGAGAGATGTTGATCGAGGCTTTCAGGCATCAGACTATTGGCCGTAACGACAATCGGCACAATGACAGCCAAGCTCACATTCCACATGTCAACAAGCTCGTGTCGAGATATTATGTTTCTCTTTCTCAGCTTTCACGAGGTTCTCGTCATGTGGAATGGCAACATCTACAATCATTGCGCGGTGCGCTAATCGATCTATCACCACTATATCAGGCAAATTGGCGACAATAGTCCAGTCAGTAATGATAGGCCGATCCCAGTACAACGTGACATGGTAATTTTCGAGAACTAGGTCAGGCATATTAATTCTTATTATGTTCCGCCATTTTGGACTTTTTAGTAACTTAAACCTACTACTTGTTACTTTTTTACTTCTCGAAGAGATGAGGCCTCTGTCCCAGCAGTGGGAACATTATAGGCTGATTATGTATGTGTGTTATGTAGTAACTTAAACGATTGCTTTCAAAATTGATTTTAGTTTAGATTTTTTTTAAATTATTATGTATGTATCTAGGTATGTGTGAATGGAATCAAATCAACTCCTCATAATATGTAACTATTATATCGCCAACGTGATCTATCAACTCAGCCTTGCGCTGACCTGTGCAAGAAATAGGCCTCTCCCAGACTGGGCCCATATCCCTGTCCTCCGCCTTCCGCATCCAGTCTGTCTCAGCTACCTTTTTAAGGTCGTTGGTCCATCTCGCCGATACGCGGTCTCCACTCCACGACTCGTCTGTCTATGGGCCATCGGTCCTTCAACAAACATGGGTCACCCACTGCCACTTCAGCTTGCTTACTCTGCAAGATAAATCCGGTTCTTTTCCGGATAGTTTCATTTCTGATCTTATCCTAAAAAATAAACTCCGAGCATAGCCTACTCCAAAGTACGCTGAGCAACCTTGAATTTGTGGACCAGCCCGACTGTATGTGTCCACGTTTTGTCACCATATGTCATATCGAGCAGGACGCACAAGTTCAAGACCTTGGTCTTTAAACATTGCGGGATAGGTGACGAAGAGACTTGACGAAGTTTTCCAAACACTGCCCAACCCAACTGGATCCTTCTGTCCGCTTCATTCTCAAAGTCGTGTCTACCTAGCTGGATGACTTCCCCTAGGTAAACATATTCCTTCACAACTTCAAAAAGCGACCTTTTGATGTAGCTTGGTCTCGGCAAGACGTGTGAATAGTACATGACTTTCGTCTTGTCCAAATTGATACCGAGGCCAACCCGTCGAGAGGCTCCGTTTAAGCTGTGCAGCATCTGGTCTAACTTTTTCAGCGTCTCTGCTAATTATTAAAAAAATTAAATTAAATTCATTTATTTCGGGTAACTGGGCCCATAGAAGTCAATTTACAAAGCATATCACACTAATAATATAATACAATTGAATAAAATAATAGTAATAAAATTCATAATAAATGTCAAAAATTCAAAATAAAATAAAATAAGATACCATTACAATTAAAATATTATACAATTAAAATAATACATACAAAGACACACACAAGAATTAATAATGCCTGACAAACGGCCTAACCGGAACGTGCCTGCTGCAGCAATGCAGCATGTAGGGGCAGTCCAGCCTATCAGCAATCATCGCCAGGACTGAGTTGGAGCTGGCCCGTACTCTGCGCACCAGAGAGATGCTCCGCCTGCGCATAGTCGCGTAAAAACAGGTGGTACGCTCTTCCGCGAACATACCCGAGGCGCTGCAGAACCGAGGCAGCCCCATCACAATCCTAAACGCATTATTGTAGAGAACGCGTAGGTCGCTATAGCACTTCTTTGTGTAACGAGCCCACAGGCTGCAGGTGTACAGGGATGTACAATACGCTCTAAATAGTGTCACCTTCACCCTCCCTGAACACCTAGCAAACCTGCGGGCTATCATGTTGGCTCGTATCGAGAGCGACCTCCACTCTCTCTCTATATCCTCATTATCGTTCAGGTCAGGCGTAAGAATATGTCCCAAATATTTAAATGTATTCACCCTCTCCAGAGGTGTCCCGTTCAGTTTAACTGACGGAACATTCTGGGGACTCACTGCACCGACTTCAAAAACCATGAACTGGCTTTTTGCCACATTATATCGCAAACCATGATCACGAGCATAGTCTTCACATACCTTTAACAACCTCCTCAGACCACATACCGACGCACTCAGCAACACCATGTCGTCCGCGTAACTGAGATTATTCACAGACACTCCATCAATATGGCAGCCGACATGGCAGTTGCTGAGCGCGACGATCAGGTCATTCATGTACACGTTGAAAAGCGTAAGAGATGTCAACCCGCCCTGCCTGACACCACATTCAAGTTCATATTGCTCTGACATCGCCCCCTCCCACCTCACACAATTCTTTTGATGCCCATACCAGAACCGAAATAGACCGGTAATTTCATTCGGTAAGTTAATCTGGTCTAACTTGTTCCACAGGACATCATATTGGACTAAATCAAAAGCCTTGGAGAGGTCCAGGAAGCATGCGTACACCGGCGTGTTCGTCTTCGTATAATAGTTAACAGTGTGCTTAAGGCACAGTATCGCGCTCTCCGTTGATAGCTGCGGACGAAACCCAAACTGGTTGTCGTGGAGAGTTACGTTATTATTCAAATGTACATTAAGCAGACCATCAAAGACTTTAGCCGTTGTGGTAGCGAGAGAGATAGGCCTGTAGTTATTGGTATCAGATAAGTCACCCGTCTTATTTTTAACTACCGGCACGGTTTTCATAAAATCATCCGGCAAGTAGCAGTGGCTCATACACAGGGAGTAAAACATTGCTAATACTCGGGAGATGTGAGGTCCAGCATGCAGGAAGTGCTCAATACTGAGTCCATCATGACCCGGAGATTTTCCTCGAGTCATGTGACTTATGACACTAGCTACCTCTTTCGCACTAAATCTTGTTCCGACAGCATGACCACTCCTGTCAGTATTGAGCACCTCACTGTCTGGACCACGCGCCGAATTAACAGCAAAATGCTCTTTAAAAAGATTGGCAATGCCCTTAGGATCACTCACCCCGCCGACGCTCGCAGGAACTCCAGGTCGTACGTTGATTTTGGCAGTGCTCTGCCAGAAGCCACGGAAATCGCCTTCACGGTATTTATCGGCGAGGGCATCCATTCTAATCTGATCTTGGTGATCTTGACACCACTTCAATCTTGATTTAAATACCCGTCTGCTATAACACATATCATTATAGACAGAACCAGACCTGGGCCTACCGCACAAGTCCCATTCCATAAACCTAGACCTGGCGTCCCTATGAGCACCGGCGACATGTCTGTTCCACCCAATTACGCGTGAGCCCATCGCACGCCGCCTGGCCCCCCCTCGGCCCTCCTCCGTTGATACTTTTGCCGCAGTGCGGAGGGTAGTGACGATGTCAGAGTACAGTTTATCCAGAATATGCCCGTGACCAGAATCATTACAATAATAATCAGCACAACAAGTAAATTCGGCTGGGAAATCTATTAGTGCTAACAATTGATTACACTCGTACATGTACTTGGCGATCTGTTCGGCACTTCGCTGACCCTAAATCACATCTTTGTCCGATTCTGTAGTTTGAGATACCTTAGATGTCAATAAATTAAAATTACACTCAATTATGAGCGGTAAATGATCAGAAACCATAGAATCATATTTCAGTCGTACACTAGTTACACATTGCCTAGCTGCTTGCGTCACTACGCAGTGATCCAGCCAGCTACATGTACCATATACTTGACTAATGTACGAATAATTATCCGAGTCTACACCTAGTACGTCTACATCATCTATTATGTATGTCAATTATGCTATGTTAAAATAGTTTAGTGATTTGAATCCAACGTTAAACAAATTGCATACGTAAAAATTTACCCGCATTCATTAGCCCTTTACTGTACGTGGTTCGATTGCACTTACTACTCGTTATGTTATAGTTGGTAATGTCCTATACACAGAATATAATATACGTCCCATCACTACAAACTGTATGCAGGTGCCGTTCGGAGACTTAAAGTAATATTAAAAAACTGTTCCACCGAACCGCACTCATCAAAATATTGTTTCAGTGCCGTTAGTGGAAGTGCTCAGGTGCGGTTCGGTCAAGTGCTGTTGAAATCAGTGCTCTGACTGGAATGCCTCGGCAAAATGCCACGGGCCCCCGACCTAAAAGGGCCCCGGCCCAAGAGGCCGCGAGCTCAAAAATATTTTTTTACATTGTACCTGAGTATTTTATTTTATCTGAAAATTATATTTTTATAAGTTCTGCTTAAAATCCAAAGTGAGACAACTAAATACCATAATACAATTTAAATTTAATCGTTAAGCATTTCAACAAACCTAAACAAAAAGATGTTGATTCATTTTTAGAGATGTACACGTTACCCATGACGAGTAATTTTACGTACTTATGACCGTCAAAAAACCGTCAATCAAAATACCGGTAATTGCATATCTAGAAACTTTAGCGGAACAGAAAGCTCGAAAAAAAGATTTTTATCAGACCATTCCCTCTCGCCTAAGAGAGGAGGCCTATGGCCATTAGTGGGACATATACAACGTGTAATTGAGTAGGCTAAACATCTCGAAGTTTATTAAAATTAAACTGAGTACCTACATTTGATAGGGCCCCATCAAAAGAATTTGCCACGGGCCCCAGATGGTATAGTTACGCCACTGTGAGGAGATATTCTTGCGGCTAGCGAAAACCGTGTGGTGAGATTGGTGCAATAATACTAGCAAAGCTGATAAGTCATTAATGATGTACAGACGCCAGCATATCAAGCTACTACAATCTGTAATTTTTTTTAAAGATTTTCATCTTTATCGTTAAAGCAAGGTTCACGGTTGATTGGGAAAATTTTACAGTTCCGGGTAGCTTGACCTGCTGGCGTCTGTACCTAACTAATATTTTGTGACAATATACTTAAAATAGTACCCATGGACTTTCTTCCTCGTTATTCTCCATAGGAACCTACTACGCTTTGGAATGGGCAACTAGCTTCATCTTTCCGACTGATCGACTCTTTGGACAATTAAAAAGATGCTTTGAGTTTGAGAATTTAGTGTTATTGCAAACACACACACCTCTCACAAAAAACCATCGCACACAATTCATGTATTTTTTTTTAATCTTTCAAAAAATGTGCCTTTTGTTTTTCTTTTCTACATTTTTTTTAACCAACGACATACGTAAGGACTGTTGGAGGAACACTGACCCCCAAGTCAGAGGCATAGATATAATAAGACAGTCAAAGCTGTGAACTCGTCGAAAAAATTGCGTCCAACTGTTGGCCGCAAAATGCACGCACACTATAACACAATGACGTGTCGCGATAAGACGTGGCACACCAGCCTATTAAAGTTTGCCTATTTGTTTTTTTAGTTCTTTTGCAGCGCGACACTATCTAGACATACCTATAAATAGTCAAAGGTCACATGTATAAACCTAGTTAGGGAGCCAGGGCCAGGGGGCAACCTAGTGTAGGACACTACTTATGTATGTTGTAAATTATTAATGTCTGTAATAATGTTGTATTTTTTTTTTTTTCATTAAATAAAGAAATCATTTATTTATTTATTTTATTGCACCAAGCCCGGTTTGACACGCAACTTTTCAATGTCATCCTATTTTTAAAATACATAACATAAACTCACGCCTTCTTCCCATGGGGGTAGGCAGAAACTATAGAACGCCACCTGCTACGCTCCTTACATACTCCTTTTGCTTCGCTACGTTCATACATCTGGTCATACACGCACGTCAGTTGCGAGTACTACGCACCTGACCTTTCTGAAGCACATTACCAATTTGGTCACTATATGTCCTCCTAGGGCGTTTCCACTCACCTCTGCTTTATAAATACCTTTTGTTAGTCGCTTTTCACTCATCCTCTCAACATGAGCAAACCATTTCAGCATACTCTTTTCAATTTTTGTTACTACATCTTCTTTTAAACTGCACCGTTGCCTTATCACCTCATTTTTCAGCATATCATTCATAGTCACATGCTTCGCAAGGAATAAAATAATAAGTACTGAACTATGTATAAATTATTCTTTTATTTGTCTAAAGTCTCTGATCAGTAAAATAAAATATGTTGTCAAATATGAGACCCAGTATTATTTTTTAAGATTAAAACAATAAAATTATTTCTTGTCGTGACATTTAACGACACAAAACCAAATAGACTTCATAAAATCGAGGTGATATATTTCATTAAATCAATACTCCAATGAAGATTATTATTGTACTCTATTCCTTAAGAAATATTCAACTAGAAACTTCATTTGACGTATCAACTTTCGTATTTAATTTTCCTTTTATTTTCTCACAAATAAAAACCTATAGGTCGTCTAAATGTCAGAATGGAATCAAACGAGGCAATCCACTTACGGAGGTATAAGACCGGCTATACACGTCGCCACATTACAATATGGAGACTAAACGGTGGGAATCCGATCTAATAGCGCGTTATTGTAAGAGTTACACGCTCAGCCACTTCTTGGGATAAATAAAGTTGGGTTTGATGAATGTTCGGGTAGAATGCCCCGTGATTTTTGAAAGTCGAATGTTTTTTTTTCTTAAAACGACTCGTGGCTGTCGCTTCGATACAATAATAAAAACAAGTGGGATTTTTTAATTAAAATTAGCATAGTAATATTTTTATATTATTATAAATTATGATCGTCTATAAGAATACTCTAATTAGATTGCTCAGTGCAATATGGCCTGTCTAGATGTCCAATGACTCCAATTTATTTTTATTTTACATCTAATTTTAGTATACCGTGCCATTCAATAAAAAATAACGATGGAAATAAAGATTGTGTATCAGATATTAAAGAAATGCAGCAATAATACCCACCTATCTCATTCAAGAGTACCATAGTCAGAGCCATTAGCTCTGACTATGGTACTCGTAGGAGTGCGAACTATAAGAGTCCAATCTAATTATACCGTGTGGGCCACATTAAGCGTGCATTACTTTGAAAGCTACACACCCAAACACTTTCTCGTGGCTAATAAAAATGTATTCGGTATTGGAGTACACACGGCTACATAACAAGCTATACATCTCCAGTACAAGCTGACCTCTCATTGTACGGAAATCCTATACAATGCGAGATCAGCTTGTATTGGAAATATATAGCTTGATAATTATGGAGCCGTGTGTACCTACACAATGTTAATTAGTGTTGGGGGGCCAGGGTCAAAGTGTAGGAGTAACTAATAAAGAGCCTTTAGCCTAATTTAAAAAGAAAGACGGTAAAAATAACATCTAGATTTAAACAATAGGACATTCCATGGGTATGTATAGAATTCGTTTATGAAAATGTAGGCAAATTGATTGGATAAACGATAATAATTTACGTTAAACTTTAATAAATCTCCGTCAATGATATTAAACTGACATTATAAAGAGCTATGTGCGCCGTGTGGTGCATATCCATAGAATATTATGGAACAGAGATTGTAGACAATCAAATGATTCCTTCCTTTTTGCTGACTGTACCTACATACATACAAGATTCGGATACTCGTTCGGCTGCCCAAAGTTTTCTCAGTTTCAGGGTTTTCTACCAGTAACCAATCAATCAAATCCAAAATGTATGAAAATCTAAAATATTAAAGAGGAAAACGAGAGAGGGTTGCACTTGGTGTGTCAGTCAGTCAATCAGTCCAACCTACGTAGTTTGGTATCCTGACTGATTGACTAAGGAGGTTGGTATACTTGGTGTGGTGCCGGACGTAAAGAATAGCACCCTATCTCTTCCCGTGGGTTTCGTAAACCGACTGGCGACTAAGGGACTTACTAGAGAATGGGCAGCAGCGTTCTCTATGCATTTTACCAAGCGTTGCGATTGTGGCAACCCCCCCCCCCCCCCTCTTGGGGTTAACTGCCCAAAGTGAACATGGGCACTTAATTATAGCTACACATTGAAACAAACAGTGATCAGTGAGCAGTGGTAGCCCTGTGGTAACGGCCGCGACTTGCGAGTCGTAGGTCGTAGGTTCGAACCCTGACAGGGGCTTTACTTTGCGTAAATTATTTCATCACCACTGCTCTCAAAACGGTAAAGGTAAACATCGTGAGGAAACCGGCATGTCTTAGAACCAAAAAAAACGAGTGTGCTTTAGCCCACACGACTGAAGTAAAACTTACAAATAGTAATACTAATTATAATACAACAATAGGCCTGCACTGTGTCTTAGATACATGAAACGCTGGGCACGCCACAATTGTGGCGATAAGTCCCCTCTTTGAGGAGTGGCTAGAGAGGCGCCACGGTGTCCTCACCTTCCGCCTGACGCAGGTCCTCACCGGACACGGTTGTTTCGGGAGGTTCCTGTTCAGGATAAAGCGGGAGGAAACGCCCGGGTGTCACCACTGTGTGGATCGCCCGGAGGACACGGTGGAGCATACGGTGGAGGTCCGCCCAGCTTGGGCGGAGCACCGCCGTGTCCTCACGGAGGCGATCGGCGGCGGCGATCTCTCGCGTCCGGCCCTGGTTCAGGCCATGGTTCGGAGCGAGAGTGCATGGGAGGCCGTCACCTCCTTCTGCGAAGCAGTTATGCTAGCGAAGGAGGAGGCGGAACGCGTGAGGGTGAGACAAGGTTCGCGCCCTCGCGCCCTTAGTCGCCGCAGGAGACGCCCCGGGCGTCGGGAGTCGCAAGCCGATTTCCGGCCACCGTAGGCGCGGGCCTGCGGACGGTGAGCGATGGGTAGCTCGCCATCCGATAAGGACCAGGCCCGGGTCGACGGCGCGTTGTGTTCCACGCGGGCCTCAAAGAGATGTCAGCACCAATTGACGGGGTCCGATAGGACCAATGCCTGCCGGGGTTGCGAGTTTGTCCGAAAGGGTTATCGTGGCCCTGGCACACAGGCAACGGAAGGAACACGGGTGGGTTTTAGTCAGTAAAAGTCTGACACGCCCTCCCGCTCCGCCCAGAGCGGGAGAAGTTATTTGATAATTTCCCATCCAAAAAAAAAAAAAAAAAAAAGATACATGAAACGCAACTGGTTATCAGAGAAAGAGAGAAAGAAAATGTGTGCTCGCACCTCTCTCTCTTGCTCTTACAGTAATATACGTAACTCTCTCCCTTTCTATCTTTACTAACTTATATCTCCCTCCCAACTTCCGCTGGCTCACTTCCGTAACGCTCTCGTCATGCATTCACCAGCTTACTCCCCAAGTCAAGCGTGGCTAAAGAAGTTTGACTTCAAAAATCGAAGACGGTCACATCTATCAACTCGCACTGGGCTCGCGTTTTGGATTACGGCCCACTCTCTCTCATAGAGAGAGGAGGCCTACAATTTTAAAATCTACAAGGTTTTTACTTTTTTTTTTTATTATTATTATTTTGTTTTTTACTGAATAAAAATATTATTATTATTATTTATTATTAATATTTTATATAGATTTTTTAATATTTTGTGAATGTGAGAATGTTGTAGGTTTAATAGACTGTAGATTTCTAGACCATTTTCTATTTTGTTAAGTACCTGGTACTTGTTGATGGGCGTACACTGTCCTCCCATACCTATTAACACTGTAATTTGAAAACATTGTAAAAGCCAATTATTTTGAAAATAACCGTGGAGTTTCTTTCCTGCTCTTCTCCATAGGAAACGATCAATTGGAACCGCGCACCTGGCTTTTGACGTTTCATAAGTGCCTATGTAGGTATAATTATGTGAAATAAAATATTTTTATTTTGAGGCCTGTGTCCCAGCGGTGAGATAAGCTGATTATGTTATGTTATTGAAACAAACACATTTCAGACAATCAAAAGAATTATTGTCATAAACATTGAAAATAATTAATTTTGTCACAATTCACAATTTGTCATATTTTTGAGCCTGACTATACCTTTTAGGTATGTATGAGACTTTTCATTACTTTCTTCAAACATCGCAATATTTAATCTTAACAAGATTGCGTTAAGAAGTTCCCGTCGGCAGTTACTGAGATAGCGAAATGTTTTTTTATGAGACCCTCTTTTTTAAATTTACGACCACGCTAAAAGTTTCATTTGTAAACGTAAATTACTTTAGCGTTTTGCGTTAAGCGTTGACCACGGGAATTAGCGGGAAGTCGCTGGGCCGTTTGTTAAAGATGTTTCCTGGCTGCGGGTAGGGGAAAATGTATCGGTCGGTGGTTTTAACTGTCTTGTTTTGTACTGGAAAATGTTTAAAAGTCGTTAGAAAAAATCAAAATCAAAATATTTTATTTCACATAAACCTACATGGGCACTTATGAAATGTCAAAAGCTAGGTACACGGTTCCAATTGGTCGTTTCCTATGAAGAAGAGCCGGCAAGAAACTCCACGTTACTCTTTTAAAAAGAATGGGCTTTTACAATGTTTTCAAGTTACAGTGTTAATAGGTATGGGATATATATTATTATGCAATATCGAAAATGCAGTTATCTGCATTTTCGCTCGCACATGCATCGCAATTCAAATAATTATGAATGGTAATGCACAAAGCTTTAAAAATACAAACGAAAACAAACCCGTTCCTTTTACAAAAATGCAGTTCCATAAAACCTTTTTTATTCTCCGAACGCATCATTCAAATTGAAAACACATTATTCAAACATCGACCAACTTTCTTTTCGAATGCATTCACAATTTAAAAACATACAGCGTAAAAGCGCTTCATTTTTCACCACACAACATTATGCTTACCGTGTGAGTTATGATCGCAATATGAAGCGCTTGATGCAACGCTGCACCTTCTCAAGTGAGACGTTAATTTCGCTGACATTTAGCGGCAGACCGCAGGTTGGAACTGTCGTGCAGCGGTTAACATACGCTGTGCATCACTTTGGTAATTCTATGTGATACTGGACTAGGTATAGAGGAGTAAATTTGTTAGGTAAACTGTGTTTATTCGGGAATTTAAGAGTATATTACACATTTTCAGGCTGAAGTATCTTCTACGAACTTGCATATAATTTTTACATAGTAGATAGTTAAGCCCCAATATTTTATCATTATTAGTCTGCATTCTTCTTAAAACTACTGAGCGAATTTTCTATTCAAAAAGCGATAAAGAACAAGGGCCTTATAAGTTGCAGCTCAAAACAACATAAAATGGGACAAGGCAATTTTCCTAAGAAATAAGAAGTTGTCGCGCCAAAACATGCATTTAAGTATATTCGTTTTACGTGTTATCAGATTGAAACCGCGTACCTACGAACAATTAGTCAAATCCGTGCAATTGCTTAGGGTTGCATTTAACGCGGTTATTAGTAGGCCATTAATTAAGATCTAACACGCCCCGGGTACCTGGGATACCTGCCAGTAATTACAAGGCATCGAATCTCCGACACTGATAATTGATGTGTTGGTAGGTATTATGTTTTGATGTGTAGATTTATTATGTAGTCCTTCTTCATAACTGTTATCGGCACGAACTATATTTATAAAGCAATTAAAGTGTTAATTGGGTACCTCGCACAGAAAGTTACAAACTTAGAAAAAACAAGTGCGTGTCGGACTACGCACAATGAAGGGTTCCGTAGTTGGCATGAATTTATCCCAAGAACAAACTTAACATTGTAGTTGAAAAACATGTTCTCCCATACATCGATATCGATATACGTCATGGTCAATTCTCCAACTGCAAATGTAAGTTGGTCGACTATTACTCGTTAACTTGTAAAGCCTAATTAGCTGTGTTTTCCTTTTAACTTTACGGTGCCCGCCCACGAGCGTTTTTCTCAGCGATTTTTGTTACAATGTATACAATCTGACAAAAATCGCCGAGAGAAACGCTCGTGGGCGGGCACCGAAAAGTGCTAATTTTTGTTAGTCAACTGTCTTCCCCTGCCAGCTAAATGGTGGTTTTTGGATATGTAAAACAAAAAAAATCATGGCAGTAGTAGTTAGTAAATAGTTCGCCAAGTATTAAAAAATCGCCGAGAAAAACGTCGAGAAAAAAGCTTTTGTATGTAATGTATTCATTTATATTATAATAGCATTTATATAGTAGAAATTGTTTTATTTGTGAATGTATTAAATTCATCGTTTTTAGGGTTCCGTAGTCAACAAGGAACCCTTATAGTTTCGCCATGTCTGTCTGTCTGTCCGTCCGTCCGTCTATCTATCCCGGGCTTAGCTCAAAGACGCTAAGTACTAGAAAGCTGTAATTTGGCATGGGTAATATTAATCACGGCTAGCAAGTTGTTAAATGAAACCATGAAAAACATTTTTTTAGGGTACCTCCCTTGCACGTAAAATGGAGATGTTTTTTTTTTCTCGTCTCATGGTGTGGGATATCGTTGGATAGGCCGTGTAAAAATATAGTGGGTTTGTGGAAACCATTTTTCAATTCAGGGATCCGTTCGCGTAATATTAAGCCTTAAAGTGCTTGTTAGGGTCAAGTGCCCCCCCCTGCCAGCTTTTTTTTTTTTTGGGTGGGAAATTCAAATAACTTCTCCCGCTCTGGGCGGAGTGGGCGTGTCAGACTTTTACTGACTAAAACCCACCCGTGTTCCTTCCGTTGCCTGTGTGCCAGGGCCACGATATCCCTTTCGGACAAACTCGCAACCCCGGCAGGCATTGGTCCTATCGGACCCCGTCAATTGGTGCTGACATCTCTTTGAGGCGCGCGTGGAACACAACGCGCCGTCGACCCGGGCCTGGTCCTTATCGGACGGCGAGCTACCCATCGCTCACCGTCCGCAGGCCCGCGCCTACGGTTGCCGGAAATCGGCTTGCGACTCCCGACGCCCGGGGCGTCTCCTGCGGCGACTAAGGGCGCGAGGGCGCGAACCTTGTCTCACCCTCACGCGTTCCTCAAAGAGGGGACTTATCGCCACAATTGTGGCGTGCCCAGCGCTGGGTTGCGACAATCGCACTCTCCATGTCGCCATGAGATCCCGCCGGAGCTCTGTCCGCTGTGCCGTGATTTCTCGCGGCAGCGGAGTTTCACCCCGGCGTTTCGCCTCCTCGCGCCACTCCCAGATGTGCGCGAGGACTTTCGCCTCCAGATCCCATGGCGGCAGTCGCCCCCCCTGCCAGCTAAATGGTTGGTTTTGGATATGTGAATTTATGGCAGTAGTATATATAACGAAATTAAAAGGAAAACTATCACAGCTAATTAGGCTTTACAAGTTAACGAGTAATAGTCAACCAACTTACATTTGCAGTTGGAGAATTGATCGTAACGTATGTCGATGTATGGGAGAGCATGTTTTGCAACTAAAATGTTAAGTTTGTTTTTGGGATAAATTCATCCCAACTACGGAACCCATTGTGCGTGATCCGACACGCACTTGGCCAGTTATTAATTAATCCTAGTATCTACGCAGGTATGTATTTACCTCTCTATCACTTTCACACCTAAACCGCATAGGTAAGTTTACAAAAACATATTACGTAAGTAGGTACTTATCTCAAGTAGATGAAAATAAATATTTGGAAGTTTTCAAATCGTATCATACTGAGTTTTATGAATGATCGCGTAGTAATATAAAGTCACTGGCATTAACGCCATCTAGCGGGTAAAAGCCGTAGTCAGTCGGAGTCGGCGACGCTACTCTCGCCTGCACGTGTCAGCCCGCAGCCTTTCATTCGTAAAACCAACGAAGTAATATGCGATGCCTAGTAGGTACTATGCAGGAATATTTCTGCGTTAGTAGTTATCTACTTGTGACTAGACACTTATTACTTTATTTTTGTATGGTTGAGTTTAAAATGTGTTGTAGGTGTGTTATACCAAAATAAAAATTGAATTGGTGACCGTAATTTATTATACAACAGTGAAAATGTCATCATCTAGTGAGAATGGAGACCCGTATTAGCAGATGGAAGAGAAAGGAAAAGATATAATTTTCAATCTGTTGCCGTCAAGGTGTATTGGATTATTTTATTTTCTCGCAATCGTAGGGAAAAGTATAGTGTAACACACGGCGCTAAAAACCCATTATAACTCGGTTTCTATTTACTACCTCGCTTTAGGGAGTAAAACTACCACGTATAAAATGGGTCATTTTAGCCCCTTGTATAATAATCTACTATTTTTCAAGATTTTACTTTACGACTTTGTCGGCGTGATTAACATGTATGTATACCCATGCCGAGTTACAGCTTTCTAGTACTAAGACTGCTGAGCTAAGCCGCGGACAGACAGACAGACAGATGGACATGGCAAAGCTATAAGGGTTCCTTGTTGACTACGGAACCCTAAAAACAACAGTATAAAAAATCTTGTCGATCTCAACATTTAAAAATAAATGCCACAGCAGCGCTGGTATTGGATTCGCAACTAATGTATAAATATTTAATTACGGAAAAACTGCTGATATGAGGTTGGCGCCATCTTAAATAATCCATTCGATTAAATATGCCATCAGTTTAACCTTTCAAGACGCCATTGTAGTTTTTTCGGCTACAGCGCGAACCTTACCGTCAAGCCCGCAGTAGCCGAAAAGGCTCCGGTGACTCATGCTTCAAATCTCTATTTTACTTATAAATAAAGGCTTTGAGCGTGTTTGACGTCATCGCGTCGCAGGGCTTGACCGTGTTGTGTAAGAACTTAAACAAGGTCAAATTAAATTAGTTAGCGAAACTCCGCAGATGTGAACATGATAAAACATAACAAATAATTTTGGGATATACATACGACCGTAGCTAATTAAATATCAGTTTAAAAATCAGGTATTTTTGTGAACTTCACAGAAATTATGGGTATCGATGTCTAAACAGGGCAGGTTGAGAGAATGTATATTTTTAACCGACTTCCAAAAAGGAGGAGGTTATATGTTTTTTTAATATGTATATTTACCGACTTCTCGATCAATTGTGGACTGAATTTGAATGGGATGGTCCCAGTGTTACCAAGTCAAAATCTGATGACCCCCAAATCAGACTCTGACTTGGTGACCATCCCATGGAAATCGAGGGAAATCTTTAAATTTTATAGGCACACACACCTATAGCGATTTGGGTATTTTTATAGTAACTCGTGCATTTGCTCTCGGAAAACACAATTTAGTGAAGTGGAGCTGATGATAAAGACCACAGATGGCTACCGGAACTACTTAATAATAAGTATTTAACGGGTTGCGATTCGATTAGGTACTTTAATATGGTTGCTAAGCAATTTATGCTCGACACAATGCATATGGTGAGTGGCAGTTCTCCTGATTTTTAACAAGAGAACTCAATAATTAACGTCCCAGCATAGGGAAAAGTAATATTTTGTAAAAGGTGATGACCAGTTGACATTAGGTTATTGTAACTTAGATAAATTACAAACTGATCCACTAAAAAGTATAAATAAAACTTTTTTACAAAAAAAAACACTACAAAGTAAAAAATTACTTTAATTTCGGAAGTCGGTGGCAATAAACCAAAATACAGATCCAAAGACCGACTTCCGAAATCAAAGTTATTTTTCAGACGATTTGCGGTTTATGAATTGTACGCAGATCATATTATTATGAATTGTCAATTTGTGACCATTTTACTATGATTCATAATATTATCTTATTATGATTCTGCCAAAGCGTCCATTTTAGGCCCCCTGATGTACTCATAAGTAGGTACTGATATAAAAATTACAAGCCATCGAATCTCATAATTACAAAGATTTCCACCTGTGACTTGGAACTGTTGGAAAATGATTTAAATCACGTAATATTCGTTAGTTAATCTTTTCTAATACTATAAAAGCGTTGTTTTCGACGTAACAAACAGTAGTGTTTATATTTAAATAGTAAGCAGAATTTCATTGCGTCCCTCGGTATCTTGTGATTATGAATTTTGGTTGCATCCGGTTGCTTTGAGATGGTCTCTTTGACTAGAGTTTGGGTGTGGTCCCAGTGGCAGAATGTATGAGGAACGAGAAGTAGGTACGTATTAATAATAAGTAATCTATAGATGGTCATAAGTCATTAAAGTAATTTATTTATGAACATTAATTGTTTCTGAGATTAAAATGTAATAATGTTAATATTACAACAATGCATAAATACAACATGTATAGGAATTTTGTTATAGATCTTCAACAGCTTATAGACACTTATTCAACAGGAAACTTTTAAGTTGATTTTTCAAATAGCTTGAGTAGATAGCGCTTTTTATATCTAAAGGCAACTTATTAAATAATATAAACGATTGATATCTGGGTCTGTGCTTCACAATATTCAAATTAGGCTGTACCTCGGTACCTTGTAACGTTTAATGTCTTGTCTACGTGTGCCTTCTCTAATCTGTCGTTCTTCTGTTCTCTTATTCATGTATATATTTGGCCATGTTCCTTTGGTGGTAGGCGCTACTGAAGAAAATAAGAAGCAATACTGAATTTTCGCTTTTTTTTACACGCGTATCACATAACTGTTGGTTTATGAAAACAATCGCCGTTTAATCAATTTTGAAACTAATTCTAAATTCATTCGAGAGATCGAATGGATCCAGAGTCATTTTTCTATCAGCCTGCATGATGTAAGGTTCCCTTTTGCAGACCTACTCGATTTTTTATTCACATCCTAATAGGTTAGGGAAAAAGTCTTTTCGCGTTATAGTATGTATGAACTTGTAATAAAATGTCTTTGGCTATACTATTTGTATCTGGCTGGTTTTGGTATCATTGAAAGTTTAAATTTTAAAGAACATAATTCCAAATTCAAATTAGGAAAATGTGGGATTTTAATTTGTTTTTCGTACTGTCAAGATGAGTGAATCTAATGAAGAAATTCGATACATTTTAAAATTTTACTACAAAAAAGGTAAAAATGCAACGCAAGCCGCGAAAAAAAGTTGCGATGTTTATGGACCTAGTGCAATGTCTGTGAGAGTAGCACAAATTTTGTTTAAGCATTTTCAATCCGGAAATTTTGATGTCAAAGATGCACGTCGCTCTGGTCGCCCTATTACGGATAAAATGGATGCCATTATTGAAAACGTGGAGCAAGATCGGCATATCAGTAGTTACGACGTAGCTGAAGAACTGGGAATTGACCACAAAACAGTTATGGCACATTTGAAAAAAACTGGGTACACAAAAAAACTCGATATTTGGGTACCTCACGAGCTCACTGAAAGAAACCTAATGAACCGTGTACTCATTTGTGATTCTTTATTACGACGTAATGAAACCGAACCATTTTTGAAGAAGCTGATAACTGATGATGAAAAGTGGATCACGTACGACAAGAACGTGCGAAAAAGGTCGTGGTCAAAGGCCGGTCAGGCTTCACAGACTGTGGCGAAACCCGGGTTAACTCGCAACAAGGTGATGCTGTGTGTGTGGTGGGTTTGGGAGGGCATTATTCATTATGAGCTGTTACCACCAGGCAGGACCATCGATTCTGAACTCTACTGCGAACAACTGATGAGATTAAAGCAAGAAGTTGAGAGAAAGCGGCCGGAATTAATCAACAGAAGGGGTGTGGTTTTTCATCATGATAACGCTAGACCTCACACATCTTTAGCCACTCAACAAAAATTAAGAGAGTTTGGCTGGGAGGTGTTAATGCATCCGCCGTATAGTCCTGACCTTGCACCTTCAGATTTCTACCTGTTTCGGTCTCTTCAGAATTCTTTAGGCAGTGTCAGGTTAACATCACGAGAGGACTGCCAAAACCACTTGTCGCGGTATTTTGATTTTGAAGTATTTTATCAACAATTAAAGCAAATTCTAAAATATATAAACAATAAATACTACAAACTAAATATAATAATAGGCGGCGATTTTAACGTTAATATAATATCGGATAATTCAAAATCAAATCTATTTTTAAATCTTATGCAGGAACATAATTTTAATCAACATGTAAATGAAATGAAATGAAATGAAATGAAATGAAATCGTTTATTCTGTAAATAGGATATCGGAATCACTTTTACACGTCATATTAAAAAGTAAAAAATAAGCTAGATGTAGTCGACATTTCCTATCTGACTACCCGTGAGAAGAAATGGCGAAACAAACTCAGGGGTCAAAGTCTCTTTTAAAGTCCAGACATAATCTTGGTCAGATCATGTGAGGACCATGTAGATCTGTGTCTGAAATGGCCTTTTGAGGAAAGAACCACACAATTTTGAGTGGACCTGTCCAATCAGTGCAAGCATTTGTCGTAATCGTGCAGCTCGACTCAAGACTTAAGGAGCTCAACGACTCGACGAACAATACCAAAGAAAGTACATTTGGGTAGGCCTCATAAAGTGCTCAAAATGCCAGACCACCATTAAAACTGAGAAAAAACATAAAATAATAGGAAAATATTTAAAGAGAAAAAAAAAAAAATGACCCACATAGTGCTCACATTCACAATAAATTAAAGCAGTAAATATAATACTTTTCAAAGTAAACATTAATGTAATATTGTATATAATATTCTGCAATGTCAATATTTATATAAAATCATGCATAATAACATTAAATGTCAAGTTTTCCAGTTTGATCACAAGGCTTGCAGAGCGAGCAGCTCAATCCCAGGCGTAAAAAGCCCTACACGTATTACGCCAAATACTACAACGTGCATAGATCTAATATTCACAAACTTTGACTACAGAGACATGTACACAACTACAGAAGAGCTAGGTTTTTCCGACCACCATAGTACAATTTTACATTTAAAAATACCTAAACAATCAGAAAAATATAACTGGTACACAATGAAAAGACTATTTAATAACACAAATATATCAAAATTCAAAGAGAAAATACAAAAACTAAATTGGAATGATATTCTTAAAACCAATAATAACACTAACATAAATTATAAAATATTTAATGACACACTCATTTCTATTCTAAATCAATGTATACCGTTACGTAAAATTAAACTAAACAAAGAATTTAAAAAATATTGGCTCACTGTAGGTATAAAAAAATCTTGTTTAAATAAAAGACTATTAAAGACATTAACAACAAAAACAAAAAATCCAATACTAACAAAATATTATAAAAAGTATGAAAAAACATTGAAGAAAACTGTCACAGTTGCAAAAAAACTACACTTTAAAAATAAAATCATGCAATCTAACAATAAAGTTAAAACAATGTGGGGAATAATTAATGAACGCACAAACAAGAAACTAAAAAGTGAAAAACACAATATAACCCTGCAAATAAATAATAACTTAGCTTCAAAACCCCAAGAGGTAGCCAATATATTTAATAGTTTCTTCGCGTCTATTGGTGGGGACAGCAAAATACCTACCGACCCTAAACCAAAAGGACCCCCGACGATTTCAGCTACACAAAATACATTATATCTTAGTCCAGTAGATCCTTACGAAGTAAATACCATAATTAAAAATCTAAAACCCAAAAAAAGCCATGGAATTGACGAACTTCCACCTACTCTAATAAGACAATGTGCCGACGAATTAACCTTGCCATTTTACATACTACTTAACCAATCTTTTGAAGAAGGCGTTTTTCCCGATTTATTAAAAAAAGCTCTTATAAAACCGATCCACAAGAAAAATATAAAAACCGATCCAAACAACTACCGTCCCATTGCTCTCTTACCAACAGCCTCAAAAATATTTGAGAAAGCCATGTGCGATCGTGTTTATGCATTTTGTGAAAAATATAATCTATTCAATGATAGCCAAAATGGTTTTCGCAAAAACCGATCTACCGTTTTGGCTGTTTACAAATATATACAAGAAGCACTCAATATAATTAATAATAAAAAATACGCTGTAGGATTGTTATTAGACATGACAAAAGCTTATGACAAGGTGCAATTTGACATATTATTAAATAAACTTTATAACATCGGTATCCGCGGAAAAAGTTATGAATGGTTCACATCTTATTTAAAAAACAGAGAACAAGTTGTAGAAATAGAACATTACAATCATAAATCAAAAGAAATACAATTAATTCGATCCCAAAATTTGCCCGTAAACGCTTCTATACCACAAGGAAGTGTGATAGGGTGCCTGCTATTCCTAGTTTACATAAACGATCTCCCTAACCACATCAATGAGTCATGCGTATTGTTCGCCGATGATATCTCTATCTTAACATCATTTGATAATAATATAAATTTAAACCAAAAATTAAGTTCTATACTTGACACTGCAACGCACTGGATGAACGAACACAACCTTGAAATTAACTACAATAAGACTAAAATAATAACTTTCCACCCCCGACAAAAAATACCTATAAGTATAAGTTTCGAATATAACGGATCAAAATTAGAAGAAGTTAATAAATTCACACTTTTAGGCCTAGACATAGATTCACACATAGATTGGAAATCACATATTCGAAAAATAAGAACTAAATTATGCAAGTTTTCATACGCTCTCCGAGAAATCAAGAAAACAACAGACCTCAAAACAGCACTAGTGACGTATTACGCGTACGCATTTGCATGGCTCAAGTATGGAATTATCCTATGGGGAAATAGTACAGACGCGCCTACATTATTCACTCTACAGAAAAAAATGATTAGAATTTTATTAAATATCGAAAATACAGACTCCTGTAAGCCCCACTTTACAGATCTAAAAATATTAACCCTGCCCTGCCTCTACCTATTTGAAATTTGTAAATTTGTACGTAAATATCCGCAATTCTATACCAAAAGAGGAGATATCCAAACAAAAATTGCACTTAGACATGAAAGCAGATTAAACATACCCACTTCACGATTAAAAATGCACTCTTCTAGTACATTCGTTATGTCCATTAAAATATACAATAAGTTACCGGAATATATCAAAAGTATAAATAAAAATAATATCTTTATAAATAAATTAAAACAATTTCTGATAATCAAAAGCTACTACACTATTAACGAATATTTTAGCGATACATTTCAACAACAATAAAAACTTTTTTACATAATAAGTACCTTTTTTTACCTTTTTTACATAATATTTAATTTTAAATTTCACTTTGAATTGAATATAAATTTATTTTAACACACTAAAATATTGTTAATCTAAAAATTAATACTTATGCTAAACAGTGCACAATTAATATTGATAATAACATTCTACAAGACTAAATAAAATTCTAAATATTTATTTATTGTAATTTATAATATTAATAATGTAAATCGTGCAATATATAATTTAAAAATATAATTTAAAAATATATTCAAATAATTTAAAACCGAATATATACTATAAATACTTGTATAAAATATAAATACCAGAAAAGCAAATGATACTATTTTCATGATACTATTTTAATTTAATGATTTTTTTTTTTTTTTAACAAAAAGCGCCTTCAACCTCTCTCCTATTAAAAATTAACTTTGCTGTGCCCGACAGGGTCCATAATTGATTCTATGTTTAACATACCAACTGTTATATTATGTACACATTATGGAATGCAATAAAGTATTGAGTATTGAGTATTGAGTATTGATCAGAAGTCCCAAAATTTCTATAGCAATGGGATCATGTCCCTACCTACAAGATGGCAAAAAGTTATCGAACTAAATGGTACCTACATACTTTAGTTAAATGTAAATAAACTATATTAAAAATGTTATGAATTTTCTTAAAAAATGCGAAGAAACTTTTTCCCCAACCTATTACCTATTTAAAAAGATTAAATACAAATGTTGGATAGCACTCTGTTGGACTCGTTAAGAAGAATCCGCAACGGTAGACCGCGAAATTCAATTTTTTTAAAGTTTTATGCAATTTGCAGGACACTGTCAGGTTGTATCTTGATAAAAATATAATTCGCGTCTATAACAGATATGTAATATATTTACAGAATTATAATCATTAATAAATCTCTCTAAGTTAGATTTGTTCCATTGAATGACTTTTTCATGAAATCAAGACTTTGGGGAACAAATCTAACTCAGAGAGAAGTATTAATGATTCTAATGATTATAATTATGTAAACACTTATCTGTTACTAGCTGCGCCCCGCGGTTTCACCCGCGTAAGTCTCGATCCCGTGGGAATATCGGGATAAAAAGTAGCCTATGTCTTAATTCAGGGTTCAGGGTGTCAGCTGTACCAATTTTGATAAAATTTTGAATGGAGGTACATTCAAAATTTTATCAAAATTGGTACAGCCGTTTGAGCGTGAAGAAGTAACAAACATACACATACACCCACAAACTTTCGCCTTCATAATATTAGTGTGATGTAATGATAGTCGCGAATCATATTTTTGTCAAGATACAACACTGACCTGAAAATAGCAAAAAACATAAGAAAGTTTGAATTTCGCCCGCTCCTTGCTCCACACGTGACCTTGCATTTGCTATGTGGATTGACGTAGTCCTGATTTAGCTCGATTGGCAGTTGCTGTAGATACAGACAGCAATTATTATTAGCTGTCAAAAAAAAAGTTTCGGATTATAAATTATTCAAGTATAACATATCATCACATCACACCTGTATTCCTCGGAGGTTTGAGCAGGTAATGCACTTAAAGTTTACCCACATTTTGCAAATTTTTATTATTTGAATACGAGGCTTTTGGCCACTTTGTTTGTGTGCAATTTATGTTTTTTTTAACCGACTTCTAAAAAAGGAGGAGGTTCTCAATTCGGATGTTTGCATTTTTTCTTTTATATTTGTTCGCGCATAACTCCGTCGTTTGCCAACCGATTTGAAAAATCTTTTGTTGGAAAGTGTAAACTTCCCAAATGGTCCCATGAAAATTTTATCGAAATCGGACAAGCGGTTTTTGAAAAATCAACAAACATCTAAAAATTTATCTACAATTTGTCTACATTAACGATCTTTTCGTTTGCGCATAACTCCGTCATTTACGAACCGACTTGGAAAATTATTTTTCGGCACTAAAAAGTGAAAAATAAAAAACTTTTTACAAAAAAAAATAACAGACTTCCAAAAAAACACTACAAAGTGCTTCCGAAATTAAAGTTATTTTTTCCCTTTGTAGTGTTTTTTTAGAAGTCGGTTATTTTTTTTTTTTTAAGTTTTTTTTAATGTGTGTTTTGTTTGTGCAGAAAAACATTGAACACAATTCACAGAAAAACACCTCACACAGATTGTGTGAGGAATGATATGAAACAGAAGGTATAAGTGAATGATAGCGTGCCGGTTGACAGGGAGAATGGAGGAAGAAAACTGTTGCACCGACCCCGGGTAATGGCCCGTACAGACTAGCGCGATATTGCAGGTGCGACCGGCAGCGCAACCCTTGTCGCGCCCGCGATGTCGTACCAGTCTGTACGAGCCTTGACGTGGGACAACGACAGGGAGATGATGATATTCATAAAGAAGCTAAAATATTATGATCTCCGTTGAAGCTTGCCCTCGATTTGTATTTTGCTTGTGGAAGTGCATACATTTAAATGCAATTTGTCTAGAGAATCAAATTCTGCAGTTCGCCTCACTGTCAGTGTGCCCCGACCTCTGCCCCGTTTAGACACAATTTCGACGCAATGATTAAATAGTTGAAATACAGGATGGTTGCAGTTTAGTGAGCGCCATTGTTGTATTCGTTCGAATTAACGGGGATCAGGCTGTTTGTTCACATAAGACTCGAGTATACATCGGTGTTGTTTAGGTACAGCAAATTGATGCACTAATGTAGTCATGGGGTTATCAGTGAGATTTTCGATAAATTTTAGCATCTTAGAGTAAGTAAGAGTAGTAAAAAAGGCATGACAATAGCTAGGTACTGCAATATAATCCCAAATTCCTAAATATATTATTATCCTAACTAATCACACTAATATTACAAAGGCGAAAGTTTGTGAGTGTGTGTTATTTTTCTATTTTATTTTATTTCTATTTTATTATTTTTCTTTCTTTCTTTTCTTTTCACACACACACACGTGTGTGAAAAGAAAAGAAAGAAAGAAAAATAATTTTATTTGTCACAGAAACACGTGCAAAACATATGAAAACACCCGCGTAAGTCTCGATCGGGACCGTGGGAATATCGAGATAAAAAGTAGCCTATGTCTTAATCCAGGGTGTCAGCTAACTCCATACAAAATTTTATCAAAATTGGTCCAGCCATTTGAGCGTGAAGAAATAACAAACATACACACACACACACAAACTTTCGCCTTTATAATATTAGTGAGATGAGATGAGATAAACTCGAGTAGGTAAAAACAAATAGCCGGTTGACTTCTTCACGCTCAAACGGCTGGACCAATTTTAATAAAATTTTGTATGGAGGTAGCTGACACACTGGATTAACATATAGGCTACTTTTTATCACGATATTTGCACGGGATCGAGACTTACGCGGGTGAAACTGCGGGGCCCAAATGCGAAAGTTAGTTTGTTTGTTACGCTTTCCCTCTATAACCGCTGAACGGATTTGGATGAAATTTGGCAAATTGGTAGCCCATGACCTGGAAAAGGAAATAGGCTACTTTTCACCCTGGATCGCAGATGAAGTCCCGACCCTGGTCCCGGCTAGTGAAAAATAAAGACTTATTATTGAACAATTTAAGCATAAAATTTGGTTTCTGCTCTTGGGCTTCGTAGAATCGGTGCGAATTTAAATATAAGCTTTTGCCCGCGGCTTCGCCCATCTGGAGGTCGTAAATGATCCCACGGGAACGTACTACTAAGATAAACAGTATTCTATGTGTTAATTCTGGTTATAAACTATCTGTGTGCCAATTCTCATCGAAATCCGTTCAGCCATTTTTGCGTTATTGAGTAACAAACATACAAACTTTCTCATTTATAATATTGTATATAATTATGGTACACACGGTTACACATCAAACTATACATTTCCAGTAGACCTCTCATTATACAATAAGAGGTCAGCGTATACTGGAAATGTATAGCTAGATGTGTGGCCGTAGAGTGGGATAGTAGGATTTAAATGAAATTATCTGCTTTGGTCGTGTTGGTAATACGCGAACGCGAAAGTCGGAAGTTGGTGTTTTATTATATTAAAATAATTTTCACGCAAAGGGCACTGACCTGAACTACATGTGGGTGCCAGATGTATGAAAATTGCAAACAATGCGTTAAACTTAAATATAATGACGTTTGAATATGTGAAGTTCTGTATTATTATGGAGGGTTTATTACTGGGTCAAATTAAATTAGCTAGCGATACTCCGCAGACGTGATGGTATCTTAACAAAAATAAATTTAATTTATACGTTTTTTTTTGGGTCATCAAGCAGTAGTATATAATATATTCAGGACTTGAAATATCAGTTTAAAAATATCGCATTTTTTTAGTAAACTTCACAGACGTTATAGTAAATATTTTCTAGAACTTTTTATACGCCAGCGTTAGTATGTTTCTCCGAATAATATTTTGAAAAGAATAGGTACCCTGGGTACCTTCATTTAATATGTGGTACCAGATTAAGGCGATACGAAAATAAATTGGGGGCATTTTCATAACCATTTATTTCACTATTACAGCATGTATGGATATAATTTTTGGATATATTATGTTTATTGACTATTTGATTAATACTCTGACTGAAGGAAAACGTAATTGGGTTAAATTTCTTCGATAGAATTTATTCCGAAAAGACCTCCACTTTTCTTTAGTTTTTTCCGTAATTCTAAAATCCTAAGTAATTTCATTGCAAAATTGCATTCAAAATGCCCGTATTAAGTAATTGAAAACTCTGGCTGAAAATATTTTTGATACACAGCTTAATTTATTTTTAAACATTTTTTTTTTTGGTTTGGCGTAGTTACATTGTTTTATTTTTATTCCAGCTTAATGTTGCGCTCTCTTTTTTCACATGGGAAAGTAATTTTATTAACTCTGTCACTTTCTTATGCCCGCCCAGTTTGCTATGATTATTTCTTTACGTATCACCTTAAGATGTAAATACTGTTATTTTAGCAATGCAAACTAACCCGTCATGGTACCAAAATGGTAAAAAGTAAATGCTTTGTCAGCCTAGGGCAGGGGCGATAAGTCCCCTCTTTGAGGAGTGGCTAGAGAGGCGCCACTGCGTCCTCACCTTCGGCCTGACGCAGGTCCTCACCGGACACGGATGTTTCGGGAGGTTCCTGTACAGGATAAAGCGGGAGGAAACGCCTGGGTGTCACCACTATGTGGATCGCCCAGAGGACACGGTGGAGGTCTGCCCGGCTTGGGCGGAGCACCACCGTTTCCTCACGGAGGCGATCGGCGGCGGCGATCTCTCGCATCCGGCCCTGGTTCAGGCCATGGTTCGGAGCGAGAGTGCATGGGAGGCCGTCACCTCCTTCTGCGAAGCAGTGATTCTCGCGAAGGAGGAGGCCGAACGTGTGAGGGAGAGGCAGGGTTCGCGCCCTCACGCCCCTAGTCGCCGCAGGAGACGCCCTGGGCGTCGGGAGTCGCAAGCCGATTTCCGGCAACCGTAAGCGCGGGCCTGCGGACGGTGAGCGATGGGTAGCTCGCCGTCCGATAAGGACCAGGCCCGGCTCGACGGCGCGTTGTGTTCCACGCGCGCCTCAAAGAGACGTTAGCACGAATTGACGGAGTTCATTAGGGCCAATGCCTACCAGGGTTGCGAGTTTGTCCGAAAGGGATATCGTGGCTCTAGCACACAGGCAAATGAAGGAACACGGGTGGGTTTTAAACTTATAAGTACGTGAGTAATTAAAAAACAACAATCATTGGAGTTATTTACAAGGCAAGAAACAGGCAATGATACTAATTAAATTCAATCAATGAGATGTTTGAAATTGTTTACTCTTAACTAAATTTATCAATATCTGCCCCAATAGTGGTTGTTGCAATTCTCAAACAGTTTTCGCGCGTTAGTCTAAGTAATTGTCTATTTTATTTTAATTTCTAAACATGAATAGGCATAAATAAATTTAATTTCGCCAAGCTATTTCTGGGCTGCCAAGGAACCCACTACCCCGGCGCCCGGGCCCGGGGGCCGCGGGTTGAAGACCTATGGCCTAGTGTAGTGGAGAATTTAGGCGTATAGTACAGTCGGTGACTAGCATTACTTGACCCCTCTTACAAAGAATAATAATGGAAAAGGGGTCAGATAATGCTGGTCACCGACTGTACCTGCGTCATTGGTTTAGTAGTAAAGTCCAGGGTTTGTTTCCCAGGTTGTGCCCGTGATCTTGTCTGTGCCTAACCTTTTAAGGCAGATAGGTGTGATTTTTATTTATAGGCATATGTACCAGTTTTCATTTAGCGAGCCCGTCATTCTATTTATGCCTAGAACATACCTATAAATATTATAACATCATGCCCTGAATCCACCGAAGGGTTTTAGTCAGAGGTTTACCTATAGTACTGCTGCGGTGTGCTTTAAAGCGTTCTGTCAGTCCTTTTATTCGAGCGGCCTGTGGGTGTCATATACAAGCCGAGCCTACATCGTCCTGCGCGTTCAATATAATAACGCTTTCAGGATTCTCTTGCAGCTGCCGCGGCGTTGTATTGCTTCGGGCATGTTTGCCGAAGCTCAAACAGACGGATTTCACGCTATCATGCGTAAAAAAGGGGCTTCCTTGCTACAGCGCTTGCGTAACACTCGGAACGGCATCCTGTAAATGATTGTTAACAGGCCAGACTGCCCTATACAATGTCACTGGGTAGAAGTAGCTATAGGTACACGTAGATAAGTTATTTCATCACAAAGATGAACCTATGGTGCTACCACACAGCCTCGAGGGCGGGCTTAGGCAATTTAGGTGTGTTTGTGTCCTTACTACTAATACTAATAAAGACTATAATATTAAGTACTTACTGTTACTAACCCTTCACTAAACAACCTATAGACTGTTCATGTCTGAAATAAAGTTTTTTTTTTTTTTATAGTACACCCGCGTTTCGCCAGCTATACAAATACTTCTTAAATAAATCAGCGACCCGCAAAAGGACATTAAGGGTCTTCCGCCATTAACATGTAAAAAGTGATGATGAGTATTGTTCCCCCTTCCCCCCTGCCCCGCTCTGAGCATATCCCGTGAAGTTTTTGCACAGCCAGGGAGACTGGGCTATGTTTACATGAAATATTGCTCCTTCCTTCCTTACCTTCACGCTCTGTTAAGTGTATGGGGGTGGGTAGAGCTGTTGAGTTGTACACGACATGGAAGAGGCGTCTGTTTGCTGGTAAGAAGGTGGGGTGTTCGTGACGGAAGTATTATTTATGATGACGAGGACGTGTAAATTTTTGACTTTGACAATCAAAACTGCCATTATTTGAGGATTATCTACCAACAAAAAATATTTGTTGGATAAAAAAATAATTAAAGAGAAATGTTGGTAATAATTTACACAAAATTACCTTATATATGTTGTTTTTTTTTTAAACGTTGCCCCACACTGGGAATCTCTCCTCTATCGTGGGAGCGTTTACAAACATTTAAAAATCACATACACAAACAGCCAGACCCGGAACAACTACTTGTAGGTCATACAAATATTTGTTCCGTGCGGGAATCGAACCCGCGACACGCAGCGCAGCAGTCAATAGCTTAACCACTGCGCCAACCGTGCCGTCACAGTTGATTAATTGATGCTAAGCATCCTTGAAATTCATGTTTAATTACACGAACACATGTCATTATCATGAAATTAAGGCTCTCGCAGACAGGTGCGACGCGACGGTGCATGACCTATATTTTAAAGACGTTAGAAATTAAGGCTGGTATAAACTAATAATAAAATGAGGTTACATTTTTGTCTGTTTGTATGAGGTAATCTCTGGAATTACTGAACCGATTACAATTTCATTCATTGATAGAAAGATAGACTATTTCCGAGTGCCTTAGGATATGTTTTATAGTATTGACTTCCACGCGGACAAAGTCGCGGACAAGAAGCTAGTCTAAACTAAATAATATAATATTATAAAGAGATTTTTTTTGTATATTTGTTTGCAATGGATAAAGTAAAAAAAATCTTAACCGATGTTACTTATACTTACACCTAAAGAAAGCTACACTATCAGCGAGTAATATGAGGTATTATATTTTTCCAAAAAATTAGAGATCCCTACAAAATTTGCAATAATGTAACCCAACGTATCAAAAATTTGCCTATAAAAGTCATTATTTGGCGTGCGCTGCGAAAACTAGTGACGATACATAAAATAAGGTACTACATATTTATAGTACTCATTATTACCCACAAAAAAGTCCGTAAGGCTATATGTCTGACTATTATAGTTAGGTAACAAAAACCGTTCCGAAACAAAAAATGTCGTTAAACATCATGATACGAATGCCAACGATACATTCGTATCATGATATTAATCCATTTTATTCTTTTTATTTCCGGGTTGGAAAATCCTCATGGATGTCCTCCACCCTGGGCCGGGCGGAGTGGTCTGTCAGACTCTTACTGACTACGAACCACCCCAGTGTTCTCTTCCCACACTTGCACCGGGGATCTTGGGATCTAGTGCGAATTCCGCGATCCCCGGCTGGTGCCGGCCCGCCTCCGCGACGTCTGAAAGGGGCACAAGTGGGACACTACGCGCCGCCACCTCGGGTCCTGTATGATAGGGGGACAGCGGACGTCCCCAAGTCCGCCGTCCCTCGACCCATTTAGGAGGGCCGGAAGAGGGCGTTGTCAGTCCTCTGCCCCGTGCGCCTGCTACGGGCCGAGTGAGCGGAAGAGATCTCCCGCTCCCTTTCCGTAGCCTTCTTCTGCGACACGACTGTTTGTTTCGCAGAAGGATACCATCGCTTCCCAGGCCTCCTCGGTGCCAACTATCTACTCGACCACGGCCGGCAGCGACAGGTCACTGCCTACTCCTGAGATGAGGGCAAGACGTGGCTCCTCCCATGCGACACACTCTGCCAGCGTATTCCGCGCCGTGTCCTCCAGGCAGTCGACACAGTGGTGACACCGGGCATCCGGCTCTTATTTATGCGACATTGGTACTTCCCGAAGCAATCATGATATTAGTCCATAGCCAACTAAATAGTTTAGGTTAGGTAGGTTAGTTAAGGTTGTTTATGCACATGTAAATTTCTCTATAAATTATTCGAATCGGACCTTTCGTTTACGAACTTATGACGGGTATAAAAATGCTAAAAGTAAGAAAAATGTTGCAGTGTGAGCGAACAGCTCTACGCTTAGACTATAAGCCACACTACATAATTATTACCTACATATTTAATTTTTTTGGATTTTAATCCACATAGGATTTATTACTTTTAATCCCGTTAGCATGTCCCCGTATGATATTTTCCGACAACCATGTAGGTGAAGCCACGGGCAAACGCAAGTATTTAATAAAATAATTTACACCGTAATTTACTGAAATATTTAGCTGAAAAACTACCAGAGGTGTACTAACAAATCCAGCAGCGGCAGCAGCGTTATTAAAACTTTATGCACAAGTTTTCCAATAAAATAAATAAACACGTATTTACCTAAGGTCAATCTCATGTGACCCTGTATATTTTCGGTACACTATTGAAATATGATTTTCTCGAGATGTGGGGATTTATTTTTAGGGTTAGGTAAGAAAAATATTCTTGTATCGATTTAAGAGTTTCGTTTTCTGAATCATCTTAAAAAAAAATGTTGTGTTCACCATGTAACTGGTACAGGTACATAGAGGGAACTAGATAATTTTAATACCGTTTTAAGGTTTCAAGGAAAATAAGAAGACTGTATTTGGACATTGACATTTTGATTGTATAATGAATAACTCAAATATTTTAACATCACCAATTATTGAAATGACACCCAATGTAATTGAATATTACCTAATTATAACTAATGATTAGTAACCAGCCACTAAATTAATCATCTGCACAAAATTAACACGAGCAGCTAGTAAAAAAAACAGATCCTGCAAATCCGAATCAACTCGCCACAAATTCGAGCTTAAAAACGTTCATATTTATTTTACGAGCCAAAAACAACCAACAAACAATAATTTATCAGTGCACTGACAACCCTAACATATGCGACATTCGATCTGATACGAAATAGGCAATTTCACATTGGTACAATGAGTGTAATTATTTGGATACATGTCTCTGTGTTATTTGGATTGTATATGTTTTGGCTAATTTACTTTTCGACCTTGTTGAGGCAAATATGGTTTTTATACCTCGGCACGTTAAGCCGTTGGTCCCGGCTGTGATTCGTGGATCTTTGACAATAGTTACGGGTCGTCAGAAGCCCGATAGTCTGACAACCAGTCTTACCAAAGGGTATCGTATTATACAGTATGGGTTGTGGAGGTCAGATAGGCAGTCGCTCTATGTAAAATACTGGTATTCAGTTTCATTCACTGCAGAAAGCAGGCAAAAGTAGTAAACTTATTTGGAAATTTATAAAATCAAATACATTTAGAACAAAAAACCCTGAACCTCCACTTGACTTATTGACAATAGAGAACAACCCAATCGAATCAGCAAATAAAATTAATTTCTATTTTTCTAACGTAGGCAAAACCTTGGCAGAAAAGACGTTGTTTCTTGTCGAAGAGAAGAGTTGTTGTCGAAGTTTTTCCCTCAAATCCAACCTAAAACATTCCCCAATCTCAAATCGTTTGTCTTACTAGATACGGATGTCGATGAGGTACTAACAATTATTTCTGGATTAAAGGACGTTTGTGCTGTTGGGTGGGATGATATTTCAAACAAAATACTTAAACATTTCAAATACCTACTTGCTCCGCCGCTAACTCATATTTTACAGTTATGTTTAACTAATGGTGTATTCCCCAAGGCTCTTAAAAAGGCAGTGGTTACTCCTGTATATAAATCTGGTGACAAAAAATGTGTTAACAACTACAGACCCATTTCAGTTTTAACAGGGCTCTCCAAGATCCTAGAGAAAATCATTAATATTAGATTAATTAAATACCTAGAAGATAACAATTTACTTTCAGATAGCCAATTTGGCTTTAGGCCTAAAAAATCAACTAACCAAGCAGTACATCAAATGACAGATTATATAACGACTAATTTGGATAAGGGCATGCACACCATTGGGATTTTCCTAGACCTCGCCAAGGCCTTTGACACAATTTCTTGTCCTTTACTATTGCGCAAGCTTGAAACACTCGGAATAAGAGGAACAACGCTCTCACTACTTTCGGATTATCTTACTGACCGCAAACAATGTGTCAGAATTGGTCAGTACGTCAGTTCTGAGCTTCGAAATAGTAATTACGGAATACCACAAGGTAGTATTTTGGGTCCTACTTTATTCCTAGTATATATAAATGATCTGTGCAGCTTGTCACTCCAAAATGGTGTCATATTGTCATATGCAGATGACACAGCTCTATTGTTTTCAGACAAATCTCGAGATGAGGTGTATAAACATGCCCAGAATGGTTTTAATATAGTGTCTAATTGGCTACATGTAAATCTCTTAACTTTAAATGCAGATAAAACTAAACACATTTTATTTACTATTAGAAATACTAACCTGCCAACTACTAACATAAACATGTATGCGCATAAGTGCAGCACTTATGCTGACAATGCATGTAGTTGTCCTACTTTAGCAAAAACCGATCATATGAAATATTTAGGTGTAACGATTGACACAAATCTGAATTTCCGTAAACACATCGATTTATTATGCACACGAATGCGTAAATTAATATACATTTTTAAGAATTTACGATACATATCAGACTACAAATTAGTTAAACAGGTTTATTTAGCTTTGTGCCAATCCATCCTCACTTATTGTATAACATCATGGGGTGGGGCTGCTAAATCAATCCTACTGCCATTAGAACGTGCGCAGAGAGCTATCCTTAAGGTAGCCACCTTTCGCCCATTCAGATTTCCCACACACAAGCTTTACACGGCATGTAAGGTTTTAACCGTGCGTCAACTATTTATATTGAATATAGTACTACACCAGCACAGCAAACTTCCTTATATCCCAATATCTATAGATAAGAGAAGAAAAGACTTGGTTTGCATAAAGCCTCAAACTAGACTTACTTTTATAAATAAATTTTATGTATTTTTAGGACCGTTCTTATATAATAAAATCAATAAGTCTCTAAGTATATATAGTGTAAGTCGTAAAAAATGTAGTGAATTGTTGTGTGAATATTTAGCGACACTTAATTACTCAGACACTGAAAACTTGCTAGATGTAATGCAATAAGCTTATTAGTGTTAAATCAATATTTATTTAAAACTATAATTACTATGTATCAATGCTAGCTCTATGTACAGTAACTTAATGTCCACTAAAGCACACAGCGTTGTTAAGTGATGGCCTGAAACACAGGTTTGAATAAACCTACATCAGGCAGTTCGCTATTGTGTTCAATTAGACCCTTAACTTAACTAATCTTTATAAGTTATACACTTGATTTATTTTAGACATAATTTAACATGTTCTTACTAATTAATATGTAACTTGGTAAAGATGTAACTTCTTGGTAATTTTTATGTGAACTTATGAATAAAATTATTATTATAATTATTATTATTATAGCGGTCGCGTAAAAATATGAAAATAATATGAAAATAACATATGAAAATATATGAAAATAACATTCGTTTAGCCAACCCCAACATAGTTGGGAATAAGGCTGAGCGGATTTATTGATTGATTTTATTTTTGTCACTCGTTTAGATACCAAGTCCCGTGACAGCCAAATAGTGATATCAAACAAACAGGGTTTCATACGGAAACTGCAGACTGTCTTGGTCGGAAGCCGGCGAAACTTGAAACGGTTTTGTATTTGTAAATTGTACAACTCAGCTTCGGAGGCGGACACCTCCAGACGCATGTGTACTTAGAATCTGTTAGTGCCCGGTGTCCGCGGCTTGCCCGCGGTCTGTCCGTGCGGGTGCGATTGAACCTTTGAGTGAAGTTGTGTATGGTTGGTGGTTGTATGGATAGTTTTAGGGTTCCGTACCTCAAAAGGAAAAAACGGAACCCTTATAGGATCACTTTGTTGTCCGTCTGTCTGTCTGTCTGTAAAATACGGCGATATTAGCGACATTATTGCGACATATTTCGATACTCGCAAATAAATCAAAACCTATAGGGTACTTCCCGTTGACCTAGAATCATGAAATTTGATAAGTAGCAAGGTCTCACAGCACAAGTAAAGGAAAAGGTCCAAAAAATGTAAATTTGTAGTTTTATCACATAAAAAAATACTTTTTTTGCGATTACAAACTTACATTTTCAGTTGGAAAATTGACCGTGGCGTATATCGATCTATGGGAGAACATGTTTTTCAACTACAACGTTAATTTTGTTTTAGGGATAAATTCATTCCAACTACGGAACCCTTCAAAGTGCGTGGTCCGACACGCACTTGGCCGGTTTTTTTTTTGCAAGGTTAGGTTTCGTGTATGTCAACAAGCGCTTCTCGCCATCAAACTGGAAAGTTTGGCGAGTGAAATTGTGAAATCGACAAATATGTTTGAGAATGAAAAAAAAACCTTTTTTATCTATTTCCACAAAACATCCATCGGATTTTAGGAGAATCTTATTCGACCAGATTCCTTTTCTCCGTGCATTGCAGAGAATGGGCCGACCTTTAGACAAAACTCTGCGCACGTTATAAAGGTTATTCCCACGAAAAAAAACACTAGTTATTCAGTTCTGGTTTATATTTCGGGTAGCTGAAAACTCATTGTTATTCTCACATTCCAAAGCAAACACATTAGTGCTATATAGTGCTTTGAAACGACCTAGTTTTCACTCATAAATACAGATGAACCGGTGCATTGGTCACTAATTGACGGAGCTCGCGTTATACGTAGTCTGCTGTTGAGTAAATAAGTTAATGGAGTACTCATTATCAAATTGCAGTGATATAACTAACGAGGTTAGCGGGCTTAAAACTTATGATATTCAAATCGAAAAAGTCAGTATTAGCGGCAGGTTATAGTGGCAAAATGCTAAATTATCTAAGAAAACGTAATACTTGCTTGATGCAGAAAAGTATAGTAGGGGTGTACAAATAATTTTGTTTTGAAAACAGAGATGATGTACGAAGTCACGTTGTCTCTGTCACCTTTGTCATGCTGAGACAACGCAGATACTTCCGAATGTCTCGAAAAGCGATTGAATTAGGTCGCGGAAACGATAAACAGAACTAAAAGTCTTTCGCTCACACACTGCCCTTCCATTCGTATACTACTCTGTGTTCTTCTATGCTACGTACGCAGTGTACGTTAGATATTAATCTGGACTTAGTGCCGACTTGATGCGTTCCTAATCTGATTGAGTTGACAACGCTGTTGTATCGACAGATAGACAGGTCTGCAGGTATTTGCTTACTAATGTGCCTACCCACGTATGTACAATTAAGAGTATGTATAATGGCGTGTGGCAAGACGAACGAACAACGAACATTGAACACTTTGTTCGCATGAGCGTACCACTAACGAACATCAAACACTATATTCGTCAAAAATTTACGTGGCGATCCAATTTCGTTATTCTGTGAGGACGGCGTAAGGTCGGGGAGGGGGAGGTGTTCGCTTTGCTAATTTACGTCCACACTTACGAACCAAATGTTCGATGTTCGCGTTCACCATGTTTTGTTCGCTTTGCGTCATGTACGCGTACGGTAGCTATTGAATAGTTCACAAAGTGGTAGAAAGGTTATCTGGCCAGTAAGGCTGCCCGATGCGCTGAACGAAATGTATGGAACATAACATGTTGAGTATATCGTCAGTCATAGACGTTTTTAAAATGCACCTAAAGAACACCAAAATGCACCTAAAGAACACCAAAATGCACCTAAAGAACACCAAAATGCACCTAAAAAACATCACGCCACTAATACCATACCCCATAGAGGGGCCATGTGTTTTATTCGCGGACGACGTATCTTTATTAGTCTCATGTCAAAACAACACAAACATAGAAGAAAAACTCCGTTCCACACTCACAAAAACATGTAACTGGATGACCTCACATAATTTAGAAATGAATTATAATAAAACTAAATTAATGACATTCCACCCTTCCCAAAAAGCTCCTCTTTACTTAAATTTTAACTTCAACGGCTCAAAATTGGAAACTGTTGATGAATTAACATTACTTGGACTTACAATAGATAAACATATTAACTGGGAAACACAAATACAACAAACCCGTTCGAAAATTTAAAAATTTTCATACGCTCTCCGCGAAATAAAAACGACAACCGATCTACAAACTGCCCTCACCACCTATTATGCGTATGCGAATGCATGGCTTAGCTACGGCGTAACTCTCTCTAAAAGAAATTAATTCGAATCTTGACAAACATTGAACAAACTGACAGCTGCAAACCCTATTTTCTAAAATATAATATTCTAACCCTCCCCAGTATTTATATTTTGGAAACATGTAAATTTGTCCGCAAGCATCAAGAGTTCTACATTAAACGCGAAGACATCCAATCACAGTACACACTTAGGCACCGATCTAGGCTAAACATACCAACATCCAAGCTAAAAATGCATTCCACAGGTCCCTACGTAATGTCTATAAAAATATATAATAAACTACCTGACATTATAAAGAAAGAAGAAGAGTTAAATATATTTATAAAAAAACTTAAAAAATTACTGGTAAATAAATGTTATTACTCAATAAATGAATATTTGAATGATAAACATAAATAATAGCAAAAAAAAAAAAAATATTAATAATAATTTAATTTATATAGTATATGTTTAAGGAAATTACTAATATAATAAATAATAATAATAAATGATTACAATAATTAATGATAATCACACAATTTATAGATATGTTTAAAATATAATAATGGTACGGTAATTATTAATAAATAATATAACAATAACAAATAATATAACAATAATAATAATGGCAACACTGGCAAGTCAACACACGTCAAATTTCTCACATCCCATATTTTCTTTGTTTATTTATTTCCACAGCCACATTTTAGTCCCAGAAAGTTAAAGAAATACATTTAAAACCTTTAGAAACACATTTACAACAAGAAAATGAAAAACCAAATAAAAAAATACGGAAAAAGCAAGATTGACGGCTGTCAAATTTGAAAATGTAAAATGTGAAGAAAATCAAGAAACGGAATGTTGACGAGATCAGCAGCTCGCCGTGCACGCCTACCACCTCCGGACTCGTCGCTCAGCTCCGCCTCGCCGCCACCGGTACCCAGCCCCATTGTGAACGCTGTGACAACACCGGCCGCGGTAGTTGCGTGGAGCTCGAGCGACGAGTATTTCTCTCCGCCCACGACGCCACCACCTGCTCGTCGACGGGGAGGACGCCGGCCGTCGGACGGCTTAGGACCTCGAGGCCCATCGGCCTCTGATAGGGTCCCAGCTCCCGGCGGAAGTGTGCAGCGCATGAGATGGACACAATCCATCAATGAGAATGTCATGCGCTCATACTATGGGGCTACAGAGGGGGTAAACAATCTGTCCGCGTACCGTGTTCGGATGCTCTCTCTTTTTCAGGTGCTTGAGCCGGCTGTCAACGTTTCGCCACAACGACTGTCGGATCAGGTTCGGGTCATCCAGTGTAATCATATGTTGGATGACACTGTACTTGATCGCCTGCGAAATGAAATGCAGAGTAGCCATGTCATCGCCCCCCTATCGCAGACTGCTGTAGTACCACCACAGCCCAACACAAGCCAAGCTGATGGGGGAGTGATGACAGAGCTACAAATGTAAGTACCCAGTGCAATGACAAATTGAGGAGTGCTTTGGAGGATGCGATTCGGGAATATCGGTTTATGTCACCCGAACTTAGACCACGCTTACCTCGTTTGCCCATGCACAACAAAAATAGGGCGCTGGTGGCGGCTCTGGATTCGCAGTTGTCAAACTATTTTGATGACTGCGAAGACCTCACTGATACTCATTCGATTCTGTACTGCGCGGCTGTAGCGGCATGTCGTGTAGCTCGTGTAAAATTTTCTAATGCCTCTATAGCTACACGACCGAAACCAGTCGTACCAGCTTGGCAGTGCAGAATTGAGCGTCGTATTGGTGGGGCCAGAGCGCTCATCGGCAAACTAATCTGCTTCAGGGAGGGCAATACTCGCCCAAGAGTGAGGCGGGCGTTCTCGGGGACTGATACCAACCCTGAGGACTATTTGTCTCGTGTCACAGAGCGCATAGACTTCCTGAAGCAGAAAGTGTATGCCTGGGCGAACCGTATTCGTAGGTATAAGCGGCGGGTGGACCGATACACTCAGAATCGCACCTTCCAAAGCGATGAAAGGTGGGTTTATAGGGCTTGGGAGCGACCGAACCAAGATGTGGCTGACACGCGCCTGCCGGATAATGATGCCATGTGTTCTTTCTGGAGCAGTATCTGGTCGGTGCCTGTAAGTCACACTGAAGGTGACTGGGCTCAGGAAGTCGAGCGAGCCTGCGATCCAATACCAGAAATGGGGGCTATTACCATCTGCCCCCAAGATGTAGCTCGTGCAGTCCGTCCGTTGCCTAACTGGAAGTCTCCAGGACCGGACGGGCTGCACAACTTTTGGATTAAATGGTTTATTGGGTCGCACGCTCGCTTGGCGGCTCAGTACCAGACTGCTTTGGAGTCTGGTTTGCTACCCCAGTTTCTAACGACAGGAATAACCCACCTGCTCCATAAATCAGGTAGCACCGTGGAACCCAAAAATTGTAAGCCGATCACGTGTTTACCGACGGTCTATAAAGTTCTTACATCCATTTTGAGAGCTAAAATTAACAAACATATAGAGACCAACTCCATCATGTCTGCGTCTCAAAATGGATGTAGGAACGGGTCCCGCGGTACTAAGGAGTTACTCCTCATTGATATGGCCATTAGCCAACAGGTTCGTCGTTCCCGAAAGGATCTGTCGACATGTTGGATAGATTATAAGAAGGCCTATGATTCGGTGCCACATACATGGCTCATGAGGGTGCTGGAGTTGTATAAAGTAGATACAACTCTGCGCACGTTCCTGATGTCGTGTATGAGGCAATGGAGAACGGTCCTTCGCTATCCAGGATGTCGAAATATCCAGAGGAATAGCGAGCCGATAAGGATCGAGCGAGGCATATTTCAGGGTGATAGTTTGAGTCCGCTTTGGTTCTGCTTAGCCTTGAATCCTCTAAGCACACTGCTGGAGGATTCAGGTCTAGGCTATCGGTTGTGGAGAGGTGGTCAGGTTATATCTCACCTCCTCTACATGGATGACCTAAAACTCTTTGCTCCCAACAATTTGCAACTGATGGAGCTACTGAAAGTAACTGAAACTTTCAGTAGCGCCATCAGGATGGAATTTGGTGTGGACAAATGTGCGGTTATGCATGTAAAGCGAAGGAAGATTGTGGAATCCGTGGGAACCCAAATCTCGGATTCCATAAACCTTAGAGCCCTCTCCGCATCCGAAACCTATAAGTATTTGGGTATGTCGGAAGCGTTGGGCATCAATGTTACTGACATGAAGCAATCATTGAAGGAGCGCTTCTTTGGCCACCTGAAGAAAGTATTTAATAGTCTTCTATCAGGCGGAAACAAGGTGCGCGCCTTCAACGGTTGGGTCATGCCGGTTTTGATGTACTCTTTCGGCATACTCAAATGGACTCAGACCGAACTCGACGCCCTGGATAGGAGGGTTCGTACGCTGCTGACTGCATATCGAATGCATCACCCACGGTCCTCGGTAATGAGACTATATATCCCGCGAAAATGTGGAGGTCGAGGCTTTTTAAACGCTAAGACCCTCCACAATCGCGAGATATGCAGTCTCAGGGAATATTTCCTAGAAACCGACGTGGGGATGCATCGAGATGTAGTCGTGGTGGACAAGGGCCTCACCCCGCTCTCCTTGGCTACAGAGAACTGGCGCAAACCTGTAGTGCTTGACACCAACGATCGCAGGGAGGTATGGCAAAGTAAGGAGCTTCACGGACGCTTTTTCCGGGCCCTACATGAACCCGATGTAGACTTTTTAGCGTCCGTAGCCTGGCTGAGTTTCGGTGACCTTTTTGGGGAAACCGAAGGTTTTGTCTGTGCAATTATGGACGAAGTTATCATGACGAAGAATTACCGGAGATTTATTGTGAAGGACGGCACGGTTGACGTGTGTCGGGCATGCTACCGTCCGGGAGAATCAATCCGACACATTATCTCCGGGTGTTCTCGTCTAGCTAACGAAGAGTACCTGCATAGACACAACCTTGTAGCCAGGATTATCCATCAGCAACTTGCTCTGAAATACAGCCTTGTGGAATCGGAGGTGCCGTACTACAGGTATGTGCCCGACCCAGTTCTCGAGAATGGAGATATCACATTGTACTGGGACCGATCCATCATCACTGACAGGACTATTGTTGCCAATAAGCCTGATATAGTGGTGGTGGATCGAATAGAGCGGCGCACAATGATTATTGACATAACGGTCCCTCATGACGGGAACCTCGTGAAAGCCGAGAAAGATAAACAAATCAAGTATCTTGACTTGGCTCGCGAGGTTGTCGACATGTGGGATGTGGACTCAGCAATCATTGTGCCGATAGTTGTATCAGCCAATGGCTTAATTGCCAAGAGCCTCGACCAACACTTAAGGAGGCTCTCGTTGGGCAGCTGGATTAAGGGCCTGATTCAGAGAGCGGTACTTCTGGACACGGCTCGCATTGTTAGGAGGTTCCTCTCTCTGGAGCTTGGACCTTGTTCCCGATACCGGTGGGCTACTAATAATAATTATTCAAAGAATTACAATTTATATACTTAAATGAATAAACAGAAATATACTACGTAATAATAAGTATATAAAAATAATCTAAAATATTAAAGTACTTTTGCAGTTACATATATAATAGTGCGAAATGTTCTAGTATCCTTTTCGCGATCTCCTGCCTATGATTATAAATATGTAAATTAAAACTTGTTCCCACCAATAACATCTTAATGATCTCCTAAAACAGGGCTTCCTCTCTCGTACCCTTTTGCTGTGCCCTACAGGGTCCATAATGATCTAAATTATATAGTTACCACCTAAGTACACATTATGGTAAAGCAATAAAGATATTGAGTATTGAGTAATGTCAGGTTCCCCGGGAATCCGAGGCACGAAAGACCGAGCTCCGCGAGATGCTAGTGACTGAATGGAGGAAGTAACTAGCACTACCTAGGTGGGGACTCGCCACAATCGTGGCGGTAAGTACAGTTATGGAGGAATGGCTGGAGAAGCAGCATGGTACCCTCAGTTTCCGGCTGACGCAGGTGCTTACTGGACACGCATGTTTCGGGAAGTACCTGCGTCGCACAGGTCGGGAGCTTAACTCGCTTGTCATTACTGTGTGGACTGCTCCGAGGACACGGCGCAACATATGCTAGAGCTGTGCCCTCGTCACGACACTTGGTGATATCTCACTTCCGGCCGTGGTTCAGTCCATGGTCGACAGCGAAAACGCGTGGGATGGTGGTGCCTCTTTTTGCGCGGAGGTGATGTATGCAAAGGAGGCGGTGGAGAGAGAGAGAGCACACCTCTCATTCCACCCGCACCAGAACAGCTGCCGGGCGTCGAAGGGCGCTTAACGATCTCCGGCTCCCACAAGGAGGGGCCTGCGTTCGGCGAAATTGGGACTGTGTCGTCGCTCGAGCAGTCAGGCTCAAAGAGGTGGCACGCATTATTATATGCGTGCCTTAATGAGAGGACATGAAGTCGTGCGATCGGCCGCACTCGGTGATGGGGCCCACTAGGCATGGCGGGCTGATACCAGTTGGGGGTGCGGCGAATGTACAAGTATCTCCCGGGCTCCTGACTCATGGTACTAGAATTAACAGTGGGGTTTTAGTCGGTAGGAGTTCGACATAACCCTGCGTTCTTCCCAGACGGAGCTTATCCATGGGGATTTTCCCAAGGTAAAAAAAGGCAGAAGTGTATACCTACATTTCGCCAATTTCATGTAATGGAGCGAGCCTAATGCTATCAACTGGGCATTTATGCGGACTCCGGGCAGTTATTGAGAAATTCCTTAAATGCAAAACGTTCTCTGTAAAACTCATCACAGCCGAACACAAATTTGTTGTTCCTACAACAAGGCTCAAGAAAATAGGCGGCTCGTTTAGATGCCAATGTATGCGTTTTTATAATAAATTTCTTAGCCACGTTCAAAAACTAAGCCTTCAATTCAAATCTTTTATACAGCTGAAATTATGCAAGAAAGAATTTTATACTGTTAAAGACTAAATTGAGGTCAAAAAGGCTTGGGATTGAGCTGCTCCAATAAATTTACACAGTGAATCTTATTTTCTTTTTAATTTGCTAACAATTATTCTTTTACTATATTTTCTATTTTACATATACATGACATGAATATTTATTTTGTAAAGTATTATATTAATTATTGTGAATGTGAGGACTATGTGGTCATATTTTGTCTTCTCTCAGTTACTTTTAATGATGGTCTGGCAGTTTGAGTACTTTATGCGGCCTGCCCAATATCCTTTCTTTGGTATTGTTCGTCGAATCGTTGAATTTCTTAAGTTCTGAGTAGAGCTGCACGATTACCGACAAATGCGTGCCGTGGTTTGACAGGTCCACTCAATCTGTGGTTCTTTCCTTAGAAGACTATTTCAGACACCAATCTACATGGTCTGCACTTGATCTGACCAAGATTATGTCCGGACTTAAAAAGAGACTGTGACCTCTGAGTTAGTTTCGGCCTTTCTTCTGAGAATAGGTAGTTAGCCAGCAGAAACGCCGACCTCACATATTCTTCTTTTTTTTAATATGATTGACGTGTAAAAGTGTTTGTACTTGAAACCTATTTACAGAAATAACTCATTTATCATTTATCAGGACATATTTTCTAGGTCACTCATCGGCCTCTCAGCAAGGCAGCTGAATAATTAATGTTCGAATTAATTAGGTTACGAAATAATTAGGTGCTCGTTACTCAGGCGAAGCCGTATGTATATAAGGCGTATATTATAAATGTGTACGGTTTTGTGCCATATTGTGTTGTTGTATTTGTAATGTGGCTCTATTAATTTGCCGGGTAATTTCTCAAATTAATATTCGAACAGTTTTCATACATGTAAGAAATAAGTAAGAAGCTTTTTTTGTGTGTTGTGTATCCAAACGAAAACGTTAACGTGTGTTGTGTAAACAAAAGTCTACAATCTTTGTTCCATAATATTCTATGAATATGTAGCCATGAGCTCCATGTGGTGCCGGACGTAAAGAATAGCACCACCCTATTTCTCCCCGTGAGTTTCGTAAAAGGCGACTAAGGACTAAGGACTTACTAGAGAATGGGCAGCAGCGTTCTCTATGAATTTTAACACCATACTGCGATCGCCAACCCGCCTGCCAAGCGTGGCGATTATGACCCCCCCCCTCCCCTGGATGAGGCCTATGTCCAGCAATGGGGACGTCTTACGGCTGAAATGATGAATGATGATGAATGTGTATCCAAACTATTTAGCGATGCTTTATTAATTTGATTTTGGTAGATATAGTTAATACTTAGGGTGAATTCCATGAATAAAACTAAAAGCGATCAGCACACTTAAACCGCGTTCAAGAGCTGTCATTGTCAATATTTCGCGACAAAGATGACACTGACAACTCTTGAAAGCAGTTTAAATGTGTTGATAGCGTTTAGTTTTATTGATGGAATTCACCAATTAATTTTTTTTTGGATTGTGTTGACTAGGAAGTGGTAAAGAGTGGGCGTTTTTGGGGGACTGTCTTATTTATTTCCTAATTTTAAATTCGCCCTTAGCTAATTATGTTTATTCTTGAAACACTGTTTGCTCATCAGTGATCTATATGAGTTATAGTAGTTCCACTATCTACATTTCAAATTATATTGTGAATTCTTTGAAAAATATTCGAACTCTTAGAACCAACAAACCAATTTTTGTTATCAATTCCTAGCAAATTGAAACTTCACTAAGGGTGAAACTATCTAAGTGTCACATAGACAAATATACCTTGTCGTTTTATAACGTGCAAGTGATATTCAACCCTATAGCGATAAAGAAATTTCGAAGTCGTAGCAAGAAGTAGATTTCGAAAAGATTAAGCGCCTTAAGGTCTTAGTCTTATTTGACCGCGTACAATTTGTCCGCATAGATAGAACGTATTGGTAATCTATGCAATAACACACGTTTAAAAAAAAATGATTCCCGGGATTGCCGTGAGGTTCTAAATTGTCCGCGGAAAAGTTGTCCATCATCTGCTCAGCGCTTAAGGCGCTTACACACGAGCCGCCTGCCACAACCACTGGTGGCTGTCGCCTCTTGCTGCGGTGTTGAGTACTGCTGTAGCGGGTGAGCGCCCAGGAGGCCGCCGCCACAACCACTGGTGGCTGTGGCCGGCGGCTCGTGGCCGTGGGGCCGGTGGCGGTGGCTGCCACCGGCCCCAAGTGTGCGACGAATCCATACAAAACGTTTTAAAAAGCATGTGAACTGCTTGTCACTGGGCTACCGGTGGCTGTGGCTGGTGGCACGTTTGCGCCTAGCCTCAGACACCGCCAATTTCATGTAATGGAGCGAGCCTAATGCTATCAACTGGGCATTTATGCGGACTCCGGGCAGTTATTGAGAAATTCCTTAAATGCAAAACGTTCTCTGTAAAACTCATCACAGCCGAACACAAATTTGTTGTTCCTACAACAAGGCTCAAGAAAATAGGCGGCTCGTTTAGATGCCAATGTATGCGTTTTTATAATAAATTTCTTAGCCACGTTCAAAAACTAAGCCTTCAATTCAAATCTTTTATACAGCTGAAATTATGCAAGAAAGAATTTTATACTGTTAAAGACTAAATTGAGGTCAAAAAGGCTTGGGATTGAGCTGCTCCAATAAATTTACACAGTGAATCTTATTTTCTTTTTAATTTGCTAACAATTATTCTTTTACTATATTTTCTATTTTACATATACATGACATGAATATTTATTTTGTAAAGTATTATATTAATTATTGTGAATGTGAGGACTATGTGGTCATATTTTGTCTTCTCTCAGTTACTTTTAATGATGGTCTGGCAGTTTGAGTACTTTATGCGGCCTGCCCAATATCCTTTCTTTGGTATTGTTCGTCGAATCGTTGAATTTCTTAAGTTCTGAGTAGAGCTGCACGATTACCGACAAATGCGTGCCGTGGTTTGACAGGTCCACTCAATCTGTGGTTCTTTCCTTAGAAGACTATTTCAGACACCAATCTACATGGTCTGCACTTGATCTGACCAAGATTATGTCCGGACTTAAAAAGAGACTGTGACCTCTGAGTTAGTTTCGGCCTTTCTTCTGAGAATAGGTAGTTAGCCAGCAGAAACGCCGACCTCACATATTCTTCTTTTTTTTAATATGATTGACGTGTAAAAGTGTTTGTACTTGAAACCTATTTACAGAAATAACTCATTTATCATTTATCAGGACATATTTTCTAGGTCACTCATCGGCCTCTCAGCAAGGCAGCTGAATAATTAATGTTCGAATTAATTAGGTTACGAAATAATTAGGTGCTCGTTACTCAGGCGAAGCCGTATGTATATAAGGCGTATATTATAAATGTGTACGGTTTTGTGCCATATTGTGTTGTTGTATTTGTAATGTGGCTCTATTAATTTGCCGGGTAATTTCTCAAATTAATATTCGAACAGTTTTCATACATGTAAGAAATAAGTAAGAAGCTTTTTTTGTGTGTTGTGTATCCAAACGAAAACGTTAACGTGTGTTGTGTAAACAAAAGTCTACAATCTTTGTTCCATAATATTCTATGAATATGTAGCCATGAGCTCCATGTGGTGCCGGACGTAAAGAATAGCACCACCCTATTTCTCCCCGTGAGTTTCGTAAAAGGCGACTAAGGACTAAGGACTTACTAGAGAATGGGCAGCAGCGTTCTCTATGAATTTTAACACCATACTGCGATCGCCAACCCGCCTGCCAAGCGTGGCGATTATGACCCCCCCCCTCCCCTGGATGAGGCCTATGTCCAGCAATGGGGACGTCTTACGGCTGAAATGATGAATGATGATGAATGTGTATCCAAACTATTTAGCGATGCTTTATTAATTTGATTTTGGTAGATATAGTTAATACTTAGGGTGAATTCCATGAATAAAACTAAAAGCGATCAGCACACTTAAACCGCGTTCAAGAGCTGTCATTGTCAATATTTCGCGACAAAGATGACACTGACAACTCTTGAAAGCAGTTTAAATGTGTTGATAGCGTTTAGTTTTATTGATGGAATTCACCAATTAATTTTTTTTTGGATTGTGTTGACTAGGAAGTGGTAAAGAGTGGGCGTTTTTGGGGGACTGTCTTATTTATTTCCTAATTTTAAATTCGCCCTTAGCTAATTATGTTTATTCTTGAAACACTGTTTGCTCATCAGTGATCTATATGAGTTATAGTAGTTCCACTATCTACATTTCAAATTATATTGTGAATTCTTTGAAAAATATTCGAACTCTTAGAACCAACAAACCAATTTTTGTTATCAATTCCTAGCAAATTGAAACTTCACTAAGGGTGAAACTATCTAAGTGTCACATAGACAAATATACCTTGTCGTTTTATAACGTGCAAGTGATATTCAACCCTATAGCGATAAAGAAATTTCGAAGTCGTAGCAAGAAGTAGATTTCGAAAAGATTAAGCGCCTTAAGGTCTTAGTCTTATTTGACCGCGTACAATTTGTCCGCATAGATAGAACGTATTGGTAATCTATGCAATAACACACGTTTAAAAAAAAATGATTCCCGGGATTGCCGTGAGGTTCTAAATTGTCCGCGGAAAAGTTGTCCATCATCTGCTCAGCGCTTAAGGCGCTTACACACGAGCCGCCTGCCACAACCACTGGTGGCTGTCGCCTCTTGCTGCGGTGTTGAGTACTGCTGTAGCGGGTGAGCGCCCAGGAGGCCGCCGCCACAACCACTGGTGGCTGTGGCCGGCGGCTCGTGGCCGTGGGGCCGGTGGCGGTGGCTGCCACCGGCCCCAAGTGTGCGACGAATCCATACAAAACGTTTTAAAAAGCATGTGAACTGCTTGTCACTGGGCTACCGGTGGCTGTGGCTGGTGGCACGTTTGCGCCTAGCCTCAGACACCGGGAGTTATTGTTTTTTTGACATGACCCCTTGAATTGAACTTGCCCTATCTCTTTCTTTCTAATTAAAAAACAACTCACTGTCTCGTCGGTCTAGTAATCACATGAGGTCGTGGGTAGGATTCCCAGGTCAGGCAGTGTTATTGGGTTAATCCATCAAGAATTTTACAGTAGCAGCCCGGATTTAGGATTTGTGCCCGGTTGATGGCAATAGGTTTGGTTATTACATGGCACTTTCAACATAACTGGCGAAATATCTGTGTACAATTACACCTCTGCCTAACCCAAAGGGGAACACAGGCGTGATGAAAATAGATAAGCAACAAACTGCATAGCCAATCAGTCTCTCTCCTAGTATAACGTGAAGCTCCAATATGAAAACGAAATGAGATCAGCTAAGACAAAGCGTGTTTCATCCAGCGGGTACAAGGCATTTTGCATAAAGCACATCATTTTCATGCATTTATTAACTGATTGCAGTGCCGCCGATGGATTATATAAGATTTAATGCTCTCTTTTCCGATAAATAGATGGCGAAAATAATGTAAATAGATTTATTATTTTCTGTTTATTATTACTTACGATACGGTATTTTTAAACTATGAAAATAATACACGAGACCCTTCACAACACCCTTTATGGCAGAACTTTTTTTGTCATAATATTATTTTGTATAACAGCTGATAGCATAAACATCATTTCGCAGAAAATCGTTTGGCAGACACTCATTTATCATACATTCAAAACTCATAAGTTTGTAAGTCAGAATCATCTTTAGGCATAAATTTTATATCCATTATAATTAAAAAGTAGAACCATCATATTGCAGAAATTTCACAGTCAGAATCATCTTTTGGTCTACATTTCATAAAACGCAGAACTATCATTTCTTATAAAGTTTACAGTTAGATTCATCTTTTGGCATACATTTCATACCCATAAAATTGGAAACCTCATCTATCACATTAGATTTTTTTTTTCTATATAATCTAGTCGTTTGAGGTCACTCTTTTAACCTAACCTAACTATTTATTTTTAATAATTAACCTCGTCTAACTAGTTCGGTTCTTGATAGCCTGCTAAAAATAATCTCTTTTTTTCCATTTTTTTTTTCTATAATTATAATGTAATTCGCTCGGCTCGTGCGTAGGTCACAGTTTTAACCTTTTTTTTTTTTTTTTTTTTTTTTTTTTTTTTTTTTTTTTTTTTTTTTACGCTGAGAAATGCATTACGCATGCCCGCTCGTGGGGGACGAGTCGGGGTATGTGGGACTCCTGGCAATAAGTGACAGTATACCCACTAAAACTCAGCGGTGTTCCCACATCACCGTGATGGGAGGGCCATGGGAAACCGGCTCAACCTTTACATCCATGACCCTCTCGGTGCATGCCCGCCTGACCGGCGTGCCCCCCATTCTCAATGGGGGGCTACGGGAATGGCAGGGAACACCTGGCCATTCCCGTCCGGCACTGGTGGAGGCCTGTGCAATACAGGCAAGGGTGCCCCCGCACCCGTTGCCTGCTGGCATCCACCTGGGAGGAGGCGGAGACGACGATCGTACAATCGCCTTCTCGCGCCTCCTCTTCGCCTGCGGAGCGGCGCCGCGAGAGGATCGTCCTCCCGCGCGCGCTCCGCCGCCTCCTTCTGTGACATTACTTTCTCGCAGAAGGAGGCGACTGCTGTCCAGGCCCCCTCGCTTTCCAGCATGAAGTTGACGACGCTGGGAAGCGAGAGGTTCGGCCCGGCCGCTGCGATCAGAGTCTGGCGCAGCTCGGACCAGGCCGGGCACACCTCAAGGGTGTGCTGTGCCGTATCCTCCGCCGCGCCACAGTCGTGGCACGACGAGGTCTCCTCCCTTTGGATCCGGTGCAGGTGCGATCCGAAACACCCATGGCCGGACAACACCTGCACCAGACGGAAAGAGAGGAAACCATGTGACCGCTCGAGCCAGTCCTTCAGGACCGGCCCGAGCGCGTCCAAAGTTCGGCGGCCAAAAGCGGCAGTGGCGAGGTCCTCTGTCCAGTGATGGACGATCGCGTCCCTCGCCTCCTGCCGCACGGCCTCCCGCTCTTCTGCGGCGGGGAGCTCCCCGAGCGCCTTACGCCGCGCCGTCCATTCGTAAACTCTGGTCAGCACCCACGCCTCGAGCTCCCAAGGAGGGGTGCCGGCCAGAGCGCACGCCGCCGAGAAGCCCACTGATCGGTAGGCCCTCGCTACCCGCAGTGCAATGGCCCTTTGGGGCCTCCGGATGGCAGTGGCGTTCTCCCTCCTGTGGAGGGAGTCCGCCCAGATTGGGGCCCCGTAAAGGGCCATGCTCCTGAGGATGCCGGCGTACAGGCGCCGGCATCTCGCCTTCGGACCCCCCAGGTTCGGGAGGAGCCACGACAGGGCATTCGCCGTCTTCAGCAGGCGCGTCGACAGCCCGCTAAAGTGTGGGCCGAAGCGCCACCTGCTGTCAAGTACAAGGCCCAAGTACTTCATCTGGGCCTTGACCTCGATCCTGACACCCTCCACGATAATGTGGCCGTCGGGAGGGATGCGCTGCCGTGGCCCGTGGAAAAACACGGCCTCGGTCTTGTGGAGCGCCACCTTCAACCCTAGGCGGCGGATCCTTCCTGCCACTAAGGATCCGCCAGCAGAGGCCAGACTGGCCGCCTCGCCGAAGTTCCTCCCCCGGGCAATGAGTAGAGTATCATCTGCGTAACAGATGATGCTCGTGCCACGGAGGAGGGTTCCCCGCAGGAGCCAGTCGAATCCAATGTTCCACAGCGGTGGCCCTAGGACCGACCCCTGCGGAACACCGGACTCTGCGCCGTATCGCCTAACTCTGGCCGTCTTGTCCTCAAGGAGGACCACCCGGTCCTCCAAGTAGCTGGCCAAGAGTTGGCGCAGGTACTGGGGCGCTCCGTGGTACCGAAGTGCCTCCAAGATTGTCGAGTGGGGGACAGAGTTGAAGGCGTTGGCTATGTCGAATGACACCGCCAACACTCCTTCACCCGCCTCCACGGCCTCCCTCACCTGGCCCTTCAGTAGGGCCAACGCATCCACCGTCGAACGACCCCGTCGGAAACCAAATTGGGCGTCCGACAGGTCCGGCCCCACCGTCCCCAGCAGGCTACTCAGCCGGTCGGCGATTATCCCCTCGAACAACTTACCGACCTCATCGAGCAAAACGATGGGCCGGTAAGCCGAGGGGGAGTCCGCCGGGCGTCCCTCCTTTCGGAGGAGGCATAGCCGCCCCTCCTCCCAGGGTTTCGGGAACCTCCCAGTCGTGAAACACGCGCTAAAAAGGTCCCGAAGCCTCTCCTCCATCTGAGAGGCGGCGATGGCCACCACCCGTGCGGGAACGCCGTCCGGCCCAGGGGCCGTGTTCTTCGCGCGGAGACGAAGAGTCCCTGCACGCAGTTCCGACGCCGTAACCGCGGGGACCTCCTCCTCCGGGGGACCGCCTCCCGCGGGGGGTCCATCACTGGCGGGGTGAAGCTGGTCCTTGACGGAAACAGAGACCGGACTACCCCATCCAGTAATGCCGGTTCGAGGGTCTCCGTCAGCGGAGGACCAAAGGGGCGCAGTTTATCCCGCGCCACCTTGTATGGTCTTCCATACGGATCCCTGTCGAGACCCTCCAGCATCTCGGCTCTCGCCGAGTCTTCGGCCGCGCACATTGCCGTCTTCAGGACCGCCTTTGCGTCAACGTACGCGGCATATAGGCCCTCCTCGTTGGTGGGATCTCGGGGCCTGCGCCTTCGACTCCGCGTGTAGGCCCTCCTGGCCGCTACGCAGGCGGTCCGGAGCCCCGCCAGTTCCTCCGACCACCAATAGACGGCGCGGCGGGGAGGTGGGCGATGAGACCAGGGCATGCTGGAGTTGCACACCTCGGTCAAGGACCCCCTCAGCTGGACCGCTGCGGCGTCCACGTCCAGGACCTCGACAGGAGGCGTGAGCCAGTCCTGGACGAACGCCGCCTCCTCCGCTGCCTCTCGGTCCAGACGGGTGAGAGCCCACCGTGGGAACCTTGATTGGCCCGGGCGGGCCGTTCCCTGGGAGCTCTGGGTGGAGATGTCGAACCGCACGTAGCGGTGGTCCGACATGGTCTCCACCATCTCCACCCGCCAGTTCAAGACTTGGGCGGCTAGCACGGGGGTGGCAAACGAGACGTCGACCACCGACCCTCCCCGTTGCCGCACACAGGTGTGGACAGTCCCTCTGTTTAGGAGGGACACACCGCACGACGCCGCCCAAAATTCTGCGGCGCGTCCCCGGACGTTACAAGAAGCGGCCGGGTTGCCCTCACAGTTTTAACCTAACCTAACCCTAACTAGTTCGGTTCTTGATAGCCTGCTAAAAATAATCTATTGTTTTCCATATTTTTTATTTTCTATATAATCTAGTTGTTTCTGGCACTCGCCGGCCGTGGCCGAGGCTCACCACCTGCTCCTCAGCTCGCGGGCCGCTTCGCCACTCCGCGCATACGCGGGCTTAAATTACACTCTAGGGGTAGGGCAGACAAGACTACGTGGGAGTCGGTTTTGCAGCGATTCTTTCCTGTCACTAACTTTTGTAGCACAACTTAATGACTTTTTAAGAATATTATTTTAATTGAAAGTTAAAAATGCTATCAGGCATATTGCCATTTCTATATATGCCTAATAAAATTATTTCAAATGAAATTCTGCCATCTTCATAGTATGCCAAGTGATATTGTACCAAATAATCGTCGCTTTAAATAAAAGTTATGCTAAATGAAATTATGCGGAATTTTAACTTTGCCAAAGGTAATTATGCCATATAAAATTCTGCCATCTTAAAGGTATGCCATTGTAAATTCGGACATATAAACATTCGGCCAAACAATAATTATATTAAATAAGTTTTATGCCTTAATAATATTCGTTTAAAGAAAATTATGCCAAGTATGTTATGGCAAATAAATTTCGGAGCAAGATTCTGCCCGATAGACCCCGTTACACAGTACAGCGTGGAAAACTTCGTTCTTGGGATAAATTCATCCCAACTAGGGAACCCTTCATTGTGCGTGGTCTACCCCGCACGTAGCCGGTTTAAAAAAAAAACGTTACGTTACGTTTTGAGTTGTTGTAACTCAAAGCTAAAAGTGACATTTTTGATGTTTGAATATTATGGTGAATTAAATACCCGTAGTGTAACTATATTTTTTGGCAATAGTAGACATTAGACTATTGACTGTGCCGATTTTCAATAGCGGTTGAGTTGCTGATGCGAACCTCCGAAGAGAAGCCGGTAGGAATCGTGTTATATGGTGCTTTCGCCACTGGTGGGGTGTACAATACATAGATACCTAGATAGAATATTGTATTGTACTGTACAGTAGGGCTCACGTCAATGTTAACATAACCAGTATAAGTTGGCCTCTTATTTTACTGAAAATCCATACTAGGCCAGTTCAAGATCGATTGAACACCAAATATTATACGTACGCATCTGCCCAAGATGATAATAATATAATAATAATAATATAAGCTTTATTGGTTCTCACAGTATAAACAAAAATAATTAAAACCTAATGGAAAATTTTCTTTTATGCGTGCGCGAGTGTTAAAAGAGGTGTATGTAAGTGTGGGTGTAATTGCGTTTAGATATGTGTGTGTGTGTGTGTGTGTGTGTGTGTGTGTGTGTGTGTGTGTGTGGGTGTGTGTGTGTGTATGTATATGTGAGTGTGTGTGTGTGTGTGTGTGGGTGTGTGTGTGTGATATGTAGATGTATATTTTAGTTTAATTATTTATACTACACCATTGTACATAAGAGGTTTTCCGTTTCTTGGTAGGTTAGCCCTTGAAGCAATTTTGTAATTCGATTTTTACAATCGCGGCTGGATAGTTGGTAAATAGGGAGTATTTTATTCAATTTGTTGTACAATGTAGGTGCAAGAAAATAATTGAACCTACTCGAATGGGTAAGGTTACTTTTCCTAGTTACACAAACTATATCTTTTGGCCTTTTGGAGATCTCTTTGTATGGTGTCGCAGAATGCTGAATTAAGACAGTTCTTGCTATGAAGAGTTGTCTCACGGTCAACACTTGACAACTTTTATAAAGTTCGGCAGTTGGGAACATATAATTTTTAAAGTTGCTTACTTTTAAGATAGCTCTCTGAGCTCTTTCTAATTTTAACAAGCTTGTTTTTGGCGCACCTCCCCAGGTCGATATGCAATAACTCAGTAACGATTGGCAAAGCGCAAAATAGACCTGTTTTAGCAATCGTGTATCAGCTACGTGACGAAGAGTTTTAAAAACATAAATAAGTTTCCTAACTCTATTCTGCAATAACTCAATGTGAAGTGAGAAAGAGAGACCATTGTCTAGGGTTACGCCAAGATATTTGGTATTAGTCACTTGAGCTAATTTGGGACAGCTACAGAACTGGTTGTCGGGAATAGAGCACGAATGTGCGACAATGTATAGGGAGGGTGGAGGTTGGGTGGTTTGACGGAGTGAAAAAGTCATGTAGTTGGTTTTGTCCGAATTGAGTGTCAGTGAGTTTCTAGCCAACCACTCCCTAATTATGTTAAAACCATATTGAGCTTTGTTAAAGACTTCTGACCATGTGTCACCAATGAATGAAAGTGCAGTGTCGTCTGCGAACGCCGTTATCTTGGTGTCATTTAACTTAATCTGGCAAAGATCGTTTAGGTATACGAGGAAAAGAGTCGGCCCGATCACACTCCCCTGCGGAACTCCGTATGTTATTGGCAGCTCATCACTCACAAAGTTATTAATTTTTACACATTGGGTTCGGTTATATAGATAGTCCCTTAGAATAGAATCACCTCTCACGCCAATTTTCTCCAGCTTATGAAGCAGGAGGGGAGTAGATACTGTGTCAAACGCCTTAGCCAGATCTAGGAAGATAGTGAGGACCTTTTTCTTTTCGTCTAGGTTGTTGACAATGTGGTTAGTAAGATCCAGGACTGCATTAGAGGTGGATCTATTTCGTCTAAAGCCATACTGAGCGGGTGACAATAAGTTCTTGTCTTCCAGGAATGTTATCAGTCGTTTATTAATGATATAAATGTAAATATAATCTTGCAGTTACATAAGCTGTTCCTTTGTCGATATGGCATTAGCCCATATTCTAACATGCATATGGTAGAGATGGCTCAAAAAGGCTTTTCAGCTTAAGGCCGGGTGTTCCCGTTTTTGCATGTTTAAGAACTTTTTTTTGATAGGCAAATTATTACATTTAGAATCTGAAAAAAATATATATTTCAGATACATTCTTTCTCCATAGGTTGTATCCGATCAATATACGATACAATACAATTTTCTTAATAGAAAAAAATACCGAACTAAGCTCGATTTGCAGGTTTTTTACAAGCCAAATTCCATTTTAAACGAGTGCTATTATAACTCCTTTTTTTCTATAATCTATATCAATATATAGGTAATTAATTTAGGAATCGACTCTACCGGTTGGTTTTTTTTATTGCATTTATAAATTTTTTGATCGATTATTCAAGTGGTTTTCGATCCGCGCGTCGCTTGCCAGTGTCTGCCAGTGTCCCGCGGGACGTTACCGAGGTAAGACCTATGCCAAATTTTTGCGCGCGCGCATTTTTTCTGCTGCGTAAAGAATAAATAATATTAATTTTAAGTAATTATTGTTTTATAGAACTTTTAGAGGCCACAGTTAAGATTTTATTTCTCTTTGAGTAAATATTTGTATATAACTTTTAAGACAATATTTTTGTGATTGTTTTGTGAAAATGGCAAACAAAAATTATGAATATAGGACTAAATCAAGGTTGAAGGCAAAAAAAATCGTGAAAGAAATATGGTAAGTTATATTTTGTATTCATTTATCCCTATTGACCACAGTCACAGTATTACAATAATTATTATTTTCCGCCCGTGTACTTACGTTTAGGTACTTAGCTGTCCACGCAAATTTTGACTTTCGAGCACGTGAGATCCCCGCCGTTGCTCTAGGCAAGTACATTCGTTTCACAACTGTATGGACTGTAAAACTGTGCTACAGTCTAAATATAACATCAGTAGGTTCAAAGAGAGGTAAAAGCCTACTGTTTTTCTTTTACTTACCTACCCTTATTGTTTTAAGTAGTTAATATGTCCTGCTCTGATTAAATTGTTTTAATATCCCCAATTTTATTGTTTCATTTCAAAAATTAATCTAAATAAAAAAGGCTTATTTGTTCGGAAAAAAGCACAGAAGAACAGTAAGTACTGTCTGTGTTTTTTTGATAATCGGAATCCTCAGAACAGAATAAATAGTGGTACCTACTTAACAAGTGGACAGAAAATCACCCCCGAACAATAGTCAGTATAAAGTATAAAAACCGGCCAAGTGCGTGTCAGACCACACACAATGAAGGGAATTTATCCCTAAAACAAACTTAAAATTGTAGTTGAAAAAAATGTTCTCCCATACATCGATACACGCCACGTTCAATTATCCAACTGAAAATTTAAGTTTGTAATCGCATTTTTTTTTATGTGATTAAACTACAAGTTAACAATTTTCGGATTTTTCCTTTACTTGTGCTGTGAGACCTTGCTTCTGCCCAAATTTCATGATTCTATGTCAACGGGAAGTACCCTATAGGTTTTGATTTATTTGCGAGTATCGAAATATGTCGCAATAATGTCAATTATATCGCCGTATTTTTTATTGCGTTGACTTGGAAGCTTGATTTTTTTAGAGCTTCAAGGGACCATATACTTACGTATTTGATATTAATTTCAACTTGATACCTCTACGTGTTCCTGAGAAAAATGGTCTTGACAGACGAACAGACAGATAGACAGACGGACAACGAAGTGATATTATAAGGGTTCCGTTTTTTTCCTTTTGAGGTACGGAACCCTAAAAATGGCGAAACTGACACCTATTTCATTCTTTCAACGGTTCACATTCCATTGGGTACCTATTATTGTCTCCAAACCGGTCTTGAGCACTGAAAATTCACTCCGTGCGAATAATAAAAATTTATGGAGCTGGCCACGCGCAACCACAGCAAGCGGTGAAATTTTGGGCGTAGCGGCCGGCTCTCGACTACCAGCCGATCTATTCTGAAAAAATCTCACCGTGTAAACGTAGGTGAAGTGAACTTGAAGTGAGTTGTTAATAGTGTCAATCCCTCACTGACAGTTCACTCCACGCTCTCTTCACCTAAGTTTTCACGGGTATATATCTTATATATATATATATTATATATCCTATACCAGAGTATAGGAATTTCACAGATCGAAGAGTTATTTCGCCTATAAACATCCCCATATTTTCTTCAAAATATTTTAATCAACTACAAAATAAAGTTTATAAGAAATGGGAAGAAACTGCAAATAATAATATTAGGACGTTGGATAATGTGTTTCATAGAAGTAAGAAAAATGTAATCAATATTACCTATAATTTTTGTGACAATATTATGACACATCATTTTTTTTTTTCGCAATTTGTATTATTTTTAACTATCCCTATTTTTTGAGACAACTTTGATATAGTTTTTTTTAAGTAGCGCTACATCACAAACTTCATACAAAGCTTGAAAGCTGAAAATGCAACTATAACTTTATTATTTCATAATAATATCAATCACTTACAGTAAGTATATAATGATTTAAGCAATTTTTATCATTAATTTGTTTATACCGTTGGAATACTGTTCAGATTAGACTGTGGCGCGCGAACACTCGGAACTCGATCTTTGCGGCGCGGCGGCGCGGCGGCGACGTCCGCGCGTAAATACCTATTGTGCTTGGGACACCCGGCCCATAAAACAATTTTTACATATTTATTTATTTTATTATTTATGTACACACATTAAAATACAGAGAGATACGACATAATTATAATATTAGTACAAAGGTACTACAATACATTACAACAATAATGTTTTTTTTTTTTAAACAAATATAACAAAATAAGTTGACCTACACGACACGCTTACCTAAACTGTGATACCTTGCTCGGCTATGGGTTCATGTAAGTTCACGCCGGCGACGTCAAACTCAAACTCAAACTCAAAGCATTTATTTCAATTAAACCATTTACAGGCACTTTTGAATTGTCAACAAGTCGGTCAGTTACAAATATGAAGTTAGTTGCCCATTCCAAATAGTAGGTTCCTATGGAGAAGAACGGGCAAGAAACTCCACAGACACTCTTTTAAAATAAAATATTTGATACAAAGTATTGGTTACATCATTCTTATTGAAAATATACATGTGAGAACGATGCAAAACGTCAGAAGCGTCCGTGATAAAAAAAAACAATTCAAAACTAAAATAATTAAAAATAAGCCGTGGCAGCTAAGAGATGACCAGTCCCAACTGACAGCGCCCGTTCACGAACATGACGCATGGATCAGCACCATTCAGCTCAACCATTTTGAAGGGAGCTAAATGATCCAACACACACGCCACCATCAGCGAGACATCTGAGTGAGCATGACATACTCTCAGCTGCCAGGACATATTCAAGTCAATGAAAGACATATTACCCGGTAAATGGTAGCTCTATTGTACATAGTACTCACACCTGTGTTATGCAATTATATAATACAAAGGTGATTGAGTTTATACAATGAAAAGATAGTCTTACAATCTTCAGCAGCTCCAACAGTATTTTCAAATGTTAATCAATTAGTTGACGTTGTGGAGCAGGACCAGCATTGAGCCAAGCATTTCTATCAGCGATGTAATCCCCCAGCCTATAATATGCCTGCTTGCATAGTGTGCGTTTTATAAAAGATTTGAATTTCGTCTCATTCAGTTGAAGTATGTGGGGAGGAATTTTATTATAACATTTTAAACAGTACCCCATGAAAGATGAGTCTACTTTAGCCAGTCTGAAACCTGGTTGAGCAAATAGATCCCTACTTCTAGTACTATAATTATGTCTTTCGCCTCTTTTACTAAAAAGATGTAAATTTTTTCTTACGTACATGATGTTTTCATAGATATATTGACAAGACACCGTCATGATGTTAATATTCTTAAACAGTTCCCTAAGAGAATCGCGCCTGCGGAGATTATATATGGCTCTGATGGCTCTTTTCTGCAGAATAAAAATAGACTCGATGTCTGCAGCCCGTCCCCAAAGTAAAATACCGTAAGACATGATACTATGAAAGTAACTAAAATAGACTAGCCTTGCGGTATCTACATCAGTAAATTGACGGATTTTTCTGACAGCATATGCTGCTGAACTTAGCCGTCCTGCAAGAGATGTTAAATGAGGACCCCATTGAAGCCTAGAGTCGAGCGTGATCCCCAGGAAAACAGTTTTATCGACGAATTCTAGTTTCTCTTGATTCAATACTATCTCATAATCACTACTTTTTACATTTGGTAAAGAAAATCGTATGCACTTAGTTTTCTTTCTATTTAATACTAAATTATTGGCAGTGAACCAATTTTGGACCTGCAGTAGGGCGTTATTTACGTCGTCAAAATTTGTAGCACGTCTATCTACCTTAAAAATCAAGGAAGTATCGTCAGCAAATAACACCATTTGTGGTTGATTTTTTAATAAATGGAGAAGATCATTAATATACACTAAAAAGAGGAAAGGACCCAATATCGAGCCTTGAGGAACACCCATTTTTACTTTTAAACCGAGTGAATTGATACCATTTATTTGAACTAGCTGTTGTCTATCGTTTAAATAAGATTTTACTAAACTAAGCGCAAGTTTTCCAAGTCCGTAATGCTCAAGCTTCAAGAGTAAGGTTTCGTGATCGACGCAATCAAATGCCTTGGAAAGGTCACAAAAGATTCCTATGGCGTCTTGGGCCTCTTCCCACGCGTTAAAAATGTGTCTTAATAAGGTTACACCGGCGTCGGTCGTACAACGTCCTTTGGTGAAACTATACTGTACGTAACCGCACGGCTCGCTTCGCGTAGTTTTAAATACCTACTTCGCTTGGTCTACCTGGCCTTAAATGGAATTGGCATGACTGCTGCATGGTAATAGAGCTGTAGACCTGTATGAGATAGGGATGAAGTGAAGGCATTGTCAACCTCGGAATAAGGAGCTAAGAATAACAACATCACGACGTACGCGTCAATAGTACTCCCACATTTCATCAGTTATGTTTAAGTCCCATGTAATAGGGGGAGAGCCTATTGCCATCAACCGGGCATAAATCCAGACTCCAGGCTGCTACTGAGAAGTTCCAGATGGAACATTCAATAACACTTTGACGGACCAGAATCAGAATCGTACCATGGACGTTTTTAAATATTGGCAGAAATAGGCATAAAATGCACTTTTTTTGTTATACTTGGAGCAAGTATTTACCTATTGTAGGACATATTAGACTAATTGCATCCACCCAAACATTGCAGGCATAACATTTTAAAACACAAACCAAATTCACAACCCACCTTCATTTATATCTGCTGACCCCCCGTGGGCAAACAAACGTCAACGGCGCAGTATAACTCTCAATGTGCCCACGTCCCTACGTAGCTAGGGGTGCTCATAAATTTTGAGAAATCACCCTTTTTGTCAACTGGACATGTTTAGGTTTTCGGAGCAGTATGATTTATAATTTCAGCAGCCAGCCCTATTGCCCATGTGCTTTTTATTTCCTTTGCGTGATACATTTTCGCTGGGCCTCGATGATTTTAGGAAATGATTTTTTTTCGGTCCTACATTTATGTTTGAGAAATATCTAGAGTTACGGTTGTTCGATTTCTGTTGGTACACTTGATTGGAGACGATTTGTCTTCTCGATTCTGATTTGGGAGTCTTTGTTGTTTGTTGTCTGAATGTGTATAATAAGGTCTGTCTTCAGTATGAGACTCGACAGTAATGAACTTTAGTAATGCCCAACATGGGTTAAACCTGTCATTAAAAGCATTTGAGCGCCATGATAGCTCCTTATAATTTCGTACACCATGTTTACGTGTATAGAAATTAATTTACACCAATAAATACCATTCAAACACAGTGAATGTTGTTTTTTTTTTCATATGTAATGACATGAATATTTACTTTAAAAGTATTAAATTATTAATTTAATTATTGCGAATGTGAAGACTATGTGGGTCATCGTTTAATTTTTAAATTTTCTATCTGTTAATTCTAATGATGGTCTGGCAGTTTGAGTACTTTATACTACACTGACTGGGCAGGTCCACTCAATCAGTGTGGTTGTTTTTTAAAAAGACCATTTCAGACACTAATCTACATAGTCTTCACATGATCTGACCAAGATTATGTCTGGACTTTAAAAGAGACTGATTTCTGATTTTGTTTCGTCCTTCCTTCTCAGAGTAGTCAGATAGGAAACGACGACCTCATCTAGTTTTTAAAATATGATTGTACAAACGTACTTACAGAAATAAAATCATTTATAGTTTATGCAACATAAAAATACTAATTAAGAGTCTGGCTAGCCAAAGACGTTAATTCCTTTTCTGAAGCATATTAAAAATAATATTCCACGGCAAAGCCTCAGTAAATCTGATACGACCAAAGTTTTCCTAGAAGCGAAGCCGGACCGGCATGAAAAAAGCACATTAGCTAAGAGATTAAGGCTAGGCCCTAATTAACACAGGTAGAATTATATTTTTAATTAAGTCACGATAATGTTGAAGCGGAATATTGTGATACGTCAGTGAAAAGGTAAGGCCATTGTGACGTTCACCAATCAGAATTTGTTATGGCATAATGGCATGCGAGCTACTTGAATACTTTTGTGCAAGTTACAAGCATACTGTGTATACGTGCTCTATATGTTGAGTGTTCTGCCAGATATAATAGATATTAATTGTCGTCAAGGCAGATGTGAGTGCAAATGCTGGAAGGGGACACCCTAGAAGGACGTATAGTGACCTCATTGGTAATGTGCTTCAGAAAGATCCGGCGTGTGTATGACTAGCAGTGCTATTCTGTAACCATCACACAGTGAAAACTTAGATGAAGTGAGCGTGGAGTGAACTGTCAGTGTCATCACACCTGATGCTAGGGATGGACCAAGGATTACATTTACAATCATAGTCGAGATTTTGAACAGAGACTCAATTTCGTTTTTTTACATTATATTGAGTTTGACAAAATGTCTGTATATACTATTTTCTTTAAAAACCCCTTAAATAGTAATGTTAAGACACGTAAATACTATCTTTGAAATAATATAAAATAATCAATAGAGTTAGCATAAAAATATTATTGAAATCTCGATTGTGATTGTAAATGTAATCCTTGGTCAATCACTAGCATCAGTGGAATGACACTGACAGCTCACTCCACGCAAAAATTCACGGTGAGATTTTTACTGAATCGACATGCAAGATGTATGAACGTAAACGAAGCAGAAAAAGTGTCCTGTAGTTTCTGCCTACCCCCATGGGAATGCGTGAGTTTATGTATGTATGTAATGCCGATAGTGATTGAATTGATTATTCACACCATTATAAACATACAAAATTTGAATGCATAATTTTAAAATCCTTTTTTTACCACTGACCCAAACCCATAAAACAAAAATTAACTCCACGAACAATAACATCAATTAAAACACCGAATAATTACTAAAGCTTTTGATATGACTTTTATTAAGTGCTTAAAACACCTGGAAACCATAATAATTATACAAAAAATGTCCAGTGGTCGCACGAACGAGTACCGTTAGCAAAAAACGCGCGGAATTATATGTAGAGGCATGCCAATAGCGGTAAAAGCATACTCTTTCAATAAAACGCGTTTTCAGTGCTGGTTTTTTTTTTGGTTCCGTAGGTTTTTTTAGCTGGCATAATGGTATGTGCAGATATAAATTGGTTGGTTTCGGATCATGGTGGCATGGCGGGTCTTCAATATCATCACCATCCAATCAGCTTGTGTCTCTTGTAACTACTTATGCTGAAGTCAGTTTTCATCGGTCTAAAGTAGACATGGGTAGTTCGTGAACGATTGAAGGAAATGAACTACTTCATTTCGCAAAATAAACTTATCATTCATTCAGTACTCATTCAAATGTGTCTCTACTTCATTTAGTTCAGTCTTTCTTTTCGCTCGCTGCAAATGTGATTTCGATTTCAAATACGCCAACCTAGACGAAAAGGTCTAACTATACACATAGAACAGAAAACATACTACTAAAAAAAAATAGTTTTGCTTAGATTCATTTTTCATGGTTGCAGAGTCCTAAGCCTGTATAAAGTATGAAGGAAAATTGAGATAGAAGATAGGTACTTATAAAATTGAACTAGTGAAGTATATCATTCGTGGTAACTTATCAATCACTCTCTCGTTATCTTAAGGTTATGAATTCGTTCTGTTTTGCTGAACTAAATGAAGTACTGAACTAAACGAGTGGACTACTTCGTTAAGCGAAAAGATATACTTCATTCATTTCTTTTCACTGACACATTTAGCGCATGTCTAGTCTAAAGTACTAGTAATAGTAGTCTTTTATTGAATCACTGTTGGGCTAACGCCATTTCTAATACAGAGGAGGCATTAACATTGGCAATTTCAAACTTTTATTGAATCACTGTTGGGCTAACGCCATTTCTAATACAGAGGAGGCATTAACATTGGCAATTTCAAACTTTTATTGAATCACTGTTGGGCTAACGCCATTTCTAATACAGAGGAGGCATTAACATTGGCAATTTCAAACTTTTATTGAATCACTGTTGGGCTAACGCCATTTCTAATACAGAGGAGGCATTAACATTGGCAATTTCAAACTTTTATTGAATCACTGTTGGGCTAACGCCATTTCTAATACAGAGGAGGCATTAACATTGGCAATTTCAAACTTTTATATTTAATTTGACTGCCTCCCTGGTCTAGTGGTCGCAAGCGCTACTGCCGAGCACGAGGTCCTGGGTTCGATTCCCAGGTCGGGCAAAGTGTTATTGGGCTTTTCCATTAGGAATTCCTTAGTAGCAGCCCGGAGTCTGGATTTGTACCCGGTTGATGGCAATAGGCTCGCCCCCTATTACATGGGACTTAAACATAACTGGCGAAACGTGGGTGTACTATAGGTACACCTCTGCCTAACCCTTCGGGATTACAGGCGTGATGTTGTGTTATATTTAATTTAAGTTGTTGATGTTTTTCTTCACCGTGGTGTCGAGATCAAAATCAAATGTCATTTATTTAAAACTAGGCTGAGAATCAGCACTTTTCAAACGTCAAAATTACATAAGACAGTCCCCCAAAACGCACACCCTTCACCACTTCCTAGTGCTTTAGCTGGGAAGAAGAAGTGGCGCAACAAACTCCTCAGCAGTATGTCATTGATGTACACGTGCACTCTGTGGATTGAATATACGCAAAGGGCATATAACGCCCTCAGAGTTCAATATAATAATGCCTTCAGAATGTTGTTGGGGCTCCCGCGTTACTGCAGTGCATCAGGAATGTTTGCCTAAGCACACACTGATGGTTTCAGTACCATCCTGCGAAACAGGATTGCGTCCATGATGCGCAGAGTGCGTGGGAGCGTCAAGGACATTCTGAAGGTCATCAGTGATAAGCCGTGTTGCACCATTATGGCACATCGGGTGCATGTACCCGGTGCGTCAAGTGAGTGCAACAGGTATTTGAACTAAAATTTGAGTTGCATTTGCTACTAGCATAGCATAAGTATTGTGTATTACTAACATTATGGATCAAGGTCCGATTTAAATCATTTTTTTTTTTCACTTGCAGTTTTTCCCCACTCCCACAGAACCCACCGCTTTTAATACAACACCGGTGGCTATAAATACGAAAATACGTAAAAAAGGTAAAACTGTAACATTGTACCAGAAGATTTATTGTTGAAACTTCCAGCGGTTAACTTGTATAAAATATATTTTGACACACGACATAAAAACCTGTTCATTCGCTTACACAGTAATTAATAAAATAATATAATTCCCAGTTTTTCCGTTAGTGAACTGTTATTATCGGGAAGCGGAATCGCCTAGGGGTACGGAATATTAAAGTAGGAGTCTCGTAAGTTTATTTAAATGTATGTAGGCTGAAAAATATACAAGAAAAAACTACCGACTTTTAGTGCACCATTTGGTGCAGTGGAACAGATGAGGTTGAGGAGTTCTCCTGGTAAAAACCAGGAGAACTGCCACACTGAACTGCAATATGCATTGTGACGAGCATAAATTGCGTAGCAACCATATTAAAGTACCTAATCGAATCGCAACCCGTTAAATACTTATTATTATGTTGTTCCGGTGGCCGTCTGTGGTCTTCATCATCAGTTCCAATTCACCAAATGGTGCATTCCGAGAGCAAATTTACTATAAAAACGAACTACTCGAGTTACTATAAAAAATACTCAAATCACTATAGGTGTGCCTATAAAATTTGAAGATTTCCCCTAGATTTCCATACGATCCCCTCATCAGATTCTGATTTGGTTTTCACTGCCTTGGGAGCATATCCTTTCAAACAAAAAAATAATTTACAAAATCGGTCCACAATTGAAGGAGAAATCGGTGAACATACATAAAAAAATATAACACAGCTGAACATAATAAATCTCCTCCTTTTTTGAAGTCTGTTAAAAACTGTTCATGTCGACTTTAGGTTGTTATCCCATGTGTCTACAATTTCTTCGCAAGCATGCTATTTAAAATAAAATGATTTATTATTTTTTTAATTTAATTTATTTACTACATGGAAATTGTTCTGAAAGAAAGAAAGAAAGAAAAATATTTTATTTGGGACACGTACAAGAAATACAAAAATAGCATTTAAACTAACAATATCCAAAAAAAATAAACAATCAAGACTTGTGCGATGCCAAGAAGGCTCCTATCTCAGCATAATGCTGCGTTATTTTAATAAATAAATACTGCAGCGCTGATATTCTGATAGGGCCCGGTTCTGATAGTGAATATTATCAGCATTTATATTTGAAATAGGATTATGTAGAGATAAACTACGATAACATGGCACGCCCCTCCAAATTACTGTTTCAATGTGTGTAGTCACATCCGTACGAAAGAGTTTGTATGTAGTTGTAAGTACTCGCAATACGAGTATCTCACTTATTACTAGATTTACTAGAAGGCAAATAATTTAATGTTGTGTTGCGTAATGCAAATTATTTTACATTTTATTGTATACATTCAAGTTTTATATCTGAACAGACAGCTGTGCTGCTGGGGAGTTTGTTGCGCCACTTCTTCTTCCCAGCTAAAGCACTAGGAAGTGGTGAAGGGTGGGCGTTTTTGGGGACTGTCTTATGTAATTTTTGACTTTCGAAAAGTGCTGATTCTCAGCCTAGTTTGAATAAATGACTTTTGATTCTGATTTTGGACGGGGCTGCGAGAATAAGATGAAACGCAGATCAATATTTTTGATATTTTACACAAGACATGTTACGTTCATAGTAACCGTTATAAATCTGTTCGTGACACGCAGGGCCTTAACCATCTAGGCTCCCCGGTAGCTAGGTAGAGTAAATACTTTCACAAATACTTTCAAACGTTTTGAATTTTGGAGGGGCGGGCCATATTATCGTCGTTAATCTCACAGGCAAAACTTCTCTGGAGCCCTTAAATAAGGCCTTATACTTACTTCTAAAATTCTAACAGCACTTCGGAAGTTAGACCTAACTTAGTTCTAGAAGCAGTATTGTTCAGGGTCAAAAAATCCATTTATTATCTACTGTTACTGTATAGTTCACAGTTGAAATTTACTGCATGTGACCTATCACGAGCTCAACTGGTTATTTCAAGCGGCAAATCGACTTTATTCTCACCACAACCACGCTCCAATATCACTAAACTTGCATCAAACACTGCCCACAACTTAAAGCGTCAGACGCACAATTTCCCATAACAACTTCCCAGTGAACAGCAAACTGTGGCAAGTTCGAGCAATATTTTAAAAATCAATTTAACACAGGATTCTGGGCCGTACATCTCCAGCGAAGTCAACTGAGCGAAAGTTATTGTTTCCCCCCTAATGTATTTGAAGAACGTTTTTAAAATAACCCCCAGTGGTTTAAGTCGACCGTCCACTGCTACGTAAGATGTGCACGGATGTTTGCTACGGTTCATTTGTTTGCCAGCATCTGTATCGTGCACAGCATGACCGTGAGTAAAGAACGGCATAACTATGCAATTTCTTTTATTTCACATTATATACCAAAAAAAAATAATTTCATCTATTTATTAGTGGCTTTTGTTTATAGGATAATCAATTCAGATTTGTAACAGTTAAAACAATGCCAATCATGTAATTTGGTTTTAATAGGTTTTTATTTTTATTATTTTATAAAGATTATTTTATACTTTTAATGTTCTCACGTTGTAAGCTTAATAGACTGTAGATTTGTAGATCATTTTCTCTTTTGTTAAGTACCTGGTACTTGTTGACATACTACTAAAAATACTACTACTAAATACTGGTATTCAGCTGCATCCGGATAGACTGGAAGCCGACCCCAACATACTTGGGAAAAGGCTAGGCAGATAATGAATTGTTGACAGGCCCCACACTGTCCTCCCATACCTATTAACAAACATTGTAACAGCCAATTGTTTTTAGTTAGTTTTGAGTTAGTTTTTTTTTTGTTGACTAACCGTTGAGTTTCTTGCCGGCTCTTCTCCATGGGAAACGACCAATTGGAACCGTGCACCTAGCTTCTGACGTTTCATAAGTGCCCATGTAGGTTTCACAGTGGACGATCCCACCTACATTTTCATACAAAGCGAAGATAGACGTGTGTAGCTCAGCCCTGCCAGGGTTACGAGTCTGTCCGAAAGGGATATCGGGGCCCTGGCACACAGGCATCTGAAGGAACACGGGTGGGTTTTAGTCAGTAAAAGTCTGACACTCCCGCTCCGCCCAGAGCAGAAGAAGTTATTTGATAATTTCCCGCCAAAAAAAAAAACGTGTGTAGCTCAGCCGAGGACTGTTGTGGAGCGGCGCCTTAAAGCAGCGTTCTGCGTTGCGTTTGAAGCTCGTAATAAGTACTACGTTTTGTTGCTTATCGCTTTATGTTGTTGATTAAGGCCTGATTTGACGTTTAAGTCGTTCGTCGTTTATGTTTTATGTTTTTGAAGCGGACTTCGGTGATGGATTGATGTTTTAATCGACTTCTAGAAAGGAGTTACTAAGTGTTTCTGTTTTATGAGTATTTCGTTTAAAGTTATTCTGAAACTGAAGAGAACATTGTTTAGATTGTGTAATTTAAATATTCTGAAATCTTGGCGTAGAAAAGACAGACTGCATTGTATTGAAACTCGCCCGAGGCTGACTTATGTAACGTACGGCAATAGGAGGAATCCTAAATCCATCAGTACTCTGCCACAGGGCGAATATATTGATTGAATATTCATAGGATTATCTTGTATGATAGGGGATCTAATCATCATCGGAACATATTTTGAACGCTTTTGCCTGCCTCATGGATAGTTCCTACATATAAAAACAAAATAAAAAAGTTTATTTAATCTATTTTCTATGTTAATATTATAAAGAGATAACATTTGTGTTTGTACACAGGGATTAGTCTTTGGTACTACTGATCCAATTCCGAAAATTCATTAAAAACTGGCCAAGTGCGTGTCAGACCACGCACAGTGAAGGGTTCCGTAGTTACGATGAATTTATCTAAAAAAAAACTTAACATTGTAGTTGAAAAACCTGTTCTCCCATACATCGATATACGTCATGGTCACTTCTCCAACTGAAAATGTAAGTTGGTTGACTATTACCTACTCGTTAACTTGTAAAGCCTACTTAGCTGTGATAGTTTTAAAGAAAGAAAGAAAGAAAAATGCGTTTATTGGCATTACAGCAAAAAATACGCCTTAAAACTATAAAAAACAGAAAACAATATTATTACTACTTATTATTTACTTTTATTGTCGTAATACAATATTTGGATATGTTTTTTCACATATCCAAAAACAACCATTTAGCTGGCAGGGGGGACTCTAACAAAAAAATGCATTTTAAAGCTTAATATTACGCAAACAAATCCCTGAATCGAAAAATGGTTTAGGCAAATCCACAATATTTTGAACGGCCCATGGGATAGACGATAACATAAAATAACATGTAAGTACACTTTACGTACAAGGCTAAAAAAACATATTTTTCAAGATTTTATTTTACCACTTTGTCGGCGAGATTAATATGTATAGGTACCCATGCCAAATAACAGCTTTCTAGTACTAAGAGTCTCTGAGCTAAGCCGAAAGACAGACAGACCAGAACATGGCGAAACTATAAGGTAAGGTACCTTATAGTTTCACCATGTTCGTCTGTCTGTCTGTTGACTACGGAACCCTAAAAATGAAAATAATGGGAAACTACAGTATTGCCGAGTGTCATAGGATATTTTATGTTAAAACAATAAAACGCACGCGGACTAAGTCGCGGACAGAGATTGGAAAAATAAAACGAAACAGACAAGTTAGTAAAACATCTTTTCTTGCCTAGCCTTTTCCCAACTATGTTCTATGTCGGCTTCCAGTCTAACCGGATGCCGCTGAATACCAGTATTTTACATGGAGCGAATGCCTAACTGCCCTCCACAACCCAGTAACTAGGTAATACGCTACCTTGGTAATACTGGTTGTCAGACTTTCGGACAGAAGCAGACCCGTAACGACTATCAAAGATCCACGAATGACAGCCGGGACCAGAGAGGTTTAACGCGTTTTCCGAGGCACGGAGGATTCTCGGTATGTAAAGATGGTCACCCATCCACGAACCAACCCCGACAAGTCTTTACATACATCATACTATCCTTTTATATCGATCTACTTACTATTTTTGTATACATAGAAAATACACCTTGTCATGAAAGCATGAACATATATTTCCTGGCAACGACTTTCCCCATTCTTCATGCTATGACCCACATTTTGTCGGGGCTGCCTCTTACTTATACTTAGCTAATTAAACGTTGAACCAACGAATCGTCTCTTTATGGCTTTATGAGAAATTTTATGAAGAAAAGGTAATTACCTACTTGAAATGTAAGCTTGAAAGAAAATGGTGTATAATTCCAACTACCTATGTTTTATTATTATGTAATGCTTAATTTATGTGTAAGAAAATCTTAAATGTATTTGATCATTAGAGTTCCGTACCTCAAAAGGAAAAAAACGAAACCCTTACAGGATCACCTCGTCGTCCACCTGTCTGTCTGTCTGGCAGTTATTCAAGACCCTTTTTCTCAGGAATGCTTGGAGGTATCAAGTTGAAATTAATATCAAATACGTAGGTCTAGATCCCTTAAAACTCTAAAAATAAAGCTTCTAAGTCAACGAAATAAAAAAATACGGATATTTATACGACATATATATGTCGTATAAATATCCGTTTTTTTGTAGGATTTGATTTATTTGCGAATATCAGTATTGATATTCGCAAATAAATCAAATCCTACAAGGTACTTTCCGTTGACCCAGAATCATGAAATTTGCCAAGAAGCAAGGTCTCACAGCACAAGAAAAAGTCCGAAAATTGTTAATTTGTTGTTTTATCACATACAATTTTTTTCTTGTGATTACAAACTAACCTTTACATTTGGGAAATTTACCGTTGTGTATAAATATGGGAGAACATGTTTGTGTTTCAACTGCAATGTTAAGTATGTTTTTGGGATAACATCATCCCAATTACGGAACCCTTCATTGTGAGTGTTCCGACATGCGCTTGGCCAGTTTTATTATTATGTTCTTAGTTAACATAACATCACGCCTGTAATCCCCGAAGGGTTATGCAGAGGTGTACCTATAGTACACCCACATATCGCCAGTTATGTAGAAGACATAGGATCTCGATTTCTTAAATGTTTTTTTTTTGCTGGAAATGACTTCTGCTGATCATTACTGTTCTATAAAATGTCATATGAAGTAATTGTGTGCACAAATGGAAGAGTTATAATTTTTATGTAATAGGGGGCGAGCCTATTGCCATCAACCGGGCACAAATCCAGACTCCGGGCTGCTACTGAGAAATCGGAATCGAACCCCGGACCTCGTGCTCAGCAGTAACGCTTGTGACCATTAGACCAACGAGGCAGTTTGAGGCGGTTCTTAGTTAGGTATATCTTAGTTAGGTATATCTTAGTTAGGTATATCTTAGTTAGGTATATCTTAGTTAGGTATATCTTAGTTAGGTATATCTTAGTTAGGTATATCTTAGTTAGGTATATCTTAGTTAGGTATATCTTAGTTAGGTATATCTTAGTTAGGTATATCTTAGTTAGGTATATCTTAGTTAGGTATATCTTAGTTAGGTATATCTTAGTTAGGTATATCTTAGTTAGGTATATCTTAGTTAGGTATATCTTAGTTAGGTATATCTTAGTTAGGTATATCGTTATTCAGAATTGGTGTGTTTTCTTTATTTATCTATTTTTAAAACCAAAAGTAGTTACATGAAATCTACGAGGCTTGGCGCGGTGGTTAAGTGATGGACTGCTGCGCTACGTGTCGCGGCTTCGATTCCCGTATTCCCGCAAAAAAAAACTTGCAGGGAGTTTTTGTCACATCCAAACAAATTAGATAGCTCGTTAGAAGTATTCTGAAACTGGGAATAAAACAAAGTTATTAACTTTATCTGAACTGATTTCCTAAAAAGCGATTCGTTGAATTCGTTTTAGGATGTAACTCTTTTGATAAAAAAACACTCTTTTCTTGCCAACACTTTATTCCGCACAACTGTACTATTTCACAGCTTAACGACGACTGGCCCTGTACTACAGTTTTCTATTTAAAATGAATAAATATTCCCTACGAAACTAAACAGTGCGCGGATGCAGCGCGGCGGCGGACGGTGGATCGAAAATCGGCTGTAGAAGACATAGGATCTCGATTTCTTAAATGTTTTTTTTTTTGCTGGAAATGACTTCTGCTGATCATTACTGTTCTATAAAATGTCATATGAAGTAATTGTGTGCACAAATGGAAGAGTTATAATTTTTATAAGACAAAAATGTATGGAGCTGACATGAAAAATGAGGATATCTCTGGAATCACAAGGTTGGCCGTTATATCCTTGCACACTGTTATAGTACTATTTATTTGTGAATTTTTGACATACTTAATATCGCGGCATCACTTGCGATTTTTTTTTTTTAATCTTCAAAATTAAAAAAAAAAAAGTATATGATACATTTTAATGCTTAAATATGGCTATACCAAGTGTAATTTACAATATTTTTTATGCTTAGACCAAAACATTCTAAGAAATCACAAAGTCGTATTACCTACTTATTTGAAATGACATGGTAATTATGAATTACATACGAGTAATATGTAATCTTGTCTAATGCCTCAAGTCCACATTAGCTAATGATTAATAAAACTTAATACCTATATACCTGTTAAAAGGATACGTACCATAATAAAGGTAATTAGATAAACGTGATCATTAGTCAATAACAATAAATGGTAAACTATTGTATGATTAAAAATAAAAGCAAATTATTAAAAAAATATATTAACTTAACCTAACCTAACATAAACAATAAAAGTTAACTTATTTCATACTTCGTCACCATCAGAATCCACTTCAGAATCAGGCTCTACAATAGATATAACTTCTAAGAACTCTGTCGGAGCTTCCTGATCCTGAAGTTTCCTTAAAGTATGTCTGCCTCTTGTGGGCATTTAATTTTGGTCTTGTGGAAGAAATTAGAGGATCAGAAGAGACGATAAGCATATTGAGGATATCCTCGTTTGATGCTTGTCTACTCTTTTTCCTCGAATGGTGTTCTCTGAACCTCCTAAAGTCTTTGTTTCGGGACTCTGAAGCTTCTTCCGAAAGACTTTCAATTGGTACAATAGCATTTTCTGCAATTATGTCCCCTCCGTGAATCAACAATTTGTGGACGGTTGATGACATGTAGTACCAATCGTACAGTTCCACGTATTTTTCAGCGGTTGTTCTAGCGTGTTCTTTAAATTTCGGCACGTCTACAATCTCTCCAGATGTGATAGCTTGCAGAATCACAGCAAATCTGCGTATTAGGTCTTCATCTAATCCAGTGATGGCTGCAGTTTTATCAGGAAATTCAAAAAACCGCCTTGCTGTTTTCCCGTCGTTAGTTGTGCCTGATCCTTGCTTAACGATGTCAATCAAAAGGTTGAGATCATCTTTGAATCGATCTTGAATGAGTTTTTTTCGTGAATGCAATAACTCTTGATGACCTCCTCCTCTTGCAGACCACTTTTTGAAGTCGAGACGATACGCTATGTGTAGAAGACATTCCATCACATTAATGCGGGCATGAAGTGATGATAATCCGAACTCATACACACCAGAAGAAATGGTTTTTGACGCAATGACATCTAACTTATTCATTTCTGAAGGCTTAGCCAAACACAGGTAGCAGGCCGCATTTGACTTAGCTTCAGACAGATATGTACAAATTTTGCCGTCAATCATCGTCATCATTAATTTGTGACTAATTTCATGTCCTTGACATTTTGAGGGAACGAGAGCTTCAATTTCGTTATCCATTGCAGTTTTTTCATTTATGACAACGTCTTTGGTTTCTTTCACAAAACTAAACTGGACTGGACGGCAATACCTAGGTGAGCAGGGTTTTGGATTCACCCATACGGTATCACCGTCAGCTGTCAACTTTAATGGAACCAAAGAGGTCATAAATATGCTGGAATCATCTTGACCACTCTCTATGTTTTGCTTATGCCCACTTTGATATTAATATCAATTGTTTATCTTGTATCGCATCAGGACTACGAATAGTTTCAAAAATTCTGTTCACTGTTAAATCTAGTAACGCTTGTAGTGCAATCTTAGCAATAATCAAAGGTTGTCTGTAAAAGATCGCTTTTAGCGATAAGACCGCCCATTGTGTCACCCTGTGTAAAATTTCAACATTTATATCTGTAACTTTTATGGTGTACATAATAAAGAGTATTCTATTCTATTCTATTCTTAGCAGATGAATCCGTTACAGTCACAAATGTCTTCGGAGGGTAGCACTGTAGCTTAGCTTTTTGCACTTTATAGTAAGACGGATATATCTCCTTTGAACCTTCTCGAATAGTCGTTTCCCTTAATGTGTTATATTGCCATTTCGATAGTTTTAATGAAAGTAGCAAACACAGTGCTTTTTCTGGTGAAAATACTGTTGAAGGAGCTGGTTTGTTCAACATTTCCTTGATTTTTGCTGCTGCTTCTGGATTTTGGAGCATATGTTCAATAACAGATGCAATATCCTCACGACCATCTCCTTTCAAAAGTGCTGCAGCTGAATAAGCTACTTCATTAGGGTCATCGCCTATATGTTCATCAGATCGTCTCTTCTTCTGCTTGTTACTTAGATCTTCAAACGGCTTTCGAGATCTTTTTGTCATCGTTGGAGTTGATTTCATTGTTGAAGTTGATGGTACAGGTTCAGTAGAAATATTTTCACTTGTTGATTCTTGAATGAGCAAATTGGTTTGCACGCAGTTTGGCCAGTCAATATTTGCCTCAAGCCAATTACTGTAATCACGTCTAAAAACTTCACTTTTCCTGTGGGATCGTAACCATCTCTTTTGAACTGCCCGTGTCATCTTCGACAAAATTCTTTCACGGTAACACTGTCTTCATCTGAAAGGCTAGAGCCCAGTCGAATAACAAGTGTGTTGAACAATATTTCATGATCGAAAGACGAAGCATCCTGATTGCTCAGAATAACAAACAAATCCAAATTTGTAATAATGCTTTCCATTATTCACGATCACTGAGTAAAAAGACACGGTAGGATAGATGTTAGTATTAGAAATGCTCTAATTGAACTGAAGTTGTGAATCCAATGTTTGACTATTTATTGTTATTGCGAAATGATGGTATCACATTTATCTAATTACTTTCATTAAGTTAATCCTGCACTAATTGCTAAATTATCGAGTACCCCAAATTATTTTGGTACGTATCCTTTTAACGAGGTATATAGGTATTAAGTTTTATTAATCATTAGCTAATGTGGACTTGAGGCATTAGACAAGATTACGTATTACGTAATTCATAATTATCATGTCATTTCAAATGAAAATTACAAAGTAGGTAATACGACTTTGTGATTTCTTAGAATGTTTTCGTCTAAGCATAAAAAGTATTGTAAATTACACTTGGTATAGCCATATTTAAGCATTAAAATGTATCATATACTTTTTTTTTTTTAATTTTGAAGATTAAAAAAAAACATCGCAAGTGATGCCGCGATATTAAGTATGTCAAAAATTCACAAATAAATAGTACTATAACAGTGTGCAAGGATATAACGGCCAACCTTGTGATTCCAGAGATATCCTTATTTTTCATGTCAGCTCCATACATTTTTTTCTTATAAAAATTATAACTCTTCCATTTGTGCACACAATTACTTCATATGACATTTTATAGAACAGTAATGATCAGCAAAAGTCATTTCCAGCAAAAAAAAAAAACATTTAAGAAATCGAGATCCTATGTCTTCTACAGCCGATTTTCGATCCACCGTGCGGCGTGGCGACTCGTATTTGTATGACCAAAGTCAACGGCGATTACCCGACCCTTAAGGTGTGCATCCGCATTTTTTCATGAAAAAGTCATTCAATGGAACAAATCTAACTTAGAGAGATGTATTAATGATTCTAATGATTATAATTCTGTAAATACATATCTGTTATAGTCGCGAATCATATTTTGATAAAATACAATCTGACACTGACCTACAAATAGCAAAAAACGTAAGAAAATTTCGCGGACTACAGCTGCGGATCCTTTAGCTCTCATAATCATAACACAACAATACGAGGGTTGTTACTTAGACCGCTCGTGAAACGTTATTGGTCGACGACGGAAAGACCCGATTACTGCCGAAGCTTATTGAGTGTGGGCCGAACGCAAATACGGTGTTTGCACGTCAGCCTACCTACTGGGAGGCTTGTTATGACAAGCTGGTTTAAAGATTGGGAAAAGGTTACGGACTGAAAACGAATACTGTTAACAAAATAAAGACGAAGTACATTGTATGGATAGTAGGATTGCTTATTATTTTGCTTACGGTAGCGTCGGGGGTCGGGTTGCCTCCTTTCCTCAAATATGGCGAGGGGATGGCTGATCTTTGCATTATGCTCGTGAACGGGTGCTGCTTGTGGTGACTGTTCGTCTTGGTGACCATGGTTTTGTTATTGTTATTAATGATTAACTGTGTTTTGTTTTAATTCGATGGTGCTAGTTTATCATTTGTGACTTCGAATTACAGCTACAGCTTTATTTAAGCGGGCACGCCCATTATGCCTGGAGGCTTTTATTTAGATACTTTCTGTTTACGTTATTTCTGCTTGAGCATAGTTTTCGACGATTTTTATGTTTTTTTTTTTGGTATAGTGGCGTCTGCTAGCTAACATAAGGCAAATAATTTAATTTAATGTTGAGTTGCGTAATGCAAATTATTTTACATTTTATTGTATAGAATCAAGTTTTATAGCTGAACAGACAGCTGTGCTGCTGGGGAGTTTGTTGCGCCACTTCTTCTTCCCAGCTAAAGCACTATGAAGTGGTGAAGGGTGGGCGTTCTTGGGGGACTTTCTTATGTAATTTTTGACGTTCGAAAAGTGCTGATTCTCAGCCTAGTTTGAATAAAAGACTTTTGATTTCCTAAATCAGACTAGAGATACAGGACGAAACGGACGATATAGGAAGTTAATACTCAAGCAGTTGCTAAGACATTTTAATTTAAACAGCCTTCTTCACAATGAGCAATATGGCTTTACAAAAGTTCGTTCGACTACAGATGCGGGTGTTGCACTGCTGAAACACATATTTAACGCATGGAAGAACTCGCAAAATGCTATTGGAGTTTTCTGTGATCTCTCCAAAGCCTTTCATTTCGTGCACCATGACACGCTTTTGCGTAAACTACATCATTACGGCGTCCAAAACGAAGCTCTTAAAGTAATACATTCTTAGTTATATAATAGGTTCCAATGTGTAGATGTTCATGGTGTGAAATCTTCCGAGCTACCAGTTCAGTTGTACCTCAAGGCTCAATACTGGGCCCATTCTTATTCTTAGTATATATCAACGACTTACCATTCTATATAAAGGGTATCTGTGACGTTGTCCTGTTTGCAGATGATACCTCTCTTATTTTTAAAGTAGACAGGAATAGACAAGATTTTAACGACGTAAACATTGCACTCTCTATGGTTACGGATTGGTTTACGACAAATAACTTAGTTCTCAATGCCAAGAAAACGAAATGTATAAAGTTTGCCTTACCGAATGTACGAAATTTAGGTCCCAACATCGTTTTAGATAAAGAGGTACTTGAAACTGTAGGCTCGGCATTGTTTCTGGGTATAACAGTAGATGCCAAACTTCAGTGGGGTCCTCATATATCAAGTCTAGCGGAAAGGCTCAGTTCGCCCGCATACGCCGTCAGGAAAGTAAGACAATACACTGACGTTGATACAGCCCGATTAGTCTTTTTTAGTTATTTTCATAGCGTTATGTCCTACTGTATTCTGCTGTGGGGTAAAACAGCTGACATTCTAAGTATATTTGTACTTCAAAAACGACCTTTTCGAGCAATTTACCAGCTGGATTCCAGAGTTTATCTAAGAGATTTTTTTAAAGATATTGGTATTCTCACGGTGGCATCACAATTCATCTTCGCCAACATCTTATATAATATGTTAGGCAAAATATACACTTATACACTAAAAACAGTGATATTCACAATATTAACACCAGAAATAAAGACAAACTACATGCCACCGACTTCATAAGGTTCATAACTCATTTGTTGGACTTGGTATAACTTTTTATTACAAGCTTCTTTGCTAGATTTGCCTTTTAATGAAGTTAAATCCAATCTTTGTTCAAAGGCATACTATTCTATCAATGACTACTTAAAGGATAAGAATAGTTGGTCGCTGTGATTATTTTATTTTTATTTATTTATAAGTTTAAATCAGAACATAAATTCCATATAAAATTGTTAGTAAAGCTTAGTACTTATACCTACTTATTTAATTAAATTAATCTAATATATTTACTTAACATTAAAAAGGACACCACCAGAGCTGTGTACCTTATTCGTGCCCCACAATAGGACACTCAACCCTTTCTGTAATCGTGTTTAAGAGGTCATTGGAGCTGCCACGACGCTGTACCGTGAACATTCCTGATGCACTACAGTGTCGCGGCAACCCCATCAACATCCTAAACCCATTATTGTAGAGGATCCGAAGGTCATTGAAAGCCTTCTGCTTATAGCGAACCCACAGGCTGCAGGTGTACAATGTCTGGCAGTACGCCTTAAACAGAGTAATTTTAACATTTTTTTGTGCACCTTGCAAACCTGCGCGCCAGCATATTGCATCTCACTGCCAATGCCCTACGTTCCCTCTCAATGTCCAAATCATCAGAGAGGTCCTCAGTGACCCAATGCCCCAGGTACTTGAATTTGGAGACCCTACTTATCGGAATCCCTCCAAGACTGACCGGTGGAATGGTAGTGGGAGTTTTAATGCCCGCCATAAACACAAGTAATTCCGTTTTTTTAGAGTTGTACCTGAGGCCATGTGACACTGCGTACCTCTCACATATGCCTAAGAGCATGTTGAGGGCTTTAACAGATGGGCTCAGCAGTACCATACCGTCGGCGTAGCTGATGTTGTTCATACAAGTACCGTGCATTGAAAAACCGACCCCGGCCCTGCTGAGCTCATCTATCAGTCCATTCACATACAGGTTGAAGAGCCGTGGTGACTTCAGGCCTTCCTGCCTTACCCCACACTCCAACCTGTACTCTGTGGAACATGAGCCCGCCCACTTAACATTATTGGTTTGGTTGCCATACCAATATCTCAGTATGTTGATCATGTCCCTGGGTGTGCTAGTTTCCTCCCGTTCTTTCTTCAGAATTAGCGTACCTACTACCAGGTTATATGAGTTTTTTTTATATGCTCTCTTCTATCTGTGAAAACTTTTAATTGGCCTTATTTTAATTACTCTCAATCATGCAAAACTGTTTAGCTGTAAGTTTTCCAAAAAATGTAAAATAAATAAATATTATTGTTTATTTTATTTGACTGCCTCAGTCAAATTTATTTATTTTATTTTTATTTATTAGTGACATAATATACTCATGAAAATGTTTTTTATGCGTTGTATTGCAATAAGTGGTTAGCTAGCGACCTCGACAATTGATTGTATTATTCTTGCCTGAGCAACCGGCAGCAAGTTCGTCGTGCTGCCGGTTGCTCAGGCAGTTGTTCGCTGTTTGCGGTAGCGTCGGGGGTCGGGTTGCCTTGCCTCCTTCCCTCTAATATGGCGAGCGGGGTGATGGCTGATCTTTGCGTTATGCTCGTGAACGGGTGCTGCTTGTGGACTGGTCGTCTTGCTGACCATGGTTTTGTTATTGTTAGTAATGATTAACTGTTTTTTATTTTACTTCGATGGTGCTAGTTTATCATTTGTGACTTCGAGTTACAGCTATAGCTTTATGTAAGCGGGCACGCCCATTATGCCTGGAGGCTTTATATTTAAGTACGCTCTGTTTACGTTATTTCTGCTTGAGTATAGTTTTTTTGACGATTTTTATATGTTTTTTTTTTTTGGTATAGTGGCGTGTGCTGGCTATTTTATGGCAAATAATATAATTATTTTAATGTTCTGTGTTGCGTAATGCAAATTATTTTACATTTTATTGTAAAGATTCCAGTTTTATATCTGAACAGACAGCTGTGCTGCTGGGGAGTTTGTTGCGCCACTTCTTCTTCCCAGCTAAAGCACTAGAAAGTGGTGAAGGGTGGGCGTTTTTGGGGACTGTCTTATGTAATTTTTGACTTTCGAAAAGTGCTGATTCTCAGCCTAGTTTGAATAAATGACTTTTGATTCTGATTTTGGACGGGGCTGCGAGAATAAGATGAAACGCAGATCAATATTTTTGATATTTTACACAAGACATGTTACGTTCATAGTAACCGTTTAAAAATCTGTTCGTGACACGCAGGGCCTTAACCATCTAGGCTCCCCGGTAGAGGATTCGATCCCGGTCGATTTTTCTAATCCCGGGATTTTGGGATTATGTACAGTTAATCTCGGGATCCCGGGATAGTCCCGGGATTGTATTGGTAATGGAAAGTGGTAACAAAAAGACAGTAAAACATATCAAAATCATTTTTTTATTTATCTTTTAGTTTTGTGAGGACATAGAATATTTAAGTTTTAAATCTTCAAAAAGGCGGTTAAATAAAATTATACCTTCTTCTTATAAAATAAAAAAACTAGGCACTTCTGTAAATAATTTATAAAACTAACAATAAACTTCAAAAAATCGACTTCTTTAGACTTATTTAGATAAACTATACAAAAGACTTTAAGCTAAAGAGATCAATGGTTATAGGTACTCATATTTTTAAATTAAATTGACCAGAAACTTATGAATTACTTATTTAAACCACGAAAATAAAGTCTAAGGAATAACAACGCATCCAACGTCTCGTCTGCAAGCATACTTCTCAATTTGTTGCACAAATATGAAGAGGCTGAAAAAGCGCGTTCAGGCGCGTTCAAGTTGAATCATCAATAATTTTTTATAAGTATTCTCCAAATTATAACCCCGAGTGAAACTAGCCTCAAAAAGATTCATTTCTTTTTTAATGATTTTAGAAAAATCAGGTTCTTTATATGTTTCTGGATTTAATGTTTTCATGCTGTTTTCTATTTCATTCTGAAGCTTTTCTTTCAATCTTAAATCAGTTTTACTAGTTGTAAACGTAGATTCAATCTGCATCTGCATGTCATTTTCTTCATTACCATTATTTTATTGATTTTTGTATCAATCCCGAAAATCCTGGGAGTCATTAAATTTGATTCCGGGGCTCCTCGGGACTAAAATATGACCGGGATCCCGAGATCCGAGATCCCGGGATCGAATCCTCTACTCCCCGGGCAAGTCTTGCATTTTTTGCCCTTTTATATTTCAATAAAATAAAAAATAAAACGTATTTTCAATTTTGTACCATATCTAAGATTTAATTAATAGAAAACTACAAACATGTAGGTATTTATTAATATTATTAATAACATTTATTTTACCCATTAATTATATAAACAATGTCGGTATGTATCTACCTATATTGTGTGTCAGTTAGTTACGAAACTTATAATGAAAAAACAATGTCGTCTGTCGTTGCGTGTCGCATTTATCCTACATAACGTAGAGATCGGTTATTCGGATGCATATTCATCTAAAGTTTGAGAGTTGGCTAGTATGGAGTACGGGAAAAAGTGTCTGTTTCCAGGACTGACAAATTTTAAGAACTACTCTTTTGTACTGTGTATCCCCGAATAAATATATTTCATTTTAGAATAAAAGGTTTTCAAGAAATATTAATAGTGTTTTTTAAACGTGTTATATTTTTCACAAAATTCTTGCCTAATTCTAAATAGATAAGAAATATTTGTTAGACTTAGGAATACAAAATTGTATACCTACACACTGATATTAATGAAACCCCGCGATCCCGGAATAAAAATATATTTTAAGAAGCCGTTTCCATACTTTGTATCCTTTGCCGGGAAAAAAACGTACTTTAGGTAAATATGCATCCGAATATCCGATCTCTAACATAAGTAAACGAGGATACTACAAGATAAGCAACAAAATGACAGGTTGTGGTAGATAAATGAAGAATACTCATACTCACTCCTACGAGATAATTTCATAAAGGTTAATTTCTTTAGATCGATAGAGATAGGTATTCAAATTAAGTGGTTAAGTAAGCTGGCGCCCGCAGCGCCCTGTATGCCCCGGCGCCCTTCAGTCGCTGGCGCCGCGGGGGGCCGCCCCGGTTCCCCCCCCTAAAGCCGACGCTGGTGACACGTGACTGCTCGTCGCCCTTGCACGTAACGTGGGGATAAATTTTTTTTTCGTCTATCCCATTGTGTGAGGTATCATTGGATAGGCCATTCAAAAATATTGCGGGTCTGTGAAAATAAACTCCATCCATTTTTCGATTCAGGGATCCGTTTGCGTAATATTAAGCTTTAAAGTGCTAGTTTTTGTTAGAGTCAATTAGTGTCCGCCAGCTAAACGGTTGTTATTGGGTATATGAAAAAAAACCGGCCAAGTGCGAGTCGGACTCGCGCACGGAGGGTTCCGTACCATTATCTATAAAAATGGCAAAAAATCACGTTTGTTGTATGGGAGCCCCCCTTAAATATTTGTTTTATTTTAATTGAATTATTTATTTATAAAGTGAATATATAACTAAATATTTTGTGAATATCTCAAACGTCTACCTGTTACCGTTATCAATATCGAGCAAAAACGAGCAAAAAAATCACGTTTGTTGTATGGGAGCCCCCTATATTTATTTTATTCTATTTTTTTGTATTTGTTGTTATAGCGGCAACAGAAATACATCATCAGTGAAAATTTCAACTGTGTAGCTATCACGGTTCATGAGATACAGCATGGTGACCAGTACCCGTTTTACCCTTTGTGTACGGAACCCTAAAAATTAAGGCAGTAGTTAGTATATATTATTATGACGAAGTTAAAAGGAAAACTATCACAGCTAAGTATGCTTTACAAGTTAACGAGTAATAGTCGACCAACTTACATTTGCAGTTGGAATGTATGGGAGAACATGTTTTTAAACTAGAATGTTAAGTTTGTTCTTAGGATAAATTAATCCCCACTACGGAACCCATCATTGTGCGTGGTCCGACACGCAATAGGGCGAAATCTTATCTCTTTGATCTCCTTGTGATCATTAAATTATTTATTTTGATAAGGATTAATATTTTGTGTTTAAATAATCATCCAAACGTAAGTATGTAGAAAAAATTGTTTTTTATAACATAAAAGTAAATATAAAATATAAAAGATAGAAATATGGTATCCCGGTCTTCTTTCTACAATTATTTAAGGCGGACCAGGTTGCAATACTTTGTTTCCAATTATATACAACTGTTTAGACAGCGCATGCAAATAGTTATATTTTAAAAGAGGTATTTCTGTCCGACTTGCGTATCTCCATACTTAAAAGAAGACCTCTACAATGTTGATTACGAAACAAACTTCTTTTTTTTGTGTTAAAGTCGGGACCTTTGCAATGCATTCCCGGACCTTTGGAAGGCGTAGTGGGCCTCTTAGACGATTTTAAATGTAATGAGACTGATTATTAAAAAAAAAACCTTATGAGAAGTACCTATCGTATGTCGTTACCCAGATTATGATGGTCTACCCATGTGCTAAATTTCACACAAATCTGTTCAGCCGTTTTAGCGTGATATCGTAACAAACAAAAAAAAAAACACAAAAAATCTAATCTATTCTCTTTTTATAATATTATTTTCTATTGATTAAAGTCACGTCGCCGCCCGTCGCCCTAGTGAATGATCTCATCATATTCAGGTCACGTCGGTTCCGTATGCTCAACATAACATTCTACTTATCCCCATTCTTAGTACACGCGTTCGATTTTATTATAACAGCATGGGTTTTCTTCTCATCGGCATCCTGCAAGGGTAACAAATGCGATATAGGAACGGGATACGATGTGTTACGATAGCATTGAATACTGTGTGAAAAAGCGACATCGGGTTTTTAGATTCTTTTTATTTTACTCTTTTTAGTTAGGATTATAAAACTGTAAATTAGGTTATTTACTCACTTATAATCAGGTGATAACAGCCTCTTACTCTACTTTTTTTTTTATCATTTCTCATTTAATTTACATTTAAACATATAATTTATATACATTTTTGTAATCACCTTTTAAAACCTTTCATTTTGATACCCCACTCGATAGGCGTGGGAGATATTTTTTTTTTCGAAAACACACCTTTTGGCGCCAAAAATCCGTCATTTAATTTTTTAATAATTTTAATATACTCAGTGACACTCGCGCAATAAAGAAAAATCTAAGATAAGATAAATATTTATTTAAAGACAAATCTAACGACATATCAATCATCAAAATCGGTTCAGCCGTTTAGCAGTTACAAGGGAACATAGGGACGGACATACTTACATACAAACAGATCAAACACATAACCCTCCTTTTTTGGCTTCACCGTCGCGGGAAAAAATAACTACGGTTTTGTTATTGGTCTTATTTGGGTATGATACAAAAACTAATGATTTGAGATTTTCTCACAATTATCCGCTTTTCTGTAGTGTTGTGAAGTTTTTGCACAATATTTTTCGTCTCGAGCATTCCTAACTAATATTATAATGCGAAAGTTAAAGCTAGTCCCATAATATAAATACTATCCTCACCTCGACCCTAGCACAGAGAGCCGAAAATCGAAATAGCAAAAAGATGTCTTCCACGTGCATCGCCTCGCATTTATAACGTAGGTTCGCAAAACGAAAGGTTATTTCGTTTGCCCTCAATTTTATGTAATTGATCAATAATGCATTTTTGAAAAACAATAATTATCTTTAATTAATAATGCATTTCTTTTCATTATATTGCAAAACATGAAGAGCCTGGTATTCAGTGGTAAATTCAGTAAACCGACCCAATACGAATCATATAATTAATGTACTCAAACAAAATATTGTAAATCATTTTTTAAAAGAGTAACGGTGGAGTTTCTTGCCCATTCTTCTCCATACGAAACTACCTTTTGGAAGGGGCAACTAGAATCAGTTCTATTTCTTTGTAAATTTTGACGTTCAAAAGTGCCTAAATAATTTGACTTTGACCAATGGTGCCTATAATGTGAAACCGTGTCCACCATTAAAAATAACATATCTCTACTTACATTATTCTATTTCCATGCTCAATTACATAGTAATAATAACAAAATCATATCCTATATAAACTAAAACTATTAATAAACTAAAATATGGCGTCAAAAAGTTCCTCCGTATCGCTGTCGACTGGTAATGTACCCAAGAGACTGGCGGCATTGCCACGTTGTATGGCAATGCTTAGCCTCTGGCCAAGGTAAAAGCCAGCCCTTGGGTCACGGGAAGTGTCAACCAGCCGTTTGGAGATTTCTTTGAATAAAACATGAGTACTCGGACCCCACGGCCCGAGGGTTTCAACCCCAAACGGCATGAAAATATAATTACCGATAAGATTATTATACTTTCGCCGCTTGAGATTTTCCGCAGACGCAGCAGCAGCGCCAGCACAGCACGCGGAGTCTGGAAGATGGGATGGCGCAAGAGTATCGACACACGTTGCGTCCCACACTAAAGGCCTACCCATCTTCCATGGAAATAAAGTCATGCCGTCCGGTCTTTTGCCATCGTCACGTGCCAAGCCATTTGGGTTCTAATACAGCTGGAACGCCGACGGTGACAAGAGCTCGTCGGATGATGTCATTAATGTTCGCGTGCCGCGCTAAGCGACCCGCACTTCGCCTGCAAGACAGGCCGTGGTGTGCGAGGCTGTTGACAACTTCGCCACAGTGACAGCGAAGAGGAGAACAACAAGAAGCTCCTTGTCGCAGGGCGGAAAGTAGTGTCGTCGAACAAAGTGCCTATGTTCGACGACGGCAGTGCATGAAGCCAAAGACCCGACTCCCATTTACCCACAGCCAGCAAGCGCGCACGCTCCGCAGTAGTAGCAGACGTGTCAAGTAAATTGTTCTGTACTACTCTGCAGAGCTGCTCATCCCACCGTCTCTGGGAAGATGGATTGTCGGGTGGATCTGAATTCGGGCAAGCGAGTCTCCAGGCATCCATAGCCTCGGTGAACCACGGCACATCAAACTCAATCAGTGTAGCGGCTAGGATTTTCCTGATTAATTTCTCAGTGCCGTGGACCGAGGATATGAAAGCCGGTAAACTAATACTAGAAATTTTGCGGCTACCGAGGCCTCCCATACAAATAGGAAGAGTAACTTGTGCCCAAGCTCGGTCGTCCATGGCCACATTTAAGATCAAACTTAATGTATATTAACTTAACGTAATGGATAATTTGGTCCATTTTGTCTAATAGGTGAGTGTGCTTCCATAAATGGGAAGCGCGAAGGAAATATGTTAATTTAGGGCCGAAACAACAGTAACGGATTAAGGTTATGGCCGAATGCATGTTAATTTGGAACAATCTTTCCGAAACGTCATTGAAATTTTGTATTTTTTCCTCAATAAAAAAGGGAAAGGAATTCTCAAAGATTGGAGACCCAAGGAGACGAAGAGAGTTTTTTCAATAATTTTGATTACTGGGGCTATTGCGTTAAATTTAGGAAGTGTCAGATGTCTGTCAGTACTGTCCGCTAAATATAGTTCACAGTGTATGTGTATATTACATAGTGTATGTTATCTTCGTTGATAAGCAAGATACAGATAACTGATATTCTAATTATTTTCGGTGGTTTCTATATTTCTGTCATTCACTCAACAAAATCTAGCAGTGCGTAATTAATATTGTTTTCAAAGTAATTAACATACCGTCTGTATTCCCCGAAGGGTACAGCAGAGGTGCACCTGAGTTGTGACCTAAGTACAAACACTTCACCAGTTATGTAATTAATATTATTAATAATTTTAGTGCAGAATAAACATTCCATACGTTGTTAGTAAATAATACTTATACCTGGACTTCTTGGCGGGAAAGTGAAGCGTCATGTTAGCAGTTTTGTTTTATTTTCTAAAATTTGTGTTTAGCCGAATATTAATGTGTAATACTGGTGGATTATTAACCATTAAGTGTTCGTGAACCTGCATTAATGTAGGCAAGTGAAACAAAACAGTGCAACATCACTTTAAGTTCTCTCAAGAAGTCCGCGCGAGGTTTCAGTAAAGTGCCGCGTCTTTACTTAAACTCAAGGGGAGCGGGGCGGGATATCATCAATCATCTTTATCATGCATTGAGTGGAGTTCATTTCATAATTATTTAAATAATTTTGTACTTGTTACCTAATTTTACATGACACTGGCTAAATGCACAAACCGTGCGAAGCCAAAAAGAAAAAATAAATAAAAAATACTTATACCTATGTTAGTAAAATTATTAGTTATTTATTCATTGTTATTATTTACAATTGCGCTACTTCAATACGCCACCGGACGACGTCAATACGTCGGCACCGGCTGGCGCTGATGCCAGCGCTGGGGCTGTCTTGTATAGGGTCGCAGCATAATGCTGAGTGATAGCCGTTTTGCGTGGATGTGACGCATGTTTCCCTCAACCTTTTCTTATTTTTGTGTTTATGTTCTTTTGTGTGTCATTTTTACCGCAAATAAACATATTTTCTTTCTTTCTTCTTTCTTTTCTTTATTTCTGTCTAAAGGGCACCTCCAGATCCGTGGACGGTATTCCAGTGCCTCACAAACGGGCAATCAGCCCTTCAAATATGGTATTCAGAAGGATGTTGGTGCTGCCTCACACGCGGCGCATCAGGGAGCCCACTCTTTTTACCCGACTGCATGACGCAAAGCAGGGTAATGTGTTTATCAGCCTATGTATGTATGTACGTTTGTTCCTTTGTGGCGTTCTAGAGACCAAACGCGTTGGCCAATTTTGATGATTCTTACATCAATCTGTACCCTAATTGCGTAACACAGTTTGAATCGGAATTGGAATGATTTTGAAGTATATTGCTAATTCATTGCTTCATAAGTTAGAAAAAATTGTCTGCTCAACAACGTAAATAACGCAGTGAATGTTGTTGAACTGTCAAATTGAAACCGATTCCTACTGATAGTGTGTTACGCAATTAGCCCTCTGACCTCTGAGTTTGATTCGGCCTTTCTTCTCAGAGTAGTCGGATACGAAACGCCGACCTCTTCTAGTTTTTTTTTAATATGATTGGCGTGTAAAAGTGTTTGTACAAACCTACTTACAGAAATAAATCATTTATCATTTATTATTATCATTAAAGGCGATTTGTCTTAATCTTGTGAGTATTACTAAAGACATATAAATCAATATGGCGACAACCAGACGCCAGATTGTGAAAAAGAAAAAATGAACTATGTCAAGTGGGATATAATTGAATAATATATATAAGCAACCAATCTCACTTCAATTTTCAAAACTAAAAATTATAAAATTAAAATTATTTTGAAATAATAAATTCATTTATTCCAGGTAAATAACACCCATTGCCAAAGATAAATTAATAGAAATAGAACACACTATCCAAACAGACAACAACCCAAAATAAAATACAAAAATCATTAAATAAAACTTAAAATAAAATGTAAAATGTCAGAATCTACAAAAATTTTAATGTCAAATATAAAATAGTCAAAAATATAAAATATCAAAAAGTCAAACTGTAAAAACGTTATAAAAATATCAAGCCATTAAAAATAAAAATTATAAAAATGTATTGCAATTATTCAAATTTCTACCTGCCCCAAGCCTGATAGACGGGTGCATGTAAGGCCTTCCAGTGCTGCATGAACGGCCCGTCCAACCTAATAAGGCTCTGATAAAGTTCTTATATAATCGTATAATAATAGGTCTTATTAACATGAAATATAATAATTAAAAACCGTAAAATAAAAAAAGTACATTTAAGCTGGGTTTTTTGATTTTTAAATTACCTTTTTTTATTCGTAATATTGCCTTAACGCAGTCCGTGCTGGTCTTACAAGCATACCTGATGCACTGCAAAAGCGAGGCAACCAACCCCAACAGCATCCTAAAACCATTATTGTACAGGACCCGTAGGGCATTGGAAGATCTACGCGTATTTAAACGGATCCACAGGATGCAGGTATAAAATGTCTGGCAGTATGCCTTAAAAGGAGCAATTTTGCGCGCCCGCATATTCCATTTCACTGCCAACGCCCTATGTTCCCTCAATATCCACATCCAAATATCCAAATCTCAATATCCAAATCATCGGAGAGGTCCACGGTGGCCCAGTGCCCCGAGTACTTGAATTTGGTAATCCTACTTATAGGCATTCCTCCTAGTCTGACCAGTGAAACGGTTTTCGGATTCAATCAACTCGACAACGTATAGGTTAATAATGTCATAAGCATAGTCGAATCAAACAGTTAAAAACTGCAAAATTTCTAGTAGTTCAATATTCAAATACAAGTTATTGTCAAGTTCAAAGATAGTCGATAGAAAAATTAAGTAATATTTAAGCTGCAATATTATAATATTTAAGCTACCAAAATTATAATATTTAAGCTACCAATATTATAATATTTAAACTACTAATATTATAATATTTAAACTACTAATATTATAATATTTAAGCTACAATATTATAATATTTAAGCTAACAATATTATAATATTTAACCTACTAATATTATAATATTTAAGCTACAATATTATGATATTTAAGCTACCAATATTATAATATTTAAGCTACCAATATTATAATATTTAAACTACTAATATTATAATATTTAAGCTACAATATTATAATATTTAAGTTACAATATTATAATATTTAAACTACTAATATTATAATATTTAAACTACTAATATTATAATATTTAAGCTACAATATTATAATATTTAAGCTAACAATATTATAATATTTAACCTACTAATATTATAATATTTAAGCTACAATGTTATAATATTTAAGCTACCAAAATTATAATATTTAAGCTACCAATATTATAGTATTTAAGCTACTAATATTATAATATTTAAGCTACTAATATTATAATATTTAAGCTACAATGTTATAATATTTAAGCTACCAAAATTATAATATTTAAGCTACCAATATTATAGTATTTAAGCTACTAATATTATAATATTTAAACTACTAATATTATAATATTTAAGCTACAATATTATAATATTTAAGCTAACAATATTATAATATTTAACCTACTAATATTATAATATTTAAGCTACAATGTTATAATATTTAAGCTACCAAAATTATAATATTTAAGCTACCAATATTATAGTATTTAAGCTACTAATATTATAATATTTAAGCTACTAATATTATTATATTTAAGCTACAATATTATAATATTTAAGCTACTAATATTAAGCTACCACCGTGCCCGACAAACCTTCAGACAGTTTTACACCTCTACCCCGTCTACACACGTTATCAACACTCTATAATTAATGGCAGGGACGTACAGAGAGGCTCTTTTCGCGCCCTGCTGCCTGAATCCACCCTCAGAACAAAAGGGGCATGCGTGTAGGAAAAACAAAAGACGGCACACAACGTCTTAGCACGACTACGTACATATTTGAGCTAGACACGCACTTTAAGTGAGTGCATGTACTTCTTTCCCTGAGTTAAATCAAAGGTGATTTCTGTATGAGGTAGTGGTCAAATCGTGGGTTTACTTGAGTGGTGTAGAGCGGGCGTTTTGGGGGACTGTCTTATGTAATTTTGACGTTCAAAAAGTGCTGATTTTCTGCCTAATTTGAATAAATGACTCTTGATTTTGTTCGTCAATTTAGCAAATCATTACTGTACTTTAAGCAGCGTTAATAAATAACCCCACTACAAGTGAGAACGTTCGCCATTAGAACGTCTTCTATTGTAGGTATTGGGCGGTAGGCTTATTTTCCGTAGTAAGGATTTACGCGATTAAACATAGAATTCATCAACCAACACGTCTACTATGAAACCTTTCTTTTGTAATCGACACAGTTTAAAAAAAAAGACTCATCAAAATAAGACTTATTTCGTACTAGCTTCGCCCCGCAGTTTCACCCGCATAAGTCTTGATCCCGTGAGGATACCAGGATAAAAGGTATTCTAGACAAAATCAAACTGGTTGCTATTTTTACTGTAAAATTTGTTATTTTTATGATATTGATTTTAAATTCTGTGATTATTTATACTCACACACTGACTTATTTTTTATTTATTTTTAGACAAACATACTTTTACGATGTTTGTAATATGTGAGCATCATGTATCTATCTCATAATTAAGTTATTTTTCATAGCTTAGTTTTTAATTCTTTTTACATATAATAATAGTAATTTTATTCTAGGTGCATTGTCTTCACATATAATCATATAATTAATGTACTCAATTGTAAAACATTTTTATAAGAGTAACGGTGGATTTTTTTGCCCATTCTTCTCCATACGAAACTACATTTTGGAAGGGGCAACTAGATTCAATTCTATAAATTTTGACGTTCAAAAGTGCCTCTTATGTCCCTATTTGAAATAAATAATTTGACTTTGACTTTATTCTATGTCCTAACCAGGTTACCAAATTGGTGCCAAATTTCATTTAAATCAGCCGTTTTAGTGAAAGCGTAACAAACAAACAAACTCACTTTGGCATTTATAATATTAGTTAGGATTTCGTAAAAAGCCTAAACAAAATGGAAGAACACACAGCCTTCCTTCCCCACACATTCCGGTTACCCCAATACACTGACATAGCCTCTACATCTAGTTTTCAATAACAAACAGCTCATAAACTCGTATAAGATTTGCTGTCACAACGGATAGCGCACAGTCCACATACTGAACTCTGTTGCACATTATTATTAGTGTGCGGCGACATGGGAACAAAGATTATGTGGCAGGCAGAAGTGACGCATAGGGGTGCTGGTTTTACTCTAGGAAAGTAATAAGGTGAAGCAGTACATACTTATAATATCACCAACATCTGTTATCGAACAAAATCTGTGTTTTAAGAGTCCATAATACCTCAGCACCACCTCACTCTATCTCGCTCGCCAAGGCGGCGAGAAGGCTCCAAGATACCGATAGTTTAGGTAATTTCTTTTTACGGTGAAAATAATGGTAATTAAAAAAAACCGGCCAAGTGCGAGTCGGACTCGCGCACGAAGGGTTCCGTACCATTATATATAACAATTGCAAAAAAATCACGTTTGTTGTATGGGAGCCCCCCTTAAATATTTGTTTTATTTTGTTTTTTAGTATTTATTGTTATAGCGGCAACAGAAATACATCATCTCTGAAAATTTCAATTGTCTAGCTATCACGGTTCATGAGATACAGCCTGGTGACAGACGGACAGACAGACGACGGAGCCTTAGTAATAGGGTTCCCGTTTTACCCTTTGGGTACGGAACCCTAAAAACAGTATGTGCTTTATATTTCGTTTGATTATTATGCAAAGTTTCATGATCTAATTTGAAGTATTTTTTTAATACTAGTAATTTATTGTTCGGTTTGGAGGTAACTTTGTATCTTGTTCTGTAAAGAAAATTTTATGGAATCATGTTTACGTCAACATAGTACTTAACATTAATCCTCAACTTTAACATATATTTATTTGAAAATGAATACTGCAGTATTTGCGATATAACGGAGGATCATGCTAAGCAATTTGAGGTATTATAGACTCTTAACAAACTCGTAAGCAGCTTATCGTCCATTAGTACAGTGTTTAGATAAAACACTTTATTGTTTCTGATAGATTGTAATAGCGGTCGCGCAAACATTTCTGCCTATGCAGGTCCTTAATGTTTTAGTTAATTTTAAGTTATACCTACTTAGTTAGTAGTACTTAGTTATACCTATCTGTTATGGTTATTGAATAGTTAATCAGTTTCAAAACTTGTACAACAATACTCTATTGCTAACTGTGGAGGCTTGTAAATGGCTTGTCGTGTATTACCTCACTATTACTTGTGTATTGATAGCGGTGAGTCACTATCTCTCCCTATACAATTTTTTTTTGGTTCATTACACTAGTTTCATTTTTATTAATGAATATATTTATAAATATAGATAACTTTAATATGTGTATGTATGTATTTATTGTAAATATGTAAATAGTACACCACAGACTACCTGCAGTATGTCTTTCCCCTTAAATCGATCCAAAGGTTGTCTTTATAAGATCGCTTTAAGCGATAAGACCGCCCATTGTTTCACCCAATGTAAAATTTCTACATTTATATCTGTAATTTTTATAATGTACATAATTAAGAGTATTCTATTCTGTTCTTAGCCGCCCAAACACAATAAAATAAAATAAAATCTACTGCTAAGACTAGTTCTAGTATATGATGCATTGATGATACATAAGTAAATCATCAAAACCTGAATATTAATTTATTTGGGGGTCGACGTTCTTCTTCACTTCTATTCTAGTCATATCATTTTTCAAACATTCCATCCATCAAATTGTTAGTCTTACTCTGGTCTTACAGCAACACTCATGCGCAAGATTTTTCACAGGATATGTCCACAGCACAGACTGATAATAATGGAGGTAAAAGTAAGTGACTCATCCAGTAGGAACAAGGAATGGCCCCCATCCAAAACCAGATGGCCTATGATAGAAGAAGAGGAATGTGCCAGTATGTTTAAGAGTGAAGTGGTAAATAAAATTATTGAAATTAAGGACATGGATGGAAAATCTGTGAATGAATGTTGGAAAAAGATGGCGGGTTGTATAAGATAAGAAGAAAAAGATGTGTTTTAAGAATCAAAATGGAAAAAGATACATGGTGGTGGAATGACGACGTGCAAAATAAGCTTAAAGAAAAGAATCTTGCGTTTAAAGGATGGCAGTGTGTAGAACACGGGAATGATAGTTTGAAAGAAGATAAGAAGACGATTCATAAATAATGGAAGAGAAAGCAAAAAAGGTGGTAGCAGTTTCCAGAGCTAAGGCGCTGCAAAAGTTGTACGACTCACTGGACAACTCAAAAGGCCAGAAGGAGCTCTACCTGATTACAAAAGCAAGAGAAAGAAGAACGAGAGATATAATTCGCATTAAGTGTATGAAAGATGACGCCGGTGAGTTTCTGTCCAAAGATGACGAAATAAAAGAACGATGGAATGGTGATTTTGAGAAGCTAATAAATGAAGAGAATGAACAGAATGGTGTGCCCAAAGAGGTATAAGTAAATATGGTTTTGATAAGGGAAATTAGCATGGATGAAGTAAGAAAGACAGTTCAAAGTATGGTAAATTGAAAATCCACGGGCCCAGACAATATACAAGTCTAAGTATGGAAGTGTTTAAAAGAAGATGGTTGTATATGGCTGACTTTATTCTTCAATAAGTTGTAATAAGAAGGAGCGATCACACAAGAATGATGCAATAGTTCACTAGTGCCCATCTTCAAGAATAAAGGTGGTGTACAGGACTGCATCAACTATCCAGGGATAAAGCTCATGTCACATTGTATGAAGGTATGGGAGAAATTGATTGAAAAAATATTGCAGGAAGAGAGTGAGATTACCCGGAACCAGTTTACCATCCACCAATTGTGCGAGAAGTACAGACATGCACACAAGAACTTGCACATGGTGTTCACTGATCTGGAGTAAGATCTAGAGTACTTCGGGATGTGCCTTGAAAGAGAAAGGTTTGCCCGGGAAGTATGTAGGTCTTGTATAGATCAGAATGTTGGGTCCCAAATGGTTTGAATGAAAGACAATTGCATGCAGCTGAGATGAGAATGCTAAGAGAGATGTGTGGTGTTACGCAAATGGATAAAATAAGTAGTGAGTATATATGAGGAAGTCTGAGAGTGACACCGGTGACTGAAAAGTTGTGTGGAAATAGGTTGTCATGTGATGCGGAGGAATGAGGGAAATGTCGCCAGGAAAGTTTTGAGTATGAATGTGGATACGGGTAGGGAAATACCAAAGAAACAATGGTTAGACTGTGTGAAAGATGGTATGGCTAGAAAGGGAATGGCTACCAAGATGACAACTAATAGGAAAGTATGGAAGGAAATGGACAAAGGACATGTTGCGCCGACTCCAAATAAACTGTGATAAGGGCAGGAGAATGATAATGTCTCTCGGCCTCATTTTCCGACATCACGTGATGGCAACCAATTTTCAGACAGCTCTCCAATTAAAAACGTCATGCGAATAATATTACAGATGAATATCAATGTAGGTAGGTATCATTTACTAAAATAAGTAACTAGAAAGAGAAAGAAATAAAGAAAATACGTTTTTTGTGCGTCACATCCACTTAAGACTGCCATCTATCACCATAAAGCTGTGACCATATGCCAAAAAGAGCAACAACGCTGGTTTCAGTGACAGCCGGCGTTGACGTGATGACGTCAACCGGTGCAGCATAAAACGAGATACAAAATGAGAAATAAAAGAATAAAATAAATAAATATACAATACAAGTTCTAAATAACTACTATACAACATAACTAAATCAACAATTATAATCAACGTTTTCCTCCAAGAAACCCTCCTCTATTAGGCACAAACTCACACACCACACATCCCTTCAAATTTTCATCTGTGGTATTAGTTATGAATTTTTCATGGTGCGGCCGGGCGCCCATGTGTTCGCGCGGTAATGCTCGCCGTTGTTACGTATACCGACTACGTTCCGACTACATCTTGACTGCATTCGATGCTAGATTACCTGACAATTTTCAGGCAGGTTTTTGGATTGGAAAGATAGCTTAGTTTATTTTTATTAAGAAATATACTATATGCGTTTAACTGTTCACTTATTTTGCCTGTTTGCTAGCTCTTACTAACCGTTGTTGACTAAATTGAATTGCCTTTCGGTTTTAACCAATATTGAAGTAAGGACTAAGACTCTTCATCTCTGAAATATCAAATCTAGACTCTAGGCACCTACTGAGATATTTCCAATGAAAAACCCAATAATAACCCTTTTCCGAATCGAGTGACAAACTCAGAATCCCACGTTCTACAGTCGCTCTTCCGACCACTCGTCACTTCCGAGGCACTCTGTCTTTCTCCTTCCTTTTGAAATTATCTGTTGTAAAGCAACAATTCACGATACCCAAGTAAATTGAACCACCTACTATAATCTAGTAAACCTATGTAAAAGTTGGCAAAAGCTTTCGAATGGGAACTGGTATTATAAACAGGCTTCTTCACGGCCTCGGCAGAATCTAGCACTTAGCAACGCATAATAACTACACAATATAATACTAGGAACATAGGAGAGCCGTGACAAGATAGATGTGGTGTTTATTTGCTTAAAATGTTTCTTAAATATCGTTCTCGTGGCAGAACGAGCCATTGTTTACATAAGAGAATAGTCAGCAAAGTCAGTAGCGGGGTTGCCATTCTGGAGGGCGCTGTCGTCGAAGTAAAAAGAAGAAACAAAGTAAGAAAAATATATATATTTGTCACAGAAACACGTGCATACAAAAAGATAATTAACTCGAGTAAGAGAAAGATACTGACCGGGACTGTTAAATAAATAAAGATAAAACCAAAAAATAGATCTACATTATAATCACGATCACAAAACAGAAATAGTCGGCAGCTGCTGGCACGTCATAACTGTGACAAGATGGCTTCCACTCAGCATGATGCTGTGCTATGGGCGACCCACAGCACAGCGATTTTTAGTAGTCACGCGAAAAATACGTACGGAAACCAAGTTAGGTTTAATAAATTTTACATAATTAAGTAACAAAATAAATAGTACTTAGAATATAATGCAACTACAAAACAAATAACTTACTAGAGAATGGGCAGCAGCGTTCGCTATGCATTTATCACCATACTGCGATCGCCAACCCGCCTGCCAAGCGTGGCGATTATGGCAAACCCCTCCCTTCCTATGTCCAACAGTGGACGTCTTTCGTCTGAAATGATGATGACACAACAAATTACATGAATAATTTCAGCCAAAAGACGTCCACTGCTGGACATAGCCCGCCCCCTAGGAAGGGGGTATAAATGAAATGAATAATGATTATTTATTATTAAATAACATAATAAATTATCCGCAGGCATCACAGTGCGCGCATAAATAATGTACCCAGTACTTTTATTCACTCCGGTTTTAACGATAAGTACCAACTTTAATCATAATTATAATTTCCACAAACCGTGTCAAGAATCCGACTGAAATAAATTCAGGAACCGCTTCAGGAGACAATCTTATGTCTCTGGCCAACTGAGGCAACCAAGGCTTTCCAAATTTACTTATTATTAAGAATATACCTACATTTACCACCACACCAATGCCAAAATTGGGCATAGTAAGGCGTCAATATTACAACCCTTAGTTCCTACCTCATTTCTCCGCTCCGAAACCTAGACATAGGTACAGCATAAGACCCAAATATAACTGAGAAAGGCTTTCGCCGTGACGTGACGGCCATTTTCACTAGGATAATAAGCAGCACTTTCCTGCCACCTGTACAAGCAGAGCATTAATCTTCTTTGCTATGTCGGGTAAAAAACGACAGTTTAAAGTTGAAAGGAGTTTTCTTCCTGCATAATTATTGGACGGATATTGCTGATGGGTAGTTTGAGAACTATGTAAGAAAAATAGATTTTATAATAACAGGCGCTGTCTCTCTGTAATCTAGGTAATTTTGACTACATTACCTTTTCTTCTTAAGGCTCCGAGCACGAAAAGAACCCTTTTTCGTCAATTTCTTATCCAATTGTAAGAAAGCTTGAAATAATTGAAACATTAAGTCCCGTATTACTGAACGTCACTCAATACTCAAGCATTAATTAAAACTAGTTTCAACCAATCAAATGGCTTGAATCTAGTTTTAAGTAATGCTTGTGTATTGACTGTCGCTGTAGACACAATGATGTTGATGATATTTTATAGTATTTAAAATCAAAAGTAGTTTCTTGTAAAAAGATGATCAAACGTCAGTCTCGCGTCATGTTTCGAATATTAGTATTTGAAAAATCCCTTCCAGCCACATGCAAAACAAAGAACTCGACTTTTTAAATCACAAATATTTTTATGTTTTATTCTTTTTCCCTTTCTCACAACCAATGAACAAAATTGATCAAAATTAGCCGATTTCGTGCACATCGTCTTAAGCTGTGTCCTAAACCGAAAGGGACTGTCGCGCGAGTATGCGATCGTCGCGCTCGTGTGACATATGTATGACTCTCGCGATCAATCGAGTAGCGTTTGTACGCCATAATTCATATTAGCATAAGCATAATCAGCTTATAATGTTCCCACTCCTGGGACACAGGCCTCCTCTCGGTGAGAGGGAGTGGGCAGTAATCCACCACGTGGGCCCAGGTAAATGTCACATGTCTTCGAATTTTTGGTTCTAGGACATGTCAGTTTTTCCTTACGATGTTTCCCTTCGCCGTTTTGAGAGCAATGGTGATGAAACAATTTACAGAAAGTAAAGCGCCTGTCAGGTTTCGAACCTACGATCTACAACTCGTAAGTTACGGCAACCATTGCTCTGCTGTTCGAATTCATATTAACGATCGCGTAATCGCGTACTCGCGCGACAGTCGCTTTCGGTTAGAACACAGCTTTAGCGTATCTATGACAAAAAGTTCAAATATGATGTTTATTATTGGGTGGTAAACAAACAAGCGGTTTATGAACATCTAAATAACAGGGGTACCTACTTATTGCAGAAGCTTTATCGTGCCAAAGAAAACGCTGCATGTAAGTTGTTTGGTAAATCTTACTTTTCTAGAGATAAAGATGAAATGACATAAATCTCATCCACTCAAGAACAGCAATGATGTTCGTAAAAGTTAATTCAACATCAATATTATAAACTTAATTGTATATCAATTTAATACTCAATCTGCAATAATTTGTCATTTTAATAAGTATAATAATTGTAATCGATTACTCAGTAATTTATTAAGTTGCAACATTGTGATCAAGCTTAACATTTCCGATGTCTAGCAACACTCGCTCGCTCTGCATTCATTCTTCCAACCGGCAAGTCCATTTTTCCACTTTTGTAATTTAATAAAAGTAATAAATGCAACCGATTTTCCACGCATGTTTGGGCGCCAATCGATCTTTCCCGGTTATCCCAAAATGATAATTTAAAAGAAGTTCAAATTGAAATACGTGGAATAAACGGAATGTAAACTCTCTGGTCAGTACGAAACCTACTGCAGAGGAACAAGATATGCTTTTACTTCCGAAGTAGTGTTCAACGAACCAACAATGGCGGATGATAAACACTTAACATTCATTCCGGATGGAAACCTTCACTTGCCTCCAGTTTATTTTTGTAAATACCATTAAATATGAAGCTATGAGAAAATATTCCAAGAGGAAATAAAAATATCCTTGGAAAATTTAAAGCATGGGAACTGGTAGATTGAGGTAATAATTTGTGGATAATGTTGCAAAAGTCTGACATCCAGTCTTATGGGTATCGTGTTACCCAGTAACTGGGTTGTGAAGGTCAGATAGCCAGTCGCTCCATGTAAAATACTGGTATTCATCTGCATCCAGTTAGACTGGAAGTCGACCTAAGCTAGGCAGAGTGATTGTTATCCAGGGGGTCTACTCCGAAGCGCAAAACCGAAGTATCGGCCGAATGTTCGGCATTTTATAACTTCCACAGTTTCCTATTTTGACTTTGAGTCCTTACCCGACTTTAAGTCACCGTTTAGACTTTGGCATAATAATATCTCTTCGAATGTCTTTTAATTTTTTTTCGCCGTAGTCAGCGATAGTTAGCCGTAGTAAAGAAACGACCGAACATTCGGCCGATACTTCGGATTTATGTTCGGAGTGACTATGTCCGGCGTACCCTGTACAATCAGCTCTATTACCAACTTTGCTTACAGTTAATACTTTCGTCACGACATAGGATATTCCAGTTAAGCTCGTGCCAACACGACTGAGGAACTTGAAAGTCAACATTTGCAAAGAAAATTTCATTAACTCGGTGTTTTGATTTATCACAAAGTGTTTCAGTAGATTTAGCAACAAAGTTGTACTAAAATTCATTGCCTTAATTGACTTTTTAATTAGGCAAAAAGTTAGGAAACGCCGTCGCCCGCTCCGGTACGGTCTAGCCTGATTTATGAATTTCAGTTTTTTTTGTTCATAAACTCTTGGATCAAAGTGTAGAAAAGGTATTTGAAATAAGCTGCATTCTAAGTAAATTCGGAAAATAATGTAGAGTTACAGAGGATATAAATGTATATACTTAGTTATTTCTACTAATACTCGTACCTATGAATTTGCATGATTATTACGCATAATTCAAACTAACGTCAGCGAAATATTGACATGGAGTGATGGATTGCTGCAATGAGAAGACGTGACCACAAGATACTGCAGCTGAACACCTTTAATCTGAGAGTTCACGGGTATATACTATAGTCCGCGCTAGTCACCGCCTGAGGTATGTGAGCGGTGAAATAGCAGAAGAAGACAATGGTGAAGCTAACTCAGACTGCCAATCTTGTCAATGGGGCCTCCCTAGAGATGTAAATTGAAAAAAAACCAAATGTCTTTTTCACAATCTTGAAAAAAAACATGAAAAATACTTGGCACCGTCGTTTTTAGGGTCCCGTACCTAAAGGGTAAAACGGGAACCCTATTACTAAGGCTCCGTCGTCTGTCTGTTTGTCTGTCCGTCTGTCACCAGGCTGTATCTCATGAACCGTGATAGTTAAACAGTTGTAGTTTTCACAGATGATGTATTTCTGTTGCCGCTATAACAACAAATACTAATAAACAGAATCAAATAAATATTTAAGGGGGCTCCCATACAACAAACTGTGATTTTTTTGCCGTTTTTATAGAAAAACGGCAAAACGTACGGAACCCTTCGTGCACGAATCCAACTCGCACTCGGCCTATTTTTTTTTCAGGAAAGTGAAATAAATAAAACAAAATAGAATAAAACTAAATATGATTGTTTTATTTTTAATTCAAGTCAAATTATGTTTAAATCAATGAAATTAGAAGTCATACAGGTACATATTATTATGAACTTAAAAAATACTGAAACGTTCATCAGTGCTATAATTATCATGAAGTTTCACCTTCGGAAGCTCTCGGCAGTCTGCAGTCAACTCAAACAAAACATAAACCAAACGAAGATGGGGGAAATATCCATCCGCAAATGTCAACTTCAATGAGTATTGCTAATTATTTTGAGACATTTAATGTAATAATTAACAAAAATAAATGGTTTTTCTTTATTAACCAAAATAAATAGCTCATTTTTAGGGTTCCGTACCTCAAAAGGAAAAAACGGAACCCTTATAGGATCACTTGGTTGTCCGTCTGTCTGTCAGTCTGTCAATACCCTTTTTCTCAGGAACGCGTGGAGATATCAAATTGAAATTAATATCAAATAAGTAAGTAGGTACACGGTCCCTTGGAGGTCTAAAAAAATCAAGCTTATAAGTCTACGCCACAAAACAAATCGGTGATTATTTTGATAATCGCAAGTAAATCAAAACCTAAAGGGTACTTCCCGTGGACCTAGAAACTTAAAATTTGGCAAGAAGTACGGTCTCACAGCACAAGTAATGGAAAAAGTCCGAAAATCGTTAATGAGTAGATGAAAAAAAAATGCTATTAAATTTGCAGTTAGTTTACAACTACAATGTGAAATTTGTTTTTGGGATAAATTCATCCCAACTACGGAACCCTGCATTGTACGTGGTCCGACACGCACTTGGCTGGTTTTTAACGATAAGCATCTGACTATATTTTTATTTTCATAATTTGGAAAAAAAACCTAATCCAGAAAAAAACTGTTTTTTTTTTCATCTCAGAAAAGAAACTGTTTTTTTACAACTCTGGGCCTCTCCCCGTCTCATCGCTTACAAACCTCAGGCGGTGACTAGCAGTTGCGCGCGGAATGTAGTACTTAGTAGTGGTTAAAGGCGACCCTATTAATTTGTTTATAAGAAAATAATATATTCAAGGAATAGTTTAGATTTCATATTATTAGGTTTGCATTAAGTTCTTAGATGGCTGTGTGGAGTGACTAGACTGGGTAAAGTTAGAAATTAGTAGGATCTATTCATACACGAAATCTCTTAAGGGGTCATTGTATTCATCATTATGAACAACTTTTACTATGGTACTAAACCTTAAATCTCGAAAAAAAATCAGCGGTTCCCTACATTTGTGTTCGCATAACTCGTCAAAATGTATAACAGCTGATTTTTTTTTCGCGATTTCAACACCCTGTTATGAGAGCGGTGCGAGCCTTGCGTTCTATTCTGTGCCACCTTTGGAACGCAAAGCTTTTTTTATTATTATTTGTCGGATCATCAGGATTTACTCTGTTAGATTCAGACATCATGTGGGCATAAGGTGGGTTTCGTGCAATGAAAACACACTGGGTACGAATGTACGATACACAGCGTTTATTAAAATCACAAATTGACACAATCACTACAAATTACAATTACCACAATAACTGAGCACAACGAATCGAGTACAGTTCCGCGACGTCTTAAGGCCGTCTTCTAGTGCGGTGTGTAGCCGGCTGTAACTGGCCGGCCGTTGCGAGCTCTTGAACTGCTAGATTTTGTGTATATTTGCTCCATAGAAAAAAATAGTAAGGAAATTATAAAATGTGTTCTTACCAAGTACTAAAAAACAATAAGGCCTATCTTTTGGTAAAACTTTTACATGGTTTAACGAACTAATCTAACACCTTTTAAATAGCGATTTAGTGTCATCTTTATGATTTTTTTTTATAGAGCCAATTAATTTAATTCATGTTTCTATCTTCACACAGTGCTTGATAATATGTTCAATTTTCATAAAATATTTTGTTTTTGCGCAAAATTTATATTTTGCTAGATTTACAGAGGTTTAAAAAAGTTAAAAAGTACTGCAACCTCGCCTTAACTCCGATGCGATCAGACACTGAATCTTGAATGTCCTCCTCGCCATCGGCTCAAAACATCACGACTCTGTAGAAGCGCGCTGTAGGTGTGGGTAGATCACGCGATGTCGCCAGTAGTAGCGCGCTTGCGATTCGTTTCTTGTCCGTACTAATGACCGGGTCCGACATATTCAAATGTTAATAATAAAGAAAATACTTTTATGAATGATTAGTAGTCATTGGATACATGAAGTGGGCTGTCGTTGAAAGACGACTAAAATGCCACGGTGTAAAGATGAGCACAATATTGAACCATTATTTACTGATCCCATAAAATAAAAAAACGTACTGTAAAAGCACATCAAAGAATGTCGTTAAGGCTAACCAATCAATATAAAAATGTTAATATAACACGGCATAATGGTTTCCGGACAAAATTAATATTTTCTAAAACAATGTCCCCGATATTAAAACCAGCTGTTTAATACTAACAAAATATTCTGCAAAGAATTTAAGGTTTACCGTTATTACAATAAAGGGACATAAAAATTACCATTTTTATGCTTATAGGTAAATTTTAGAGACGTACGTGATTACGGGAAATTAAATAGTGAGGGGAAAGTACCGACTATCGATTAACGATTATTCGACTACTTAAAACGACGTAATTATTCTGTGTTGAAACTACTGGCTTGTAACTGTCCTTGTTTAAAGTAGGTATCGATATTATTTATTCCAATTTAATTGGTATCTTGAGCCTTGAACGTGACATTTTGTTATGCTGCGAATTTATGAAATGAATCTATAATGTCAACGTTCACTTAACGTAAATAATAACTACTTCAGAACATTATTACGAATATTTTGAAGTAGGTAAGGGTACCTACCTACCTACACACTCTTAACTTCTTTTTTATTTTGAAAGTTAATATTAACACTTAAAGGTCAAAAGAGAAACAGTTAACCCTTTTGTAAATTATCTTTACGAAATACATAATTATTTTAACATTTTTTCCCTACACTTACTCTTTCAAATGAAATCAGGTATCTACATCAATTAAGAAGTAATCCACTAATGACCAACGGCTTACCTATTACACGGTTTATTACTCAGGCTGATTATTTCAAACTAATTCTGTTCCATCCATTACATATCGAGAGCTTTAAGCCCTTGGTCCCGGCTGCCATTAGTAGATCTTCGATATTTGTTACGGGTAGTCAGAAGCCCAACGGTCTGATAACCAGTCTTATACTAAAGGGTATCGTGTGACCAGGAGCGAACTCTTGGCGCGCTGAAAAAACCCAACTTTTAAACAACAACTGACCATGAAACCAGCAAGGTCCTTCTTGAGACTCACTTCCCGGACTGCAAACTCCTGAAAGACAGGACGTAGGAGGTTGTGCCAGAATGGACACCAACGGATGGAGACTGGTCAAGAGCCCATAATATATGTAGCAACAGAAGATCGTATAAAGTGGGCTATCAACACGTTTCAGCCATTTAAGTCAGCAGGGCTGGATGGCATCTTCCCAGCCCTGCTACAGTGGCTCATCTGACACCGTGGCTAGTGGAGATCTATTGAGCGTGCATAGCACTCAGACACATACCACTAGCATGGCGCGAAGTGAAAGTCATTTTCATACCCAAACCAGGCAAAACCGACTACACACAACCCAAGGCTTATAGGCCTATCAGCCTTACATCCTTCCCACTGAAAAACCTGGAGACACTGATAGACACATTTGAGACGGACCACTTCTGGTAAAAGCACTCTATAAACAACAGTAGGCGTACTCCACAGGCAAATCAACAGAATCGCTACACATCGTGGTCTCTAAGATTGAATGCGCAGTGGACCACAAATGTTCATCACTGGCCGCCTTCATTGATATCAAGGACGCCTTTGACAAAACCATGTTCAAAAGCATTAACATGGCTCTAGACAGACACAACATAGACTCGACCCTGAGCGGCTGGATCACCAATATGCTCAAAATGAGAGCTGTTCAGGTCACGATAAATGACACTATAAGGGCCAATGTGGCAAAGAGCAACCTAATGCGCCAAGCTTTTAAAAATAGTAGAGGACTGGTGCAATAAACCAACTGTCAGTGAATCCAACAAAAACCGAACTGATTCTCTTCACAAAAAAGAGAAAGTTTGCGACACTACAACTGCCACGACTCTTTGGAACTACCCTAAGCCTTTCAACCGAAACCAAATACCTGGGCATCTATTTGGACAAACATCTGAACTGGGCAAAACACACCAACTATATCACCACAAAAGCCAGCATATCCCTATGGCAGTGCAAATGACTGCTTGGAAGGAATTGGGGCATCAGTCCCAAGGTTATCCAATGGCTATACACCACATTCATCCGATCAATTATCACATATGGCTCACTGGTCTGGTGGACCAGGACGGACCTGAACACAGCCCAAAAAGACCTTGAAAAACTGCAGCGGTTTGCTTCTGTAACAATAACTGGCAACATGAAGACTGCACCCACTGCCGCACTACAAGTAATGCTAGGACTGCCACCCCTACACCTCATCGTGCGAGAGGAGGCAGCCCTGGCCGCCTTCAGGCTCTACTTATCGGGAACCCTGAGTAAAGACTCTAGGGTCAAGCACACACGCATAAAGGAAGATGCAATAAACGACAACCGATGATGGCATCACCCTTGCGACAAAGCCCTGAAACTACACTTCTTTCAGATGCATTACAACGTTACACTCACAGAAGAACGGTGTGAATACTCAGGCCCGAAAGAGATGAGAGTATACACCGACGGATCAAAGACCAACTCCGAAACCGGAGTCGGAGTCTTCTCACACGATTTTAACATAAATATATCCAGCCCGCTGGGAATGTTCAACACCGTTTACCAGGCGGAATGCGTGGGCATTATACAAGCGGCTTACGTCATAGATGTCAGGAAAGTTACGGACACCCGTATACGTATACTGTCCGATAGTGCCTCAGTTCTGCAATCCCTAGAGAAAAAATATATTACCTCCAGACTAACACTAGAATGTCACAATGCACTGGAGCGGGTGACGGTGTACAACCGTAACACAGTGACACTGCAATAGATAAAAGGACACAGCGGATCACTGGGTGACGACGCAGCTAATAAATTAGCTAGGAGAGCATCCAGCGCGTCAGTCTGTGGACCCGAACCTATCGTACCCATCCCCTTTAACCAACTACGCAGGTGGCTACAGGAGTTCACCTACACACAAGCGGAGAACTGGTGGACCTTGACACCGGGCTGCAGGCAATCCAGGGAAGCCATGCCATCCTTAGATGGCAGTCTAACCAGGCGTTTGCTACGCCTGGACAGGAACGACCTGCGCCTGGTGACAGGGACCATCACGAGACACTGCTCACTAAATAAACACTTCCACACAATAGGCATAACGGACAGCCCTCTGTACAGGGCTTGCATGGACGCTGATGAAATCGTTGCGTGCTCTTTGACTGCACAGGCGTCACCCAGATCAGAACAGAAACCCTTGGGTCACCCAGATCCTTCACAGATATTCTATGCATACCAGAAGACCTAATCAGCATCTGGAGGGAGGTGGGCTGGTTGGAATAAACCAACTGACGGCCGCCATGGCCCACGCACAATGGTCCACATGAAGGACTAAGTGCGGAAACCAAACCCTCTAACATAGAACAAGGGTATCGTGTAACACAGTAACTGGGCTGTGGAGGTCAGATAGGCAGTCACTCCATGTAAAATACTGGTATTCGGCAAGGCTAGGCAGATTGATACTAAGTGCCTAATGCCTATCCAGGCACCGTGAATATGGTTCTAAATCGACTAAACTCCATCTTACCAAAGACACATCACTACTAAAAAACCGTCTGATTTAGGTGGTGATTTATGTACAATAAGGGGCACCTTTTAATTTCGTAAGGCAGCTATGTCTCAGCTATTTGTTTGAGGCTGGTTATAAAACTGTCTGCTCACCGTGTTTTATTGTTTTGAACGTGACTCCGAAGCTGTTTGCATGTTGCCTAATTTTCACGACGAGGATTTATAATTTTTAGAGCATTAAGGGTAATGGGAGAAAGTATTTTAGTGTCAAAAAATTATAGCAAGTGCAGTAATAGCCTAGTGAAGTGGCCGTCGGACTGCCAAGTCGTAGGTCTCGAGTTCGACCCCAAGGCACGCTCCTCTGACTTTTCGGATACATGTGCGTATTGTATAATTATCACTCGCTTATAAAACGGTATAGGAAAACATCGTGAGGAAACCGGCCTAAGAGATGTTCTCGACGGCATGTGAAGCCAAGTCAGAAGCCCTTGGGCAGCATAAAAACTCTGACACCAGGTTACTAACCACACGAAAAAGAAAGAAGAAGATAGCATAATAAGCACCCCTACCACTAATCTATTGTAGGTAAAAACTGTAATTGGTAGATATGCTATTTTTGAAAGAGTTGGCCCGAGAAAGTGATTTCAGCATGCCTATTTCTGTCACCGGTAATAACTGGATGAAGCAAGCAGAAAACAGACCAGATACAAATAAATGGAGACAGCTTTTCTTTTTTTTTAAAACGTAGTTACACTTGGAATTTCTCCTGTATCGTGGGTGCGTTTACAAACATTTAAACTCACATACATAAACAGCCAGACCCGGAACAACTACTTGTAAGTCATACAAATATTTGTTCCGTGCGGGAATCGAACCCGAAGTCCGAGGTCCGAGTCGAGTCCGAGTCCGAACCCGACAATCGAAGTTGGAGGAGCCATGATTTATACAGCAACATCCCATCTATTTAATATTTATTCTTGTTAAAATAAAGTTTTGGAAATAAAGAGGCTTTGTTATTATTATATCTGCACCAATTAAAAAGAAAGCTATCAATTTTTATTTGACCCAGATTAAATGGATTTGCTAAGTTCCGATTTGAAGGGCTTTCTTTAGTGTCAGTGTATCAGGCACATGAACCGTTTCAATTTTGCGTTTAATGTATATTCTATTCTATTTTTGTTGTATGGCAAGCAAAGCCGGTGTCGACTATTCTGCCAATGTCTAAAGTGAGTTGAGAAACCAAGTGTGCATGAAAATAAAAATAAAACAATTATATGAAGAAAATAAAATAAAAACTAATAAAACTCTTCAATTGATTGATACTGTTGAACACAATGTAGATCTTGTTGGATTAGTACGGGACTGAAACAAACAAAAAATAAATAAATAAATATTATAATTGTTAAAACATAAAATATACGCATACCACAACCACACAAACGTAATAGATCATAACTTTATGTTATTGTGACGGATGAAGGTCATCAGCGCCACAAGCAGATCTTGAGAGGAATATGTTAGTAACGAGGAAACATTTGTCGGAAGAGGGATCTTAAATTTAGGGAGGCGACTATATAAATCTAAAGGTGGAATGTTGTTCGAGCACTCAAAGAAGATGTGGTCCAGAGTGCCCTCTTCCAACCCGCACTCGCAGAGAGAGGAGTCCCGAACACGGATTTTGCGCAAAAAAACGGGAGTACAACTAAAACCTAAACGAATTCGACAAAGAACGGATATAACGGTTTTGGAGACTTTTTTGTAACTGTGGAACCAAGGCTTTGTTTTTATGACTGGTTGTACTGCATAATAAAACTTCCCCTTTCTTCTTCCAGTGATAATCCATTGTTCCTGCCATGAAGATTGGAGCTTAACTTTTGGAAGGCTCAACAAGTCGTATCCCTGATGAGTATTGTGGGTGAGATCAGCTACTGCTGATGAGCAAGCATCTTTGGCCAAAGCATCAACGAACTCATTGCCCTTAATACCACAATGACTAGGTATCCAAACTAACTGAACCTCTCTTTGACTAATAAAACAGGATAATAAAGACTTTTTAATTTTTAAAACAAGGGAGCTGTGCAATTTACTTTTGAAAGGGTTTTGTATTAAGGCTTGCAAAGAGCTAAGAGAGTCTGTGAAAATTACGGCTTTGTCAATATTTTGGTGTGACTCTATGAAAAGACAAGCTTCCAATAAAGCCACACACTCGCCCGTGAACACAGAAGACTCCTTAGGGCATTTGTACTGTAGAATTATTCTGGAGCTTTGGTAATAAACCGCAGCGCCCGTGTAACTCGGATAATTAAATTTTGAAGCATCTGTAAAAAACCTCTGAAATCCAGTCCATCGTTCCCCCAACGCCGCATTGAAAGCCGAATCCGCTGAAGGGGACTCTTTGGAAATACCAATGTCAAAGAAAATTTTTGGAATGAAACATAAGACTTCATAGGGAAAGTTAAAAAGAGGTAATCTGGGATACTGTTCTATTGGACATTCTAAATTATTAATTTGACGAAATGCTTTTAGAATTAAGGGAATTTCTTAGTTTTTCCAGTAATTTGAGCTTCTGCATATGGCATCTAACTCATTCAACCTTGCTAAAAGAGGATGGGAAGATCTAGATGATAACCTAGCCACAAAACGGGAGCATAGATACTGCCGTCTCAGGGCCAGGGGAGGTTCAGCACACTCAACCTGCAACGCGTTAACGGGAGAAGACTTCATACAACCAGAGATGATCCGAAGGCATTTTGACTGAACCCTATCCAGTCCAGCCAAAGCACCCTTGTTGCAAGGAACTAAATGGAACGTACCATAGTCTAAAACACTCCTAATTAAGGCATTATACACTAATTTCATAGTATAGGGGTGGGCACCCCACCAGACACCCGCGAGAGCTTTTAAAATAGAAACAACCCTTTCACATTTTTTTATTAATAAATTTATATGATGTTTACCATTTAATTTTGAATCTAAAAGACGCCTAAAAACTTTACTTTATTAACTAATGGAATATTTTGACCTAAAATGTCGATTGAGATGTGCGGGGTCAATCTTTTGCGAGAGAAAATTACTGCCGAACTTTTCGGTGCGGATAATGACAGACCATGGCTTAAAAGCCAATGGTTCAAAGAGTCCAAAGAGAGGCATACAGATGACGCAGCGTCTACGATGGAGGAATCTGTAACATACAAGACTAAGTCGTCGGCGTATTGGAGGATGTGACAGTTATTATTTAGGCAGGAGTCAATGTCCACTGTATACAAATTATAAAGAAGGGGGCTCAGAACAAATCCTTGTGGTAGTCCCTTCCAAGTCTGCCTTTCATCGAAATCCTCACCCTGGACTCTCAGAACCAAAGAACGAGACATAAGAAGTGCACAGATGCATTCGATCATCTTAACCGGGAGACTCAGCTGGTGCAGTTTCTGCCTGAGAACGGGAAGAAGAACGTTGTCGTATGCAGAGGAAATGTCTAAAAAAGGCGGCAACAACGGATTCGTTTTTGGAAAACGCTAAGCGAATATCCGCAACTAAAACGCCAACACTATCCATTGTGCCGAGCCCTTTCTTGAAGCCAAATTGGTAGTTCGGCAGTAAATCCCTCGATTCGACTATCCATTCAAGTCGATTTTTAATCAGGTGTTCCAATAATTTGGCCAAGACTGAGGACAAAGCAATTGGTCTAAAGCCGTTCGGATCATCAACATGTTTGCCTGACTTCAATAGGGGAATAATGATCTGTAACTTCCACTGATCTGGAACCCAACCATTGCTATAACAAAAATTAATGATATTGAGGAAGTAGAGTTTAGCCTTGTCTCCAGAATGAATTATAAAAGAATATGGTACTCCGTCCATACCGGGGGCTGAGTCCCGGACATGCCTGAGCACCACATTCAGTTCCTCTAAAGTAAATGGCACGTCAAGAGGATCCTCTGAAATATTTTGCAGGGACATATTGAAACATTCAGAAGATAAAGGAACATAGGGTGGATCAATTTTGTCAAAAAAGAATTCTGCTGTTTCCCTAGAAATTGGTGAAGAGATTGATGGGGAGCATCCACGTCTAAACCTATTGATGTTCCTCCAGACTAACGAGATTGGAGTAGAGGGAGATAAGGAGGTACAGAACTTAACCCAACCCGAACGTTTCTTCTTGCGAAGGTGGCGTTTGGCTCTGGCATTAAACCGCAAATATGTCAATAGATGTTCGGTGCTCATATCCGCATTGTAGCATTCCTCTGCCTCAACCCTATCCCTGATTGCCGAAGTACATTCTGGGTCCCACCACGGGGGCGAAGGTATTTTGCCTCGGGCACTGTTTTTCAATGGAAAGCAGGAATCCGCACTAGAAGTGATGGCTGTAACAAACCCCTCATAACAGCTCTTGGCATGGCAGTGACCAGAAGGATCTAATAAACTTGAATTTAAATTTGGAAGATTGTTAATTTTATCCTGAAGAAGAAATAAGAATAGGTAAGAGTTTAATCAGTAGGTCAATAATAGAAGAAGTACTATTATTGGAAGAGTCATTATTATAATTGAGAGCGCAGCCATTAGGCTGTGAAGATTGGGGAGAACTAGTTATTTGTTGATGTGCAGCTTTATCATATGATGGGGAAAGGGGGGCATGGGTCCTGGGCTTGAGAGTTACAGTTTTCCGATAGGACTGAGAAATTGGAGTCTTGGTGATATTTGCATAATTTCGGGAAGCTGTAGGAATAATTTTGCTAGCCTCAGCGTATGGAATACATTTTTCAGCCATAGTAGTCTTAATAGCCTTCTGTCTACCATGCTCGGGGCATGACTTGCTATTAGTGAAGTGATTACCCGAACAAAGCACACAGAATGCCTCAGCCTCAGAAAGATTGCAACCATCACCTGGGTGATCGTGGCCACACTTACTGCAGCGTGGTTTAGATCTGCAAATGGTTGATACATGTCCGAATCTGCAACAGTTGCGACATTGGATTGTAGGGTATATGTACTGTCCAACAGGAAGGGATGTATAGCAACAGTAAATCCTTTGGGGTAAGACTTGGCCATCAAAAGTGATGACACAAGTTTCAGTGGGTTTCCACTCATTAATATTGTCTTTCTGAATTTTACGGTTAATACGGCGGACTTTGAGTATTTGCCCACATCCCGCGGGCACAGACAAATATTTTATAGCCTCTTCTTCAGAAATGTCAGAGGGAACCCCAGTAACAACACCCATTCTAGTTATATTATATGTTGGAATTGAAGCAGAGTATCTATATTTGGACAATAACGGGTTAACTAAGAAAGAGTTAGCATCCTGAGGGGAAGCAAACTCTACGGACACACGGTTTCTGCCAACTCGATTAACACCACCACGAACAATGTTCGCGATGTTGTAACTTAGAAGGAACTTGCCAAAATTAACGGGGTGAAGGGTGGTGCCTGCATTTGGTTGGGTCTCTATGCGGGAGACGTGAACAACATATGGGGCCTTATCCATTACTGAATACTTGATACGACCAATTTGACTTTTTTGCAGCTTGCTTGGAGGACTGGGTGACAGAATTACCTCGTCACTGGGACGTTTGCGTGAAGTTTGGGGTGATTGAGAAACATCCATCTCTGTAATGCTACAGACAACATCCGCAAATTGGGATAGTGGATTCGGAGATAAAGGAGTTGAGGCACCTGGGATGTCCGGGGGGTCAGGATCGGGGGGTTTGTTTACATCCATATTGGATAAAACGAGAATAAAATAAGACAAACACAATACAAACCTGGTTACGAACACAAGGACCACACACTTAAAAAAAAAACAAGTCACAAAAGTATCAACAAACACTCAAAAATAGCAAAAAATTCTAAACACACGTGCTAGCCAAGAACACCGTGGCGAGAATCGCGTTTAATGTCAGCGACGGTACGACAAACCCCTGACGTTTTACGTGACAGGCGACGATAACTACTGTCTAACAGATGGGCTGTCAACCAGTCTGGTAACCGATTTGGACAACAAAATGTGATGACCAATCCACTTGCTAAGCGTTACAATTATGATAATTTCGCCTCGATTGACGGTTCATTGCAGTGATCACTAGGAGAATCATATTGTTGAACAACCATACCCGGAGCTGGTCTTTAAAGTTTACTTCGAAATACTTCGAATAGTCGAAGTACGAAAACGAGTATTACCTAATTACCTGCACACAATTTTATTTCAGCTGTAGCTTGTGGTATGGATTTTGTGCTCAGTGTGCAATAGGCTCAACCGCTTAGGAGCATACAACAGGAAGTGGTGAAGGGTGGGCGTTTTTGGGGGACTGTCTTATGTAATTTTTGACGTTCTAAAAGTGCTGATTCGCAGCCTAGTTTGAATAAATGACTTTTGATTTTGATTTTGATTTTGAACAACAAAACTGGCGAAGTCTAGTGCATAGGTTCTGCCTACCCCTTCGGATAAAAAGGCGTGATGTTATGTTAAATATTTTTCTTTTCTTTTCTTTTTCTATGTTGGTTTTAGTATAAATCAACGTAGATGCACTGCTCGACACAATTAAGACGATAGTTTGAACTATATTCAACTCCAACATAAATGTATTTGCCAAAAAACTAACCACGAAATAAAATATTTAGCTTACCTACATCATCTTAAACGTCGAATGCCTTTTTTTTTTTTTTTTGGGTGGGAAATTATCAAATAACTTCTCCCGCTCTGGGTGGAGCGGGAGGGAGTGTCAGACTTTTACTGACTAAAACCCACCGTGTTCCTTCAGATGCCTGTGTGCGACATCCCTTTCGGACAGGCTCGTAACCCTGGCAGGAAACGTTGAATGAACGTAGATTTTTCCGGGAATTTCCTCTAGGTACATCCATCAGGTATGTATTATTAAGAAGCCGCTGTTTCTCATATGTCGTATTCTATAAGGAAGCAATGCTCATATGAAATGCCTGTTGAATTATTTGGCGAGCTCTTTGTTACAGTGGCATTATACTCCCTCTTTGTTTTCGGTTAAGTATTAAATCTTTTGACGCGCGTTTTAATTTGAATGTTCTGGGTTGTTTTTAGGGTTCCGTAACCAAAGGGTAAAAACGGGAACCCTATTACTAAGGCTCCGCCGTCTGGGCGCTGCATCTCATGAACCGTGATAGTTAGACAATTGAAATTTTCACATATGATGTATTTCTGTTGCCGCTATAACAGCAAATACAAATAAAACAGAATAAAATAAATATTTAAGGGGGCTCCCATACAACAAACGTGATTTTTTTGCTTGTTTTTGCTCTATATTGATAACAGCAACAGGTAGACGCTTGAAATATTCACAGAATATTTAGTTACATATTCACTTTAAAAATAAATAATTAAATTAAAATAAAACAAACATTTAAGGGCGGCTCCCATACAACAAAGGTGATTTTTTTGGCTTTTTTATAGTACGGAACACTTCGTGCGCGAGTTCGACTCGCACTTGGCCGGTTTTTTTTATATTTGATTGTAGGAAAGGGGGGGATATGAGCAGAAATATGAAATATTGTAAAGTTAGGTTTTCATTTACCTGACTTACGTTATTAAGTCTTCTTTAAAGTTCAGTTCTTCATTACTCGTACAAGCATTGTGGTAATATAACAACTATGAATAGTCGTCCAGTTCCTTCTACAGTTTCAACACCACCAGTTTTCCTTCCAAATTAATTTCATGACGAGCAATCAATCTCCCTGGCCTTTTCCCAACTATGTTCGGGTAAGCTTCCAGTCTAACCGGATGCAGCTAAATACCAGTATTTTACATGGAGCGACTACCAATCTGACGCACAATGGCGTGACCTCCACAACCCAGCAACTGGGTAATACGATACCTCTTGGTAAGATTGGTTCTCGGACTTTCAGGTTTCTGACGACCCGTAATGACTGTCAAAGATGACAGCCGGGACCAACGTCGGACGCCAGTAGCACACCTCCGCCGCGAAACCATCACAGCGAAACCGAAGTAGTTCAATTCAACTGGCTCGCGTAATGTTTCGCTACTCGAATCGGATGCGACTAGCGGAACATGACGCGAACCAGTTCAATTGAACTACTGCGGTTTCGCTGCTATGGTTTCGCGGCGGAGACGTGCTACCGGCGTTAACGTGCTTTCCGAGACACGGAGGAGTCTCGGCATGTAAAGACGGGCCCATCCACGGACCGACCGCGGCAAGCTTAGCTTAACCTGATGGATCGACCCGTGCGGCAGTAGCCACGAGCTCCTCTGATTTCATGACGATCATTGATGTTAAATTGTGTGGAATATACGTGATATCAATCGTCTCAAAGATTTTTTCGGATTTTTCCAGACGGAAGGCAGTTGAACCATTTCTCTGGAAATACCGCTTTGTTGATTGTTACAATAATTTACGGGTTGGAAAACTTTGGAATCGGAATTTTCTGGAATAAGCATTTACGAACACTGTTATAGAAACTTATATCAAATTACATGTTATCAGAATACCTATAACCCACGTTAACAGAATATATTATATGTATACCAATATAATAAAGAAAGCGAATTTTGTAAGTTTTTGTATATGTGGAGGGTAATCTCCGAAACCACAGCTCCTTTTGAAAAATACTTTCTCTATTTGAAAAGTACATTATTCCAGATGGACCTAAGCTATATATTTATGTCAATAAGAAGTACTAGAAAATTGTAATAAAATACTATCTTGAATTCATGCAAGCCTATACTACATTTGAAATACGATTAGAACTTTAAATAAACCTTTTTTACAATAGGTTCAACCGATTTTCACTTCTATTCCGTATGTATAAAGATGGTCCTGCCAGGGTTACGAGCCTGTCCACACAGGCATCTGAAGGAACATGGGTGGGTTTTAGTCAGTGAAAGTCTGACACTCCCCCCGCTCCACCCAGAGCGGGAGAAGTTATTTGATAATTTCCCACCCAAAAAAAAAAAAAAAAAATGTATAAAGATGGCATTAAAAGCCAAAACGTGGTTACAATACCAACTATTTATTGCAGCTGCCATTTGTCATGCTACCAGCGCAATAGAAGTCAAAATCGGTTGAACGGACTGTAAAAAAAGTTTATTTAAATTTCTAATCCTATTTCAAATGGAGTACCTATGGTACTTTTTGATAGGATACTGGTCCGAACATGTGAAAGAAAAGATTACAAGAAAAATAATTATATTTGTCACAGAAACACGTGCTTATAAAACCGGCCAAGTGCGAGTCGGACTCGCGCACGAAGGGTTCCGCTCCATTATCTATAAAAATGGCAAAAAAATCACGTTTGTTGTATGGGAGCCCCCTTAAATATTTATTTTATTCAGTTTTTTTTTGTATTTGTTGTTATAGCGGCAACAGAAATACATCATCTGTGAAAATTTCAACTGTCTAACTATCACGGTTTATGATATACTTCCTGGTGATAGACGGACAGACAGACAGACGGGCGGAGCCTTACCCCACCTTAACCTTAACCTACCCTTTGGGTACGGAACCCTAAAAAGATGATTAACTCGAGTAACATTAACAGAAAAATAAAACAAAATAGATCTACATATAATCACAAGCACAAAACAGAAATAATCGGCAGCTGCTGGCACGTTGTGACTGTGCCGAGAAGGCTTCCACTCAGCATGATGCTATGCTGTGCGGGACCCACAGCTCAGCGCTGATTTTCAGTGGTCACCCGATGTGCACACGTGTCACACCTTCTCCACATGTAAATTGCACCCATGAATCCGAGTCAAGCCGGGGCTGATCGCTACTCACTTTATAAATCACCAATGAAAACGTACAAAGACGCGTATAACGAAGACACAATTCAATTAAGTGTCGGCACTATGTAAATTAGTTGTGTTGGTATCCCGGCGTCTCCCGACAAGATACAATAAAGGCGTTATCTGCGGAGCACACCCTCGTTGCTCCGAACAAAAGGAGGATTGTACGTATAGCGTATTATAGTTAGCTGCGTGGATTAGAGAGAACTGGATATGGAACTTGATTAAAAGCAACGAAGCAACATACTGCAGTGAAAAGGCTTTATAAAGAGACTAGCTGCGCCCCGCGGTTTCACCCGCGTAAGTCTCGATCCCGTAGGAATATCGGAATAAAAAGTAGCCTATGTCTTAATCCAGGGTGTTAGCTACCTCCATACAAAATTTTATCAAAATTGGTCCAGCCGTTTGGGCGTGAAGAAGTAACAAACATACACACTCACAAACTTTCGCCTTTATTATAATTTATTAGTGTCATAATACCAATGCGTGACAAGCGCTTATTCTTATCGAAACCTTTGTGTCATTTTAATTTTCCTCACTATGTTTCCTCTACTTGCACGATAACATCGATTACAAAATCCTTTTGGACAGCATGACGATAACATGATCATGATGTGATACATCATCATCTCAATTTAGGAATAATTTCATATTCTTCACATGAATTGTACACGTACTACTTAAGTGGGTACTTTTGGTTTCTATTTAAAAAAATATTGTGTCTTAGCATAATAGAATACTAATGTTTCTTTTACTCAAAACTATAATCAGAAAATCGCTCGTGAGTTTTTCAAAACCATTTAAATAATTCTATCAAACATTGTCAATCTGCAACACTTTTTTTCTTTTTTTTTAATTATGTATAGGTACAGTCTTATGTTCATGTTTGTTATATACCATTAAACCAGAAATGGTTTGTATTGGTACTTGCATTCGCTATTTTAACAACAGTCTTTAATCACATAATTAACAAAATCAAGTAATGTAGGTACATGACTATTATTTTGCACGTAACTATTTAAGTCGTAAACAAACATCTATCCGTAAGTGCGTGAGTCATGTAATGTTTCAAATCTGAGCTGCTCGCTACTGAGCCGCTCATAAGAAGACGGGTTATAGTCAACGTAAGAAAAATAAAAATCTTTCTTATCCACCTCTCACCACTCCGAGCCCTCCCATGGAAAACAGCAACAAGGGGGGTGAGCGATAAGTGTAGATGCCAAGGGTTACGTTTCAAACAACATGGCGCTATGGTGCCCCGTCACGGCTTTATAGCCGCCAAGTTATGGCCGAACTTGTCGCCTTTTTCCCCGTGAACGGGTGGCAACTCTAAGATTTCCAGATAAGGTATTTTTTATGACGGTTTCCCATGATATCCGTTTAAGCAGGTGGTGGTTAGCTGTTATATGATAGGTACGGTCTGTACGAGTAGTTATAGTAAGGTGATTTATGAATTGCCCTAATTTAATAAGATTACTGTTCGCAACGCAGACACTATAGTTTTTTTTACTTTGACATTATGTTGAGGAGCGAATTTAATAGACTTTTGCATGTAAGATAGAGAAAAAAAACGGCCAAGTGCGAGTCGGACTCGCGCACGAAGGGTTCCGTACCATTATCTATAAAAATGAATTTGAGGATATACGAGTAAGTATCTGACCTAATATGCAAAAAGACGTTTGTTCAATCTTAAACACAAAGTATCCAAATCCTATTTAAGAGCTAGATATATGCCATTGACCTTGGTCGTGTGGGCGTTACTAAGTCAAAGCGTGCGCCTCCCACCCCTAACAATAATTTCGTGCAACGCGAACTATAATTTTGTGCTATAATATTGCATCGCCGCGCCCGGCGCCCGGCCCCCGCCGCCCGCCGCATGCTACGAGTATCTACTTATCGCTTCCAGTAGCTGTATCTAATGCAGAGGTGTAAAAACCTTTTGAATGTCCAAGACCAAAAGAGAAAAATATAATTATGTATATTGTATAATTTATAGTTTTTTTTTTTTTTTAACATTAATTTTAGTTTTTCTGTAAATGAATGAGCTTTAGTATTATATATTTTAGTTTCTCTATTTGTATATTGTATGATAAATATCTATGAACATATTACGCGTTTTAGGTTTAACTATGATGATGAGACTTTTACATGTTACCTTTTTAGGGTTCCGTAGTAAACGAGGAACCCTTATAGTTTCGGCATGTCCGTCTGTCTGTCCGAGGCTTAGCTCAGAGACGGTTTGTACTAGAAAGCTGTAATTTGGCATGGGTATACATATTAATCATGCCAACAAAGTGGTAAAATAAAATCAAGTAAAATATTTTTTTTAGGGTACCTCCCCTACAAGTAAAGTGGGAATGTTTTTTTTTCCTCGTCTACCCCATGTTGTTGGGTATCGTTAGAAAGGTCGTTCAAAAATATTGTGAGTTTGTGAAAACCATTTTTGGATTCAGGTATCCTATTGCAAATTATTAAGCTTTTAACTGATTTTTTTTTGTTAGAGTCAAGTGTATCCAGCTTGCTGTAATGTAGTGTGCATGCCAGCTAAATGGTTGGTTTTGGAAATCTGAAAAAATTCACGGTAGTAGTATATATAACGAAATTAAAAGGAAAACTATCACAGCTAAGTAAGCTTTACAAGTTAGCGAGTACTAATCAACCAACTTAAATTTGCAGTTGCAGAAACATGTTCTCTCATACATTCCGTATTGGAGTACATGTTTTTCAACTACAATGTTAAGTTTGTTCTTGGGATAAATTTATCCCAACTACTACTATATTGTGCGTGGTCTGACACGCACTTGGCCGGTTTTTTATATCTTGATTTACTCGATAAAATTTACTACTTACTTTAAAAAAATCAGGTACATTATGAACTTGGAAGGACCGGTCAGATTTACCAAAACTGTCAATCTGACTCCATCGAGACCGGATTACCTATAACATCGCCAATTTGCGTGATTTTGAAGGGTTCTATTATATATACTAACAAAATGTATATGTATATGATGTTGCTGTTGTGTTACCATGACAACAAAATTATACCATAAGTTACCGAAGAATACCGAAGTTTTAAGCTTGTTATGTTACCTGGTCGTCTGTTCAAAAACATACTCATTTCGCGGCGGTTCGCGGTACCCCCGCGCAACCCGCGCCTCCCGTGTCGTACACTCATTGATAACAGTTTGGCAATAGGTACCTAACCGTACAGTGATTGTATTGTAATTAACTGGTGATAAAATTTAATATTTTTGGATCAAAATATAACATGGTGTAAAAAATATTGGAATCGATTCAGTTACTGATTCTGAACAAACTATATTCAGGTTTCGCATATACTAAAAATAATGTTGTAGATATCTACACAAATTTTATAAAAATAAAATTGACAAAATGTTTAATATCCATGTTCGTTACTTTCATACTTTTTGTTGACATAGTTTTACGTTCATAATACCGAAATACCAACCATAAATGATTTATAAATTAATAGTGACCTTCAAAACATTTTTGTGTGACAATGGCGGATTGGCGGCTAGCGGCTTCTACAAAGTCGTCCTTCCGTCTACGAACTCGCGTAACTCTTTCGCAAATGCGATCATGATCCTTATTGGTAAGATCGCACGGAACAATGTCCTATGAAAGTAGTTTTAAAATGTTGGAAGTATTTTTTGTAAACGCGATTGTGATCTTTATTTCTATAAAGTTACAGATCAATGTTCTATGCAAGTATTTTTCTTCCAACAAGGCTTGGATCCTATGCAAGTATTTTGACTTTTAAGGTTTTGCAAGGTTTTTTTGTGTAAACGCGATTGTGTTCTTTATTTATATAAAGTTACGGATCAATGTTCTATGAAAGTATTTTTCTTCCACCAAGGCTTGGTTGGAAGTTGGAAGTATCGTTTTTTGCATACGCGATTGTACTCCTTATTTGTATGAACTTACGGATCTATTTTCCATGCAGGAAGAAAATACTTGAAGGTATTTTGAGCCCTGGTGTCTAAAGGTGGACGTACTTGGAAGCCCTGGTATTCGATTTTGCAAGTACAGTCACGAACTAGCCCGAGCGTCGCGACGACGACGGAGCGAGTAGCCGAGTAAAACACTTTGATAAAGTCCCCAAGCCTTGTTGGAAGAAAACATACTTGCATAGAACATTGATTCGTAATCAAATATAAATAAGAACCAGAATCGCGTCTACAAAAAAAAATACTTCCAAACCTTTAAAGTAAAAATACTTGCATAGAACATTGATCCGTAACCAAATATAAATAAGGGCCAGAATCGCGTCTACAAAAAAAAGACTTCCAAACCTTTAAAGTAAAAATACTTGCATAGAATATTGATCCGTAACCAAATATAAATAAGGAGCAGAATAGCGTCAAGCGTAGACGTAGCAAAATACTTTGAAGTCTTTACACACACTATATATAAAACCAAAAAATTTCAAATTGGTTGGGCCACCGACAATAATTTTGTTTGCGGAGAAAAGTGCCATAGGTCCGTTCAGCACAGCGTCTCGTCCCGCACTGATTTATTGGGCGCCGGAGGGGTGGCTACGCGATTTGCGAGTGGCGATTACGTAAAAAAATCCATATAAATAATTAAGAAAGTTATTTGGCAAAAATAAGCCAAAGGCCTCTGCATTACTTAATATAATATATTGGTGGCAATTAAAAGATCCTGTGATTGATAGTTCAGGAGAAAAATGGTAGTAAGTTACAAAAATAGAGGCCACTTTGCGTACCTATTTATTTATGATATTTCAAATATTTTTTTTTATTTTTTTTACAAGCGCTGAAATAATAGCCTATGCAGACGATACAGCGGTCATTTTCCATGGTAAAAATTGGGACCAGGTGTACAGCTTCGCCGAAGAGGGACTACTCAAAATAGCTAAAGTTCTTGATAGGAACTTACTAACCTTAAACGTTGAAAAGACTAAAATTATTACCTTCTACAAAACCAAGAGGTCAAGACCCCCCCAACATCTAACTCTCACACTTCATACTTGCTCCCATAACCCTAACCCCCGAACTGCGGGCTGTTCGTGCACTGTAATTGAGCGTATACATTCCATGAAATACTTGGGAATTGCTTTAGACGAGAATTTATCTTTCAAACCACAAATACACGCACTATCCGGCAGAGTCAGGAAACTTATCTACATTATGAAAAAACTACGTGACTGCACACCTACCCCTATACTGCGTAATGTTTACTTTGGTCTATGTCAGTCCGTCCTCCAATATGGTATCTCTGTCTGGGGTGGCGCAGGCAAGGCCGCTTTTATTGAAGCTGAAAGAGCACAAAGAGCCGTCATTAAAGTAATGCTCAAGAAACCTTTAATGTATCCAACTGGCCATCTCTATAGGGATTTCCCGGTCCTCCGTGTCCGACAGCTTTTTATCCTCAATGCAGTACTTCAAACACACAGAAAACTAAAATCAAGACCAGACTACACAGAGATAATCTCAAAACGTACATTTAGGATTCCCATTCCCCAAGCAAACTCTCTTATGGCAAGACGTTCTTCAAACTATCTACATCCACGCATATATAATGAAGCTGTTAAGAACTGCAACATAATAGACCTCAAAATATCCGTGTGTAAAAAGATCATAAAGACCTGGCTCCTTACACTCTCCTACGACGAAACAGAAAGGATTATCTACAAATAGCTACTTATGAAGTAAGACTCCACAAACTGACAGCACTCCTAATCTCACTCAGATACACATTCACACACATACACTCACACACACAAAACACACACACACTCACACCGCACACACACATTTAAATTGGACCTTGTTGTAAGAGTATTAAAACCAATATTATTATTTTTAATTTTTTACTTTTTATTCACTCCTCATTATATTTTTCTTGTTTACCTTTAATTCTTTAACTTAACTTTTAGTTTGATTTCGTTAATAATCATCGTGTACGATCTTTTGGATATAACGAAAATGTACAACTCTGATTCCCAAGATACAGACTAACGTCTAGTTTGGGAATCACCGTTCAAATTATGTATGTATGATGTATTTGATTATTAATAAATAATTTCAAATAAATAATTTCAAATTTTTATTTTTTTTGAAGCCAAGAGGACATGCTTTATATTGTGCAGATTAATATTTATTATTTTGAAAAAAAATCTTGTAAGGGTTACGGAAAAAAAAGGTTCTAACGTATCCTAAATAAAGCCCAATTCACGTATATCCACGCCTTAAAGGCAAAATAAAGCCCATTTTGTTTATTCTGGGAGACGCCGCGCCGAAGTGAATTTATAGAGATTGAATAGTACGAGTAACGTCCTTCTACAAAACGTCGGGCAAAAGCGTCATTTTATCACTGGACGTTTCACGGCCATTAAAGTTATGATGATAGAATAATTTTATTAGTTGACCGTCCAAAATGCGGGCTAAGCTATTATCTAAAATTTTGTGGCTCAGCCGGTGAAGTGGAATGCTTAGCTTAAATAGAGCTAGTCAGCTGAAATTTCATAGAGAATCGAATACCTAGCTAGAATTTTACTCGGTGTGTCCTGTGAAACTACTAGTAGTCAGTAGCTTAAATTAGAACACCAATGAAGCTACTTTTGTTTACTCAATGGTCTACAGAGGAAACATGCTGTGGTTCCAAACAATCCGTTATTGAAGGCTGTTTACCACTGAGCCACTGACCCTTACAAGTAGGTATGCATGTTCACTTTGTATTAATATGTAACGTAATACTTTCAGTGGAAAATTCGAAATATAGGTGTACTTACTATATGTACACCTCTGCTTAACCCTTCATGGAAAAACAGGCGTGATGTTATGTTGTATGTAAGTATTGGTGTTATTTTGCCACTGTCTACATACACCATCCCTCGGAAAACGGTGAAAAATCTTGAAAACACCGGGACCAAAAATCCAAAAAAATATATAGACATGTGTGACAATCACCAACCCGCATTGGGCCCGTGTGGTGGATTACGGCCATTATAGTCTGATTATGCACGCTGTGATTAATATGCCATACCCTATGCCAACTATGTCTGGATAAGATTCTGATCCAACCAAAAACCTTCATATGTCATAACCATAGAAATATTAAAAACAGGTCATAACTTTAATTACGCTCACTCGTATTCCCCTAAGGTGTAGGTAGAGTTGAATAATACACCCACATTTCCCTAGATATGTGTTAGTATTGTAAGATGGAGGTAGGCTGCGACCTACGACTGGGGATCAGTCGATTACAAGCTATCGTTGTGAATACGTGTTTCTGTCATCTCCTCTCTCCCGGTCCGCTCCTGGACATAACACTGGCAACGAGGATTCGTTATTAAAAAAAAAAAAAAATTTTTTTCACGCGTGTGCAATACAGAAATTATAAACCACTATGGCTAAAGTATCCGTTGGGACGCTGTGTAGTTTTAACCATGACGGTCAAGATTGGTCGGTGTACAACAAAGATCGGCTAACAATGGTTTTTGGCCAACGATTTACTTACGGATGACAAAGCAAAAATCAAACGGCGGGCGGTGTTGCTGAGCAGTTTGTCAGAAAACACTTACAAATTAGTCCGTGATCTCGCTTTACCCAACAATATAACCTCTCTGGACTACGAGATCATACTCAAATTGCTGGATGATCACTTCGAGCCGGCGAAATGTGGTTTCGCCGAGAGAAATGGCTTTTACACATCGACTCAAGGGGCATCGGAGGGACTGGCGGAGTGGGCGGCCCGCGTGCGTGGGCTTTGCCGTGAATTGTGCCTTCCCGGCGACGAGCCTCAACGAACTACTACGTGACCGTTTCGTACTGGGCATGCAGACAGGCCCGGAGCGAGACAAGCTGTTCACCATGGATATGGGTGAGCTTACGCTGAGCAAAGCGTTGGAGACTGCGCAGGCCATACGCAGCGCGCGTCTGGGAGCCGCTGGGGCCGCGCCAGCGCCCCGCGCGCCGTGTCTCGAGCTGCCTGTGTACCGTACCGGCGCGGGGCGTGGCGGCCGCAGACCCCGCGGTGGCGGCAGTGGTGGCGGCGGCGGCCGCGAGCGAGCGGGAGCAGCGGCGCCAGAACCTTCTGCGGCAGCAGTAGAATCCTGCTCAGTGTGCGGCTACAGGGGCCATGTGGCTAGTGCTTGCAAATTCAAGCGTTATAAGTGCGGTCGGTGTGGTGATCGCGGTCATCTGCGTAGAGTGTGCTCTCGGAAGGAAGTGCAGCAACACTTTGTCGAGGTCGAGGTGGGTGACGACGTCGGTGACGATGGTAAGCATATAATTTGCAATATCTCAGTCAGCAATGATGCGCCCGTACGAGAATCTGTGTTCGTGGATCAAATAAGTATTAACTTCGAAATAGACACGGGTTCAGCTGTAACGATAATTCCAGAGAAAATATATGAATTACACTTCAAAAATGTAAAATTAAAACAAACCAATAAAATTTTACACAGTTACAATGGCAGCAACATTGCAACGTTGGGGACTATCAGTCTACCCTTCACTTATAAAAATAAAAGTGATAAAGTATCAGTTCATGTCGTAAGAAGTGATGGGCCATGCTTGCTAGGCAGGGACTTTCTGTCGAAAGTCCCTGCCGGCGGCGGCGCTGGATAAGGCAACATATGTCAATTTCGTTTATGACAGTACTGAGCCCATCTTAAGCATTGAAGAAGTAATCAAACATACACAATTAGACACAGTACTTTCCTCAGTGATTAAGTGTGTGCGCGACGGGTGGCCCGATCGTGTAAACATCGTTGGGTTAAAGCCATACTTTATGTGTCGTCACGAATTAGCCGTGGAGAGATCGTGCGTGCTGCGCGGTCACAAATTGGTAATTCCACTGTCTTGTAGGCGCAGGGTGCTTATTGAGCTACACAAAGGTCATCTAGGCGTAAACAAGATGAAGAATGACGCACGGAACCGGTTTTGGTGGCCCGGCTTATCAGTAGATATTGAGAAATTTGTAGGCGAGTGCAAGGTGTGTACTGTTGTGCGGCCGGCCCCGCAGCGCGCTCCCCTCACCCCTTGGCCGTTCCCTCCCGAACCGTGGTATCGAGTGCATTTAGACTTTTTAGGGCCAATCAATAATAAAGTAGATTTGATCGTAGTAAATGCCTATTCTAAATGGCTTGAATGCTTTGACGTATCGACAGGTTATGGAAGTAAGGTTGTAATTTTCAAACTATGCGAAGTTATGAGTAGATTCGGTTTAATCAATTTCATACTGTTATCGTTTGTGTCAGCTGAGTTCGAGCATTTTTGCAGTACAAACGGCATTACCCACATTACATCACCAACTTATAACCCAAGTAGCAACGGGCAAGCAGAAAGCTCAGTTAAAATTGTAAAAAAGGCTCTGAAAACATTTATTAACACTGGCATAAATCACAGAGATTATAATGACAAATTAAATGAATTCCTATTTAACTACAGAAACTCGGAACACAGTACTCTCGGTAAGTCACCGGCCGAAATATTGTTCGGTCGCAAGTTAAGGAGTAGGTTAGATTTCTTGACTACTCGTCCACCGACAACGCTTAACCCCGACCTCGACAGCGTAGTGAAACATAAACAGTGTTTACAGAGTGATTACTACAACGGAAAGCGATCGATAAACTTCACAAGAAATGAACTAGTTCTAGTAAGAGTGTGGAAAAAGCAAAAGTCTCTCTGGGTCAAAGGTGTCATAGTAGACAAGGTCCGCAATTCTATCTACCTAGTGCGATTATTAGAAACCGGTAGCAAAGAAATCATTAAGAAACATGTCAATCAGTTGCATAAGTACAGAGGGATGGAAACAGTGAGCGGGCAAACTGAGGCTGATGAACACGCTCAGGCGGCACAACTCGGGAACGATTCGACCAGTGATGGCCTCGAGCAGATACAGCTGCCACCGATAGTATTGAGAGCGGAGTCGCCACAAGATCAGGGACAACCTGAGGATACCACTACGGCGAGTACGTCAGACAGTCAACTTACGGGAGATAGGGCAGAGCCGCAAGAAGCCGACACTAATATCTGCTCCTCCTCCCCGCAAGGAATCTCTGGCAGTGACTCTGGCCAGGAGGAATCTGCCTCACCACCTCCAACACGTCGAAACCCGTTGAGAGACATGCTTATTTTTAAGGATTATTTTTAGGATAAGGGTGGAGGGATGGTAGTATTGTAAGATGGAGGTAGGCTGCGACCTACGACTGGGGGTCAGTCGATTACAAGCTATCGTTGTGAATACGTGTTTCTGTCATCTCCTCTCTCCCGGTCCGCTCCTGGACATAACAATATGTTATAAGTAACATGCAATAATGGGCGAGAATTCCATTTTAAACCCAATGACGTAGCAGAAAAAAAATACTAAAGTTCGTTTTTTAATCCCAGACTAATTTGACATTTCAAATTATTGTTGTTCTTTTTTTTAATTCTGTGTTTGACACTTGCAACTGTCAAAATAGTATCTGGGATTAAAAAACCGGCCAAGTGCGAGTCGGACTCGCGCACGAAGTTTTCCGTACCATTATCTATAAAAATGGCATTAAATTGAATATATAACTAAATGTTCTGTGAATATTTAGTTACCTGTTGCCGTTATCAATATCGAGCAAAAACGAGCAAAAAAATCACGTTTGTTGTATGGGAGCCCCTTAAATATTTATTTTATTCTGTTTTTTAGTATTTGTAGTTATAGCGGCAACAGAAATACATCATCTGTGAAAATTTCAACTGTCTAACAATTACGGTTCATGAGATACAGCCTGGTGACAGACAGACAGACAAACAGACGGCGGAGCCTTAGTAATAGGGTTCCCGTTTTACCCTTTGGGTACGGAACCCTAAAAACGAGCTTTAGAAATATATTCGATCCTATAGTTGTAGGCAGTCAGGGCTGCTTCTGGCGGTAGCCAGAATATCAGAATATGACCGGACTGACTACAACTATTAACAATTTTACTTGACATAAACTATGATAACATGGCTCGCCCCACCAAATTACTGCTTCAATGTGTGTAGTCACATCCTTACGAAAGATTTTGTATGTAGTTGTAAGTATGTAGCGGCATCAACATCGCCACATACGAACTACGCGTCACACTGACGTCACGCAAATCCTGCATCGCGCAAGCAGAGTTTACCGCGCAACTAGCATATATACAACGTCCTGACATCAACCGTCGGGCAGTTGCCCACCAGACACAACACCCGTCTGGTCGGAGGATCCTCCCTTTTCTATGGTGTATGAGTGAACTTTACACCCTGTTCCTCATACCCCCAAACTGGTGACCCCGAGTATGAACGTCAGCGCAGCCTTCGTGCAACTACTTCAGCGTGACGTCATCATCACCATCACTTCCTCAAGCTCTGGAGCGGTGAGTCACACAGCCAGCCAGCACCCACGGCTTCAACGGGTATCCTGACCACCAGCATGCAACGGACGCGCATTCCTGGTCATCACCCACAGCCTCATCAGCAACCTTGGCACAACACACTGCACCTTCGGCCGGTCCACAAGCAGAGAACATTATACCTCTCCTGGTCGACGCCAGCAGTCAGCCTCAACCCGGCGCTGTACCACATCCGACTCACTGGAGCATAATACAGCGCCACCACGACTCACTGGGGAATCACCGCAGACAGTTCCGACCCACCGAGAACTATGCGGTACCCGGTTCCAACTCACTGGAACCCTCGACTGGAACTGGCAAGCATCGCAAGATACAAGACTCAGCCACTATCGACCTCCTGTCTGGGGGGAGGAGTGATGTAGCGGCATCAACATCGCCACATACGAACTACGCGTCACACTGACGTCACGCAAATCCTGCATCGCGCAAGCAGAGTTTACCGCGCAACTAGCATGTATACAGCGTCCCGACATCAACCGTCGGGCAGTTGCCCACCACACACGACACCCGTCTGGTCGGAGGATCCTCCCTTTTCTATTTTATTCCTCATACCCCCAAAAGTACTCGTAATATCTCACTTATTACCAGATTTGTTGGTCAACTAATCATAACTAGCCGATCGCGCAAGACAACGCACGCGTCGTTTTCATAGAGTACGTCAGTGCAGCGCCCTATTAATAATAATGAGCGATTAATGTCGCCACAAGTCGAGCAACAAATCCGTGATTTTCTTTCGTTTGACGGCCGTCTCATTAAGCACTTTTCAAACGTTTTGAATTTTGGAGGGACGGGCCATATTATCGTAGTTAAGCTCTAACAATTTTTTTTTCCAACTATTTCGGAATCCGCTTTCAACATTTTTTAAGCTGAATTAACTAAATATCAGCATTTCACACGTAGGATGAATGCCGCCTGACCTGTGCAACCCAATTTCTGAGCGACACAAACATTCAAACGTTAAGCCTACAAGGGGAGGACAATCGAACTGGCAAGCCTGCGGCAAAACGAGCTGACTGGACTGACTGATTGCGTGTACATACACGAATGAAACGTATCACCCAGTAACTGGGTTGTGGATGTCAGATAGGCAATCGCTCCATGTAAAATACTGGTAGTCAGCTGCATCCGGATAGACTGAAATCTGATCCCAACATAGTTGGGAAAAGGCATCCAGATGTCGAACACGAACGAAACAGTCTCATCCATACTAACAATATAATATAATATTTTATTTCTCACCACAATATCCTTAAAAAATAATAACAAAATACAATATTGTCGAGTGATGGGCTTAAAGAAAAATAATGTGGGAGACTGATTGCCTCTAAGCTAAGCCTAAGCCTGTATTTCAGGCCACCAGGCCTTCGCCCCAAGTATACAATTATATGATTTCCCATAAACTAAAACTAGACGATAGTTTCCATTTGGATTGCGTGGGTGTGTGAGTGTGTGGGTTTGTGAGGGTGTGTGGGTGGGTGTGTGAGTGATGAAGAAGTTGGTGCCTGTTAAAGTATGGTAGAGATTAACATAGATGGAGTGCGGGGACTATTTTGGGATATAAAGTAGATTTTCGGTTGTGTCATAGTCCAGAGTCATAAGCCATCTATTAAGTTTTTTCTTACAGAGTGATTTTTTGAGTGGGAAGATGTTCTGAGCTTTGTTTATTTTGTTATAGAGGGGTAGCCTCCTAGAAAACAAACGAATCTTTCGGAGAAACAAGTTGTAATTCTACCAACGGACCGGTTGACGGGGTCCCGAGCATAGGTGTGGGACTATAAGAAAGAAGTGCGAGTTGTTTTAGGATGGTCTGTAGTATAAAAAGTTGGCGAACGGTGAGAACCCCGCTTTCCCTGTATAAGTCGGTTGTGGGGTAGTGGAATGGTCGAAAAGACGATACTTTTAAGATTGTTCTCGATCGCTCTTAATGATATATATTAAAAAAAAAAAAAAAAAAAGTTTATTTCTGTAACTTTCTTGTACAATATTATTCTGTGGCTAGAACCTCCCAGGAAGCATGTAGTAATGCTTGTATTGGGTGAATATATATATGCGAAAGTAACTCCCTGTGCTACTTTTTCACGCCTAACGGCTGAACGGATTTGGATGAAATTGACACACGGATAGACCACAATCTGAGTTAGGACAAAGGGATAATAATACTGGTTAACCCGGTAGTGCGTTCCCGTTGGATAATTGCCGACTGCACGCGGGTGAAAAAGCGTTGGATTGGGTAGAGAACTACATTCTGATCGATAAACTAAAAGCCGTAGGTATTAAGGGGAACTTGCTAAAGTGGATAGACTCTTACCTGAGAAACCAACGGCAAGCTGTAGTTATCGGTAGTTATCGATCTGACTACGTAGACGTTACTTCTGAGGTGCCTCAAGGCTCACTAGTTTCCCCCCTACTTTATAATATTTATTTATTTAATAAAAAAAAAACGTTGCCCCACACTAGGAATTTCTCCTGTATCGTGGGTGCGTTTACAAACATTTAAACTCACATACACAAACAGCCAGACCCGGAACAACTACTTGTAGGTCATACAAATATTTGTTCCGTGCGGGAATCGAACCCGCGACACGCAGCGCAGCAGTCAATCGCTTAACCACTGCGCCAACCGTGCCGACAATTGACTGATAATTGATCCAATCAGACTTAGATATACTTAGTGACTATTATAATTTAAACAATATAAATGTAAATACTAAAAAATGCCAAATTATAACTTTCTCAAAAAAACGCAACGATATTAATTACAATTACCGTATCAGTATTGATATTATAAAGCGAGCATCACAGGTTAGGGATTTAGGTGCGATTCTGGAACAAAAATTTACGTTCGAGACACACATTGATCACATCACCAGTAAAGCCTACAAATCCCTCGGATTCGTGACGCTTAACAGTCAACTGTTCAAGAACCCAGAATGCTTAAAAACTTTATATTACTGTTATGTAAGGAGCATACTGGTATCCGCTAGTGTTCTGGCGACCTTTTTATAAGAAATATATTGATAAAATTGAATCCATTCAACGCAAATTTATGAAGTACCTACCTAAATTACAAAACTAAAACTGTTACGAGTATCCCAAATTACCTGGTCCGTAATTACCTAATCTCCTGTCAATACCACATATTTAATACTCTGAAAGAGCGACGCCATTTAAATGATAATGATGTTATTGTACGACATACTTAACAATAAATTTGACTGTTCACAATTGCTCAGCAGAATAAACTTTAACGTCCTACTCAGACTTACCACTTTATTATCAGTACCATCGGCCTCCACTAATTAGCTCAAGATGCCACCATTCTTGCGTCTACCTGCATTATATAATGATAAATTCCCAACATTGGACCCCTTCAATACCTTACTGAACAGATTTAAAAAACCAGCCAAGTGCGAGTCGGACTCGCGCACGAAGGCGCCGTACCATTATCTATAAAAACGGCAAAAAAATCACGTTTTTTGTATGGAAGCCCCCCTTAAATATTTGTTTTATTTTAATTTAATTATTTATTTTTAAAGTGAATATACGAGTATAACTAAATATTCTGTGAATATTTTAAGCGTCTACCTGTTGCCGTTATCAATATAGAGCAAAAAGGAGCAAAAAAATCATGTTTGTTGTATGGGAGCCCCCTTAAATATTTATTTTATTCTGTTTTTTAGTATTTGTTGTTATAGCGGCAACAGAAATACGTCATCTTTGAAAATTTCAACTATCTAACTATCATGGTTCATGAGATACAGCCTGGTGACAGACGGACAGACAGACGGCGGAGCCTTAGTAATAGGGTTCCCGTTTTACCCTTTGGGTACGGAACCCTAAAAAGAGATTATCCAAATCCTCCGTCAAACCACACGGATACACACACTTTAAATATTAATATATATTATATAAGATGTCACTCTCTGTATTTCTTATTTTTTGTGTACTTCGTAATTGGCGTAATGTTTCGAGTAATTAAAATGTTGTTGGTGTCTACTTTTGACGTCCATACGATATTGTTTTGACAGGAAAAACCTACAGAGATAAAGTAATATAAACTTTGAATAAGCTGACCCGTTCTTTATCTGGTCTTAACCGTTGTGGAATTTACTTAACGCAGTAATTCCCACGTAAGCCCTTTATAGTGGTCTCTCACCCGTACGTAGTGTTGTGCACTGTCTTGATAATCCCGGGATGCGGGTATCTCGGCTTCCCGATGTTCTGCATTCTGCGACTGATCCCGGATTTTGTGTGGCTATTTCTGTGCTGTACGTTTATGTTATTTTGAATAATGTTGTTTGTAAGTAAGGATTGTATGTTAAAGTTGCTTTGATACTAATTCTTTATAGTGTTTTGGGCGTAGAAAACTTGTAGCACGTTAAGCCGTTGTCGGTCCCAGCTGTCATTCGTAGATCTTTGACCGTCTGTACAGGTCATCAGAAGCCCAAAAGTATGACAACCAGTCTTACCAAGGGGTATCGTATTACCCAGTAACTGGGTTATAGAGGTCAGATAGGCAGTCGCTCCATGTAAAATACTGGTATTCAGCTGCATCCGAAGCTGACCCCAAGATATCTAGTTGGGAAAAGGCTAGGCATAAGAATGGCCTAGAAAACTTTTGTTTGACTATGCATTATGATAAACTGGTTGTATCGATTTAGACATAGAAAACATGCGCTTCTTATCAAGTAGGTAAATCATATTGACATGATAAACTAAAAAACTTAAACATAGATTTCGATTAATCATGAAACTTTGTCGATTTAATTTTACTAGTTTCAAGTACACAAAAGGTGTAACTTTTTATAACTTTTGTAAAATTATTAGTAAATAAATCCAAAATTAATGGAAATAACCTTTCCCTATAGATAAATACCAGGTAAAATGAATAAAAATAAAAAAGACGAACGAAAACCTTTTCTATTAAAATTTATAAATTCCGGATATAAGAATTTTCCTTCAAACACTTTATATCCCGGCCTCGTGTCCCGTATAATAACAACACTAATCCCACGTGTGTGGGATCAGTGAGGTGTTTCCATCATAAAATATCTTAAATCTTGACAGTTAGTGCTTACTGTTACTGTCAAATAAGCAGGTTCGATGCTCCGCCGTATTAATTTTTGAATCATACCGTACGTTTTTGTGGTATATAAGACTGAGTGTTTGTAGTAAAGTTAATATTTGGCCAAATATAAATCTAATCCGCCAAAGTCGAGCTGCCCGCGCTACTTGAATCCATCTAAATCCAATCCGCCAGCAAACTTGTATGGAATTTCATTTCCTTTGAAAATCCATTACTGTCGAGTTTTTTTTCAAAAATAATCAGGTGCAAAAAGATATTATTCAGAATTTGGCCGTTTATGTACAGGCAGTACAATCATAAATCCTGGAAAGACTACTTTTAATGTGACATATTGAAAAAAATATGCTTGTTCTTTATCGTGTACCTTTTTAAGTATATGGAATATGGATTTAACATTTTGGTGTCTGTGTTTTGACTATATAGCCTAGTATCCTAGAAAAGGAAAACACGATACAATGAAATTTTCTCGATAGAAAAAAATTACAAAGTTCTATCTATTTTTATGTTTTTTCGAGTATCAAAGAGTTACGCTTATGAGTTATTCAATGGACTTTACTTTAAAACATAGAGAGTAATCGTTTCAAGGTTTAAGGAAAGCAGATTTAGTGTTAATAATACTTTTTATTTAGAAAAGACGGCAGTTCGTTTTGGCACATACGCTGTTTTATTCCGAAAGCACTCACATTATCGCCACCTCTTCTTTTGCCTATCAAAAGTAATGTGATCAGTCTCGTTCGTTCATAAATCAGTCGATTGATGATGAATCTATGTCACTTTTTTGCAAATCGGTGCGATCATATTTACGTAATTTAAATAATTGCGTTTACAGATATAATATACTTAGTTAGTAGTTTAGCAAGTTGAAGTAATTATTGAATACAATTAGTGTTGAATAGGTATTTAGACTGTGCGTGTGTGTGTGTGTGTTTTCTTGTGACTCGATATAACATTATTTTTAGGGTTCCGTACCCAAAGGGTAAAACGGGAACCCTATTACTAAGGCTCCGCCGTCTGTCTGTCTGTCTGTCCGTCTGTCACCAGGCAGTATCTCATGATCCGTGATAGCTAGACAGTTGAAATTTTCACAGATGATGTATTTCTATTGCCGCTATAGCAGCAAATACTAAAAAGAGAATAAAATAAATATTTAAGGGGGCTCCCATACAAAAAACGTGATTTTTTGCTCGATATTGATAACGGTAACAGGTAGACACTTGAAATATTCACAGAGTATTTAGTTATATATTCACTTTAAAAATCAATAATTAAATTAAAATACAACAAATATTTAAGGGGGGCTCCCATACAACAAACGTGATTTTTGTGCCGTTTTTATAGATAATGGTACGGAACCCTTCGTGGGCGAGTCCGACTCGCACTTGGCCGGTTTTTTTTCATTATTATTTCGTAACGACAATGAAATTATTTATAAAATGGGAAGAAATAAAAAACCAAAACTGAACAGTACCTGCAACGTTTGGAGTATCTGCACAGGGCAACCAATGAACTCATTCAACAGGAATTCAATAGCAAGACGATGTTATTAGTGAGTCGAATTCATCACCTTCACTAAAGCACAACCAGCAGCAATCTATACTCGCCTTGCAAAATAATATTGGGTAAGCATTCATTAATTTTTTAGAAGACCGTTTGTTTTTATATCTACAACTTTTATTAATTGTTTATCTAAAGAAATAGCCTAAAATATGTATATGATTCGTTTTTAGGTTTCAAATATGTCAGCAATATGTAAAGTACTGTCATTACGAATAATAGAGCACAAAAAGGAATGGAGTCGTATTTTAATTGTGAAAAAAGGTCACTTTTTACCCGACTACGGCAAAGCCATAGAGGGTTATGATTTTATCTGGCTATGTATGTATGTTCATCAGTTTCCTCATAACTCCTTAACTACTTGTTGTATTTGGATTTGGACAAACGAAGTTTCGTTGGAAGCATCGTTGTTCCTCGGGTTATAGGCTAGATGACGTCGCTAAAATCCAACATGCTGGCTTATAGCGCGCTTATTCAGGTATCAATCGTACAGATTACCACGGCCATACAAAATCGATCTTGAAGAAAATGTGAATGACTTCAATTTTAATTTTATGCTATGTACAATGAGCTATGTACATTTCAGTATAGCAATTATGGCAATAGCAATTACATCTTTCACTTTTTTTTCAGGTATACAAAACTTTCTGGAGTACCTAATGCAATGCAAATATTGTATCTATTTATTAAATATATACATACTGCATGACATTACTATGTACTACTCGTATATAGTTAAACTGGAATGCTTACAAGCACCCAAAAATCGGTCTTGAAAGAGAAAACTGAACTGTAGTGTGTTCTTTTCTAATAAGGTGAACATACATTTACTTAAAAAGAAGGATACGATGGAACAGTTAAGAGTTATTGACGAAATGTATAGTTCGTAGAAGTGAAAAAAATATTTTAAATGTCATTTACCAAGCCAGTAGTGATCGGTGAAATGGTGTTGGAGTTTACCAATCTCAATACCAACATCCATTTATATAAAAATATAGAAGATTTACTATTTTTAACCGACTTCCAAAAAGGAGGAGGTTATATGTTCGGCTGTATGTTTGTTTTTTTTCTTTTTTATGTATGTTCACCGATTACTCCGTCAATTGTGGACCGATTTTGAAAATTCTTTTTTTGTTTGGAAGGGTATGCTCCCGAGGTGGTCCCATTGCCACCAAATTAGAATCTGATGAGGGGATCCCATGGAAATCGAGGGAAATACTCAAATTTTATAGGCATACCTATAGCGATTTGAGTATTTTTTATAGTAACTCAAGCATTGGCACTCGAAAAGCACCATTTAGTGAAGTGGAACTGATGATGAAGACCACAGATGGCCACCGGAACTACTTAATAATAAGTATTTCACCGTTGCGATTCGATTAGGCACTATAATATGATTGCTAAGCAACGTATGCTCGTCAAAATGCATATGGTGAAGTCACCATCAGTTCTACTGTTTCTTACCAGGAGAACTCCTCAACAATTAACGCCCCTGCATCGCGAAAAGCAGTATTTTGTAAAAAGTGATGAGAATTTGACATTGGCTATTGTAAATTAGATAAATTACAAACTAACCCACTAAAAAGTGAAAAATAACTTTAATTTCGGAAGTTGGTGGCAAAAAACTAAAATACAGATCCAAAGAGACCGACTCCGAAATTAAACTAAACTTCCGAAATTAAAGTTATTTTTCACTTTATAGTTTTTTTTTTTTTTTTGTAAAAAGTTTTTAATTTCATGTTGTATACAGGGTGGAAACTTTCAGCGGGGCAGTAAGGGGAAGTACCTTATCCATTGCAGCTACGCGAAAATGGTCTTAAGAGACTATCCATAATTTTTTATGGAATTTTGATCCCCATTCACAGATTTAGATGTTTCCTTCTTTATCTTGCACTTTTAGTTTGACAGATGTGCGCGAGTGCTTATTCTTGACACTCACGCACATCGCGCTTAGCCAAAGTACATGTTAAATAAGTAACATTTTTTAAATGGTCCTTGGAGTTTCTTGCCTGTTCTTCTCCATAGAGATCTACGTTTTGGAAAGGGCTTATAGCTTCAACTTACTAACTGACCGACTCTTTGACAATTCAAAAGTGCCTGTAAATGGTTTAATTGAAATAAATGCTTTGCGAGTTTGAAATTCTGGTCAGTGATTTCGTTAGTTCCACTTTTGGCCACTGGTTCAGCTGTGCTATTCTGTAAAAATCTCACCGTGAAATTAAAGCGAAGTGACCTTAAGTGAGCTGTCAATAGTGTCAATCCCTAGCGATTCGTACCATCAAGTGGAATGACAGCTCACTTAAATCTCACTTCACCTAAGATTTCACGGTAAGATTATTACAGAATAGACTGGCTGATAAGTTTGTGACGGCGACGTGGCGGCCCCGAACCCGACTGCGGACGCTGAAACCGCCACTGCTCACAGCACGCTTCTAATAAGCGACGCCCATCAATTTACTATTTATTTTCAAGGTAGGGCCTTAACAATTGTTACTTTAAATTACTCGCATTGTTTGAGTAAAGCACTATACAGGCCTTGGTTCGCAATGACTGCGTTGCTGGTCACGCTATGATGGCCTCGAGCTTAGTTTAGCTACGCTCGCGGCCTTCAAGCTTGGTCTTCATCATTGCAGCCCTTGTTGTCCGTGCTATAAAGGACTGGACCTTCGGTCTCGGCCCTTATTCCAGCTTCTCCATCAGGGGCTGCAATGCTGACCCGTCTGTGTTGGCCTGGAGCTGCGCTTTCGGACATGATCAGCGCTGCCAGCAACGCAGTTATTACAGATCGCGGCAGTAATGTACTATTATTTTCTGCTTTACGATTTATACTTTACAGACTGGGTAATCTCTGGGAAATTAACTGATTGACTAACATCCTAAAAATTCCGTATATTCAAATCACAACTTCTGTCATTCATTGACAGTTACATGAAATGGCTGCAACGCGCTTGATTATAGTACCATACATAGAATACTAATTCCATGAATTGCTGTAACACGGCAAATTGACGTAGTGTGTCAATTTGAACGTTTGAACGTTGTAGTAGATTTGTAGACCATTTGCTAGTTGTAGAGGACCTGGTACTTGTTGATGGGCCTTTTTTGGGAGGGTAATTATCAAATAACTTCTCCCACTCTGGGCATAGCGGGAGGGCGTGTCAGTCTTTTACTGACTAAAACCCACCCGTGTTATTCAGTTGCCTGTGTTCCAGGGCCACGATATCCCTTTTGGACCAACTCGCAACCCTGGCAGGCATTGACTCTACCAGACCCCGTCAGTCGGTGCTGACATCTCTTCGAGGCGCGCGTGGAATACAATGCGCCATCCACCCGGGCCTGGTCCTTATCGGACGGCGAGCTACCCATTGCTTACCATCCGCAGCCCGCGTCTACGGGGGCCGGGAATCGGCCTGCGACTGCCGACGCCCAGGGCGTCTCCTGCAGTGACCTGGGACGTGAGGGCGCGATTTTGCCTCTCCCTCACACGTGCCGCCTCCTTCTTTGCGAGCATTACTGTTTCGCAAAAAGAGGTGACGGCCTCCCATGCACTTTCGCTCCAAACGATGGCCTGGACCAAGACCAGACGCGCGAGATCGCCGCCGCCGATCGCCGCCGCGAGGACACGGCGGTGCTCCGCCCAAGCCGGGCAGACCTCCACCGTATGCTCCACCGTGTCCTCCGGGCGATCCACACAGTGGTAACACCCGGACGTTTCCTCCCGCCTTATCCTGAACAGGAACCTCCCGAAACAACCGTGTCCGGTGAGGACCTGCGTCAGGTGCAAGGTGAGGACCCAGTGGTGCCTCTCTAGCCTCTCCTCAAAGAGGGGACTTATCGCCACGATTGTAGCGCGCTCAGCGCTGGGCTGCGACAATCGCACTCTCCATGTCGAAATGAGATCCCGCCGGAGCTCCGTCCGCTGTGCCATGTTTTCTCGCGGCAGTGGAGTTACACCCCGGCGTTTCGCATCCTCGCGCCACTCCCAGTTGTGCGCGAGGACTTGAGTCTCCAGATCCCATAGCGGCAGTCCGGCAAGGTGACCCGCCGCCTCACCGGAGACCGTGCGGTATCCTCGGACCAGCCTGATGGCCATGACCCATTGGGACGCGTTCAACCGGTGGGCTGGTGGCTGACAGGCCTACACTATCCTCCCATACCTATTAACATTGTAACAGCCAATTATTTTTAAAAGAGTAACCATGGAATTTCCCCAATTTGACCAATTGGAACCATGCACCTAGCTTCTGATGTTTCACACGTGCCCATGTGAAATAAAATATTTTGATTTGATTTGATAAACAACTAATTTCCCTGACTTGCCATTATTGGTACCATTTTAAACTATTAAGGGAAAACCAATGAAAATGACTAAATAGTTACATCACATTGGTACTTGCTAGGAAACCTCCATAAACGCAGTAATACCACCATTATATAAGAAAACAGATAAAAGGGCCCATTTCCGCGTCCGCCCATAAAGCATAAGACACAATACATTTGGCACGGCACATAAATCGAGGGCCATGTTAAATATTCGTTAAGTCGGCCCTTGACTTCGACGCGCCATCCGTTATAATATCGGATACATTTGCCGTTTGTTCAAATACACGGTTTGCAGTTACATAGGTACGAGCATTTGGAAGTTCTTAATTTAACATAACATCACGCCTGTATTCCCCGAAGGCAATAACAAATTCTCACGGGCAAAACAGAAAACAGTACTAGAAATCTTAGGATCACTAAAAAGCACGACAAAAAAAGAGTAGCACTATTCACGAGAATAGCCGAGTGCGTAATGATAAAGATGCCAAGTGTAGTATCAAAAAACAAAATCCGAAGAACATAAGTAAAGCGTACAAGACAACAGAAATACAACGCCGTTGCGACCACACTATCATCCACACACCCTTTGCAGTTTTAAATTAAAATTCATTCATTCAAATTAGGGTGAGAATCAGTATTTTTGTAACGTAAAACTTACATAGGACAGTCCTCCAAAACGGGGCGCCCGTCACCACTTCCTAGTGGGAAGTTTCAAGAAAGCATCAGTGTTGCTTGAGGATAAAAACAAGAAAGTAGGAATCCCCACAAGGAGCTCCGTACACCTCTTTCTCACACTGTACACATTGGACCAAAGATATGTTAACTCCAAAGCAAGTCATAAATTAGGAGATATATTCCGAAAATTATGCCTCTGCCCTAAGGACTAATGTGGCATTAAGAATCACGGACATGACTTTAATTGAAACCTGAGCCCCAACGCGCCAGACCTCAGGCATACTTTGGCACGCAATTTATCTTGGGAACATAATATAGGCTACCTGACAGCCTAACCCAATCTGAGCGAAAACGATACCCTATATTATTTACTCAAGCTTCAAAAGTACCTCTTCCTTTTAAGGAAATATATACGAGCAATAGCAAATGATGTACTGTGGGAACAAGTGTAGGGAATTGTATATTTTAGGCGTATTTTACGGCAAGAATAATAAAAAGAAGGTAAAGTAAGCATTTCTATTCCATTCGAAATTTGCAAGCTCTAAAGCCAAGTTATTACTACTCTTCTGGAACAGGTAAGGCATAAAATAATACTACTTACATCATATTTTTATCTACCTACCATTGATAGTTTATTATCATTCTGCAGGGGTCCATATTTTAATATTGAGTATTTTGGCAAGAAAAAGGGTAAAATATAACTCTATGCGTCTAGGAATGATCATTTAATAGACATTGGCCTCCCCCAAGCACCGCACTTCAACTGTTTCTGTGCTTCCCGCATCCAGCTGATTCCTGTGGTCATCGTCAAGGTCTTCGGTCGAACTTGTGGAAGGGCTTCTAATGCTAGATTTTCCGGTACGCGGTCGCCACTCCAGAACGTTTCAGCCCCATCGGCCATCTGTTCTGCCAGCAATGTGCCCTGCCTATTGCCACTTAAGTTTGGCAATTCTTCGGGCTATGTCGGTTACCTTGGTTACCCTGCGGATCTCTTCATTTTTTATACGATCACGTAGGGAAATTCCTAGCATAGCCCTGTCCACTGCCCTTTGGGTGACTTTTAGCCTTCTAATAAGGCCCATTATAACCGACCACGTTTCAGTGCCATATGTCCTTACTGGCAACACACACAGGTCAAAGACGTTCGTCTTGGGACACTGCGGTATGTGGGGCGAGAAGATATTGCGAAGTTTGTGTTTCCGAGCCGAGGCAGATTCGATGATTGATCTCTTTCTCAAAGTTGGACCTACCTAACTGGACAGTTTGTCCTAGGTAAACATACTTGTCCATAACTTCAAGTAATAAGAATAATTTACGTGTCAAACAAGTATACTTGTCAAAAAATAATAGGCCCGTTATGACATTTAACTTGAATCGATTTATCGTGAGTATCGAGTACCGAGTCGTATGGTTACTTCACTAACTAGTGAAGTAACGATAAATCGATACAAGTTCAATGTCAAAAAGTGCCTATTATTTTTTGACAACAATAATTACATACAAAGATCTTAAAAATTTGGTAGTGCGCTATGTTTTGCCTAGATTGACATTCAAATTAATATTATTATTTAAAACGATTAAATGAGTACTATTAAATTACAATGATGTATGGAAATTAAATATTACAATTCGGAGTCAATTTCATTTCATGTAAAAAAAATTAAGTCAATTCAATTTAAGTAAAGTATTAAAATGTATGTCAGCATTATACAATAATTATAGTGATTTATCATTAAGAAACTCATCGAGAGTATAATAACATCTTTTAAGAAGTAACCTCCCTCTGTAACGGGGTCCACATGAAACTCATTCGAGCCAATACCTGGCGTGACAAACTGCGCAAGTTTTCTAGCACCCCGGCCAAAGGTAGCTAGAGAAAGCCCAGTGGTTATAGTCAGAAAAGAAATTGACAGACTCCTCCACCCGCTCCCGGGCGGAACACATGGATGAGGATTTCCAATCGCAAAAAAAAGAGAGTTCTCTAGTGAACTAACTCGTTCCATATCATAAACAAATGCACGACAATGACGAGTATATCAAAACATTCTTCTCCTTACAACCCGAACATTCGCTCGCTCGCTTCGATCAAAACGCTCTCCATATTAAGTGGTCATAAATCGCTGGTGTCGCAGATGACTCGCGCCGTTTCACTTTTAGCCTTTTTTTCGTATTATTTTTACATTTCAGCGTCTTCTAAACGCGTGTTACGATACGTTAGGGTATCAAATATAGCCTTGTCAATGTATTCTTCGGAAAAAAGAGTTCGTTGTAACGTTCTACAGAAGAAAATGTGGATTTCGAGAACATTTTGTAATGGTTAGCTGTGTCGTCAGAATATTTCCACGTATAAATAGTTAAGGTGGACGTTATCTAACTGATTACTCAGCTCCTTATATATCGATACTTATAGGGCATTAGCAGAATTCATTAGCAGAAGGAAGGTTTTCCCGTGTGCAGAAACCCGCAGTTATAGCATGCTGGCTGGTACAGAAATTCAAAGAAGAATAAGGATAGCAATGTTTTTGAAGGCTGCAGTTAGTATAGTTACAGTTTTTCTCTGGACGATCCCTTTCACAAGGAGCACTCAGCACTTCTACTGTTAGTGTGAATTATAAAAAAAAATATAAAAAAAAACTTTTTATTTCGGACATATTTTGTCCATAATAATGTGTTACAATTAAAAAAAAAAACTATTATTATTGTTAATTATTAATTATGACAAACCAAACGACACTATAAAACCAATCTTTATCAAACAGATAAAAACATTAATACACGTAAACACAACATTAGCTAATAAAAAACATCATCATTAGGTATACACCGTCCATCTCGTCATAACATTTCACCACACACCTCCCTACCAACCAGTGACACAGTTCCCAACAGCCTGTATATTCAGATCACGTACACAGGGTGCGTGCACTTACCTCCTCCCCCTCCCACATTAACCCCATCACTGGATACATTGTCAAGTAATAAATTAAGTTTTCCGTATGCGGTGTTGTTGGAACGTATTTTGTTTTATGTTTCTTTTTTTTTTCTGGGTAGATAATTGCTTTTGTTTTTTGGGTGCTTGGTGATTCTGTAACTGCCTTTTTGGACCAGTCGATGAAATTTTTTCTGCTAACGGATCAAAGGGGCATTTTCGACAAGAAATTGTACATGTATTGGATACGTAAATTATAAATTGTTCTTGATGTATTCACACACAAATCTAACTCTTAGTTAGATTGGTTGAAGTAACAGTTCATTAAACTGTAGATTGATCCGTTTTATGATTAAAACGGTGAGTTTTCAAACGAATTTTCGACCAAAATCAATATTTTTAAATGCCCACAGTTTAGGCTTTCCGTAGCCATTAAAGGGGCAGCATCCATAAAGCAAAGTTAACATCGATCACGCTATGCCACAGTGCAGTCGTTTCGTCCAGTAAATCAAAATCGCCCACCTGCCCGATGACAAACATTTCCGAGCTAAACAAGAGCTATTAATCCAAAAACGTTTTGAGAGCGTAGTCGAGAACTGGCCTTAAAATGACGCTCTGAAGCAACAATTTTGACCAACTTTGACTTATAGTTTGTATGTACAAGTTCACGGCAGGTTTAGTTCAGGGTAGGTTTTTTTTTTAATTAAAATAGATACGGGTTGAGGATGGTCGCACATCTGACGAAAGATGCGTTGGTCGTAACTTCTTTATCTTTGAGATAGTACGTTCGACGCACTAACGCAGAGGTCTCCAACCTTTTTAAACTCAAGGGCCGAGAATACTTTGATTTTGATTCGGCGCGCGACGCGAGGACGACCGACGGGCCGCAATACACGGGAAATTGATTATATTCCATTTTAAACTTTTATGTAGGTAAGTAATTATGAAATAACAATCATTGCAGTTATTTATTATACAATCTTAAAATCCTAGAAACAGGAAATGATACTAGTAAAATTCAATCAATGAGATGTTTGATATTGTTTACTCTTAATAAATTTATCCATATCTTTCCCAATAGTTTAGACGGCACGACTGGCGCAGTGGTTAAGCGATTGACTGCTGCGCTGCGTGTCGCGGGTTCGATTCCCACACGGAACAAATATTTGTATGACCTATAAGTAGTTGTTCCGGGTCTGGCTCTGTGTGTATGTGAGTTTAAATGTTTGTAAACGCACCCACGATACAGGAGAAATTCCTAGTGTGAGGCAACGTTTATTAAAAAAAAAAGAATAGTGGTTGTTGCAATTCTCAAACTATTTTCACGCGTTAGTGTAAGTACCTGTCAATTTTTTTTTTAATTTCTAGATATGAATAGTAAAATAAAATAAATGTAATTTTGTCAAGCTATTGCTTGGCCGCCAAGGAAGCCACCGCGGGCCGCGGGTTAAAGACCTTTGCACTAACACATCATCGGTTGAGTGTGTAAGTTTGAATGTTTTATAATCTTCTCGTCCGTTCTGGCGTTACGCGAAGGACGATACGCGACGCATCTTCTGTCAGATGTGCGACCACCCGTTAAAGAATGTTTCTCGTTTACACACGTGCATATTTCGACTATGTACAAATAATTTGCTACAATAACTGTATCCTCATTTTACTTAATGTTCCTCAGTTCTCATATTTGTTTTGTTTTATTTAAATACCTGTAAATCTGATCCAGAGCCTCCAATTTAATTTTAAGTCAATTGCATCGGAACTCAGTAACAAGGTATTCTGGGAAAAGTAATTTTAACGATGCGGAGATATTTGGCGCAAAAAATTTAACAACCGGGATTTTGATTGGCCTTTTACACAGATTGATTTTAATTATTGGAATTCAAAGCCATGAATATGTCGACGTCGATATTATAACTATGCTTGTGTCTCTTATTTATGGAATTTTCATGAACACGTTATTCCACTTCTATCTAAGCTTTGGAGTGCTTCCAAAACTCATTGTCTGCCTAGACTTTTCCTAACTATGTTGGGGTCGGTTTCCAGTCTAACCGGATGCAGCTAAAATACCAGTATTTTAAATGGAGCGACATCCTATCTGACCTCCACAACCCAGTTACTGGGTAATACGATACCCCTTGGTAAGACTGGTTGTTAGACTTTCAGGCTTCTGACAACCCGTAACGACTATCAAAGATCCACGTATGTCAGCCGGGACCAACGGCTTAACGTGCTTTCCGAGGCACGGACGGGTCTTGGTATGTAAAGACCAAGATAGTCACACATCGAATCAAGCAAAATCAGCTTGACAAAGCAAGTTACATAAAAAGTTTTAATGAAAGCAGCATTTTGCCGCCTAATATTTCACTTATCACGGTCGGGGGCACCTAAAACGCCACTCAGTTTTCAACAGTCAAAAGACACTCGGGCAGTATACTTGAAAAGATTCCTTTGCTCACAAGTGCAATGTAAAATCATTAACGACGAGGTTTCCTGAGATTTTTCGCAGGTAATGGCTTTTATATTTGACGTTTGACCTCTAAATGGGCCAGGAAAACGGTTCCGTAGATTGAGTGGAACGGTGTCTGCCCGTTCGTGTACGTCCAATCGCTTTAACTTAGTTTTTAGTGGGATTTTGGGGCGATGATTGGCGTCTGTCAAGCATGAAGGACGAGCTGGCTTGAGGTTGAACGGATTCGTGAATGCCATAACAGATTTGGGAAATACCTTGCAGTTACGACCGGGACGTGTCTTGATAACTGAAACTGTTCGTATGGTTCAGAGCAAGAAAATTTAGATTTTCAGATCGTCTACAAATCAATCGCAGTGCATTCAAAAAGCCTTCACGAGGGATGATATGAATGAACTTGTATTAATTACCTTGTACAGTCAGTAACGCTACCTTCACGAGGGATGATATGAATGAACTTGTATTAATTACCTTGTACAGTCAGTAACGCTACCTTCACGAGGGATGATATGAATGAACTTGTATTAATTACCTTGTACAGTCAGTAACGCTACCTTCACGAGGGATGATATGAATGAACTTGTATTAATTACCTTGTACAGTCAGTAACGCTACCTTCACGAGGGATGATATGAATGAACTTGTATTAATTACCTTGTACAGTCAGTAACGCTACCTTCACGAGGGATGATATGAATGAACTTGTATTAATTACCTTGTACAGTCAGTAACGCTACCTTCACGAGGGATGATATGAATGAACTTGTATTAATTACCTTGTACAGTCAGTAACGCTACCTTCACGAGGGATGATATGAATGAACTTGTATTAATTACCTTGTACAGTCAGTAACGCTACCTTCACGAGGGATGATATGAATGAACTTGTATTAATTACCTTGTACAGTCAGTAACGCTACCTTCACGAGGGATGATATGAATGAACTTGTATTAATTACCTTGTACAGTCAGTAACGCTACCTTCACGAGGGATGATATGAATGAACTTGTATTAATTACCTTGTACAGTCAGTAACGCTACCTTCACGAGGGATGATATGAATGAACTTGTATTAATTACCTTGTACAGTCAGTAACGCTACCTTCACGAGGGATGATATGAATGAACTTGTATTAATTACCTTGTACAGTCAGTAACGCTACCTTCACGAGGGATGATATGAATGAACTTGTATTAATTACCTTGTACAGTCAGTAACGCTACCTTCACGAGGGATGATATGAATGAACTTGTATTAATTACCTTGTACAGTCAGTAACGCTACCTTCACGAGGGATGATATGAATGAACTTGTATTAATTACCTTGTACAGTCAGTAACGCTACCTTCACGAGGGATGATATGAATGAACTTGTATTAATTACCTTGTACAGTCAGTAACGCTACCTTCACGAGGGATGATATGAATGAACTTGTATTAATTACCTTGTACAGTCAGTAACGCTACCTTCACGAGGGATGATATGAATGAACTTGTATTAATTACCTTGTACAGTCAGTAACGCTACCTTCACGAGGGATGATATGAATGAACTTGTATTAATTACCTTGTACAGTCAGTAACGCTACCTTCACGAGGGATGATATGAATGAACTTGTATTAATTACCTTGTACAGTCAGTAACGCTACCTTCACGAGGGATGATATGAATGAACTTGTATTAATTACCTTGTACAGTCAGTAACGCTACCTTCACGAGGGATGATATGAATGAACTTGTATTAATTACCTTGTACAGTCAGTAACGCTACCAAAAATAAATTAAATTAAGTATATTATATTAAGTATATTATATATTATTTAATCAAAAATAAAATAAATTATGTCCAGTATATATACTGGACATAATTTATTTTATTTTTGACCATAATATACTTTAAATCTTGACATAAATTATTAATGAAATGATTATGAATGTTAATCCAATTAAATGAAATTGTTAACTAATAACTTACAACTTATACAATTTGTACGCCGCTATTGGCAAAACATGGACGCTCACTACAAAATATTAACTCAATACCTTGCATGTCTGCCTTGTCAGTTTATGTATACGCATGTTTGACAAATAAATGATCTTTCTTTCTTTCTTTCTTTCTAACCTACCTGACTTGCTAACCGCGAAACCGCAGTAGTTAAATTGTACTGGTTCGCGTCATGTTTCGCTACTCGCATCCGATTCGAGTAGCGGAACATGACGCGAACCAGTACAATTTAACTATATACTGCGGTTTCGCTGCTATGGTTTCGCGGCGGAGATGTGCTACCAGCGTAAGTTGCTAATCGCCTGTTCTTATCATTTAGGTATACGTTATCATTAACTGCCTAGCCTTTTCTCAACTATGTTGGGGTCGGCTTCCAGTCTAACCGGATGCAGCTGAACACCAGTATTTTACATGGAGTGACTGCCTATCTGACTTCCACAACCCAGTTACTGGGTAATACGATACCCCTTGGTAAGACTGGTTGTCAGACTTTCGGGCTTCTGACGATTAGTAAAAACTCCCAAAGATCTACAAATGACAGCCGGAACCAATGGCTTAACGTGCTTTCCGAGGCACGCAGGGGTCTTGGTATGTAAAGATGGTCAGCCATCCACGGACCGACCCTGGCAAGCGTAGCTTAACCTGATCGATCAACCCGTGCGGCTGTTATTACTTAGCCACAACCCCCCACACAAGTTTAGGTATGTTACAACATACCTAAATGATACAGCTTTATTTCCTAATAATCCAGGCCAAGCTATAAATAAGATGTTAAACCTCTAATAACATGACTGCTCTAAATCATATCAGTGGCTTTCTCCGTTTCCTTGTCTAATTTATATGAATAGCTAGGTTACCTTCGTTTCCTAAACCTTAGCAGTCAGGCTGGGCTGGACTGCCTTCAATATTTTAAGAACATGATTCGGTGCAGTCACGCGATTGAATAAACGATAGTTTGAAGTTTAGTCTACCTTATTGGACAAATGGAATATTTTGTAGTTTATTTATAAAGTGCCTTGTATTTAACTGCGTATTAGTATCGGCATCATTTATTAATTTTTAACTTTAATTAAGACGATTAAAAACCAGTTAAAATAATTAAAGACAGAAGACACATGCACATAAAAAAAGAAAATATACAATTATGAAGTGCAGGTTAAAACCTAAAACAGCCACCTTTCTGCCCCGGCAGAAATTGTCTGGGACAAAAAAGCAAGCCAGCACAGCATGCAGATCATGCGCGTCAATAGTGCCACGGAGCGTCTTGGAGGCTATGGTGAGCTAATCAGTATGAAATCGGTACCTTATCCATTTGCATAAAATTTTAAGACACACGCCATAATTTTGTTTATCTAAACTATATTTATGCATAACATTATTTACGCATAACAGCTTACGCATAATTATTTTAAGCATAATTTCACTAATCTTAATAATGTATAAGCATAACATTCAACAGGATAAATATATTTACCTACGCATAATGACATTAAAATATAATTTTTATAGGCATAACAAATACGGTTAATAATTACATGCTAATTTTTAGTTTTTTTTTCTCTTTAACCTGCCAGAGAAGAAAATAATGATTAGCAGTTCCTTAGAGACGAAGAAGCTTGTCAGTTCCTAGAAAACGTTTACTCCTTTCACTTCAATTGTCGCGACAAGTTCCCAGCAGTACTAGTAAATATTTGTCCAAGTTATTACCGACCACTTATACTTAAGGCTAAGCCTGTGCCGAGCTATTAATCCGCGGCTGAAGCGACTGAGCCCAAGTGTTTGTGTTTCGTACTATTTAGATACAAACGGCTTATAGTCGGGGTTACGTCGTGATAAATTGGCTTAGAATAAGGTGTTTTTGTGGATTGGATATTTTGTAGGCTGGGAAGTCAGTTTTTTTTAAATTGATTTCAAACAATTTTGGCTGTCGGTAAGCACTTAAGCAAATAGGCTTTCATTTGTCTTGCTAAATTGACAACGTTTCATTTCTAGTGACAATATACGATTAATTAAAATTGTAATTCAGTCATTCGTTTTACGTAAACGAATATTGCAAAAATGTATAAAGTTTTCTTTTTTGGCATGGCTTTTTTTAATCAAGTTTTCTTTTTGAAATGTCCTTTTTTTACAAACCGCCAGGATAAATCACTGCGTTGAAAAGAATTGCAAATAAAGAATGAAATAAAAGTGCTGCTTACTATGCATAGGTTGCGTGCGAACGTGTACTAGTGCTATGAGAACAGTGATAGGTGCGATCTGTCACATGTAGGTCACTCGCTGGAGCTAGTATTGGTTTGTTTGGAAAGTCACTATAGCACCAATAAGCCAATCGCAGCATCATGCTGAGATAGGGGCCTTTTGGCCTCGTACAGGACTTTCTGTTTTTATTTTCATTTTTACTTTATTTTTGTTTTTGATCTTTATGTTTCTATAAGTGTGTTTTTGTATAGTTTAATTTGTGATCTGTGCGAGTCCCAATAAATGCTTTTTCTTTCTTTCTTTCTTTCTTTCAATCAAAATGCCTTAGCATTTTGCTTTTTCGAAACATTTTTTCAGTCTAACAAAATTGGCTAAATATTTTACAACTAGAATAGACGCCAGCATTAATTTGAACCCGACACACCACACATACAAATACGTTAATAGAAAAAGGGTGTCTGTACCATCTACAAACACGAGCATTAATTGCTTAATGCCTTGCCTAATCAGCCTTTAATGTACCAATGCTGGGACAAAGGCCTCCTCTTTTCGAGAGGCCTGTGTGTGCGGCCTATGTGCCAACTAAATACGAGCATTCTTTTTTATTTTTTTTTATCACAAAAAAAACAACCGGCTACCAAAAAAAACAATCCAAGGTGAATAACAACTTACTTGTACAGGAGGATTTGTTTCAAAAATAACTGACAATCTTGACTTTAAGGAGCCTGGAATAAAATGTGCTAACATTTTGAAGAAAATGTTTTATTAGATAGACTACACTATTAAACTTTAATTAGGTAAGAATATTGAGATAATTTTACAGTAAGTATATTGTTACTTTTTTAGGGAAATTAAAAGAACTGTATCACATTGTGATTTAAGATCGCTGCGCCGCGCCGTGAGCACGTCATCGAAAATGTAGAAATACAATGTAATTCCGTTACATACAGTAAAATTTAAATTATATTATCGTGGTATTTTAATGAGTAATCACTTAAAATATTATGCTTTAGAATTTTTCCCAGAAATACATTATAATATAATTTAGAAAACTCTGACGTAAAGTTAATTTTATTAGTTACAGTATTATGGTTTTGTAGAGAAGGACATACAATAGTATATTTAAAACTCAAAATTGTAAAAAACGGAGTTACAGTGTTATGCTTCTTAGACACAGATTTTAGTTTTTTGCCACCGACTTCCAAAATTAAAGTTATTTTTCACTTAACGGTATTTTTTTAGTATCGAAACTAACTCAAAAACTACGTAAACAAGATTTTTTTTTTTTTAATGGGCACACCGCGGAAGGTTCGTCTACTAATTAGGATATTTTCAACGTATTGAGATGTTTCAGAAAGCCACTTCCATCCAATCTTGATTGATTTGGTGATCCAAAATGCTCAAACCCGAAACCCCTGATAACCTTCATGGACGTAATATTTCATCAGCCAAACAAAATGAGTGTCACACAACATTTGAAAGATGTGTACTGCATTTGTAATGCTGGCCATCCCTGCTATCGGGCCGTCTGTCCCGCACACCTATAAATTGTAGCCTATCACGGCTGCGTCACTGTTAAGCCAGGTATAGAAGGCTTACTCCACATCGCCAGCTATAAGCGCATCATAAGCCAAAGATGGACATAGTTATGATGCCGTAATGACATAATTACGATGTCATATAGACATAATTATGATGTCATATAGAAATAATTATGATGCCATATAGATATAATTATGATGTCGTAAAGACATAATTATGATGCCATATAGAAATAATTATGATGCCATATAGATATAATTATGATGTCATATAGACATAATTATCATGTCATATAGACATAATTATGATGCCATTTAGACCTAATCATGATAGACAAAATACAAAGTCATTGAATTTGTGTGGATTTGCACACTTGTATAATATAGGGAAGATAATTTAATCCACCAACCCGCACTTCACCCATGTGGTAGATTACGTCCTACTCCCCTTCACAGAGAGGAGGCCTTAGTTCCAGCAGTTGAGAAATCACATAAAATGGATGTATTGCGTATTAAAGCAATAATATGTCATACATTAGCATTACGCATTTAATTAACAGCTGTATGATAAATTGTATTGTGTGCGTCTCAAGAAGGGCTATTAGAATAATTTTTACGATGTAGTTCTTTTCAAAATAGAAAGCTCAGTGGCCACTTTGCCACAGAACTCACTTTTCTTTTTGGACCACCACTGTTGACAAACTAATCAATTTTTATTGACCTTCTGAACTCTCTTCTTATACAAGCAAAATAAAACATATTTTAAAGGTATATGCTCTGTCACGTGGTTACACCTGTCCGCTTTCAGCTCGCATTTTTTAAATACAGCAGCATTTCCCGGAATGTAAATCCGGCCGTCCTCCAAATCAGAACGAAATAAAATGTTCGATCGTGCTTAATATTTTATAGAAACTTCCGTTAAAATTGTTATTAATAAACTGACAAGATGTTGAACAAGCAATATTTTTATTACTTCAGGATTTTAAAAGTATTTTTTACATAGAAGTGCTTATTGTAAGGGCTAATTGTCCAGCCGAATTCTGAAGGCTTTTTTGAATGAGTCTTTAGAAAAAAATCCATGAAAACATTATAACATAGAATATGACCGTACCAACACTAACATATTTTGATACATAAATCTAAATATGTACCTAATATTATTCAAAACACGTATCTAATACTTGCAAATAGGTAACTATATACCCCTATACGCGAGCATTTAAGTGCTTCACTTAAGTGTAATCGTACGAGTCCATTAAATGTATTGGTATCTCCAAAAAGTATATAAAATAGTGTTATTTATAATTCTTAATGTATTAGCTGGTGACAAATGATGCGTCTCAGGCATAAACTTAGGCCCATGTGGTGGGCTTGACAGTTGATAGAATACCGCATCACGTAATCGTATAAACTCAGTAATACCGAAAATAATTAACTTATTACTTACGGACAGGAAGTTAAACAGAACCAGTCCAGACAAATTAAAGAACAAATAAAGAATACAATAAATCGAGTAATCAATTAAGAACCTATAAAATACCTATACCTATAGGTTTTTAATTGATTACTCGATTTATTCTTCTAACATTTTATAAGAGAGATAAGATAAAAATTGAATATAAACTGACTTGCTTTGAAAGAAATTAAACATTAATACACCAACAAACTCGTATTATTACATCTATATTCTACCGTGAGCTCGGTTCCACAAAGGACCAACTTTCTATATTCTACCGTGAGCTCGGTTCCACAAAGGAACAACTTTCTATATTCTACCGTGAGCTCGGTTCCACAAAGGACCAACTTTCTATATTCTACAGTGAGCTCGGTTCCACAAAGGACCAACTTTCTATATTCTACCGTGAGCTCGGTTCCACAAAGGACCAACTTTCTATATTCTACCGTGAGCTCGGTTCCACAAAGGACCAACTTTTCGACAATGTTTCTTCCATACCTATTCGCGTTTATAATCCACGGTGTATTTTCGGTCCCTCCTTGCGAAGACGGAGTAGAAATGATATCGACGGAGACCAAAAATCCTGGAGATCTTCTTGGAAACTGGACCCACGTCTTCCACTGGGACCCCAAGAAAGAAAGGTATGATTTCCTGAAAGAATTCCTCGACTATGATGACCACCAATTCGAATGCCCCCAACTACATTTTGAAGCAATCACCCCGGAGTTTGTGAAAGCCAAGGAAGCTGAATGCGCGAAGCATAAGATGCCTTTCAACTGGGCTGATGCTAAACTAAAAGTGGATGCTCCGGCTTTGATAAACAAGGATGCTTTTATCACAATTGGAGAAAAAGAAAATTGGGTAGCAGTAGACTGTACTACGATGTTCCGAGTTGTGTTTAAGAAGGTGTCTGATGATTACATAGCTATGGTTAACCCTGATGAGAATTCTGAGTCCGAATTAATTGTCCGAGAGCTTCCAACTTTGGACGAGCTGAAATGTATTGCTCACAATCTGGATTTCGGCAAAGGTATGTTTGGTTTGAGAGTCTGTTACAAGAAATAAATATTACTGAGCTGAATAAAAATGTAATTATGAGTTCTGTGATTTGATTTTTGCAATAATTACCTAACTTATTAATGTGCTAACTTCCGAGCCGCCATTAGGTTTGAATCGACTATACCCGTTATATGTCTGACTTTTTTTGTTAAAATTAGTCAATCAAAACACGGGTAGAATCGAAAGATGATGACATTCATATCATGATGTCAATCCTTATTCAACTAAATTGTTTCATAATCAAGGTTCATTATATACATGTATTCCTGTTTATATTATTCGAATCGGACCTTTCGTTTAGAAGTTACAGCGGGTATATAATAACCGGCCAAGTGCGTGTCGGACCACGCACAATTAAGGGTTCCGTAGTTGTGATGAATTTACCCCAAAAACAAACTTAACATTGTAGTTGAAAAACATGTTCTTCCATACATCGATATACGCCACGGCCAATTTTCTAACTACAAACGTAATTTTATAACCGCAAAATAATTCGGATTTTTTTCTTTACTTGAGCTATGAGACCTTGCTTCTTGCCAAATTTCATGGTTCTAGGTCAACGGGAAGTACCCTATAGGTTTTGATTTATTTGCGAGTATCGAAATATGTCGCATAAATCGCCGTATTTTTTTATTGCGTTGACTTAGAACCTTGATTGTTTTAGAGCTCTAAGCGACCGTAGACCTACGTATTTGATATTAATTTCAACTTGATACCTTCACGCGACTAAGGGACTTACTAGAGAATGGGCAGCAGCGTTCTCTATGCATTTTAACACCATACTGCGATCGCCAACCCGCCTGCCAAGCGTGGCAATTATGGCAAATCCCCCCTTTGGGGGAGCCCAATGTCCAGCAGTAGACTTATTTTGGTTGAAATGATGATGGACGATGACCTTCACGCGTTCCTGAGAAAAAGGGTCTTGACAGACAGACAGACAGATAGATAGATAGACGGACAGACAGACAGACGGACAACGAAGTGATCCTATAAGGGTTCCTTTTTTTCCTTTTAGGTACCGAACCCTAAAAATGTTAAAAGTAAGAAAAATGCCGCGGTGTGAGCGAAAAGCCCTACGCTTAGTCTATTATTTACCTACACATTATATTTTTTTTAAACTAGAAACAATTGAATAGTAGTTTGTAATAAATAAGAATGTCTGTCATAATATCTATACTAATATTTTATAGTTGAAGAGTTTGTTTGGTTGAACGAGCTAATCTCAGGAAACACTGGTTTGAATTGCAAAATTATTTTTGCGTTTGATAGCCTAATTCTTGAGGAAGGCTATAGGCTCTTTATCATCACGCTACGATCCTAAGGAGCCGAGCAATAAGAAAAAAAAACACTTAGCGAAAACGAAGTAAGTAATAGCTCGGGAGGGCGATGCTGTAAGACGGGGTAGGTCGGGGGAACAAAAATTCCACGCGGACGAAGTCGCGGCAATAAATAAAAATATCACAATCATTAAATTTCGGATAGGTACTATCTTCTAAACGGGATAAAATGACGCTGAAGTGCTTTGTAGGCAAAGAAACGAAGTCCACGCAGACGAAGTCACGGGCGAAGTGCTAGTGTGTAATATATAATCATCTTTAAGCCTGTTAAAAAAAATTACAGAAATATAGTTAGTTGTATTTAACTCAATATGAAATCTACATCCATATCATAGACCATTAACACGATGATAAAAAAATCATTACAGAGTGATCGTTAAAGCCATGACGTGTATTTTATCTATTATAACGTAAAATATCATTTCATAATAATCAATTAACAGAGTATTGATGTCACGTTGTAATTACTGTCGTATTTCGCATAACAACTCGGGAGAAAATTACTATATTGCTTAATTAGCTTATAATGTTTCCATTGCTGGGACACTCCTCTTGGTTAGAGGAAGTGGGCTATAATCCTTCACGCAAGGCCAGTGCGGGTTGGTAGATGTCACATGTCTACGAATTTTTGGTTCTAGGACATGCCGGTTTCCTCACAATATTTTCCTTCACCGTTTTGCGAGCAGTGGTGATTAAATAACTTACACTTTGGTTCGAACTTACGACCTACAATTCGTAAGTCGCGGCTGTTACCACTCGGCCATCACAATACCAGACTACTAACAATATATACCAACCTACTAAATTAATAATCAAATTAATAGAAACATTAGCAACTGATAATAGGAGACATTCCCGTTATTCTACGCATAATACGTTAATTAAGTTATATTTAAAATCAATTAAGAAACCCATTAAAAGCCCTTTAATGTAATTAGATAATATATTTATATAAAAGGTAGTGCCTTTGAGAACTGAATGAATTACCAATCAAGTCAGTGACAAGGTTATAGCTGGACATAATAATAACAAAGATTTAACATCAAAGGCTCAGACAAAAGCCATCATGTTTACTCTCTACATAACGGTTTTACTCATCCACGTGGCGTATTCGACCACGCCTTGCCAAGACGGAATCGAAATAAGTATAATTAATTTTAGAAGTATATTTTTTTTTATAGTATAATTAATAATATCAAAGGAGACCAATAATCCTCAAGATCTCATTGGAAACTGGAGCTACGTCTACCATTGGGACAGCATGAACAAATTAAATCGCTTAAATCGGGGATTCGCCGATGACAAAGCTGACCACGTGATGCCCAGGAATTTCGATTGAAGCGATCACCCCAGAATATGTCAAAGCAAAGGAAGCTGAATGCAAACACTTTTCTGTGCCATTCAAATGGGCCGATGCCAAATTGAAATTAGATGGTCCTCTAATGAGCATGAAAGGAGCTATCCTCGTCATGGGCGAGAAGGAGAATTGGTTGATGATGGAGTGCAAAAGGATGATTCGCATTTTACTGAAGAAGGTGTCTGAAGATTACATCGTGATGATCAACCCGGAGAGAGCTCATGACTCCGAAATGTTTGCAAGGAGGACACCGACTATGGAGGAGTTGAAATGTATCGCCCATAATGTAGATGTGGGGAAAGGTATTTATTCGGGTAGAAGGCGTTGCGTTTCATTTAATTTAGAATGCATATGAATTTTGAATAACAAAGTATTATTAACACTGATATTGCGTTTAATTTGGTCATAATTATTTTTGGACACCAGATTTTTGTGTGTACATAAGTTGCTATAAGTACCTGATTACAGTTAAAAATACCTATATGTATTTGCGTATCCAGTTATATGTTTCTCAGTATGTTTTTTGTTAGTTACCGGTGAAAACGATAAGAGCACGACATCAAGTCAGTACAGTGGTGCATATCATCATTCATCGCCATTTCAGCCAAAAGACGTCCACTGCTGGACATAGGCCTTCCGTAATGGGAGGTTTGCCATAATCGCCACGCATGGCAGGCGGGTTGGCGATCGCAGTATGGTGTGAAAATGCGTAGAGAACGCTGCTGCCCATTCTCTAGTAAGTCTCTTAGTCGCCTTTTACGACCCACTGGAATAAATAGGATGGTGCTATTCTTTACGTCCGGCACCACACGGTACACAATATTTTAAAGGCGTTTTTGGCGTAAGACGTAGGAGCTTACTAGCACAGGCTCAGCAAGAGGATGGTCAGGCCTTCATCAGAGCAGTCGTCGCTAACTGCAGAGTTAGCGTGCGTTGGTAGCAGTTCAGCTACGCGTGCAGTGCGCAGTTCGGAGCAGTGTGCAGATGGAGCAGCGTGCATGTGATGTGCCCAGCACAATTCCCCTTTCAGCAGCAAAGGAACGGTTTGGCAAAGCAGGGTAGGCAGAAAGCTTAACACATCGCAGTGGCTTACAGGCAGAGATAGTTTGCAAAGACAGCTTGGCAATATGAGGTTATTACGTGACATGCAGGCAAGTAAAACAATGACCTTAGTAGAGGGGTCGCTATATCGATTATAGTACACAGTGAGGCCATGCACAGCCTGGATCAGTAATCCTTACATATTGGAGTCTCCTGGGCAATGGATAACCACAGCCGCGTGGTCCGACATTGACTCCCACGAAATCAGATACTACATAGGTTATCCATTGCAGAGGATCTAGTATAATTAGTAAATCAATGAGGAACTCATCCTAGATCGGGGTACACAGAGGATCTGTGTACCCCGATCTAGGATGAGTTCCAGGCTCAGGGCATAGCTTCTGCTAGTTATGCTGGCGGATGTAGAAATCTCCGCTAGGAGTAATAGTGTTCTGTGGTAGAAATGGCCAAGTGATCTTAGAGAGTTAGTGTTGTACCATGTTTATATTGTTGTGCTTAGCAACTAAGTGTGAGATATTTAGCATCATTTGACTATTTACTGTTGAGATCCCTCACAACGCTACAGCGTACATTCGTAAAAATACTCTCAAAAGATAGATCTCGGTCAAAATTAAGATAAAAGGTGTTCACAGCATTTTTTTTTTTAATATTGGGTTCGCTAGAAAACGTGGTGAGCAGTGGTAGCTCCGTATATACCCCCATAACATTCAAAGATGACGGAAATGAATAGTTCCAATAATGGCTACTGCAGGGAAATGTGGCACTAGTAGCTGACTTTGCACATTAAGAGCGGCCAACCTGTCATTACTTTTCATACAAACGCTCGTACCTGATTAAGGCATTGTATCTCATCTTTTTTTTTTCTTTTTTGAACTAATAGGTTTCTTGAGCACTATATCTAGGTTTGTATGCAAGCAAAAATTAAAAATTGGGAGAAACGAATTCAGTATACGCCTGCAAAAATCTGCTATATTTACCTGAACTTTGGCTGTTCATAATGTACTCATAAATTGCAAAAGTAAAGAAAAAATCTTGATAAAAACCTCGCACATGTAATGGAGATTCTAGATAAACATTTATTTCATAAACTTGTAAGGCTTACAAAAAAACACGTATTTTCTGGAACAAGTTTTATGAAATTTCCGCACACTATTTTTCGTTCAATGTTATTGCGTTCTCACTTGCTTGTTAGCACTTGCGCTGAACGAAATAACAAGCTTTTCGACCATGCTAGCGTTGACGATAGGCGGACCGGAAAGGGTCCTCTTAAGCCCTCTACAGATTGGGCATCTAGAGGAGCGCCATGTCCTATAAGTCCATGCACTTCTATACAAACCAAGCAGCCTTATATACGTGTTTCTTGATGATGGCCAAAATGTCTTTTGTTATTACTAGTGATGTAATATACGTTATAAAGATAGGCAAATCACTGAAAACAAATCTATTCTGGATGAAGAAAACCAAAAAATACATAAGGATATGTCCAACATGAACTATGCATGATGGTTTGTTGTCCTACAATTGCAAACCAACGCGCTATCGCGTTGCGTCATGACTCATGCGTCACACATCGTGCACCTTGCATGGCCGGACTGGCTCGGATGGATAAAGATTCCCACGATACGTGTCCCAATAGATGTCGGGCAAAATCGAGCGACGTCGGGCGACGTCGCATCACATGTCTCATGTCGGTCGACATCGCCCGACTTCACCCCCGCTCTTACCCCGCATTTTATTAGGCCGCGTCCTATTTAAAAGCGATCGTCGCGCGAGTACGCTATCATCGCGCTCATATATGTCACTTCTTATTCGGTGAACCTGGACGCGTGGTCACGCCGACAGCGGACGTTTTCCGGTGTTCTGCACAAAAAGTGACATATGCACGCGATGATCGCGTATTCGAGTGGCGATCGCTTTTAAATAGGACGCGGGATACAAAAGCGATCGTCGCGATCGAAGCGGAATGTGTGAAGTACAAGATACTTCTCAACTTAGGGAGATGTTATCAAAATTGGAGAAAAAGATAATTGGATGGTGGTAGACCGCTACCACCATTCAATTATGTTTTTCTCCAATTGTGATAAAATCTCCCTTTATTTACAATGCAGGAAGGAGCATCCACTTAGCACAGCACAGCTTAGCATCAGCCCAGTTGAAAAGTATCTTTAAAGATACTTTTCAACTGGGCTGATGCTAAGCTAAAAGTGCATGCTTCTGCTCATCACAATATGATGATCGATGATGATCAGAGTAGTGTTAAAAAAGGTGTCTGAAGATTACATAGCTATGGTTAACCCTGATAAAAATTCCGAGTCCGAATGAATTGTCCGAGAACGTCCGACTTTGGACGAGCTGAAATGTGTTTCCCACAATCTGGATGTAGGCAAAGGTATGTTTGGTTTGGGAGTCTGTTACAAGAAATAAATGTTACTGAGCTAAATAAAAATGTTATTATGAGTTCTGTGATTTGATTTTTGCAATAATTACCTAACTTATTGATGTGGGTAGGTCTGACTGCCTTGCTATAGGTACCTGGTCTATAGTCTTAGCAAATGTAGTATTAGCTACTACATTTGCTAAGACTTTTTACACAAATACCACTTTAAAACCTTATACTAGCGTATTATAAAATAATATGATATTTAAGTATGATATTAATTTGAAATATAGTTCATCACTGGAAAGGAAATGCTAAAGCGACATTTGGCCCAAATGGCGCTTTAGCAAATTTAAGAGAAGCACACAATATGAAATCTACATTCATATCATAGACCAATAACACAATGACAAAAAAACTGGCCAAATGCGTGTCGGAACACGCACAATGAAGGGTTCCGTAGTTGGGATGAATTTATCCCAAGAACAAACTTAACATTGTAGTAGAAAAACATGTTCCCTTATACATTCCAACTGCAAAAGTAAGTTTGTACGTACAATATTGAGAGATTTACCATGTTATTTTAAGACAATAGAGTTCTTATAGGTTTTCATGTAATCTATAAGTAAAGAACAATTTTCTTTTTTTTACATAATTTTAAGCTCAGTGGTTTCGGAGACAAGGGACTATTTTCTTAAACAACTTTAATAGTATTTATTTTAAAATTATCTGAAATGCTTATAACAAGCCCTTTCATTTGATAAGCACGGTACAGTTGTTTTATTTTATTTTCTGGATTTCCCCCCAAAAGTGAATTTTGAATATAGGGGTATATTCAAAATTCATTTATTTATGTTATACGTCCGTGTTTAGGTCACAGAAATTCATATGTACGAGTATACACGACTTAATCGGTTCAATAGATTCGGTGCAAATTGGCTATGACAGACGGACAGACTGACATACGAGTGACATACTATAAGGGATCCGTTTTTAGGGTTCCGTACCTCAAAAGGAAAAAACGGAACCCTTATAGGATCACTTCGCTGTCCGTCTGTCTGTCTGTCTGTCAGTCTGTCAAGACCATTTTTCTCAGGAACGCGTAGAGGTATCAAGTTTAAATTAATAACAAATACGTAAGTCTATGGTCCCTTGAAGCTCTAAAAAAAAACTTCCAAGTCAACGCAATAAAAAAATGCGGCGATATAAGCGACATTATTGCGACATATTTCGATACTCGCAAATAAATCAAAACCTATAGGGTACTTCCCGTTGACCTAGAGTCATGAAATTTGGCAAGAAGCAAGGTCTTACAGCACAAGTATAGGAAAAAGACCGAAAATTGTTAATTTGTAGTTTTATCACATAAAAAAAACATTTTTTTTGCGATTACAAACTTAAATTTTCAGTTGGAAAATTGACCATGGCGTATATCGATGTATGGGAGAACATGTTTTTCAACTACAATGTTAAGTTTGATTTAGGGATAAATTCATCCTTACTACGGAACCCTTCATTGTGCGTGGTCCGACACGCACTTGGCCGGTTTTTTTTTCTTTTGAGGTACGGAACCCTAAAAATTAGAAAGTGATTATTAAAGCCATGACGTGTATTTTATCTATAACGTATAATATCACTTTATAAGAATCAATTAATAGTTATACGCCCGTATTTCACATAACACACGCCTAATAACTGCGTTTATCGTCTGCGGCGTGATCGCGTTCAGCTTGAACGCCTATCCTTCAGTTTGTGTAGCCACGTGCTTTTTACTTAGACCAGTATACTTTTTCAGGATCTTAGTATTTTTTACAGATTTTCAGCATTGTGTGCGGCGGACTTAAATAATAGCACCACCCTATTTCTTCCCGTGGGTGTCGTATGAGGCGACTAAGGGACTTTCTAGAGAATGAGCAGCAGCGTTCTCTATGCATTTTAACACCATACTGCGATCGCCAACCCGCCAGCCAAGCGTGGCAATTATGGCAAACCCCCCCTTTAGGGAAAGGGTTATGATTTCGCACATTAACTCGGGAGAAAATTAAGGTGATAAGAATAAAAGAGCAGTGGTGGCCCAGTGGTAACAGCCCCGACTTACGAGTAGGTCATGGGTTCGAACCCAGAAAGGTGCTTTACTTTGTATAAATTATTTCATCACCACTGCTCTCAAACCGGTGAAGGAAAACATCGTGAGAAAACCGGCATGTCCTAGAACTAAAAAATCGAAGACATGCGACATCTACCAATCCGCACTGATCCCGCTTGGTGGATTACGGTCCTCTCCCTCTGTGTCCCAGCAGTGGAAACATTATAGGCCGAATGTAAGATTAAAAAACCAAAATACGCTACTACTACATAATATACCAACCTACAATAATCAAATTACTAGAAACATTAGCAACTGATAATAGCAGACCCGTTATTCTATGCATAATACTTAAGTTATCATTATGCAATAGTCAATTAAGAAACTAATTTAAAACCCACAAATGTTCATATAAAATGTGACTCATTTAACTAGCGAGATCATTACCAACCAAGTCTTCAACAAAGTTATAGCTGCACCTAGTTATAATAATATTAGAGTAGTCAAAAAGACAGGCAAAAGCCATCATGTTTACTCTCTACATAACGGTTTTACTCTTCCACGCGGCGTATTCGTCGACGCCTTGCCAAGACGGAGTCGAAATCGTATCAAAGGAGACCAAGAATCCTCAAGACCTCATTGGAAACTGGAGCTACGTCTATCATTGGGACAGCATAAACAAATTCAAACGGGAATTCGCCGATGACAAAGTTGACCACGTTAGGCAATGCCCAGGAATTTCGATTGAAGCGATCACCCCAGAATATGTCAAAGCGAAGGAAACTGAATGCAAAGACTCTCATGCGCCATTCAAATGGGCCGATGCCAAATTGAAATTAGATGCTCCTCTAATGAAGATGAAAGGAGGTATCCTCGTCATAGGAGAGAAGGAGAATTGGTTGATGATGGAGTGCACGAAGATGGTTCGCATTGTACTGAAGAAAGTGTCTGAAGATTACATTGTGATGATCAACCCGGAGATAGCTCATATCTCTGAAATGATTGCAAGGAGGACACCGACTATGGAGGAGTTGAAGTGTGTCGCTCATAATGTAGATGTAGGCAAAGGTATGTCGGGATTCGGGCTTTGTGCTTGATTTGATTTAGAGTCAATTATTGATTCTGATTAATACAATATTATTGAAATCTATAATGTGTTTAATTTTTCCAAAATTCTTTTTGGATTATTTACTAGATTTTTGAGTTTTATATATTGTCATTTATCAAAGATTTTGGCTAGACTTTTATATTTAACTAGCTGCGCCCCGTGGTTTTACCCGCTTAAGTCTCGATCCCGTAGGAATATCGGGATAAAAAGTAATTGGTCCAGCCGTTTGAGCGTGAAGAAGTAACAAAAATACACACACACACACACACTCACAAACGTTCGCCTTTATAATATTAGTGTGATGTGATGTGATTATTGAGCTAGTTCAATAAGTAAATATAAAAGTCTAGCCAAAGTTAAGCTAAATCCTAGTTAAAGTTATAATAATGTTGTTGTTTGGTGTTTTCTTTGTGACCATAGATTTCTAAACGATAGAAGAAGCACGACATCAAGTAGTAGGCACAATTATATACAAAAGTTCTATGAATCTGTAAAATAAAATATAACCAGAAAGAATATAATACTGATCTAAGTAAAAAGCACGTGGGTACACAAACTGAAGGTATAGGCGTTCCAGTTGAACGCGAACACGCCGCAGACGATAAACGCAGTTATATTAAGAAAGTTGCTCCGTACTTAGCGATAGTTTAAAATCTCGATATTCTCCACTAAAGTAGGAACTTAAAACTTTATCTGCGAAGATTCCGCGCAATATGGAAAGCGTGTAGTGACTGCGTGTTTGCATTTTATTACAGACTTAGATTTTGTTAGAAAATATTGGGGAGAATGAGGGAAGTGGGATTTTATGAACTGTTTGTTTAAAAACATGGGGACTGCCGACAGAAGTGAAAACTTATAAGATTTCACTTCAATAAAATAATGATTATCTAAAACACAAATTAAACTTTTCATGTGGTCAATTTAACTTCATTTACTGCTACTACAGCATGTCGGTGCGAGCATGGCGGTGACGCGACCCCATAAGTATTTCCTCTACCAAAAACTGCTCAACGCGCTTAAGGCGCAGATATATGATTTAGTGACATTTAAATCTGTTATTACGCCTTCATATAATGCAAGTATGTTATGCAAAAATGTATGTTAAACTAGAACGCATACACATCAATACTATATGTGAATATTTAAGTATTGTAGTAAAATACTTTATAAAATAAATTCAGGAAGTAATGTCTACACAAAGCATAAAAACCGATATTACTTTCAAACTACTTAAGATATTTTCATGCTTTTTTTTATATGAATAGACTGTTTTATTATCTATAATTCTATCTGTGATTTTATTCAAATATTCATATTTTCGTTACTAAAAATAAACATTCCCTATGAAGATTAGTGGTGGAGCGGCGTGAGTGCGACGCGCATTTGTATGGCCAAGGTCGACGGCGATTATCTGACCCTTAAAGAAGTTTTGGCTTCAAAAACCGGACTTGTGCGAGCGCGCATAATGAATTGGGATATCGTCAGCACAATCCCTAGTGCGTCTATAAGAAAGACAGCAATTCTATTACTGTTAATTATGAACTTAAGACTTATTTCTCTTCTCGCCTGCAGCAAAATAATTAATGGTCTTGCTAATTTATGCAAATAATCTGATGTTATGACAACCTATTAAACATAATAACAACATTAACAATGAATCAAGTTGCCTTGGCAACGCTAAAGGTCATTCATCTCTTGATACCTCGTACAGTCGTACCTATTTATCGAATATTTAAATTATTTCTATTCTAAATAATTTCTAATCGTACAAAGTTGAACAAATTGATAGTCTATCTTAAGCTGATAGTACGAAAAAAGTAAATTAATATTAATAACAGCTTGTAATGGTGATGATCCTATTTCTACAAGACAAAGGCCTCAAACTCACGTAGAAAGGAACGAGTCTAGTCATCGAGTTGAGTCTTTCTGGCCTGGGGCTTTACTCCCGAAATCGATTCGAGTTTGATTTTGTTTTCGATTCGAACTCGTTTCTGATCTGAACTCGATTTAAAACCTTACTCCCGAACCAAATCGAATCGTAAACCAAGATCGACATAGGTTCGAGTATTATCAGCGTCGTTATGCCTGTCATTGTCTATATCCTATCATTCATGGATTACGTCATTGTCAAGTGTCTTATGTCTGTGGTTAGAATCTTATATGTGGTTGAATTTATTTACTTCTCTATCACTTTCCCACGTAAAAAAACGATACCCTAGTGCTTTATTTTAACTTAACAAATAAAACCCTATGAAAAAACATCAACCAATCTGCCTATTCTTTTCCCAACTATGTTGTGCTCGGCTTCTAGTCTAACCGGATGCAGCTGAATACCAGTATTTTACAAGGAGCGACTGCCTATTTGAGAGCAGTGGTGGCCCAGTGGTAACGACAGCGACTTACGAGTTGTAGGTCGTAGGTTCGAACCCTGACAGGGGCTTTACTTTGTATAAATTATTTCATCACCACTGCTCTCAAAACTGCGAAGGAAAACATCGTAAGGGCACCGGTGGCATGTCCTAGAACCAAAAATTCGCAGACATGTCAAAACTACCAACCCGCACTGGGCCCGCGTGGTTGTTACATCCTACTCCCTCTCACACAGAGGAGGCCTGTGCCCCAGCAGTGAGAACATTATAGGCTGATTATGTTGACTGCCTATCTGACCTCCACAACCCAGTAACTGGGTAATACGATACCCCTTGGTAAGACTGGTTGTCAGACTTTCGGGCTTCTCGCTTGCATTTAATGGAAATGTCACTTCGTCTGGTTAATTTCTTCATGTATGGTGTTAAATCTTCTACCAACACATTAAACAACTCCTTCGAGAAACTATAACTTCTTCGAAATTCTTCCGAATCCATTTCTATAGCCCCGGGTATTATATCGATCACTCTGCACGAGCCTTTAGTGATTTCAAACCATTATTAATAGCCTGCAACCTCATGCTAACAAATGCCAGTCTAACCGGGTGGAGTTGAATATCTACCAGTATTTTACATAGAGCGACTTCATATCTGACCTCCAACCCGAGTTATGGGATTAATTAACGAGTCATTTATGACTTATCTAGTCATAAATTACAGCAAGCGAATAAATTGTCATTTTTAAACAAAATCAGCGAATATGCACATCATACCGACGCTTTAACATTTATTTACACATTCATAGTAACGAACACATAAAATAGTAACGAAGAATTTTTGTCCGTTTCTCTGAATGTATGTTCCAGATTGACGCAAAAACGGCTGAACATATTTAAATGAAATTTAGCTCACAGATAGTTTAGAACCTGGATTAACACATACGGTACTTTTAATCCAGGTAGTACGTTCCCGTGGGATATTTTTTCTGACATCCCCGCGGGCTAAGCCGCGGGCAGAAACTAGTATGAGATTAAAATCTGTCTGGCCTTTTCCCAACTATGTTGGGGTCGGCTTCCAATCTAACCGTATGCAGCTGAATACCAGTATTTTACATGGAGCGACTGCCTATCTGACCTCCACAACCCAGTATCTGGGTAATACGATGCCCCTTGGTAAGACTGGTTGTCAGATTTTCAGACTTCTGACGACCCGTAACGACTGACGACTGTCAAAGATCTACGAATGACAGTCGGGACCAACGTCTTAACGTGCTTTCCGAAGCACGGAGGAGTCTCGGTATGTAAAGATGGTCACCCATCCACGGACCAACCCCGGCAAGCGTAGCTTAACCTGATGGATCGACCCGTGCAGCTGTTATTACTTAGCCACGAGATCCTCTCTCAAGGATTGTAGCAGGTGGCGTTCTATAGTTTCTGCCCCATGGGAAAAAGACGTGAGTTTATGTACCTAGTATGTATAGTATTATGTTGAATAACAACAAGAAGTCTTGATGACCTCGCCGTCCGATAAGGACCAGGCCCGGGTCGACGGCGCGTTGTGTTCCACGCGCGCCTCAAAGAGATGTCAGCACAAACTGACGGGGTCCGTTAGGACCAATTCCTGCGGGTTTGTCAGAAAGGCATACCATGGCCCTGGCACACAGGCAACGGAACACGGGTGGATTTTAGTTAGTAAAAGTCTGACACGCCCGCTTCGCTCACAGCGGGAGAAGTTATTAGATAATTTCCCAAAAAAAAATTGACATTACAATTTTCGTCCATTTCACATGATTCTCATACGAATATATATGCGGAAAACAAACAAATATAACAGATGGGATGATAACTGGAAAACACTCGAACTATTGGCTCCGCAATAACTTGTAGTACACTCAACTACATAAGTCGTTGTGTGAGGAGTTGCAAATTGTTATTAGCTTTGTTATTACCTAGAACATGGTACACTTGCGCTCTCGTCTGTTTTTGCTTATATGAATCACTTGATGTCAGTGATGTTGTAAGTTTTGGTGCTTTCCTTGTTTTTATGATGGTGTTTGTTTTTGTTTTAAGAGGTTAACATAACTATTTTCTTACGGCCAATCGGCATCGAAATAAGCTTGTCGTAACATTACGTGGTATGCACCACCCAGGTGGACCGAGAAGTCTAATTGAATAGCTACTTCTAAAAATTGTCTAAGATCCGTTTCTTTGTTTGTCTATCATTTGGTGAGAATTATCTTCTAAACCCACATAAAAAAAACTATAATATGTTTATTACAAAAAAACCACAAAAAAAGTCTGTAGAGTCAGCATACACGTCATTCTCGTCACGGCCGTGACACGGGTCGGGTACGGTCAGCACAATTTGTCTCTTGACCGCAATATATCCATCAATTACCCGTTGCAGATATCGGCGATGCGGGAGCGAAAAATGTGGATGGACCCTTACTGATTTTCGGTGATGTATATTTGAAACAATTTTGTTTGGCGTGCGTAACATTCGCTCTCGAATCAGGAGCGGAGCGAAATATGTGTGCGTGCCCTTAATATATTTTTGTGGACTGAAATCTATATTATCCGCGGGTAGTATAATCAGACTCAAAAACATGTACCTATTTTTATTTTTTAAACATCGCAGCATTATGCTGAGATAGGAGCCTTTTTGGCATCGCACAAGTCTTGATTGTTTTTTCTTTGTGTATACTGTTAGTTTTAAATGCTATTTTTGTATTTCTTGTGCGTGTCCCAATTTTTATTTGCTTTCTTCTTTTCTTTCTATACATCAACAACAAAAACATTTAATGGTCTGCAATTTGTATATCTATAATACTGAATCAATGTATAGCTATAATTGAGTACCCAATTTACCTATAATGTTTTGTAATAATAATAAAATATTTATTTGCGTAAAACATGGTATAAAATGGTGTTCAATACAATTTTTTATGTCACAAACATGTTTAGCTAGGATAAAAACATGGCATGCAAAATTATAAAGTTAGGTGAAGAAGGCATCAACCATCATCATTTTTGAAACATCATCATTTTTTATCCAAAAACTCCTTTAAACTATAAAAACTACATTCAAGTAACTATTTGTAAAGCTTAATTTTAAAGAATCCTGTATTTAATGTTTTGAAATACCTTGGTATTTTGTTATAAACGCGCACAGACATTGCTAAGCAGTTATTATTGTACTTAGCTAGTCTAGGTAAATCATTCAACACTAGTTTATGAGGAGCTCGTCTGTTCCTACGATTAATATCATTTGCAGACTTAAATAATTGTTTATTTTTAATTACAAACACACATATTTCGTAAATGTAAAATGACGGTAACGGTAACAAACAAAGTCTCTTAAATATTAGTTGACATGAGTCGTCAGGTTTAAGACACCAAATTGACCTGATGCACTTTTTTTGAGCAATGAATGCTCTACAGAAGTCGGTGCTATTACCCACATTACAAGGCCATAGCGTAGTAACGATTACGTAGCTACACTTTGATACAATATTATAAAACAAAGATAAATTATCAATTCTTGTCGATGTACATAGTTTTTTGAGTTTTTTCTAGTTTCGTAGTTTGAGTTAGTTTCTGTGATATTTTATAGGGCAAAAAAAATCACACATAAATAATACATTTTGTTAGTACGAGCTGTCATGTGCAAATAATTGGAAAATATGAAACAAAACCATTAGTATTTTGATTCTTAATAACCATTCATCATCTATGCATAGATGGGAACTCGGTAAATAGTTCGAAAGTATTTATTTATTTAAGTACATGCAAAACACTTAATAGGGAAAAATACTTTAAGGGAAATAAAGCTAAGTATAAAGTAAAGTCAGCAGTATAAAATTGTAAGTGGTTACTAACAATTACCCTTCACTAAGGTAATGAATTGCGAGAACCGTAACCAATGCATGCAGCTGTCTGTACCTTTATAGAAGGACGACGGGTACTTCTTATCCCGGAAAATTAAAAACATCAGAGCATCTATAGATACCCATTCATCTTTAAGATATTTAATGACAAAAAGACACCATTTTACTTATTTTTCTCAGCAAGTTGTTAAGGATTATTTAATTTGCAGACTTCGTGGAAAAGGGGTGCGGAGGCAAGAGAGGGTGCCAAAATAATTATAAAAAGAAAAGGTCCAATGTATTTATTTTGGACCGTTTGTTTGGTTTATAAAGAAACGTTGAGAGATGAATTTATTCTATCAAAGAAAAACCGCCACCTTGGACTGCTTCGTTGGTCCAGTGATCACAGGCGCTACTGTCATGAGGTCAATTCCCAAGTCGGACAAAGTGTTATTGGGTTTTTCCAAGTGGAAGTGGGTATACTATAGATGCACCTCTGCCTAACCCTTCGGGTAATACAGGCGTGAAGTTATGTTAAAAAGGCACCTTCTCAAAAAATGTTAACAATGATTTGCAGTAGCGTTCTCCTGACTGCTAATAATACCAAACTGAGATCACGATCAATCGATTCAATTTTCTTGCAAAAGTGCCTTTTATGTGCCTATTTAAAATAAATGATTTAACTTTGACTCTGTGGTGCCAAGCAGGGTTAGGGATCACTGAAGACAAAGGCTAGCCAAAACTTGGTACCAAAGGAGGTCTGATGACGTAATCGCCAGACTGGGCAAGTTAGTAAATAATTCAGACTGTAAATAATAAAGAGACTGAAGCTGAACTTTTGAACGTTTCGCTGCCAAAATTATCACTTCATTAGGACAAGTGTCAAATGCGCAAACGTGTGTTATTTACCCTAGCAACACTTGACAAAAATACTACCCGACTAGATTTTGACATAATCACATATCAGCTGACTCCACGGGTTATTGCGAATTACGTCATGACTTTCAGGATTTTACATCAACTTTCAGCAAGCGAATTTCTTAAGACAAACATGCTACCGCGCGTATTTTATACAATAAGTTTCTGGAAAATATACACATACATACATACATAAACTCACGCCTTCTTCCCATGGGGGTAGGCAGAAACTATAGAACGCCACCTGCTACGCTCCTTACATACTCCTTTTGCTTCGCCTACGTTCATACATCTGGTCTGGAAAATATCTTTAAGATAATTATCAATTTTAGGTACATAGTTTTTAATTTGTAGAAGCTTGTAAATGGCAATTGTAAGCGCTATTGTACATAACTTACCTTTACAGATATTAGACTGTAAGCTTTTCGAAGAATATATAAATAAATAAATTATGTTTATACAAATATCCAAAGATATTATCATTCTCTCTGCATTCTTACTTTTACCATTTTTCATACATAAACTACTTATATAACACGATCAAATCTTGATAATAAATACAAAAAAATGTGTTACGACGTGACACTTCTTAGGGCCTGTACACACCACGTTTTTTAAACGCGCGTTTTTAAGACTATTTTTTTATTATGCTTGTAATAAAAACGTCAAATATTGAAACACAAACTTTAATCCCACAATTATTAACACATATATACAACTACAGAATGAAAATTGCATCTTTTTTTATATAAGTTATCGGATAATTCGATATTTATTATAAATTTTGGATTTTTCGAATCCTAGCGGAAACACACTAAACCCGGAACAACTATCTGAAAATGTGCATGAAAAAGGCATGAAAGGAGCCTCCCCGAGAGACGTATCTACAAAGTCACTATACGTCCGACACCGGGCAATCAGCTAGTTTCCACGCTGATTGGCTAATCCCTTCACCACGATGGCAATCCAAAGTCCACTTACAAAACCGGCTCTGTGCGTAGTCTCGATTAATATCGGAGAGTTCTCACAAGACAAATCTGAAATTCTTTCTGATGTCTACCGCAAAACTCACTGCGACATTGTTTGCGTGACCAAGAGACCCATCGAGATGAAACCCAAAGCCAGCCACACATCCCTGGACTTACACTTATCGCCGAGATCTGTCATCCGAAGCACGGTAACGCAGTGTTTGCTGCTCCCGACGTGAGCATACTATTCATCAAGCGCTCAATCGAGGCGACCCCGACTTGGAGTGTAAATGTGGTTCTGTTCCACAAACGATGAGACACTTAGTATCATGTCCTACGTGTCCTGTCGTCTGCTCGTTACGGGAACTGATGGACGCTAGTGATGGCACCAAAGACGTAGCCGAATTCTGGGCCGAGTCCATTTAGATAGCCAATAACATGCTAAGAAGAAGAAGGCCATCAAATACCTAGGGAATTGAATCCGCAATCCGTAGCTTAAAAACCAATCACTCCACCACTTCGATGTGACTTCACAACGATGTGGAGACGATAACAGTACCAAATATTAAAAATTAAGAAAAGAAACTAGTACAATCTGGGAAAGTGTAGATGAAAACACGGATTTTAATCCTCTCTAAATAGAATGCTTGCCAAATGCATACAGGAAACGAGGATAAGGTCAATTCGCACTTAACAGTTTTTTTTAAAGCCGTAGTTCAGCGCTCAAATATTTCGAGTCCGTAACGAAAGCGTAACACTTGTTTATAGCCGTTTAAAAACTTTTAACTGAACAGTAAAACTGCATTTAGATAACTCCATAGTAATTTGAACTATATTTTATAGGCTATAAGGTGCAAAGTTTCTCAGTGACAGGTATTTCGGAAGGATTAAGTCGTCTTCTGTTTGAGTACGAAAATGAAAAACCTCTTCCTGCACTAGGAACGCATTTGGGATATTATTAAAAATGTCTTATAGTATATTTGTGGGTGGAAATAATTAGTTTCTGCAGTAAAATTTTAGCAGCCATTTCTTCGTAGAGCTTAGTTGAAAATTTCACGAGTTTTATGTTTATCTACATGTTCTATTAGAGATTTTACTCATGAAGTTCATACTTAAGACGGCTATACTTTTATTTGATAAGAAAACCGGCCAAGTGCGAGTCTGACTCGCGCACGTAGGGTTCCGTACCATTATATATTTATATTTTGACGTTCAAAAGTGCCTCTTATGTGCCTATTTGAAATAAATGGTTTGACTTTGACTTTGATATAAAAACGGCAAAAAAAATCACGTTTATTGTATGGGATCCCCCTTAAATATATACATCATCTGTGAAAATTTCAACTGTCTAACTATCACGGTTCATGAGATACAGCCTGGTGACAGACGGACAGACAGACAGATAAACAGACGGGCGGCGGAGCCTTAGTAATAGGGTCCCCGTTTTACCCTTTTGGTACGGAACCCTAAAAACGATGTGTTAAATTAAAATATTGGGTACAATCGGTTTAAGCTATATCGGTCAGCTATAGCTCGGTAAATTGTTTATTTATTACAAAGAGATTTAAGATATTTACTATAGAGAGAGGCTATGCGAAGAAATGTCATAGAAAAACTGTGATGCCATTTCTCAGTGACGCCATCTAGCATAATATATCGAAAATAAACCAGGTCCAGTCGTTTTATCATACCGAGATTTGCAATATCGTAATGCGCAACTCATTTTCTTAGAAAATATTTTTCTTTTGTGGACACGAATGCGACTTGACATGCAGGCGTACCACACTAGACTGAGCGACTTTTGCCCACTAGGACATATGTATCGAATTACGATTTTGTTCGCTATGTCCCGTCTATTTTTAAGTAAATAATTTAATGTCTTTGATTTATTATCAGCCGTTTGTGTGCCACTTCAGGGCAAAGCCCCCCCTTCCCTCCTTCCACTTATCCTTATCTACTGCTGTTTCTGGCCAATTTTTAGCTCGGTAAACAATATCAGCCGCATGGCTCGATCGATCAGGTTAATCTACGCTTGCTGTGATTGGTCCGTGGATGGGTGACCATCTTTACATACCAAGACCCCTCCGTGCCTCAGAAAGCACGTTAAGCCGTTCGTCCTGGCTGTCATTCCTGGATCTTTAACAGTAGTTACGTGTCGCCAGAAGCCCGAAACTCTGACAAGTAATTTTACCAAGCGGTATTGTATTACCCAGGAACTGGGTTGTGGAGGTCTGATAGGCAGTCGCTCCATGTAAAATACGTAAAGTTGGGGAAAGGCTAGGCAGATGATGATCATGACTTCCTAGTAATCTCTAGAGAAGGACAGAGCTCTGGATACTTTTTCACCACATGCATTAGCAAAATCGGTGAAGTGCGTGTCGGACCACGCACAATGAAGGTTTCCGTAGTTAGGATGAGTTTAACCCAAAAACAAAGTTAAAATTGCAGTTGAAAAACATGTTCTCCCATACATCGATATACGTCACGATCAAATCTCCAACCGCAAATTTAAGTTGGTCAACTATTACTCGTTCACTTGTAAAGCCTACTTACCTGTTATAGTTTTCCTTTTAATTTCGTTATATATAAGTACTACTGACATTAATTTTTTCACATATTATTATCCAAAAACAACCATTTAGCTGGCAGAGGGCTAGGGACTTGACTCTAACAAAAAATAGCACTTTAAAGCTTAATATTGTGCAAATGGATCCCTGAATCGAAAAATAGTTTAGCACAGACCCGCAATATTTTTGAACGGCCTATCCAACGGTAACCAACACCATGATAGAAAGAAAAATATCATCCCCACTTTACGTGCAAGATACCTTCCTGGCGCGTAAAAAAAACACTATTACCATCAAGGCGGAGATTTCTTGAAAATGGTTAAAAAGGTGTATTTAAAGCAGTGTATCTCTTAAACCGTAAATATTTTTTTCAAAACAAAAACAGTATATTAATTTCAAGTCTTTTGTGCATACAGTGATGGAACTGAAAACATAATTTAATACTTAAAAAAAATTCACAACTCTTAATTATTTTTAAAAGCAGTTTATCCCTTTGATAACAGTTATAATTATAAATAAAAGTATACAATAAAATTGAAAATGCCAAACTGCATCCGGTGATGGATTAATTTTTACTAATTAGTTAATATCTAATTTTATACGATTTTATTTGCATGTTTACGCCATACGTTTTGTCATCGCGTATCTCATTCTTTTGTATGGAATCTGACAGTGATAGCGGTTTACCTGTTGTCAGCATACCCATGCCAAATTACAGCTTTCGAGTACTAAGAGTCTCTGAGCTAAGCTGGGGACAGACAGATGGACATGGCTACACCTTGTTGACTACGGAACCTTAAAAACTTAAAAAACCCCGACAGACATCATAATCATACGGCATTGCCCTCATTAACCGCCAAACATTACACACGTTAAACCGACAATCCCTCTCAAAAAAACACAATAATATCGTCACGAAACTCGAAAACTGCTGAGCAAAAACCGACTGAATCCTTCCCGAAAACCCGACAATATTGTGTTACACCCGGCATTGAATGACGAGCACAATCGAGACGAGCTCGGTAATTTTCCTGCTGTTTTTATCTGGAAAGAACAATAGAACTCATTTTTCGGCCACAATGAGTTTCATTTTGGAGGCCGAAAATACATTGTCATTAAAATCCTTCCGTTCCGTTGCAGGAAGAGGCGTTGTCTAGGTGTCCTAGGTTTGTAACGAGCAATTAACATCGAATTTGTGGGCAGTTTGGGTTTATCGCCATGTGGTAGGTCGGATGATTGTATTATTTGTAATTGTTTTATTAATGTTACTTCGAAGATTTAGATACAAAGATAATCAATTACATGAGTGTCTTGTTAGGATACTAATCTTAGGAACCACTACTAGGACCAAGTTCTTTTTAGTTCTAGTACAAATTTTTCGTAGCCTACCTAGACTACCAAACCAAAAGTTCAATTTTTAAAATTCATTCCCGCCTTAAGAGGGAATCAATAATAATAATAATAAGTATTTATTTCTCCAAAAAAACATAGCACTTTGAACTTACTATGAGTCTTTTTCCCGCCCAAGGGTGGGGAGCAGCGTCTTCCACCCGCTACTCGGATCAAACAAACACTACTTTCCGAGTATGAGAAATGAAAAAGGTAGATCACCCTTTAGGGACCAGTAGCTCTTCTAGGCGTTCTTGATAAGGCGGTTATTTTTGTATCCTGAAAATAAAATTGAACCTAATCCAAGCAGATTATTCACAACGTACTATACAAACTAAACGGCTGCATAAAATCCTTGATCTTCTAAAAAATCTCATATAGGCATGAGTCTTATTTTCCCTGCGGTAGCCGGCCTTCCAGAAACAATGATGTATAGGCATTTTTTTGTGTTATCCACTGCTAAAAGGTAATTCCGACTGAAGGGAGTAGTCCCTTCAGTCGGAATGTCTACGTCACAATATCTAGACCGGAAACGAACTTGTCTTGAGCGGGGATCGAACCCGGAAGCGTCCGATTACGTATGGCTCGTTTAGACGATAAGCTGACTTTGTGACATATGTGAGAAACTATTTGAATAGAAAATATTGTTTTAAACCAGCCTCGAACTTAGCATACATAGTTAAAGAAAAGAAGAAGAATGAAGAATGTGTTCAAATGATTGGTTCTAGTTATTAAGAGTAATTCATCATCATCATTTCTGCCGAAAGATGTCCACTGCTGGGCATACTCCTACATAGGCCTCCTCCAAGGGGGGGGGGGGGGGTGTTGCTTTAATCAGCAGGCGGGTTGGCAATCGCAGTATGGTGTTAAAATGCATCGAGAACGCTGCTGCCCATTCTCTAGTAAGTCCCTTAGTCGCCTTTTACAACACCCACGGGAAGAAATAGGGTGGTGCTAATCTTTACGTCATGCACCACACGGGACTTGTAATTATCTTTGTAAACATCTTGTAAAAAAATTCACTATTAATCTAATAATTGCATTGTTTAATGCAAAAGTTAAATTTCTATCCACTAAATTATAAATTATTAAATGATAAATGATTTTTATTAATGTAAGTAGGTATGTACAAACACGTTTACACGTCAATCATATTTTAAAAACTAGATGAGGTCGGCATTTCCTATATGACTACTCTGAAAAGAAAGGCTGAAACAAACTCAGAGGTCACAGTCTCTTTTAAAGTCCAGACATAATATTGGTCAGATCATCTGAGGACCATGCAGATTGATATCTGAAATGGTCTTTTGAGGAAAAACCATACGAAATTGAGTGGACCTATCCAGTCAGTGCACGCATTTGTCATTAATCGTGTAGCTCAACTCAAGAACACAATTTATAAACCCATCACATTCCGACCGAAATCTACATTTAATCCTTTCAACTCTTTCATTCCTTCCCCAGAAACCATAAACATCCCATAGAATAAAACAGCACACCATAAAGAACCCCATTTAAATAAACCATTCTAAATTCTACATTAACTGCAAGACTATTAGTTGAGGCATTTCTCACCGCGTTCCTATTCCAGCCACGTAGCAATTAGGAGCCGTTAGTATAATCCGGTCGAAACCGGCCCGGTCCAGTTACAACCAGTTTTAGTCGGTTTTCATCGAACATTCGTCGGATTTGTTGCGTGTAGATTGTTTTTGTTGGCGCCCAACGTGGGACGAATCTTAAGAGCCTCTAATGTGGACTAAGTCGATATTGTGGATGTTTGTGTAAAACATGTAACTGTTTGAATGTTGTTTATAAGGGATGATGTTTTGGATGTTAGTATGGGGTGGATAATCTGGGTAGATAAATAATGTATCGGATCGCTTGTGCTTATTTTATGTTGTGATACTAAAGGGTTGTTTAGATGTTAATTTTGAATTGAAATATAAATTTCAATAATTTTCAATTTTCTTTTCGAAAATCGACTGCTGCTATGGTCAATATTACCTATATTGACCATAGCAGCAACCAATTTTCTTTTTTAAATGCAAAGAAAATTTCAAACGCATGATTTTTTCATCTTTATTCAAACAAAGAAAGCAGCCCATTCACAATCAATTTCCGTCTCTCACATAACTAGCACAGCCTTTCATAATACCTTCTACCGATAAAAAGAAAATAACAGAATAACATCTTCGCTGTGGCTACCATTATCGCCATCTTTTCCTTGATCTACAATTTTTCTTTCGCCATAAAACTCGGAACCGTCAGGCGTCGGTTAAATCTTTACGGTTTCCACTTCCCGCCTTGCAGCCGGGTCTTATCCGGGTTACCCGACTCTGACAACCGGGTGCACACGATATTCACGATTGTATAACCGGTAACGGGGTGATGAATAATAATGCAAGTATTATATTCATCTTTGAGTAAGTATTGATTACTGGTCTTAATATTTGGTTGTCTGTAGGGTATTTACACGTACAGTCATTAGTGCTAACTAAAGGTGGTAACACAAGCACATCAAAAACTGATGTTACTGGCTATACAGAGTTGCAGGGACATCGACATCGCGCAACCTGTTACCATGGATTCGATTACTTGATTCCCCTTTTTTTGTTCTGATGTAGAAAATCCTCATGGACGTCCTCCGCCCTGCAGCGGGCCGGTCTATCAGACTCTTACTGACTACAAATCACCCCGGTGTTCCCTTCCCACACTTGCACCGGGGATCATGGGATCTTGTGCGACTTCCGCGACCCCCGGCTAGCCCAGCCTTTTCAAGTTTCAAGTCTGAAGAGATGAGGTGTTTGACCCCCGCAGCGATGTCTACGAGGCGCGCGCGTGGAACACTACGCACCGCCACTTCGGGTCCTGCTGACGACATGATTCCCCTGCGTTAACATACAAAACCGATTCTTATAAAAAAATTGTAGTTCCCAATGATATATGTCTAGATAGAAAGTCAAGCTGTGAACTCGTTGAAAAAAATTGCGTCCAACTGTTGGCCGTAAAATGCACGCACACTAGAATAACACAATGACAGCGCAATGACGTGGCGCGAGTGTAGGACGTAGCTGTCACGCACACCAGCATAACAAAGTTGGCGTGTGTGTATTATTTCTTTTACAGCGCGACACTCTATCTAGACATATAAATAATCAAAGGTTGTTGCATACATTTTGACCGCGTGGTACTTTTGTCTAAAACAGCAGATTTTTGAAGTGAAAACTTATAATTTTTTATGTGTAACATCTTTCCTCCCGCTCACTGTGGGAGTGATCTCGTGAAAAGTGACGGAAGTATGTAAAAGGGAGGAACAGCTTCAACACAAGAAGTTATTTAAAAAAGTGAAGGCAACACTCTAAATACCTAAGTGAAGACGACTGTGGCTGGACTCTCTCTTTCTAAATACACACATCAGAACGGGACAGTGCTATTTGTGTTTTTTGTATCTTATGTATGTATTCAGAAAGAGAGTCCGACCACAGTCGTATTCACTTAGGTATTTATTTAGAGTGTTGCCTCGACTTTTATCTATAAGCTCTATAAGCTTCTTACTTGAGCATAAGTACTTTCTAATATAATGGAATTAGTAAGTACTGTATAATAGCATGGAATTAGTGTAAGTACTCATGGAGTTAGTAGGTAAGTACTACGAGATTGTAAGTAGAAGAGATCTAATTTCGACCAGTGGGCGACCACTAGTAATGACTGAAATTATTCGAATAAATATTTCAGTATTTAGCTTTATTACATTTTGAGGTTAAGTTCTGTCGCTGTTCAGTTGCTTATTACCAAGGTGAGATGTCAGATGATCATCATAAGCAAATACTGTAAGGCTCGCTCCTTTTTTTTGAACCGACGAAAAATTTTCTACGCTGGGGTTCTAGAATCATTGTGCTGACTTCATCGTCACAGTTTGCGTGTCGAGGTCCTGCCACCCTATATACAGTGTCATTTTATCACCTGTTTCTGTATAGCCTAGTAAAGTAGACGTTTTGTTCGAGGTGTTATCTTGTTTATGACTACATTTCTGCAAAGAAGGATTTAAAATTTACTAGGACTATTTACCAAGGAGTGGCATCTAAAATATGAATTCATTCATAATTTAATTAACATTGGCTGGATGAACTATTCAACGGTGTGTCATCTGAGGCGAAGAAGCGTGGATGATCTACTAAAAGATTATTTTCGCGAACGATATTATTCAAATACTAGTTTTCCTCTCCTCCCACTACTGTAGCAGCCTTTCAGTTTTTCTCTTAAATACTTCGATTTTATCATTCAACTTAGAATCGCCTTTATAATGTTTTTAATGGATTAAACTAAAGCAGGGTTTGCTGCATAAGCAATTGATATCGAAATAGTCAGGATTTAAAACCAGGATCTCCTTGGTCGGAACTCATACAAAACTTATTTTTATTTAAAAATAAATGTAAATGTCAAAAATGACAAATCACTTCATCTAGAATTCTTCACAAGTCATGAAATAGTGAAAACTAATAATAAAATTGAAAATAATGAAGATTAAACATGTAAAATAGTATCTATAATAGAATAAGTCGCTGATATTTGAACAGCTATCAAATCGACTTCAGACTTCGCGTATAGTTGAAAGTTTAGTTACCATGCTGAATTACTGAAGAATGAACCAAGTCCTTATTCTTGTTTTTCTGTATGCTTGGGTTAGTGTCGTAAACATTTTATTTTTTTTAATTTTCTATAGTATTGACCACTAGGTAGTTTATACCCAGGGGTCAAACAAAACTGTAAAAATTAACAATACAAATAAAAACTTAAGCAAAATAACGGAGCAATGCCATTGTCATATAATAACAGCAGCAATGGAACTAAAAGATGTAAAACCTATAACAGCGCCAGTAAATTTCTCCCAAAAGTCATTGTGGTGCTGTCCCACAAAGGGCCACTTAATATCGTGTCCAGCGTCCTGTTGTCTGTACATTACTGGAACGCTAAGCCGAACGCTAAGCAGAACGCTAAGCAGAAAACGCCATACTTCAAACAGACAACTTAAGGGTCGGGTAATCGCCGTTGACCTTGACCATGCGTGATGACAAATGCGTATCGCGCTCAGGCCGCGCCGGCCGTTCATTCCCCACGACACCACCGGTGGTGTCGTGGGGAATGACAGAAATCACTATTCCCACCGACACCACCGCTCAACTGCTATTGATGTTTATCATAATTTGTTTTTTTATTTTTTATTATTGAAAGTATGAAGTTATAAAATATCATTTTTGGTTATAAATTTTTGGTTTAAAGTGGTTATAAATCGTCACAAACCCAAGCAAGTTTTTTTTTTGGGTTCGTGACTGTTTCTACCAAAAAATATATTGTTTAACATCATCATAAAAATTATGTCATGAATATAAATTAGCTGGACATCACTAACAGTCGGTGGTGTCGCGGGGAATAGTGATTTCTGTCATTCCCCACGACACCACCGGTGGTGTCGTGGGGAATGAACGGCGCCGGCTGTGTTGCGTTCTGTTTCAAAGTGAACATTTATTTTTAGTAACGAAAATAAGAATATTTGATAAATCGCAAAAAAAAAACTGTCTTAAGTAGTTTGAAAGTAATATTGTTTTTTATGCTTTGGGTAGACATAACTTTCTGAATTTAATTCATAAAATATTTTACTATAATATTAAATATTCACATAAAGAATTTATGTGTAGGTACGCGTTTTAGTTTAACATACATTGTTTGCATAACTTACTTGCATTATTTGAAGGCGTAATAACAGATTTAAAAGTCACATAAGTCATATATCTGCACCTTCTCGACATACAATCTATAACAATATCTTACAAGGTAACCTTAGTTTCTAAGCAATGAATAATAAATTAAGTGCTAAACATGTTTGAACTGTATCTAGGAGGACTCGTCCGTATTGAAAGATGTGCTGAGTACATACTGAGATGAACACACCTACGACGTCTACAGATACCATACTGGTAATTGACATTTCTTTTTATTCGAAAAATGTAACATTTAAGTAATTGGGTTTAAATAATACTAAGAATTTCAACCCAAATTAAATGGGACTGGGCAGGACATGTCTGCTGGACTAACTGTGGGCCCAAATAGCACAGAACTGGTGCCCTGAGACAGTGCGACGGGGTCGCGGCAAACCACGTACGAGATGGCGCGAGCGGGACGAACTAGATAGGTTCCGTCAAAACTGGACGGAGGACGCGCAGGCTCGCGAAAGATGGAAGGAGTGGAGGCAGGCCTTTGCCCAGCAGTGGGACAGTGTAGGCTAGGAAAAAAAAAAAAATTCTCAGTTGCAGCCTTGAGTCAGGAATTATGCCCGCTAAATTGCCGCCCATACATGGAATTGGAAATGGAATAGTGGGTGCAGCAATATACCTCTACCTACTTACTTCTACTCCCCCCCCCCTCCCTCTTCGCTTTCTCTTCTTCTTCCAAAAACACACTATCTCTCTAAACATTTTTTTTGTTCTTTGCACTTGTTTCATAATTATCATTGAATATATTTACATAGAAGTTTAATATGTGTTATGAATGTATTTATTGTATATTTAAATGGTACACCACTGACTACCTGCAGTATTGTTTCTCCTTCCCAAGGGGGGAACGAGGGGGGAGGATCTTTTAAAGACAACCTTTGGATGGATTAAGGAATCCATCCAAATGTTATCTTTAACAGATCGCTTTTAGCGATAAGACATTGTGTCCCATGTATACAGGGGGGGGGTATATAGGGGGCAGTGTCCCCTATGTAACATTTCTACATTTATATCTGTAATTTTTATAGTGTACACAATTAAGAATATTCTATTCTATTCTTTGATGATGAGATACGTAAGTTTACGTGATATTGTGTTATGTAGAGACAAAAAAACTACGGCGAGGTCCCAAAAAAGAGGAACTGGCTGATCTTGTTAAAGTGTGGTTCTTATTCTGTCCAATGCTTAAAATAACATTTAGCCCCGCGTTTACAACCAATTACAAGTTGTTATACAAGTTTTCAGCAAATCTTGTAAATGACTTGTCAAAAACATATATGTATCATACGTCATGTATTGAAGTTGTTTCAGACATGTTCTGTTCACTATTTTTCTACAAGAGTTTTGTATAAGTACAACTAGTCTCTACTGCTTGTTTTACATGAAAACAATAAATGGATGCAGCAGACACAATATGTTTTATACATAGGTGTAAACGCGGAGTTACTGTGTCACTAACATATGATTTGTGTGACCCACAGAAACGTCAGGAATCCATAGAATGGTGGTTCTACGGTCCAATTATCTTGGCAGTATTTATGTTTCTTTTGATGGGCACTATCTTTGAACGTAGGATTGAAGCATTTTATCGAAGCATTAGTAAGTATGCTGTACTGTTAAATAGAGATACAAGCTTCCAGCTCCGCAAATACAATCTGTAATAATAATAATAAATAATAAATCAATTTTATTTCGCTCTCAAAACATAACAACAACTTAATCTATAAAGAACAATGTATAAAGATGTTTGATAGGAATATTAACTATAAATACATTGCAGTAAGAGATGATAATGATAATGTCCCAAAACTTTATGAGACCGTTAAATTCTTTATTTATTGTTTATTCTTTATTGTTTTTTTTTTTAAGTTGGGAACTAGTCGTGCTCGCAGAGATTGCGGCAAAAACAAACAAAATAATGACCGTAATTGTTGAAGCGGTCAATAAAGTCACAAGTCCACTATTTGGGGCAGAAGGGTGGCATTTTCTTGCACTTGGACAACACAGGCTAAAAATAATAAATTATTATTATTATAACAAGCAAGCAATCAAAGAACACACAACACTTATCAGACACAAATACAAGACAAAACATGAATTACTCAGACGCACTAAAATACCCAAATATTATTATTGTATTTCAGTCGCACGCCGTCAAGCACATCTTGCACAACAATCTGAACCTCAGCAAGATCTCACAACCGAAGTTGAAACAACCACTACGTCACTGAACACAATCAAAGTCCCGTCGCAAAAGAGCCTGGTCAACGCCAAAGTCCCGTCGCAAAAGAGCCTGGTCAACGCCAAAGACCTGTCGCATAGGAGCCTGGTCAACGCCAATGTCCTGTCGCAAAGGAGCGTAGCCAAAGCCAACGCCAAAGCCGAAACCTCGGACGAAAATAAAGTTTCTATCCAACCGATAGAAGCGAAGACATAATGTATACTTCAACGAAAAAGATTATTCCAAAAGTGCTATTCTTCATGAACGAAACTCCTCAGCCTCATTTTTATAAGTATCAGAGTATGTTGACTACCATTGTATGTGTGAACAATGTCTGGGTGCATTACCAAGAAACTCAAAATACATTTTTCCAAAAATGTGATGTAATCGCCAATAGATTTAAGGAAGTCTCAGACCCACTGCCAGAATTTAAGAGAGTAAATAAAAAACATTTATGTAAAAAACCCTGTGACAACAGTGGATGGTGGAACTAACTGCCGCCCGATTATCACATAATTTATTTGGTCTCATTGATAGAATGGATTATTACGATAGGAACAAAACTAAAGGTTAGCTATGAAAAATTAAAGGGCGAATAAATTATGGAAGGCGTGGAACTACTGAACTGCGAAAAACTTAATTCTGACAGCACGTGCGCAAGTCAGACCATGCGAAACAGAAGCCGATAAAGTTCGCACGTTCTTGTTATTTTGTTGTTATTAAGACAAACAAAAATATCGAGTCTACGGTATTATTTTTCCTGACTTGCCTGCTAAAGAATGGGATAACATGCGTGAGTAATCGGCCAGGTTCATGTGCTTTCAACGGGCTGCAATAGACTGGGAAAACGCCCTGGCTCTATGCGCATCCAGAGCAGGCTGCCGCAGAATGCCGGAGCATACGAAAGCATGCGCCCGGCTGATTGTGCATCTGTCAGACTGATGGCCACAGAAAGCGAGAACATACGCGTGAATGCGGCTGGCTCTCTACGTATCCAGCAGGCTACCACAGAATGCGAAAGCATGCGCGAGAATGTGCCCGCCTTTCTGCTCATCCAGCAGGCTACCACAAAATGCAAGAGCATGCGCAAGAATGCGCCCGCCTCTCTGCGCATCCAGCAGGCTGCCACAGAGTACGAGAGCATACGCGAGAATGCGCCGCGTCTCTGCGTATCCCGCAGGCTGCCATAGAATGCGAGAGCATACGCGAGAATGCGCCGCCTCTCTGCGCATCTCGCAAGCTGCCACAGAATTCGAGATTATACGCGAGAATGCGCCGCCTCTCTGCACATCCAGCAGGCTGTCACAGAATACGAGAGCATACGCGAGAATGCGCCGCCTCTCTGCGCATCCAGCAGGCTGTTACAGAATGCACCGCCTCTCTGCGCACCCTGCAGGCTACCACAGAATGCGAAAGCATGCGCGAGAATGTGCCCGCCTTTCTGCTCATCCAGCAGGCTACCACAAAATGCAAGAGCATGCGCAAGAATGCGCCCGCCTCTCTGCGCATCCAGCAGGCTGCCACAGAGTACGAGAGCATACGCGAGAATGCGCCGCGTCTCTGCGTATCCCGCAGGCTGCCATAGAATGCGAGAGCATACGCGAGAATGCGCCGCCTCTCTGCGCATCCCGCAAGCTGCCACAGAATGCGAGATTATACGCGAGAATGCGCCGCCTCTTTGCGCATCCAGCAGGCTGTCATAGAATGCGCTGCCGCTCTGCGCATCCTGCAGGCTGCCACAAAATGTGAGAGCATACTCAAGAATGCGCCCGCCTTTCTGCTCATCCTGCAGGCTGCCACAGAAAGCGAGAGCATGTGCAAGAATGCACCGCGTCTCTGCGCATCCCGCAGGCTGCCATAGCATGCGAGAGCATACGCGAGAATGCGCCGCCTCTCTGCGCATCCCGCAGGCTGCCACAGAATGCGAGATTATACGCGAGAATGCGCCGCCTCTCTGCGCATCCAGCAGGCTGTTACAGAATACGAGAGCATACGCGAGAATGCGCCGCCTCTCTGCGCATCCAGCAGGCTGTTACAGAATGCACCGCCTCTCTGCGCACCCTGCAGGCTGCCACAGAATGCGAGAGCATACGCGAGAACGCGCCGCCTCTCTGCGTATCCCGCAGGCTGCCACCGAATGCAAGAGCATACGCGAGAATGCGCCGCCTCGCTGCGCATCCAGCAGGCTGTCACAGAATGTGGGTGTATGTATAATTCAGTGGTGTCTGCGCTTCCGTGTTTCGCCCAAAACTTATTCGGACCTAAGTGTATGAACAAATTGTACTTCGAAGTCAAAATAATTATCCAGCATACAGTTATAATCTAACCTGCCCTAAAGGAAATAGATACGTTAGACTTATAACCACGACTAGTTCGCTTCTGAGAAATAACCAAAAAAACACGCCTGAAATAATAAATGCCAATATTCGGGTCTTGGAAGTCAGCACTTTAGTCATCTAACGGTTTGAAGGTACTTTTGGAAAATCATGAATATTCCTTTTGATCCGAATCCATTAATAACTAAAACTAAGTTAAGTAAAGGTCTTTAATGGAGTCAAAGCAAATAAAAATGTTGAAAGCGAACCACTTCTTGACAAATAATTAATAAAGATTATTGCAGAATTCTTGGAACATGGTCTTTTAATGTGTAAATAACTGTTTTCACCCAGTCTGTCTGTACGCACTTTTTTTTTTTTTGGGTGGGAAATTATCAAATAACTTCTCTCGCTCTGGGCGGAGCAGGAGGGCGTGTCAGACTTTTACTGACTAAAACCCACCCGTGTTCCTTCATTTGCCTGTGTGCCAGGGCCACGATATCCCTTTCGGACAAACTCGCAACCTTGGCAGGCATTGGCCCTAATAGACCCCGTCAATTCGTGCTGCCGTCTCTTTGAGGCGCGCACGGAACACAACGCGCCATCGACCCGGGGCTGGTTCTTATCGGACGGCGAGCTACCCATCGCTCACCGTCCGCAGGCCCGCGCCTACGGTGGCCGGAAATCTGCTTGCGACTCCCGACGCCCAGAGTGTCTCCTGCGGCGACTAGGGGCGTGAGGGCGTGAACCCTGCCTCTCCCTCACGCGTTCCGCCTCCTCCTTCGCGAACATTACTGCTTCGCAGAAGGAGGTGACGGCCTCCCATGCACTCTCGCTCCGAGCCATGGCCTGAACCAGGGCCGGACGCGAGAGATCGCCGCCGCCGATCGCCTCCGTGAGGACACGGCGGTGCTCCGCCCAAGCAGGGCAGACCTCCACCGTATGCTCCACCGTGTCCTCCGGGCGATCCACACAGTGGTGACACCCGGGCGTATCCTCCCGCTTTATTCTGAACAGGAACCTCCCGAAACATCCGTGTCCGGTGAGGACCTTCGTCAGGCGGAAGGTGAGGACGCCGTGGCGCCTCTCTAGCCTCTCCTCAAAGAGGGGACTTATCGCCGCAATAGTGGCGTGCCCGCACTGGGCTTACAGCTTAGTCTGGCCGCTATCCCAAACGCGTACAGGGTGGCTATGTTTGAGACAATTGAGCCTAGTACCTATCAGTTACCTAAGACCCTACTGACCGTAAACCTAGCCCTACAGTAATTACCTAGCACCCTAGTTACCCTAACGCCCTAACCTACCGTACAAACCATACCAAGCGTAGGTTACGTTGGTTTTACGTGCGGGAAGTCTGTTACAAGGAGACCTACGGTAACAGACGGAATTTGGGTAGGAATGGTTTTGTCACTGCCGATTCCACAGACTCATAGGATCGATGACGGCTAAAGGTGTCTTGGCCCCAGTGAGAGGAGTTACAGGAGATGAATCAAACTTGACTGCAGCTTGATGACTAATTTATTACAATAATTAACTTAATTATATACAAATTTTGTAGTCAATACACATTTACATGTGTGTTGTGTATGTATCGAGCCGATGAAGCGAAGATCTCAGTAGGTCAGTTCTTAGCGCTGACGGTGCGCCGGGTGATATTGCTGGCGCGTGTAGAAGCTGCCTGTTCATGGTTGAGCGCTGTCTTTTTTCTCCCTGCTACCGTACTAGTGCATAATATTAAAGTTATAATATTATATTATAAAATATGTATTAGAAGGTACATTTACCGCTTTAATGTGCAATGTTGTATTCTATCCATAGGACTGTAACTCGAAGTCACAAATAATAAACTAGGACCGTCATTGTAAAATAAACTGTTCATCTTAACTAATATTATAAATGCGAAAGTGAGTTTGATTGTTTGTTACGCTTTGACGCAAAATGGCTGAACGGATTTGGATGAAATTTGGAAATTTGACCCGGGCCGTCGAGTTTCTTGCCGGCTGTTATCCATAGGACGTTTCTAAGTGCCCATGTAGGTTTAACATAATCTGCCTATAATGTTCCCACTGCTGGGACACAGGCCTCCTCTTTCTGTAAGAGAGATGGTACTAAAAATTTGAAGACATGTGACATCCACCAACCGGCACTGAGCCCACGTGGTGGATTACGGCCCATGTAGGTTTGTGTGAAATAAAATATTTTTATTTTTATTTTTTTATCCCAGTATTCCCGTAATTTCCGTATATCAATAAAACCTTCCCGTAACTAATTATAAGACCGCAAAGGATATGGATAAAGTCTCGCCTGGCACAGACAAAGAGCTAATCATATAAAAATATTATTAACTAGGCAAAACTTTGTAGGAAATATTTCAATTTAAAAGATTATTATTTTGATTCAAGTATTCGGGGAGATATTTATGTTGCCAGTTTTGGGAATATGATGGTAATTAGGACATGCCTATTGTAAGAATTGATATGATTCTGCGAGTATTTCTACAATATAAAGTATTAAAACTGTGTTTAAAGGGTATTGAATAATAACTAGACTGTGATGAACATTATATTTAATAATTGATTAATGTATCAATTTCATTTTTTTTATCAATAGATCAGTCTAGAAAGACACGGACACCCACACGTTAGGTTAAATGCTCTAAAAATATATAATAACATTTTTTTTTATACGCCCATGATGACAGCACATTCTATAACTTTCATAACCTTGTCACTGCCCGTCATGTCATGTGTCATGCATTTGTCATATTATGTCATTTATGCTTTGCACAGACCTCTAACTAACATAGAGGGAGTGAGGGAGGCATTAAAAGATAAACTATGCAACGCAACGCAATATTTTATTTTTATTTTCTCTATACGAAACATTTCGTGTTAGAAAGAGTACCATTTAGTACTTTAACAATTATGCTAATCAGTTAATTTTTGACGTAGAGAATGAGGTTAAATATTATTCTGAGGGTTAAATGCTCTAGGTAGAGAATAGACGATTCCTAAAATATGACTTATGACTGTAAGTAATTGCTGCACTGTAGCATCACACGTTTGCATGCCTTTAGCATAAAACCAGTGTCTATTTCAATTTATTTCTTTAATATTTACATCATCTAAAAACTAACAGACTTATAATATGTACAAGTAAATAAAAAAGGAGGGGAAATAATCATAGGGCATCAAAAAATTCGGCCGCATTGACGTCAACAGGAAAAAAGGCCAAAAGGCTGGCAGCATTGCCACGTTGTATGGTAATGCTGATTCTTTGGCCAAAAAATAGGCCAGCCCTCTGGTCACGTGTGGAGTCGACCAACCGCTTGGCGATGTCTCGAAAAACTAAGTGGGCACTCGGTCCCTATGGCCCTAGTGTTTCAACCCCAAACGGCTCGAACATATAAGTCCCAATAAGATTGAAGTGTTTGCGCCGTTTGAGGTTTTCCGCACCTACAGCAGTCGCCCCAGCACAGCCCACCGAGGGTGTCGACACACGTTGCATCCCACACCAAAGGCCTACCTACCTTCCAAGGCATTACGGTCATTCCATATTCTGGTCTCTTCCGGTCGCGGGCACGGCGGTGACAAGAGCATGACGGATGATGTTATTGATGCTGCCATGCCGTACTATCCAGCCTGCACTTTTACTGCAGGATCGGCCATGGTGTCCGAGACAGTCGACACCTTCACCGCAATGGCAGCGATGCGGAGCCACGCAAGGAGCGCCCAGACGCAGACAAGTAGCAAGCTGGAAGGTGGTGTCACCCAGCATAGTGCCTATGTTGGGTGACGGTAGCGCCTGAAGCCAGAGGCCCGACACCCACTCACACACAGCCAGCAAGCAGGCATGCTCAGCAGTATTGATCATTAAGATTATTCCGTACCAACCTGAAGAGCGGCTCATCCCACTGCGTCTGGGAAGATGGGTTCACGGGCCGATCTGTATCCGGGTAGAGTAGACAATTGTTGGTGAACCCATCAAAATAAATAAACGTCCCTGGTGACCGCAGGATCTAATATCATATTTTTGGAATCGTCTCTTACAAGCCCTTTATTTTAAAGTACTAATAACTTTTTTCACGACTTTACATACTGGGTTCTAAAGTCCGCCATGTTGCTTTTTGTGAAACGTCACCCTTCACCGATTAGGAATTTCCCTCAAAACACTTCGGATTTCGATTGAAAGTGAAGTTCGTTACGCTGGGCGGTCACCACAAACCTAACGAAATGTAAATCATTAAAATGCATCCAGAGACCTGGATGCTACGAGAGAATAAAGAATCCTAGATACATAGGTTATAACTATGTACCTACCATACAAATACATGCGCCAAAAACATAGGTAACCCTTTTCTTGTCAGTCGGGACTGTCTCTGACGACTTCTATTTTATTTATAACTCTGTGGTGCTGCGTGTGACAGCATCATGAATCTTTGTTGTGATTTCTTGTGATTTGTTCAAAAATATGTATTGGCTGTGTTTCTGGTTATCTTTTTTGCATTTCTGAGTGACTTCGCCTTTCTTGGACTAACCATCTCATCATCTTCACATTACAGTTTAGCTGGGCTATAATAACAATACCTATAGCTCACATCTCGGACCACTTTGATTTTCGGGATACAGTCATTAGATTTGAATGAAATTCAATCTGCTAGAAGTCAGTGGATTACTCCGTGATCGAAAGATTTGATTTTTTTTTTTGAAGTCATCAGATTTGAGAAGGTCCCTTCACAAAGTTTTACGACGAACAAAAATATACAGGGCTACGAAACACTATTATAGCTTCATAATACATTTTGTTTTATTTGTGTTCATTTCTGGGCCAAGCTTGTCCCATACAAGCTTGGTCCAGAAAGGATCGTTATCCATCTCCTTTAAAGCTGTTAATTTACGTTTTGAAAACCAGGGACATACAAAAGTCACAATTTCGGCGAAGACCTCACTGAAACTTTGCATTTAATGTTCTTGACTGACGAGGCCCGAATTCAAAGACAAAGAAGATGGGCCAATATAAATAGTGTAATATATTTTAGAAACCACTAAGGAACGGTTGAATTTGCAGATACCTATTTTGTTTTTGCCTTAAAGTCCTTTGCTCCAGACTCCAAACTGTTATAGTTATTCCGTGGTCCGGACTTAATTTCTACACGTCACAGCCCAAAAAATACGCATACACCACCACATTATTAACTCAATCCCAAAAATCCTTTCGCCTAAGCCTCGCCCGACATCTTAAGGAGCCCTAGAGACTAGCCTTGATAACTTGGCCAACGTGAGAAATAATTTCACACACGTCTTAGAAGCTTATTTAAAATTAATCCCAAGTCTTTCGAGGGCTGTTTTGTTGTCAAACTTGTTGCTGTACTGATTTAAAGGGTGGGTTGGTTTTACGAATATTCGAGTCCCTTGCCTTATTTTCCTTGATACGAAACCATTCTCTAGGTGTCAGTGGCGAAGGGTAATTTTATGAGAGCCTAAGTAAAAAAAATCGTTTTTATACAAAACTAGCTTTTGCCCGCTACTTCACCCGCGTGGATGTTGGAAAATATGTGAGATTAAAAAGAAGCGAAGCGATGATCGCATACCTAATAACCGAGGAAATGGTCATTGACTCCTGTCCTATCGTTGCGCCGCCGTCAACCATTTAATTTGATACGCGTAATTTTGAATCTGTGATAATATTTTAAAGTATTCAATTTAAATGATAAGATGTCAAGGCTTATTTTAATCTAAATTAAATGCCCAATTTAAATAATATATATTATTGAATAAGGATTAATATAATGCCGGTCAAAATAGCTTCGGTTAAATAATTAAGTTTTTATCAAATTCTGAAAGATAGAAATGCTTACTGTGGGTCATCCTTAGAATTTCAACATTAACCGCTAAAAATAATTTAAATTGATGGCCAGTGGGAATTGGATCAAAAGTTGTACCATTGTCCCCCAGCGGTGGTTGTAGGGATGTTTAGAAATCCGTGTCGCTCTCCACCAGTGGTGGCGAATGGAAATAATTTAGAAAGTTGTGCCATTGTCCCCCAGCGGTGGCTGTAGGGATGTTTAGAAATCCGTGTCGCTCTGCACCAGTGGTGGCGAATGGAAATAATTTAGAAAGTTGTGACGCTGTCCCCCGGTGGTGGACAACGAGAATATTTTTTAAGGGGCTGACAACAGGTAAACCGCGTCACTGTCAGATTGCATACAAAAGAAAGAGGTGCGCGATGACACAACGTATGGCGTATAAATGCAAATAAAATCGAATAAAATTAGATATTTCAACTAATTAATAAAAATTAATCCATCACCGGATGCAGTTTGGCATTTGCAATTTTATGTTATACTTTTAATTATAATTTAAACTGTTAACGAAGGGATAAACTGCTTTTAAAAATAATTAAAGATTGTCTTTGAAGATTTTTTTGATGTATTAAATTATGTTTTGAGTTCCATCACCATGCACAAAAGACTTGAAAATATCATACTCTTTTAATAGATGAGTACAATCCTGTAGATGTAGAACATTCGTTTTATGTATCTCTTATAGTTTACGCGGCGCATTGCCAGTAAAGCTTCTCAGTCGACAAGATTTTTTCCGACATCTCCAACAATCATCGTCATATTTCAGCTAATTTAGACAAAACCTAAATTAATTATAAACATAAACCAATCACTCCGTCCATTGATGAAAACCGTTTTAATCCGTTCGGCAGTTTCTGAGTTTATCGCGTTCAGACAGACAGACTACAACCAGCTTCATCTTTCTAACTGACCGACCCCATGACAATTCAAAAGTGCTTGTAATTTTGTTTATTTGAAATAAATAGTTTGAGTTTAACAGACAGACAGACGCGGCACGGAGGGACATTGCTTTATAACATGTAAGAATAAACTCGTCATGACGTCAACGGAATTGAACTCACGGCAGACGCGCCTACGAGTTATTTTAGAGCAAAATTATTTGTTGTTGGGATATAAAGACAAAAAATTTAATGTAGGCGTTTTGTAATGTTTTAATTTTATGGTGTTTATTATTAAATACCTACAGTGTGATTATATTATTCGCCATTATTAAACACTACTGACTGTGCCATTTTTCAATGACGATAGAGTGGTTGTGTTCCGAATTTCCGAATGAAAGCCAAATGTGGGTGTACTATAGATATACCTCTGCGTAACAAAAAATACACATAGAGTAAGTGTACAGTGGCCGATCGCCACGTGGCATTCGTCGCCCCACTAGCAATCGGTTTTACGTGCGCCTAGAGGTTTCACATCAAAAACTTCGCAAGCATGGGAAGTTGCTACTGAAAACTGCGGAGTCGACCTCAGGACTAAAACCGGCCAATGCGTGTCGAACCACGCACAATGAAGGATTCCGTAGTTGGGATGACAACGAAATTACCATAAAAGGATTCCGTTTTTTTTCTTTTTGAGATAGATACGGAACCCTAAAAAGTAAGTTAGAGTCTCATTCCCATGAAACGTACCTAAGAGAAAAGTTTTTTGCGATTTTTGACTCTTCTAGTACTCAAACCTCATTTGGTCTGCTAGAGTTTTTTGATCCTCTTATGAAACAGGATCTATAGGCATTCGTTTTTTTTTTTGTGAATATTGCCCTTTGACTAACTGAGGATTTTTCAAAATCCGTGTATGCAGATCAAAATGTCTGAAAAAGTTGAGGACAGTCTCGCTAGACACTAACACCGATTTCGTGTGACCTTACTGTCCCATTTCAAAAATCCACCTTGTATATGTCATGATGATTGACTGCTTAGCCCCATAAAGATATAGCGTGATGATAATCAATTGAAAGGTTATATCTGTAACACACAAAACACCAGCAAAACGGTTAGAACATTGCAGATGTACTCCTTGTACACTATCCTGACAACTAAATAAACTTTCAAAGTACCCCTTCCAGCGTTCCAAGACCTTACATTCTTCGCTTAATAAACATCCATCTTCTGCTCTTATAACGTTCATAGTCGATGTTCCTGTCACTCCGCGAGCCAATCTTACTTGTTTCCAGAACTGCTTAACATTGGCCCTGAAGTTATCGGGTCCCCTATGTTGTTTCGAACGCCGCTGTTGCGACACACGCTGTTGCGAATTATTTTTCCACTGCCTCACAGGTTCGAAAGCTCACGGACTCGAATGAAGTAGTCGCGAAAGACGCTGTTTCGAAAAACATTTTCTCTGCCTCATACGCTCGAATGCTTGTGATTTCGATTTATTTAGTCATAAAGTGTACAGAAAAGTATTTAAGCAGTAATTAAATAAAATCAACAAATTCGGTGTCAACATCATCATTTAATATAACGTTATAGTAATTTAGTTAAATTGGATATTGATGAAGAGTTTTTGTTTTGGTAACTGAATTTACCAACAATAGAGGGGACCTGGCGCTCGGCGGCCGCTGCCGCGGCACGCTCGCTTCGCTCGCTCGCCTTCGCGCGTTAATGGTCACTGTTCTAACCTAACCTAACCCAAATGATTAAATACTTTTCTGTACACTTTATGACTAAATAAATCGAAATCACAAGCATTCGAGCGTATGAGGCAGTGAAAATGTTTTTCGAAACAGCGTCTTTCGCGACTACTTCATTCGAGTCCGTGAGCTTTCGAACCTGTGAGGCAGTGGAAAAATAATTCGCAACAGCATGTGTCGCAACAGCGGCGTTCGAAACAACATAGGGACCCCGAAGTTATCAGAGAACTTCATGTTATACTTTTCTTCCTTTTCATCCTTCATTATTTTATCTCTTAGTTTAAGTAACGCAAAATATTTAAGCTTGTGGTTGTTGTCCGGTGCTCATGGTTTTAACATTACATTCCAATGAACAGCCATTCGTGATAGTCATTTATTACGATTACCACATTAGCAGATAGATTTAGATAGAGAACGCACTAAGTACTACTATCTAGCAATATTCTAACCGTATGGCTAGTCTTTTTACAATTTGCTGTAAAATACAATATTGCTCATCCCCCATAGCAAATAGCGCGAATAATATATAGCCTAGATTGACCAGACATACAGGGAATATCTATGCAAAAATTTAACAGAATCTTTTCGGTATTACGTGATGCTGGAACATATACAGACAAACATTCTAAAAACTATATTTTCGGCATTAGAATCGATCCCAGACCTCATATCAATTACTGGTTTTCAAAATTATCAATGTACAGTTTTGCTTTGCTACGATTTTATTATATGCGTGCCTCAAACTCCAAATACTATTAAAGAAAGGCATCTATCGTTCACAATTTCAAAGCCTATTTATAACTAGGGTCTAAAATAAGACGACAAAGTCTAGCCGCTTTGATATCGTTGTTACTTTTTACTATGACTGACTATATCTAGCCTTAACCCATTTTATTTAGGGTCAGTTCTCCTGATCATTCTTAGCCAGACAGTACTGGGTTGTCAAGACATCTAGTCATACTTATTTGGAGTCGATAAAAGGGTCGCTACCAAACAATCTAATTTCAAACCATCATTACTTGCACCTGTAATTAAGAGCAGGCAGTCTAAATCAAATTTCGAACGCAATCTGCGCCTCTCGCTCCCCGCCACTCCGTTATGTGCTAAACGTACAACAATACATCAATAATAAAATTGAATATCGCGTGCGCTCTTTGATCGTGTTCGAGCACAAAACTAAATAACGTAAGTCTCAATTCTTATTTCGTTTATAACTAAAGTTATAATTGATCTAGAGAAAAAATATCTTGTATCGGGATAATAAACTATATTTTCTTGCTGTGAATATTTATTTTAGACATAAAAGCTAAACAATCTTGTTTGTTTTTTTTATAATTATTCTTAAAAAAGAAATTAATTTGGAATAAAAAAAGTATTGAAAGAAAATATTACAATTACGTAACTGTCTTCAATATGGAAAGAAAAAGATCCAATAAATCATATATTATGCTAAAGTTTCATTTTGCTTGTATGTGTGACTGTTTCAGAATATTGATGCCAATTACCATAAAAATAGGGAGCCTTCTCTTTAGTTCACTATTATTGTGATATTTGATTTTATACTATTACTGGCTAAATGTACGAGTACACCTCTTGTAAACATGTTTTATTCCAAAAAAATATTATTATTCTAATGAGTTCTTTATTTTTCTTCTCATTTGAGAGAGTTTTACAACCTTACCCACGGGCCAGAGCCAAGTGTGTAAGGGGAAATTATATTGAACAGGTGGTTTATAATGTAGAAGAAGAAAGGAACTTTCGGGTGATGCGACAGGTGATGAGAATGGTGGCTTTTGGAGCATGTAAAGTGTGTGAGAAGGCATGTGTAGAGTGTTAAGTCTTTGTGTGAGAGCCTTCGGCACTAGACCGGTATAACATTGTTTGAAATAAAGATTGATTTGATTTTGATAACTGACAGCTCCAAACTAGCAGGAGTTCATAAAACCACGAAGTAATACATTCACCCACTCTCCCACGACAGGTCAATTGAACATCGTCCCAATTATGTTTTTTGTTCTCCCACAGCCACGTCACATCGAGGCCCAGGTTACCTCCGACCTTGCCACGACATGTTACCCGTTGATACTCCGCCACATGCCGCGTACCCCTGCCCCGGGTAATTTCCCTAGCGGCTGCGATTTTGGGAGCGTTTAGTGTGGAGAGTACTAGTGGATAGTACTTTGGGGTGTTTAAAATCTGTGGTGTCTTGCCGCAGTCAACGGTGGACGAAGGACCAGTTTTTGTATTTGTTCAAAATTTGTTCAAATTGTGTAGGATTACTCATGTCTTCTTGTGATAGCTGTGAATGGTAAAAGATGACTGAATTGCCAGAAATTGGTATTTTGAGCGCACTGAATAATTGAGAATTATCAGATAAGATAAGATAATGATTTATTTTCTCACCACAATATAGGTACAGTAGAAAAGTATCAATACATAAAGGCTTATATAATATACTGTGGGAGACTGGTGCCTAAACTAGACGTGAGTCTGTATTTCAGGACACCAGGCCTCCACCCCTTGGGTATTACTTACATTTTACGGTTATGTACTAGTACAATAAGAAGTGCTGGAATTAACAAAAAAAAACCTATTTTCATTTATGCAAGGTGTTAGTATGGTTAGTAGGTGTATGTGTGAATGTGTATCTGTGAGTGAGTGGGGGTGTGTGTGTGAGTGTGTGAATGAGATAAAATGGTTAAGATGGGACAGCAAGTAGTTTTTCGGTTTCATCATAATTTAACTCCCGGAGCCAACTGCTAAGTTTGATTTTGGATTTGGCTTTGGTGAGGTTATAAATTGGGATTGTTCTATTTATTTTATTATAAAGAAAGCGACCAAGGTAGCAAAAGAAGCGATTGGAGGAAACAGTCGAAAGCCGGGTGTGATATCGGACAATGGGATCAAAGCGTCTAATATTGTGGGATAGTGAGGGGTTGAAGGTAGTGAGGTCATGTTGTTTTAGAACTGTTTGCAATATGAACAGCTGCCGAACAGTTAGTACCTTAGCTTCCTTATATAACAGAACTGTTGGATATCGGAAGGGTAGGAACAAAGATACTTTCAGAATGGCTCTCTGAACTCGTTCTAGTTCCAACATTGTATTCGTTGCAGCGCCACCCCAGGATGTTATGCAGTAGGTTAGTAAGGACTGGGCAAGTGCCAGGTAAACCATTTTTTTAAGCTTTACGTCTGCCACATGTCTTAGTGTCTTGAAGACAAATATAAGTTTGCGTAACCTACTGCTGAGGGTATTAATATGCTTTTTGAAGCTTAAGGTGCTATCTAATATTACCCCTAGGTACTTTGCACTATCTGTTTTCTTAATGGTCGTGGTGCAGGTGCAGTTACTTAAATTATGATTTATACATGTATGGGCTAATATAGTATATAATGAGTTCATGTGTGTGGTTTGCGTATTGTTTTTTAGAAAGAAAGGCATGTAAATGGTTTTTTCCGCGTTCAAAGTGAGAACATTATTGCGCAATCAACACCATGATCATCAAAATAGCGATCATTATATCAAAATAGAACAAACTTTAGAACATAATTCTGTGCCACTTTCAAGAGTGTGAAGAGTAACTAGTGAAATTGTCTTAATTATTATTTGTAACACGCACACACACACACATTTATTAGAACATAACTGGCGAAATGTGGGTGTACTTATACCATTTGGGAAAACACGGCGTAATGTGTGTGTATTATTTTTAAGTGTAACTGGTTCCTTACTATCCTACACAACTTGCCTGTACAGTCAAGTACTCTTCCAGTTCAAACGCTCGCTAACAACGCATACTATCCCCCACAATGCTTCGGTTAAACGGACAGATTTTATTATTTTAAGCTCGGCCCGTTACCTTCGCTATTTGTACTGATACTATGCGAGCGCGGATTTCATGCGATTACACGAGTATTACATGCCTTCTGCTCTTGCTAGTAGTTTTATTGAGATTTTACTCTTGTAAGTAGTTTAATAAATGGAAAATTAGATTTAACAATGTAGGTTAAAGGAAAGAAATTCGGATGAAATGGTTGAAAAGTATGTAATAAGATTTATTTTCTGCCAAAGTTGGTAGTGGTCCTTTGGTCCGGTAAAATAAACAGTAGGGCAAACCCACACAGGAAATCGAGATGTTCAACGATCACTTTGTATATTTTGACACTTATTTGAAATTTGACCACCACGGACTATCCAACCCACGACATAATAGATTTTATCTGCTCTCATATCCTAAAATTCGAATTCAAACTTCACAAAGAGTTTATTGTTGACATACTTTAAAACCAAAATGCCGAAATTTAAAAACAGAATCATATTATAAAACTTTTTCTCTAACAACATATTTTTTTTTGAATTTTTTTTTTCAATTTGGTACAGTGCAAAGAAGTTAATATCACCAAGGAGTTTCCATCAATTATTGTTTTGCTAATGGAACGCATATGCGTGGCGCGCCACTTTTATAGCATTACAAAAAGTTTTGATTCCAATTTTGACTTGTCTGTGGCAGCTCTCGCTCGCAATAAACTATTTCTTACTTGTTCTTACTCTTTTAACTTTGATATTTTATTTAGTAGGTTCAATCCCAATGTATGAGAGTAGGTAAAGTAGTATATGAAACTGCATATAACTAGGTATTAAAACACTCGTGTAATAGGTACTATTCTCCGTTTTAGGCTGCCTGTCCACCGGAGCGGAGCGAGGCTGCGGAGCGGAGAAACGGAGAACTATTAACCAATAGGATTACAAGTGGACAGGGATTTGCAATCCTATTGGTCAAAAAGTCAAAGTCAAATTATTTATTTCAAATATGCACATATGAGGCATTTTTGAACGTCAAAATTTACAAAAAAATAGAATTGATTCTAGTTGCTCGTTCCAAAAGGTAGTTTCGTATGGAGAAGAATGGGCAAGCAACACCACCGTTACTCTTTTAAAAATGTTTTACAATATTTTGTTTGAGTACATTAATTATATGATTATATTTGATATTGGTTAATATTTCTTCGATTCTCCGCTCCGCAGCCTCGCTGCGCTCCGGTGGACAGGCAGCCTAATACCCCTCATTATACAACAGTTTCATAAACTACTATTAACTACGTAACTCAACACCTTCAATAGTGAGATATCAACTAGGTATTAACAAAATTAAAGGTTAAACCTGCACCCCAGCCTTTAATTAAAACAATCAAGTATTACCGAAAGTCCGCGACTTATTCCGAACTTGTATTACACGCCTAGGGTTGCCAACCCTACTATATTATATTATTCTACCCTGGTTATTACTACCACTTAAATAATGTCAGTGTAACGGTTAAGTGGGATATGTGAGAAACCTCTGCTAATCATGACAATGATGTTCCGATACTTTTGCATTGAAATACCTCTGTTACTGGGAATAACTAAACTTTTATTTCTGAGAATTCATTTGTTAGATTATTTCGATTTTTAGCTGTATAATTTGGCTTTGTAGTTCAATAGCCTCTTTAAGCAAGATAACTAATAACAACTTATCATTTTGAGTATTGGTCTGGACAGGTCGCGACACGATTTTCATGAACATTTTCAGCTCTATAAATGAAAAACTGGACAAGTACGAGTTGATGTCCCGTGGTGGTCACGTCCGTGTTTGGGTTACAGAAATTCATATGTGTACTAAATTTCAACTTAATTGGTCCAGTAGATTCGGAGCAAATCGGCTGTGACGGACAGACAGACACATGAGTGATCCTTTATGGGTCCCGTGTTGTCCTTTCGAGGTACGGAACTAAATGAAATGAAAGGGCTTGTTGTAGAATTTCAGATATTTATTTTTATAGCTCCTTAAGTTCTTAGTTCAGCTGCACGCCTGCTGACGAATGCGTGCGCTGACTGGACAGGTCCCCTCAATCTGTGTGGTTCTTTCATCAAATGACCATTTCGGGCACCAATCTACATGGTCTTCACATGATCTGAGCAGGATTATGTCTGGACTTTAAAAGAGATTGTGACCTCTGAGTTTGTTTCGGCCTTTCTTGAGTAGTAATACGAAACGCCGACTTCATCTAGTTTTTTTTAAATATGATTGACGTGTAAAAGTGTTTGTACAAACCTACTTAAGAAATAAATCATTTATCATTATAATTTTAAAATATATACTTTTAAAGTTATTTAAGAAAATTTATGAAAACTTACCCCTACCCTATTCTCCCTATTTACCCTTATCTCCGAAACTACTGAGCTTTATAAAAATATGCAGACATTAGTTCTTTACTTATAGATTACAGGAAACTTATAAGAAGTCTAAATGGTGAATCAATCAATATTGTGCGTACTAACGTATAATACATTTGCAGTTAGAATGTATCGGAGAACTTGTTTTTCAACTACAATGTTAAGTTTCTTGGGATAAATTCATCCCAACTACGGAACCCTTAATTGTGCGTGGTCCGACACGCACTTGACCTGTTTTTTTTTAAACCTCCTTCATTGAATCATGTACTGAATATTCACCGTAGCAGTGTGCGTGTCGATATCTCTTACACTCTGTATTTTTTGCAATTTTACACAAATTACTATACTTAAGGGGTATAAAAAAAAAAAAAAAAAATGTTAGCAACCCTATATTCAGTTGAAGGGCAACTAAAAATCCAGTGAAATTAATTTCTCGCCGACTACCAGCGACCTTCGAGTCACCGTCGTCGGTTAAACCTGTGACAAAAAACAAGTTTATGCTGCAAACAACTTTACCAAAGAAATTAGAATTTACTTTATGTTAGTTATTTCGGAATAATTGTATTTATTTGAGAAAATATTGGATTTACTTGGAATTACAATTATTTGCATATGGAATGACTGGATTGGAGATGAGGTAAATAGAACTAAAATGTCTGTTAATTCCAACTAATATTACAAATGCAAAAGTGAGTTTGTTTGTTTGTTACGCTTTTACGCTACAGCGGCTGTTACGGGTTTGGATGAAATTGAAACACGGGTAGACCATGACCTGGATTAGAACAACGGGTAAAATCAATCTGCCCAGCCTTTTCCCAACTATGTTGGAGTCGGCTTCCAGTCTAACCGGAAGCAGCTGAATTTCAGTATTTTACATGGAGCGACTGCCTATCTGACCTCCAGAACCCAGTAACTAGTTAATACGATACGCCTTGGTAAGACTAGTTGTCAGACTTTCCGGCTTCTGACGACCCGTAACGATTGTTGAAGATCCACGAATGACAGCCGGGACCAACGGCTTAGGTAGGGTAGGTAGGCAGGTAGGGTAGGGTAGATACTTAGCGCTACCCGTGCGACGCCGGGCCGGGTAAAGCTACAATAAATATGGCTCCCAATATTTCCTCTTCCAAATTCAAATAGATCAATGAATCGTCAGTTGAAACTGACGATTCATTGATATATCACCAAGTATAATTAATAACTGGATGTCAAACAAAAGTGAAATAATTCATTTTAATTGAAACCCAGCGTTCTGTGAGCCCAATATTCTGCATTATCAATCGACTGACGATGACGAGGCAAATTGTAGAAATGGAGTGAGGCGTGGTGACGTCACTAGAGCGAGGATTAACACCTCTGTGCTCGTCCTAGAAAACTTAAAACAAGAATATGAAATGTTCTTCGACATTAATCCGACTTGTGAGAATTATATTAAGCTGGATGTTTCATCTACAACATGTCCCAGAATTAACGCACAACCTCTTAAGGGGTCATTGTACTCATCATTATGAACAACTTTTACTTTGGGACCAAAAATGAAATCGCGAAATATGTTTTCATAACTCGTCAAAATGTAGGGAACAGTTGATTTTTTTTTCGTGATTTCACGTTTGGTCCCAATTTTAATCTCAACAAGGTTTTTACTTTCATTATTTTAATAATATTTTATATAGATATTTTTATATTTTGTGAATGTGAGAACGTTGTAGGCTTAATAGACTGTAGATTTGTAGACCATTTTCTATTTTGTTAAGTACCTGTCTTATAGACGAGCCTATACTGTCCTCCCATACGGCATACCTATTAACACTGTAATTCGTAAAAGCCAATTATTTTAAAAGAGTAACCGTGGAGTTTCTTCAATTCAATTCATTTATTGCATCAAATATGGTAGGTACTTGCCTACTTGCTTCCGACATTTCATAAGTGCCCATGTAGGTTTATGTTAAATAAAATATTTTGATTTTGTAATGTCAAATAACAGATTTTTACTAAATGAAACTATAGGAAAGTATAGGGGTGGTTTTTGAGATGCTTGCTGCCCTAAGGGCTGCTACCTTAACCGTCATTAAGCTGAAAGAAAATGGACTTAAAGACTCCTTAACTTTTTGAGAAATTTTGATCGGCATTCACAATATTGAAAAAAAATTACAGTCAGCAGGAAAATGGGCAATTTTTACAAAATCTTTTTTTTTTTGGCAATCGATCCTGTTTCTTATACTCGTAAGGATCAAAAACCTCTTTTAGGCCAACTAAGGTTTGAGTACTAGAAAAGTCATAAATCGCAAAAACTTTTCCCATACATTTCGAAGGAAATGAGACTCGAACATACATTTTTTACCATCGATATACTGGCCGCTACAAAAAAGACTGATCGAAAAACAAATAAACTTCTAATTTAGGTATTATTTCACCATAAAATTAAAAACTTGAAACTTTACTTTAAATTTGGACTCACCTAGAAATTTTACTTTTGTGCTCTAAGATATGAGGTGTTCAAAATGGTAGCCGTTTTGACGTAGGCATAGGTTTATTCTCTTTACTACAGAGCGGATAATATGCTAGGATTAATTCCATAGAGAATCGTGGTAAGTTAATGTTTGAGTTCCTGAACACTGTAGTATTTCTTTTTATTAAGTAAAATTTTTAAATAGCTCCACATAAAAAAGTGAAGAGGCGAGGACTGTGAGGTGGTCACGGTTGTTTGTATCCACTGTCTTGCGAATTGCCGGAATTCGATTGAAGTTTTTTTTATGTTTATTTTTGGCCAGTCTTCATTGTAGCGGTCAATCTATCCATCATAAAATACTCGTACTAAGTTGGAATCTCATTTCCTACGAAAAGTATGGGAAAAGTTTTTTTGCGATTTATGACTTTTCTAGTACTCAAACCTCAGTTGGCCTAATAAAGGTTTTTGTTCCTTATAAGAAATGGGATCGATTGGCATAAAAAAAAGATTTTGTGAAAATTTCCCATTTTCCTGCTGAATGTAATTTTTTTTCAAAATCTGTGAATGCCGATCAAAATTTCTAAAAAGTTAAGGACAGTCTCTTGAGACCGTTATCCTGTAGCTACAATGTACTGCCCCATCTCATAAATCCAGCCTGTAGGTATACAGTACATAACATTTTTTATTTTTTTTAGTTGTCTGTTTGTCTGTATGTTTGTTCCGGCTAAAACCTTGGGCAACTAGTTTAAAATAATATTGAAACTGAGTAGGTTCATAAGCATAACCTATCGATCTGCGGGGACAAACTGCACTTGCAGATGCTGGTGATTGCATCTCAAATCAGTAATTCGCTCTCAAGTAGCATTTTCATCAATCAATAAAGAATCATAGATCAATTACAGAAACACATTACTAGAGTTGTTTAAAAAAGCATCAACATCCTCCTGCACACTGATAAAATCATTCCTGAAGTTCAGAGAAAATTCAATTAATTGTAATTTGGTCCTATTAGCCGAAAGAGGACCAATAAGGAAGCTCTACCCTAAACATAACATAATTACTGACGAAACTTACTACCCAACTTCTAAGAAGCATCCATCTCCGATTCTTCATATTATCACAACTCGATTCCACATCGATATCTCGATTACATTCGTGTCCCGACCGTGAAAATATCGAAAAGTAAATTAGGTCGAGAGACACTGTCATACACATTAATGAAATTCATAAATTCATGAGCATGGCACACTGGATGTGCCATCAAATATTCAACGCCGTTGCGCTCGTGTGTAATCAGAATATTAAAAATGTTTTCTTTTCATATGTAATGTAATGACTTTTATTCGCAATGTCTTCCTAACTTCGATAAGGTTTATTTCTGGTATTCGTGTGCGCTGATGCTAGGCTGGCTCGTATAAATTAAGCCGATTCTGCTCTAGAGATTCTTATTTTCAATTTGTTGATATAAAAGATTGACTAAATCCTTTTTCCGACCGGGTTGACAGACCTTTGTATTCAGGCATTCAAAACACAATGACCATTACTACCCACGTGTTATTTATAATTTCCAAATTAAATAGATGTTTATTCGAATCTCCAGAGTTCCATAATGAATTAGAAATAAGTATCTCTTTTGTTCCCTGAGAGTAAGTCGGAGGCCAATACCCATTTGGATATGTCAAAAGATACATCTGAATGCGTCTGGAGAGACTTTAATTAAGGGCATTACCTATGATGATAGAAGCGTCGGCTTCTACAATAGATAGATTATACATTCCAATATATTTAACGAACAGGCATTTGGATCACCGAAATATTCGTAAGCCTTGATTCAATCGTCATGACTTAGCTAATCTTGTCGCTAAGTTCAGTTTAGTACTGGGGTCTACTCCGAAGATTAAATCGCAGTATCGGCCGTATGTTCGGCCGTTTCCTGACTAAGGCGAAAGAAAAAAAAACCGGCCAAGTGAGAGTCGGCCTCGCGCACGAAGGGTTCCGTACCATTATCTATAAAAACGGCAAAAAAATCACTTTTGTTGTATGGGAGCCCCCTTAAATATTTCTTATATTCTGGTTTTTAGTATTTGTTGTTATAGCGGCAACAGAAATACATCATCTGTGAAAATTTCAATTGTCTAACTATCACGGTTCATGAGATACAGCCTGGCGACAGACGGATAGATAAGTCGAAGTCAAAAATGTGACTTAAAGTCGGATAAAGACTCAAAGTCAAAAAAGGAAACTTTGGAAGTCAATTTAAGAAACGGCAGAATATTCGACAGATACTTCGGATTATCGCTTCGGAGTAGACCCCTGGATGAATCGTTTTCATCATAAATCGTGTTCCATGGCCCATGTTTCCAAAGAAAATATATCCATCGCAGTAGCTACAGTCAGTCACCAGCCAGAAAAACGGGAAAATCATAGGAATCGGTATTATCCAATAATTGAATCGAGGTGGTAATAGCTCAATTGTGAAACACAGTGTGTCAAGTTTTGTACGTCAATTTGATTCGGAGAGAGAGATTCGCTAGAGTAGTGAAAGATGGCCGGATGAATCGATGCCAAAATGATTCCTTAAGGACACAGCACACATATCAACTCGGAAAGGGAACGCCACCGCATCAACTCGAGTCATTCAGTATTCTTTATATGAAACTCCCTACTGCAACGCACACTAATCGAACAAGCTCACGAACCGCGGTTAGGTGCGTGGTCAACTTGCATGCAGTTCCCCCGCTTACGGCTCGTCGTCCGCGCGCTTACGTATCTCCGTACCCGAGCTCTTCGTCCACCGTTGCCCCTCTTACCCCTCCCGCGGCCGATTCAATCTGATCTGGTGCCAGCCAGGTCAACCAGTGGTCGGCGAGCCGTAAGCGCGACGTTGCCTAGCCGTAGCCGAGTCGACGTATCGGAGCTGCTGATCCGCTTTGGTTATGTGCTTGGTTGACGGCGAGGTGTAAGGCGATACGGTGACGATCCCTTTCCAAGTTGATATGTGTGCTGTGTCCTTTACACATATTATGTGTTCCGTTGTTTTAATTAGCTATACTTACAAGAATAAGTCATACCGTACATGCACTAATTAAGTTAATATGAGGATTATTTAGTAAGGAGAGGACCACAAGTGAAGATGAAAGTTATATCAGAAAATGGTTTGTACAAAGTACAGAACCTAAGAAATTCATTTGTTTGATTTGATTGCACAGTCCCAAAAGCTGAATTAATAAAAAGAGCCAAGATTAAATCGAGCAAGATTAGTTACCCAGTCGGCAAAGTTACTTGTCCAAGAGTTCGTTTCTCAGCCCAGCCAAGGTATTTCATATAACAAAGTTGCCATTTCCAATAACAGTGTAAGTTAAACACAAGTATCGAATAAACACCGTTCACGTTAACTCGAACTAGCCAGAAAGGAAAACAAGAAATCCATTACGTATTCCAAACAACTTTTTTATTGGCAACATGTTAAATACGACTCAAGGAAGTGGCCTGCGTTTGTTTAGGACCAGTCAAACAACCTACTCCCTACCAACACCAAACTTACACCATACATCCCAAAAAATCTCCTTAAGTCCATCTTAGTTCTTATGTCTTTTGAAATAAGGCGGGTTTTTTTTTTGTGGTTAGTTCCCGAGGTGTATTAGTAAGTTGGTGGGTAAGTCAAGACTTGATAGAATTAAAATATAAGTAGCAAATGTTAGCGTATATTTGAGACGTGTTTGTTTTATTTGTGGATCCTTTCAGTGTCGTATCGGCTTTATACGGTGTCAGATGTCATCATGCTTGGAGTATTGCTAATCTTCGGATGGAGGAGTTTCTAGCCCATACTTCTCCTTACGAAACTACCTTTTGGAAGAGGCAACTATTGAATCAATTATTATTTTTTGTAAATGTTGACGATCAAAACTGCCATTTGAAATACATGATTTGACTTTGACTTTAGATCGTGGGTAGATTAGATAGGTAGTGATTTTGATTAATGTTGGAGGAGACTAGTGCAGTGTCTCCAAGGTAGACCCAGCGTTATTAACTTGTCAAAAAGTACCTATAGCTTTGCATTCAGTTTCATCATCTTAGGCTATATTGTGGTGAGCGACGTAAAATGAGTCGACTCATCTTCAATTTCTCAGCTCAACGATTTTATTTTGAAAAATAAAAATCTAAGCCTTATAGTCTAACTAAGCCTTAGACTATACCGCCTGATATTTTCTTGTCAGTCACGCAAAATACAATAACATTTTATTAAGCAGCTCGATGGTAAACAAGAATTGTCTCCTGTGTTGAGCCCGAATAACACTATGCAATTTGATTGCCTGTGGCATAGGTACAATAAAAGTGGTACCGTTTGTGTTTAGACGAAACAAGTCATAATTATGTTGCTTTAATTTTATTGTTGGAAAGAAACTTGCATCGCGTGTAAATAGGGATTTAGTGTTTCAGCAATTAAAGAGTGTCACAATTAGTCGCTTGGTCCAGCCATTAGGTACTGGCCAAGTTTACAACAGCGCTCGGAGTCACGAAGTACCGCAGTTGCATAGTTGCGACTACTCTCGATGAACACGCTGATCACATTGTAGACAAAGCTGATCGAGTTCTTACAAGGAGCATGCAGCTACTCAGTTAGTTGTCTAAGTAAACTGATCCGGCTACTAGGAACTACCCGTGGAATAATATTCCTCATTCATCTACTTGATTAAAGTGATCATGTTCAGTGCATCTGAAGCAAATATACCTCACACATAGTATACCTTTATTTATTTAAACTTCTCACACACAATAATGTACAAAGGCGGACTTAATGCCTTAGGCATTCTCTACCAGTCAACCAAAGGTGGTGAAGAGATAAGATGGCGGGTGCTCTGATTGAGAGAAAATAATAATATTAAAAAATATTAAAATATAACATAATTAAATATAAATATAATAGGTACAAAAGTACATAAATAGGTTATAAACTTAGTTACTCGTATAATACACATATATTTACTATAATATATCCTTACATTATATATAAAATATATACATACAAATTCAATGAAAAGACATTAAATTGAGATGACTCTACACTATTTGTTTTGATAAATAACTCTGCAATTTTCGCTTAAATTCAAACCGACTGGTGGCCGTCCTGATATCGAGAGGAAGCGCATTCCAGAGAAGAATGGACTGAATATGAAAGGAAGAATGTACGAAGTCAGAAGTATGAGAACGACAGAGTAGAAGAAGATTGTTGGAAGAACGCAGGTTCTTAGCGTGTGAAGAACATCGATATTGGAAGTGAGACATAAGATAAGAAGGAGGGCTCGGAGAGTTGAGAAGGGAAAAAAGTGTGGTCAAAGCGCGCAAACTTCTTCTCTGGCGAATGGACATCCATTTGAGCTCAGACCTATAACTTGACACATGGTCATATTTTCTTAAATTAAATATGAACCGGATACCATTGTTGAGTAGTCTGTCGAGCTTATCTAGCAAAACCGCATTTAAATCAAAGTAGCACACGTCAGCATAGTCGATGATAGGAAAAATCAAAGTCTGCACAAGCACAGTCTTCGTCTTAGCGGGCAAAAAGTTTCTCAGACGATACAGGGATCGTAGAGTTTATCACGTAGTATTAATAAGAAAACCTAGAAAAGAAGTTTGAAATCGAATGTGGCTTTAATTTCGCCGGCACTGATAGATACAATACAAATGAAGACAGGATCACAGGAAGGTGCTGGGTGTTAGAAAAAGCTATGGTAACATAGCACCCACCAAACGCTTTCACAGCTAGGTAAGTACTATAAAAATATAATATCGAGTTCTTTTTCAATTAAATTTAATGTTTAAATTTAAATAAGAAGATACAATTATTCAAGTCTCACGTTGAGAACTTAGCAAGGCAAACAAATCATATCATTTGAAATTGTAATTGTCTGGGAGTCTGGGTACATAATTGGTTTCATCGACATTTTTAAATCTAAGGTAAATCCACTACTTTTAAGCAAATATTATTACTCAGTGAATGACTTTTTAAATGATATGAATTGGTCCAGATTATGATAGTTATATTTAATTGCTTTGACCATGTAAGGCGTAGGCATGTACCTGACTATAATATCACTAATTGACTTCACTTTCATTTCTGTTTTGTTTTGTTGACATTATTTTGTTTGTGTTAATATTTTAATTTACGTAATAATTTGCACGCCGTAAGCTAGACTGTAGCCGATCTCATTAATTTATGAACAACATCTTGTATGTACTTACATTCATAGCAAATAACGTTCTGATTCTGACACTGATCGAAAGTATTACAATCTGTTTTCAGCAGGAAATTACATAGAAAAATGCTGATTCTAATGATTAAATCTATCCACAAAAACATTTGCAGTAAAACACCAAAATTCAGAACTACGAATTTTTGGTCCTAAATTCCGAATGTGTACATATACCGATTTTTCTAAAACATTCAAATTAAGAACTGGTCACTCTAAGCGGACCCTTCTCGTCCACCTTCATCATCATCATCATTTCAGCCGAAAGACCTCCACTGCTGGACATAGACCTCCCCCAACATTTGGCGGGGCGTTGCCATAATCGCCACGCTTGGCAGGTGGGTTGGCGATCGCAGTATGGTGTTAAAATGCAAAGAGAACCACTGGGCTTCTGCCCATTCTCTAGTAAGTCCCTTAGTCGCCTTTTACGACACCCACGGGAAGAAATAGGGTGGCAGGGGCGCAGCTAACCAATAACCCGATTCCTGTCGGCTTCCCTTAAGAAATTATGACAGCCAGTAGTTCTCAGCAGTGTTTAATAATCACACTGAATGTATTATTTAATACTTACACCATAAAATTAAAGTATTACAAAACCCCAACCTACATTAAAAAAATTGTCTTTATATTCCAACGAAAACAAAACATTTAAAGTGCGCGCCAATTTTGCTCTAGTGCCTCCAGTATAACTCGTTGTCCGCCCGAGTTATGAAAACTTAAATTTCTATACAAAATAATCTCGTCATGACGTCACTTCAGGTCACGTGACACGCTGTTTTTTGAGGCAATAGTAAGCCGTAATAAGTCGAGTTATGATAGGTACAGTGTAGGAATATAGGTCCATCCATTCGCTGAATTTCGTAAGCGTTCGGTTTGGTTAGGGACGGGGGGAGGGACAAACTTCGCTCCACGCTCCACGCATGCAATAATTTTAAATGTTTGTTGAAGATTGACGTAAATAGTTAATAGAATTTATAACCTTTAATTTTGTTGATACTTGTAGTTAATTAGCATTTTGTTCGTTGTATTCATATAAGTTATTAGTGTAGTATTAGTGTAACAATTAGAATTTGATAATCGTGAGTTTGTTGTGAAATTGTGCGTTCGCCGTCGTTGTAATTAGGAATTTGTGGTAAGTCGATAGATTAGCAAGTTGAAATTACTTTTTTAGAGTAGATTTGAAAAGTTATTAGTAGGATGGTGGCATTAATAGTTTTAGATTGTTGTGTGACAGATTATTTGCTTCGTAATGAAACATGCTTTTCAAGGATAAGTTTTGAAAATAAGAAACACACAATTAGGCTAGGTCGCGCTCGACCAGATATGACTGAACTACAAACGACGCGATGGGTTTTTCAAACATTTTAATGTTTCCCTTTACGATAAATATCAATGGCTGACTGGTAGTTGTAAATTAAATAAGATGTTTTGTTTTCCATGTTTACTTTTCTCAGATTCTAGTAGTTTATGGAATAAAGGGGGTTTTACAGATATTAATAATCTGACGAATTCATCAAAAAAACATGTGCAGACTGAAAAGCATATTCGTAGCTGTTTAGATTTACATGACTTCGGGAATAGTAGGATAGAACCATTTTTCACTAATTCGCATGAAGCTCATAATAGGAAAGTAGCTCGAAATAGGAATTTAATGAAACGGTTTATTGACACCGTTATTTTGTTAGGTAAACAAGAAGTAGCTTTTCGCGGCCACGATGAACGTCCGAATTCTGATAACTGCGGTAACTATATTGAAACCTTGTTATATCTGAGCAAGTATGACACCGTAATGGACTCTCATTTGGAACTATGTTCTTCAGTTCAGAACCCCGCGTTTTCTGGTCTCTCAAGTGATATTCAAAATGATTTAATACGTAGTATTGCATCCGTTTTACGAGACCACATTAGAATCGAGATAGATAAAGCTCCATTTCTGTCTGTAATGATTGACGAAACTCCCGATGTCAGTCATAGGGAGCACTTGACTGTAATTTTTCGATATTTATCTGAAACTGGAATCGAAGAACGATTTCTAGGTTTTTACGATGTTAGCGGAAGTCGAACTGCTGAAGTTTTATACAAACAGTTGTTAGAAATACTTGACCAGTAGCGTTGTAGGAATAAGTTAGTTGGTCAGTCTTACGATGGCGCGGCAGTAATGTCTGGCGAGCACGGTGGAGTACAAGCAAAAATTCGCGATGTTTGTCCCATGTTACGCTCATATATTCAATTTAGTACTTAGCCGTTCCCTTGAAAATATTCTGGAACTGAAAACTTTTTTTGGACACGTTAATAGTATTGTTCGGTTTTTCAACAAATCAACTAAACGGTCCAACCTTTTGAAGGAAATAGCTGACCGCCGTATGCCTGGAGTATCAGAAACCCGTTGGCACTATCACTCACGCATTATTAATGTAATTTTTAACTGTAGATTAGACATGATTAATAATTTTAATTCGATGTTAGATAACCCGCAATCTTGGGATAATGAATCTCTTTCCTTGGCAGAATGTTTCCTCAGTAAGTTAGAAAACAGGCAGTTTTGTTTTTTTTTGCATGTTTTATCAGACATTTTTCAAAAACCGACGTTCTTTTTAATTTATTGCAGTCAAAACAGATTGATATCGAAGTGGCAAACCGCGAAATAGATTCATTCAATAGTTGGCTTGCGAATGATTTTAAATAATTTTGATTTTATTTATGACAGCGTCCAGGAATTCCATGAGCCGCCGCGTCAGCGTAGACGATTAAATACAGAAGTAGACACTAGAACTATGTATCGGCGTCTTTTCATTGAAATAATAGACAATTTTAAGACGCAAATACAACACAGGTACCAATCACTTTCTCAAATGAGTTTTCTTAATTTACTTAATAAATCTAAGTATAGTTTTTATAGTAGATCATTTCCTGATGAAATAATATCTTCTTTGCTATTAAAATTTCCGCAAATATTTGAGTTCACTGCTTTAAAGAACGAGTTGAAAGTCTTATACACAACTCCGTCTTTGAACAAACTAGATGTTTACGAGCTTTATCTCAATTTTCAAAGTTCATTATTGTGTGACACTTTTCCACAAATTACAAAATTATGTAGTATATTTTGACACTTCCCGTTACAGTGGCATCCGCGGAGAGGTCGTTTTCGGCTTTGAAGCGAATTCATACGTACTTGCGTAATTCTCAAAAACAAGAACGATTATCTGATCTAGCCATTTTTTCTATAGAAAAACATTTATTGCTAAAAATTAAGAATCATCCCGGTTTTTATGATAATATCTTAGCGCACTTTGTACGAAAGGATAGACGAATAGCTTTAGAGTATAAGTAGTATTATAAGTAGAATGAGTCAGTAGTATTTTAGTTAAGTAGTTTTGTCTAGTAGACATCATACGTCAACGTCATCACACTGATCACACCACAAACGGCTTTTTTCAAAGCCACTTTTATTATACTTGCAAGAAACTGTTTCAATCTATCAGTGCTTACACGTATGGTAAAGGTAGACTGAAGACATCTGCTTATAGAAGACTGAAGCCAGCAAGTCAGTCACAGATTTTAGGTAACTGGACTAGGTGCGCCACGTCCGGGCTAGGTAAGCTTTTTTTTTTTTTTTGTTTTTTTTTTGCTCCGGCTTACCTTTCTCATAAACTCACCCTTCGCCACTGTAGGGTGGTGCTATTCTTTACGTCCGGGATTACACGGAACAAGCCACCTTCATAAAAATATAGAAATATGACATAATGATGAAGAGAACGTGTCAGTCGTTACGGGTCGTCTGAAGCCCGAAAGTCTGACAACCAATCTTACCAAGGGGTATCCTATTACCCAGTAACTAGGTTGTGGAGGTGAGATAGGCAGTCGCTTCATGTAAAATACTGGTATTCAGCTGTATCCGGTTAGACTGAAGCCGACCCCATCATAGTTGGGAAAATGCTAGGCAGATTGATTGATGAAGAGAATATGTCTTGTAAAGATCATCAGTAGCCATAACAGAATTCAGCCCACAGCATAGGTACCTGTGCCATGGGCGTAGCGAGGGGAGAGCACGGGAGCCCTGCCTTCCCCCCAATTGACCCCTGGATTTCCTGTCTCTTATACATTTAGCTGGAACATTACATAGATACCTATGTCTAAGCTTGATGACTTTTAAGCGGTTATGGGAGATTGGCGAGGGAAGGTAACGTATAGAGAAAAGTAGAAAGCTATGAAGAAAACCTTTGAAAAATTCTTGATTTGCCCCTCCCCTACCCCCTAGGTGGTTTTTCAAAAGCTAGGTACAACCCATGCCTATGATCTCTCAAAAGCAATACAAAAACTGATTGTCTGGCTCAAACCCATTCCTGATGCCTGATCTTTGAAACACATCTATGCCGTCGATTTAAAATAAGCACACCATTGCACGTAGCTTGCGACTGAAGCTAATACTTTAGCACAGAGACATCTGTACAAACAACTGAGAACTGGTTTGACGAAGCCTCACTGATATTTGTTCCGAGTATAGGCGGCAGAGGGCAGTGTAGACATCATGTAGTGTACAGTAGTCAATATCCACATCTTGATCATGAAACCTAGCTTATTATACGTATCCAAATTTCCAACAAACCTTAGATAATTCTCTTTGTACTTAAGGACGCTATCACAATTTGAACTCGCTCGAGTTTAGGTATCTGAATCGCAACACAACAACATTACGCGCACGATTTTATACGTAATTTAACTAATCTTGATACTTTAAGGTATATTTTATTTTTATTTTACTGGTATTGATTGAGTAAAGTTAGTTGTAAGTTTGCAATCGAATTTTAGTAACTGTGGCTAAGTACTATCTGCGTGATAATTATGTTTCTAGTATTTTTTAAATTCATTACGTAGCGTAGGTAGGTACCCAAAAATTTCAAGCGCAGGCCATATGGATTAAATACCATATTTTTACATAACTAACAACCTAAACATTTTACTATTACAAGGAACACCTTCGATTATTACCCAGGCTACTATTAGTTAGAAAAGATGTAAGTAGGTACTTGTAGATATTATTTTTGCTGGCAAATGTTGGAGCATTACATAATCAAATACTAGCCTGGGAGTTTATCGTAGACTTTCGTTGTGATATTTAAAAATAATCATGCCTAATGAAAACAGTATTTTATTTACACAGACTGGGGCGCGATTTCGGTACTTTTCATAAAAATTAAAACCAAAGTAGGTAGTAAAAAGTATATTTTCATTTCATGTTTCAAAGAAGTTCAAATTTAGAATGAAGGCCAGCTCTTTCTAGGGTTCCGTACCCGAAGGGTCCAAGCGGAGCACTATTGCTGTCACTCACGTGTCCGTCTATCACACAGGTTTTACAACCAAACGGTTGATGAAGCTACAGTCTTTAAATTTTCACAGTATTACCATCTTGTTAACCCTTGTTTTTTTTTATTCATGATGAGATACTTCACGCCGCAATCAAAAAGAGGAGTGTGGCTACCTACAAGGATTAGCTGCTCAAAAAGGAAATCCATCTCGATTATTTTTGTGCCTTTTGGCTTATATTCTCTTATTGCGCATTATTGCTCCTGAAATAAAAAACCAGTCAAGAGCGAGTCGGACTCGTGCACCGAGGGTTCCGTACGCATATATGATGTTGATGCTTTCTGAAAAACTGCTATTTAGAGACATCGTTTTATTTTTCCTGTAATCTTTACATATACTTCTATCACATTATAATAAAAAAAAAAAAACAGATTTTTATCTATGCAAACTTCGGAGATAAGGGGAACGGGATTTTTTTTTACATTTTGCATTAAAAGACGGAAAGTACGCTGCCTAAAAAAAAAAGATTTTTGGGAAGGTGTAAACAGCGCTCTTTCATATGATACCCCACATGCCCTAGTAGCTCCATTTCTAATTTTTAAGACCCCCTTACAGTCCCTTTTGCAAAAAAGGTTTTTTTTTAAATTACTTTCTTGTTTGCAAAATAGTTGGGCAAACGTCATCTATATGCTGTGGATAACGGTGTGAGTTTCACATTTATATAATATCTTTGTTTATATTATTTGCGTAGATATAATGTGTTACTGTTTGTTTGTCCCAAATAAATAAATAAATAAATAAAACTATTCTAAATTTCAAGTTGATAGCATTAGTAGTTCTCGAGATATCCAGGTGTGACAGACAGACAGACTTAGTCTCACCATAAGGGTTCTTTTTTACCATTTTGGTACGGAACCCTAAAAAGACAATATTAGTAAGTACCGGGTAAATCAAATAAAACAAATTACCAACAGACGTATATCAACGTCTGTAAAAAAACTCCAGAGTAGATTTGTGATTTCTGAATGAAAATACTAAGTCTCATTACTTTTGTTTACTGCTACGTGTATGGTTTTTTGTCCTTTATCAAAATTTCTGAATTCGTGGCATCTGTAATAAATGTAAATATTTTAACAAGGCACACCACAATCTAAAACCATACTTGCTATCGAAAGTTCTAACCATCTACTATTCTGGATTTATGATTTGACAACTAAGTCGATTTATCACCAAAATGTACATCCGCCATCATGAATCAAAAGTTGGATGGTATATTTGTAAACACCACCTTCAACAATTGATAACAAACCTCCACAATTGCTAACAATGTCAATTTTTTATTTTAAAAAATACACCCGCCATCTTGGATAACAAAAATTATGATATACGTAATCACCACCCCCAAAAACCCCAAAATTTACTATGTATCGAATATCTAAAAAAAAAAAATATTTTCGCCATTTGATTAAAGATAATATAATTATTTACACAATGTTTATCCGTAATCTACAACCATGATTCATACAAAAATTTTGAACTATGTATTTATTTTTAAAACAAATTCCAATAATCGTACTTACCTACTTTTATTTCGGTCCGAAAAAGTATCAACTTCGTCCACCCACAGTATACAATACAGCACACACTTCTGTACGTAAATATTTTTTTGCGAAAAATCGATACACCGGTTATTTACTTACAAAATATTTAGTTGACCGTATAGAGGACTATATAAGCAACAGTTTGTTATTATTTTTATGTATAACTATGCAGTGGATTTAGCTATATTGGTTCTTATTCAGACCTCATTTTTTTTAATTTGTTGGTTTTATTGTGATTGTTAAAACGTATTTGTGTGCAAAATTTGTATAGGGCTATACAATTTTTATGTGCCCGTTCTGGAGATGAATATATTATCTTTAATTTGAGACAATGATATCCTTGCAGTTGTGACTCCTAATTCATAAAAATGGTACCTAAAAAGCACTGATATTTGAGGAAAAATGTGATAGCGTCCTTAATAATCTGAAATCTGTCTTTTTGGGCTCCCCGTGTTATCTACAAAGCTTTTAAATTGGTACTTAAATATAAAAGCTGAAATCCCCACACAGAATATTAAGTAGAGTGAAAAAGCTTCCTTGACATAGGTACCGAAACGAATATCGGTAAACAATTAAAATTCAAAGTGAAAACGCGTGAAATATGTTGTGTGGTCAAAATTGCAGGAGATAGCGAGCGCAATTAATGCCAGACTTACTGTTCTCCCATTATCGAGCGAAGGCCTTTTCTGATCGAGAAGGAGCATTGGTCACCACTTCTTGCACTTGGTAATTTTAAACCATTCTTAGTTTCCTCAAGGCGTTTTCCTCCATCAGTCCAAGATGACTGACATCTTGGCTATCTCCAAGATTAGTAGCCCACCAAGCGAACGTTGGCGATCGCTAGGGGGAAAACCTGGCACTGTAGTGGTATATTACCTACAGGCCTAATTTCGGTTAGTATCCTGTAGTAGGACGATTACAGGCCAGCAGCATAATATACAGGGCGTAAAAAGACTCATCATAAAACCAAATAACATGGTACAAAAATAATTGCTGGGAAACGAATTTTATTTTAGTGTGAAAAATCACTGTTTACGGTAGCGTGGCAATGTAACCAACACAAAACAAATTGTGTTTACGGGTCTATGCTACTGTTCAGGGGTTGTGGTAAATAAAGGTAAGTTGTAGGAAACTTGTTTACGTAGAAAAAACGTCAAAAGTTTGATACCTACTGGTATCAAACAAAACACAATGAGGGGAAGACCAAGTGTATTTTCAGTAAATCGACAATCTCTTTTAACTTGTACCACCACCAGCAGATGCAGAGAGGCATAATCCTTGAACATATGACGCCTGGGGCCTCGGATGCGACCATTAACTACTTATGAAAGCTTGCAAATATTCCACACATCTTTATTGAGGATTGTCATAATTTATTACTGTAATAAAGGACTCAGTTCATCTGTTCTTGTAAGTGTTTTAATGTGATCTGCAAGATACCTTGCTCCATTTTACAGTAAAATCATCGTTTCTATGAAGGGCATCTAATATGATGCTGTGTCTTTAGTACTCAGGAATGAGTTAGAATAAAACCAGGCAAGTGCGTGTCGGACCACGTACAATAAAGGGCTTCGCAGTTGGCGTGAATTTATCCCAAAAACAAACATAACATTGTAGTTGAAAAACATGTTCTCCCATACATCGATATACGTCACGGTCAATTCTCCAACTGCAAATTTAAGTTGGTCGACTATTACTCGTTAACTTGTAAAGCCTACTTAGCTGTGATAGTTTTCCTTTTAATTTCGTTATTTATACTACACACATCCCCACTTAACGTGCAAGACAGGTACAAAAAAAAAACATGATTTTATTGTAGCACTTTGTCGGCGTGATTAATATGTACACCCTTGCCAAATTACAGCTTTCTAGTACTAAGAGTCTCTGAGCTAACCTGGGAACAAACGGACAGACAGACGGACATGGCGAAGCTTTATGGGTTCCTTGATGACCCACTACGACTCATACGAGCACGATTGATGCTACGGAACCCTAAACAGCGAAAGGAAATAAACATAAAAGGTATCTACGTAGGTAGGTGACAACCGTTTGAGACAGACAGAATATTGTGACATTGGAAATTTCATCTGATGCTATTTAAAGGCACAATTCAATCAAAGGTCAAGAGAAGTATGCTTATGAAAGTGTCGGTAGAAAAACAGCATCTTTGAGCCGTAGTATATTCGGCGATTCGTAAGAAAGCTTCATAAACTTCACAAGAAAAGATAGAAATAAAAATTGTTTATTCTGTACAATAGTAGATTGATGTACAAGGGGCTAAAATAACCCATTATATACGAGGTATAATGGGTTTTTAGCGCCGTGTGTTACACTATACTAGAAAAAATTCTAAAGATTTCGGTTCGCGCCAATGTTTTTATTTCTTCTGTAGCCGCAACTAAGGAACATTTATACTTACCTGTGGCGAGTCCGCAAAGCAATGCACGCATTCTACTGAAGAGATCGCTGCTTATTGTTCCATTTTCAAAAATAAAATGTTCTTTTTTTCTATATATGAAACAGTAATAAGTCGAGTCTTTATTCATGATTATTTTACGCGAAATTCAAATTGTCTCACGTTTTTTGCTATTTCGCGACTATAACAGATGATATGTATTTACATATTTAAAATCATTAGTACAGCTACAGCTGCGGATTCACCTTAAGAATAATGACTTTTTCGATTTTGTAGGCTCGTTGAAAACGACAAAAAATTTTAAAAAAAAATTCCCCTAGAGCAAGATAATACAATTTTAGCCCCGCTCTGGTACTCTAAAATGACGGTATTTTTGAGCAAGAGGAGTGAAAACAATATTATATTCTAAGAAAATTAACTCGAAACACCGTGCTCTATAATATCAGTCGTCATTACCTATAGTTTAAGACCGTAAACTAGGGTTGATGAGGATTCCTCTTCCTCGTCGTCATAATACGGTAGTTCCTAATTTTTTTGCGATTCCTCATTCTCTTCCAAATCCCCAAAATTAGGCAAAAAATATTCCTCTCCCTCTTCCGCTTCCTCATTCATTAAGACGAATTTATGAGGATTATTAATATATTATTATCTGGAGAAACAGCTTCAAAGTTAATTTTCATAAAATTCAACACTATCGTGAATTACGACTATTAAATTGTATTTTTTCTATCTTCCTCATCCGCATCCTCCCCTTCGTCCACTTCCTCAAAACGTATTTCTAATACTTCCTCATCCGCGTCTACCTCATCAACTCTACCTCCCTACCTCCACTTGAACCGAAGACTAAAATAGCTTGAACTCATAGACAGCTCAAATAGACGTGAACTATGCAAACGACAAAATAAGTAGGTCGTGGGTAAAGTAAAGTCAGACAATAGCCGATCATTACCGCGGCTTGTGTCAATCAGACACATCCTCGTCACTCTAACACACTTTCACCATTTTATGCAGCAGTTATCTTAAACTATGGTTATGTCTTACTCTTATGTAATGATTTTGAAGCCTTAAAGCATCTTAAAGGAAACACATAGAGAGAGAACACAGAGCAGTACAGTAATTATGCTAAGACAGCGGAAAAATTATGATTTATAACAAAATTGACAGTCGTTGCGGGTAGCCCGAAAGTCTGACAACCAGTCATACTAAGGGGTTAGTGTTACCCAGTAACTGGTTTGTAGAGGTCACATAGGCGGTTGCTCCATGTAAAATATTCAGCTGAATGCAGTTAGACTAGAAGCCGACCCCAACATAGTTGTGGAAATGATGAATATGATCATCGAAAGTCACTCCTTAATCTAGTTTTGAATTTGATAGCCCTCAAAACAAAGCTAGTTTTAGGCGGGAAGATGGTAACCGACCATATCTATTTTGGCGTCAGCATGTTAATTCCTATATAGTAGCATGAGTTTACAGGCATGTAAATGTTCCTAACTAAGGTTTTAGCTTTTAAATTAGGTGTACTGTTACCCTACATCAATCGAAATGACCGGTGTAACTTACAGTTCCTACCTATCTACTCGTACAGACGCCAGCACATCAAGCTACTACAATCTGTCCAATTTCTTTAATAGATTTTCACCTTTATCCCTACAGTATAAGGTTCAAGGTTGATTGGGAAAATTTGACAGTTTCGGGTAGCTTGATCTGCTTTTTTTTTTTGGGTGGGAAATTATCAAATAACTTCTCCCGCTATGGGCGGAGCGGGAGGGCGTGTCAGACTTTTACTGACTAAAACCCACCCGTGTTCCTTCCGTTGCCTGTGTGCCAGGGCCACGATATCCCTTTCGGACAAACTCGCAACCCTGGCAGGCATTGGTCCTACTGGACCCCGTCAGTTGGTGCTGACATCTCTTTGAGGCAGCTTGATCTGCTGGCGTCTGTACAATGAATGTGAATCTATAAATGCTCTTTAAGAAACAAATTAAGTAATTCAAAACCAATATTTAAGACCTGTTTATAATTATAAGATATAGGTACCAACAACTCGCGTGAAATAAAAGTGAAAACATTATTTGCGCACAGATATAACAAATTATTGTAAGTAAAGTATGCGTTATCGTGTCAATACGAATAGTAGGGTGACCACACTGTAGGAAGTTGAAAGACAGGTACTACCTACAGCCACTGATCTGCGTTCTATAATTAATGACCGATGCGTCGAGCAGTTAATGAAAAAAATGCCAAGTAGGACCACGCACAATGAAGAGTACCGTAGATTTTTTTTTTTTTTCTCACGTAGTAGATGGGATGAATTTATCCCAAAAACAAACGTAACGTTCTAGTTGAAAAACATGTTCTCCCATACATCGTTATACGTCACGGTCAATTGTTCAACTGCAAATGTAAGTGGTCGACTATTACTCGTTAACTTGTAACATGTAATGGTGATAGTTTTTTTTTTTTTGTTTTTTTATTGGCTTCTCGCAGGTCAACCTAGGAGGTTGTCTTGTGCTTAACCGGACTTTCCTGTGTACCTCAATAAATTAAGGCCTCCAGCCTGGGCATAAACTTATAAACTCAGTGACTCTTGCTAAGGGCATCCCCCGTGGGGAACGGACCTCGGCTTAGGGCGTCATTCAGACCATGTTTTTTTTCAGATATTCAAAAGCAACCATTTCACTGACACCTGACTCTTACAAAAATTTGTACTCTAAAACTTAATATTACGCAAAAAAAAAAATATTTTAAATATATACACATGCCAAATAACAGCTTTCTTGTACCTACTATACCTGTCAAAAAATAAAAGGCCCGTTTGACATTTAACTTGAATCGATTTATCGTGAGTAACGAGTATCGAGTCATACGGTTACTTCACTTAACTCACGATAAATCGATTCAAGTTAAAGGTCAAAACGGGCCTATTATTTTTTGGCAAATCTAACAGTCTGTGAGCTAAGCCTCGGACAGACAGACATAAAGTTACATGCTCTGTGGACAGACAGACGGACATGGCGAAACTATTAAGGGTTCCTTGTTGACGCCGGAACCCTAATTACACTCATGCTGTTATGTTTTAAATGGGATCATCAAAGTTTATAGATAATCATAAAATTAACAGGCCCTATTAGATAGGTCCTACTGATGAATCTTTTTTTTTGAAATCCTATCATTACCTTATCTTATAATCATATTAGGCATAATTATCAACAATATCAATGTAAACTTTAATTATAGAAGTGTAGCCTCATGTTGTGTTCACCCCTTGTAAATCATTCGTTACTTCCTATCCATATTTATGAGATGCAGAATAATTATTCATGAGTCGGATAATCTCCAAAACAGATTTATCCTACACACTACAGAAAGCATAGCCACAAGATTGGAGCGTACACAAAGCACCTACGTTTTGCAATCTTGAGAGTGAAAGCTCTGGGCATCTGGCCGAGCCACTGTGGACCTGACAACGATACCTGACACACGACATTATGGTAAGTTACATAAACTAACTCATTATTACAGCGTAAAAAAAAATCAATTACAAATATCTATGGATGTTTAAAAAAGGGGGACGTCGAGTTTTGAATTTGGAACCTTTGTTTTTGTACCTAGTTTGTTAACAACGGCGGGAGTGAAATGGAGTTGCGTTCGCGTGATTTTTTTGGTCGTGTGATATCGAAGTTAAATCTAAAGAGAAATGTGGCTAATTAAAACAATTACAACGTGTAAACAGTATGCACCTTTGGTCTGCACTTTATTATTGTTAGCCAAAGACATTAAATTATTTACTTAACAATAGACGGGACATAGCCAGACATAGCGAACAAAATCGTAATCCGATACACTTGTCCATAGCATTTGTCCTAGTGGGCAAATGTTGCTCAGTCTAGAGTTGTACGCCTGCATGTCAAGTCGCAATTCGCATTCGTGTCCACCAAAAGAAAATTATTTTCGAAGTATAATGTCTAATTGTGCAATATGTTATTAAAAGTGTAACGTGTCAAACTTAGCTTTTATTGAATTTTGCTATATTACGCTAGATGGCGTCACTGAGACATGGGATCACAATTTTACTATGACATTACTTCTGATGGCCTCTTTATACCTATCTATCTTAAATCTCTTTGTTGTTAGCCATGTTGTTAGCAGTTTTCGTCGAAATTATAAATAAGCGCTACGCAATTTGTGTATTGTTTATATTCCCATCAACGCACCACAAGCTTTTCCTAATAACGTTGGGTACCTAGGCTTAAATTATCTCTTTTTGTTATGTGAAATTGGTATGCTTTAATTTAAACCATGAGCCCGTCCTGAGCATCAGCAATGTCCAATTTTTTTTTTGTTTATCCCATTAAGGCCTTTTGTTCACGGCACGGTTTCTTTACGGTACGGCGTATAAACCGTGCCATATGAAAAACGTGTCCGTCAACAAGCTTCCATAGTGATTCATACATCACTGACGACCGGGCCTACAAACGGCGAATAAACCGTAGTTTTTCACGGCAAGGTAAAACGTGTGTGTTTACAGTGAATCTTGATTTGATTTTTTATGCCAACTATTTATATTTTTCTATTGATTGAAATTTTTAAATACCTAAACTATGACATGAATATTTACTTTGTAAAGTATTATATTATTTTAATTATTATGAATGTGAGGACTATGTGCATTGTTTTTTTTTATTTTTATTCTCAATCAAAAAAAAATTAATGCAGGTCTGGCAGTTTGAGTACTTTATGCGGCCTATCCAAATGTCCTTTCTTTGGTATTGTTCGTAGAATCGTTGAGCTCCTTAAGTTCTTAGTTGAGCTGCACGACTACTGACAAATGCGTGCACTGACTGGACAGGTCCCCTCAACCTGTGTGGTTCTTTCGTCAAAAGATCATTTCAGGCACCAATCTACATGGTCTTCACATGATCTGACCAAGATTATGTCTGGACTTTAAAAGAGACTGTGACCTCTGAGTTTTTTTCGGCCTTTCTTCTCAGAGTAGTCGGATACGAAACACCGACCTCATCTAGTTTTTTTTTAATATGATTGACGTGTAAAAGTGTTTGTACAAACCTACTTACAGAAATAAATCATTTATCATTTATTTATCATTAAAGTCCTTAACGTTCATAATCAGCCTTTAATGTTCCCATATTCCATGTTCTGCTGGGACACAGGCCTACTCTCTTTGAGAGGGATTGCCGAGTCGGCTGTAACCCACCACGCGGGCCCAGCGCGGGTTGGTAGATGTCACATGTCTTCGAGTTTTTGGTTCTAGGACATGCCGGTTTCCTCACGATGTTTTCCTTCACCGTTTTGAGAGCAGTGGTGATGAAATGTTTACACAAAGTAAAGCGCCTGACTGGGTTCGAATCAAACCTACGACCACTGGGCCACCCTGCCTTAACGGTCGTTATACTTAAACAAAATATTCAATTCGGTATAATCAAGACTTCATTTAGTAATGACTTTAAAAATACATATTTAGGCTACATTATTTATTAACGCTCATTACACTTAAAAGATACAAAATATCAAATAATGTAAATGAAGCCTCATCACATAATATGATTTAGGTACCTGCAATGATAAAGAGTTTGAAATTCATACAAATATCTGAAAAACTGAAATATAAATTGAAAATAAATAGTTTTCTAATGATAATGGCGCCTTTGATATGCAAATTTATTAAAATAAACGTGTAATTATTACTCACAGTGCAATCCCACTAGTTTTTGGTCAGTACTTCTGTACTTTTTCTTTAGTATAAGTTCCACTAATGATAAGTCGAAGTCGAAGACTTAAAACAGCAACCAATGTAACCGAATGACCTTTTAAAAAAAAACAGGCTTAGTGCGTGTCGGACAACGCACAATGAAGGTCCCGTAATTGGAATGAATATATCCCAAGAACAAACTTAACATTGTATTTGAAATAATGTTCCCTCATACACTTCAACTACAAATGTAAGTGTGTACACACAATATTGAGAGATTTACCGTGTTACTTTAAAACCATAGACTTCTTAACGGTTTTCCTGTAATCTATAAGTAAAGAACATTTTTCTGCATTTTTTTCATAATTTTAGACTCAGTAGATTCGCAGATAAGGGGTAATGGTAAATTTTCATCTATTTTCTTAAATTACTGTCTGCGGAGTTTTGCTAGCTAATTTAATTTGACCCTTTCACAGGTAAGCTGTACATCAGTTGTAACCGTTTGACCTTGATCTAGCCTAGCAAAGTACGGAGTTTCAGTACAATAAGAATGAACGAGACAGTTAGGTACACTAGTATAATTTCCTACTAAAACTCTAAATACTCAAAAACCCATTGCCATCAATTACAGGGTGCATCACACAGCGAGCACACCCCAAAAGCAGAGAAAGCGGACTTAGTGAACAGGATCAAGGCTCGTCTGGCGTCCGTAGACCCCAACAAGGCAAGGGAACTGGGGGGAGTGTTCCTCTTTAATATTATTAAGGAGACCAGCGTATATTCTTGGAGTAAGTATTGTTCAGTTTTGTAAATAATTTGTTATGGTATATAATAATTTGGTATATAGTTTTTGTAGGTTTAAGGACCAGAATTCAGTTAGTACTTAATATTAATTTTAAAGTTGAGTGGTGGTGCCACTTATCTTATTCTTTGTATGGGAAGAGACAAAAAGAACTTTGATCTACTGTGGGACATATTTTACCTTCCTCGAAACTACTAGGTCCATACCTAATTTGGACTAAAACATACAAAATCTGTAAAGAAAAGAAAAAACATGTAGATATTCAGCACTTCCCTAAACATATTAAAATATCATTCAGTTTCTGTGATCTTCAAACGATTGACAGAAACAGATCCATGTTTTAAATACGTTTAGCGTTAAACGTATTTACTGATTGGTGGTGCAAGCGGTCCTTAGCATCTTAAATTTGATTCAACTAAAGCAGACGAGTGATAGAGGTTCATAAATATAGATAACTTGCTGACCCCAGACATTTTCCTGTCCAAAAGTCCCATAGACAATACACTTTAATATTTCCCGAATTTTGCAATTTTCCCGACAACTTTTCAAATTTTTCTCTTCATAAGAAACTTCCTTGACTCCAAGGAATATTTGAAAAAAAAAATCGCCCGATTTGGTCAGCCGTTCTCGAGTTTTGCGGTTAGCAACACATTTAGCCATTCATTTTTAATAAATAGAAGATAATATAAAAGACCCACCAGATCAGAGCTCACCCTAAGTTCAGTCTATATTCACTGATTTGCCGGACAAGTAGACACTAACTTAGTATCAGGAACTCGCGCCAGTAGCTCATATGCCATTGACTGGCTCACTTATCGTAAAACAGACTTTACACACTCGTGGCTTTCGATTTATACATGCACAATTTATTGCAACTCTATAAGTACTATATATTACGGAGCGGTTAGTGTAAATCATATACATATTTTTTTGGAAGAGTAGGTATGTAATTTAATGTGATGATGATTAGATGTCGTAAATTTCTGCAATATTTAGTAATTACTGGCTTTTACCCGCGGCTTCGCCCGGAAATTATCCCACGGGAATGTACAGTCGGTGTTCAGCATTACCTGATCCCTCTTCCATTATTCTTCTTTGTAAGAAGGGTTGGGTAATGCTAGTCATCGACTGTATTACCGCGACAAAAAGTATTCTATGTCTTAACCCAGGCCATGGTCTACCCATGCTGCCAAATCCGTTCAGCCGTTTTAGCGTGAAAGCGTTCAATCAATCAACTCAGCCTATATATAGCAGTCCACTGCTGGACATAGGGTGAAAGCGTTACAAACAAACGGATATCATCGAAGTAGTAATGGTTCAAGACATTACAAGCAGACTCATAAACTTCATAAGCGTAAGGAGAAACAGTCGAGTAATTTTCCGATAAATAGCACAGATTAAAGCCTCATTATTTTTATTTAAACATAATAAACCCATAAATATCTACCAATAAAATGTAGCTTTTATAGAGTGATCATGCTAGAAACATTATTTTTTTAAGCGAACCCCAGAAGATATTATGCAGGAATAAAATAAATCTGACAAGCTATACATTAGGTACTGGGCTCAATTTATATAATTCAACGCCATAAATTCAATCGACACGAAAAGAAGCACCACTGCATCCACCATCGTATCTAACTCTGTCGCCATAACAACAATGTTAACAGCATTGTTTTATTTCAGCACTTAGCGGTAAAATAGCCAGTTCCTCTGTAGTTGAGGATGCGGTGAAGCTCGCTCTTACTTTTGCCTGATCATTACTTAGGATCTTACTTTAATTTATGCTGAGATAGGCCTTTTGGCCTCGTACAGGACTGTCTGTTTTAATTTTCATTTGTACTTTGTTTTTTTTTTGTTATGTTTTTTCTGTTTATAAGAGTGTGTTTTATAAATGCTTGTTCTTTCTCTTTCTTTCTTTACTTACCATCATGTAAGATGAAGGCCAAGAGCTTCCCCGTAGTGGTAAAAAAAGAAGGTACTCTTTTAAACTTGGAAACAAAATTAAATCATTTCAACATACTCCTGCCCTTTATCACAACTTATTTGTGGTCGGCGAAACATAACGTCTTCTCCCATACATCTCTATTCTCTCGTCATCTCGGTAGTCACCATCTTTCTAGCTATATCATCTTTCACACAGTCCATCCATCATTTGTGTGGTTTTTCCCTGTTCTTAACTTTAATACAAACTGCAATTGACTGTATAATCAAATATAACCGTCATTCTTTGACAGTTCTCTGAAATGGCTATAACACGGCAAACTGACGTAGGGTGTCTGACTATTTACAAAAATACTAATTATTTACAATCTCTATATCCAGCTCTAGACCTGAACCAAGTGACAGTCTACGAAGGAGAGCCAAACGAGGACCCAGACACCACGTTCACACTCAACGAGCACTACTTCAAGCAGCTGGTGACAGGTCGAGAGGATCCCAGGGTCATCATGCAAGCTGGACGGTGTTCCGTCACAGGAGACATCATGAGAGCGATGCAGCTTGAACCTTATATTAAGTTGGAGTAGAGTTCGGTTTTGTTTGATTAGCAGTCTGATGCAGTTATTATCCTGTACCTACAGTACTGACTGTACGTCCCACTGCAGGACAAGGGAAAAGTAATCAAATCAAATAAAAACAATAAATCAGTTCAATCTAGGATTTAACTAAAATAACTGCCACCAACTGCATCAGGCTGCTTGAAAAGGGATCTTGTTTTGAACTTTTTAGTAGCAGTCGAGGTTTATTGTTTTTTTGTAAGTTATTGTAGCAATGCATACAATGCATTTCATGAATTATTGTAGTACTTATAAGAAATAGTTCTGTGACTGCATCATCAAGGTTATATTCATTCATATTTTCCATCATCGGCATCAAGCTTTGGGCTTTCGTTTTGGGTACACGTTTTTAAAGCAATGATCTTGTTTTAGAAATTGATATGAATCCCTTCTTTGGAAAGTCAACCAAACAGGTTCCATCAGCATCATAATGTATCAGTCGTCTTGCATTATCACCATACTCCATCATCAACAGTTTATTGTAATCATCATTAATGTATCAAACCTAGTTGGCGAGCTTATTTCTGATTACTAACTAAATTATAAAGGCTCGTACAGACTCTCGCGATATCATGGGCGTGACAGGCAGCGACATAGAAAGTGTGCTAGTGTGTCGCGTCGCGCCCGCGATATCGCACTAGTCTGTACGAGCCTTAATCTGACCGGTCGGTTTAGTATCTGTATACCTAGTATACCTACCACTAGTAATAAGTACCTACATACAGTTGACACGAACCACGTTACCTGACCTCCGGCAACCCGACCTCCGAACTACCAAGATGAATGGTCAAATACACCTTTATATAATCAGCCCATAACGTTCTCTGCTGCGACACAGGCCCTCCTCTCTGTGAGAAGGAGTGGGCCGTAATCCACCACGCGGGCCCAGTGCGGGTTGGTGGATGTCACATGTCTTCGAATTTTTATAAGACATGTCGGTTTCCTCACGATGTTTTATACACCTTTTCCGTGATTATATTATATTTTACAAGTATGTAGCATCTATGTTGTAAATGTTAAGTTTGATAAGCTTTAAATTAAAATAATACTCGTAAGTGCCAGTATTAGAGTTTTATTTACTAATTAATCTAAGCCATAACCATATGAGCTTCGGACATCCCTCTTCCGCAGTTAACAATAAAGTTTTAACCAAAACCGCCAACTACAATCGCCAATCCGCGCAGACCATATGTGGTGATCACAATGCTTATGCCTTCTCTGTAGGTATGAGAAATTATCCTGTATTGGGACAATAATACGCTAGTATTATCTATTTACTGATGTTCACTCCGCGACGCTGACGAACCAGTCTTCAGCACATAATGATGGCGGTGTTCCCGGATATTCGCGATGCTCCTCGAACTCTCCTGCGATGCTTTAGCACGACTCGTGGAGGCGACTCTCCCTCTACATCTTATGACCACAACGTGCTGTCTTATTTATTTATTAGGCACACTAACAGCAGTAGGTACATACAAAAACATTCCAGAAAAAAAGTGCTGATGTATACTGTTTTCGTCAGAAAAACTCTGAATAGTCTCCATGAGGCCAATCGGCAACTCTACAATCTAGGAATCCCTTAACTAAAGAACAAACTGGTATTAAACCGTGTACCTAGCCCAAATGGAGTCTAAGTAATTACTCGAAATTAAGTACTTACTCCTAATGCAAGACCTCCTTTGTAAACTCGGTCAAAAACAGTAGACACGCGTATTTGACCCATTCCTAATATGGTATTAATAGTTTAGACTTTGGTACAATTTTATGTGGCTGTAGGTACCGTTAGCAACGGTACGTGAGATACATTTATATTTATATCTGACATGACTGACTGATGTAGGGCAAAAACTACTTTTACAATTAGATGAATCGCCTGATTAAGACTATTAAGTTAGCTAGTTAGTTTATTTGACGGATGAAGAAAAAACGTATTTTATATTCTATTTTAATAAGTGAATGTAGCATTTTTTATTTTATTGGAACAAAATTGAACCAAAGTCAGTAGCATTTTTCATATTTTGAGAAGTACCTAACGAAAGCTCAGTAGCAGACAAACTGACAAATGCATCAGTAAAGACCTAGAATCGCCTAGAGAGGTACCTACATATGTGAGAAGGTAACGATAGTTGACTCTATGTGGAAAGATCTGGGCAATATTTTACCTTTGTTGATTGATAGAATCGTATTGACACCCAAAGTGTTCACTCACCTATAGCGCTAGCAAAAAGACTCTCTCCAAGCGCTATTACATACCTATAACCCACCAAAAAACTTGATCCTTCACAACGAATACGACCTACCTACGTCACAACTCACAAACCTCGCCTCACACCTGACAGCCCCAACATTCTGTCAAATTCGTAATAAGCCAATAAAATACACTAAAACAAAGATAACTCTACTCGGCGGAGCAGGTTTGCAAACGGTACCTGAGGTTCATCCATAGGTCATGCACCTCTGCTGGACTTGACTCGAAATAGAGGCGTCATTAATAGGTTAAGGCCGTATTTTTATGTAATAAGTGGGTTCTTTATGTGTATTTATTAAAATAGTTTTTATCTGTTGGGAGTCGATTGGCGTATCGGTTGAATGATTAGCTTAGTTTGACCCTAAAGATTCCCGTGAGCTCGATCATCGTTAGATAGAATGCAACTGCACAAAACTGTAAGTATAGGTATTATACTGATTTTTGCTCAAAGTTTTTGCTTTATGCTGGTAACAGTGTACAAGACCAGTGACGGGATCAACATACGACATAGCTCTAGACTGGTTTGATTAAAAAAATGTAAAGAACTTATTGATGGATTGTTCGCCATGGATTTGTCCCGGTGCATCTCATTCGCTCCGAGTTTGACTTTTATTTTTGGTATCTTGCCGCAGAAGTTTTCAATGTGTCTTTCTGGAAACAAGAACACAATTAATGTAAATTTATCCTTATTTCGATAAAAGAGAAAACATGAGTTATTTGTTGAGCTGTACCTACATAAATGGCTGAATATCCAAGCCTGTCTCAGGAAAAAATTGGTTAGTTGATCCTGGCTGAAGCTGATGCACCTACTAACATTGCTAGGCCGAAGAAAAGAGACTCACTCAATACGAAATAAGGTAATATTGACTATAATAGTGGACTTTGCTAAACCCTTGCAAGTCATGATCCTTTTTAAAGAAACTTCTACGGAATCCTAATCAATGTTTTTATGATTATAAAACCTGTCGGTATGGAATTGCAGATGTCAAGTCCGGTTGTTAACTAGAAGATTATATTAAAGCCGTAGGTAAGCTTAATATAGAACATACGCTTCACTAGGCTGCTGTAAAGAACCTAATATGTAGCAAAATAACTTTGAATAATATGAAATTATGGGCAGTTTTCTTGATGCTAATAAAAAACTATAAAAATACCGTATTTATTAACTACTTCTTGACTCAGCTGTAATTAATAATTGTGTAGAAATCGACTCGACGAAGGAATAGTTTCTCGTGTTTTTAATAAAACCGGCCAAGTGCGAGTCGGACTCGCGCACAAAGCGTTCCGTACCATTATCTAGAAAAACGGCAAAAGAATCACGCTTGGTGTATGGGAGCCCCCTTAAATATTTATTATATTCTGTTTATATTGGGATTTTCCATTAGGAATCTCTCAGAAGCAGCCCGGAGTCTGGATTTGTGCCCGGTTGATGGCAATAGGCTCGCCCCCTATTACATGGGACTTAAACATAACTGGCGAAATGTGGGTGTACTATTAGGCACACCAACCCTTCGGGGATTACAGGCGTGATATTATGTTTATGTATATTCTGTTTAAAAAAAATTGAAATTTTAACTGTCGGTTCATGAGATACAGCCTGGTGACAGACGGACAGACGGACGGACAGCGGATTCTTAATAATAGGGTCCCGTTTTACCTGTTGGATACGGAACCCTAAAAATGATTAGGGGTGTTCATTACAACAGAATAACCTAATAGAAAGACATAGAGATATAAATGTTGCGCTAATTTAAAAGATCAAGACAATTAGACGTAACAATTAAATGTCATACCTTCCAAATAAGAAGAGGAGATCGTGGCTAAGTAATAACAGGCGCACGAGTCGATCTATCAGGTTAAGCCATGCTTGCTGGGGTTGGTCCGTGGTGACCATCTTTACATACTGGACTCCTCCGTGCCTCGGAAAGCACGTTAAGGCGTTGGTCCCGGCTGTTCGTGAATCTTTGACAGTCGTTAAGGGTCGTCAGAAGCCCGAAAGTCTGACAACCAGTCTTACCAAGGGATATCGTATTACCCAGTTACTGGGTTGTGGAGGTCAGGTAGGCAGTCGCTTCATGTAAAATACTGGTATTCAGCTGCATCCAGTTAGACTAGAAGCCATCCCCAATATGGGAAAAATCTAGGCAGATTGATTGACCTTCCAAAGAAGAAATGGTTTGCTATGCTAGCTGTACCTCGACGGAGCTGTGTCACAAACTATGCTCGACCTGCTATCCTGCCCTCTGTGCCCCAAAACATGCAGCCAAAGTGACCTCCGTGCCCCGATAACGCCGTGGAAGTGGCGAAGTTTTTGGGCAACAAAGAATACCTAACTGTCGTGCTAGCGACACGAAGAAAAAGAAGATGCAAAGCTGTAAAGATAAACTTCAATTCTCATATGCAAGTGTCTAAGTTCTAACCACTTATGTTATAATTATTATCGCTTCGAAAAGAAGAAAAAGTTAGAGCCAAAAACAGTCAGCAAAACGTAAGATTTAAAAAGAGCGAGGAGGTTCCTCGCTCCTTTTAAATTTTACTTGCTAACGTTTAAATCTTATGTAGGTATTATTTTTCCGTCAGGGATTTCTCAGTAGCAGCCCGGAGTCTGGACCTGTGCCCGGTTGAAGGCAATAGGCTCGCTGCATTACATGGGAATAAAACGCAACTGGCAAACTATGGGTGTTACTATAAGTATACCTCTGCTTAACCCTTCGGGGAGTACAGGTGTGATATTATGTTATGTAAAAGGATTAAAATAAGTCCTTCAAACCGCCATATTTCCTCTCAATATGTCATTAGTCATTACGCACAACTCAAATCCAGTTCTGCTTGTAACTACCTAATTAACTTTTAGCTAGATAATCGTTAGAACGTTCCGATGTTAAGGACAACCGCAAGACCCTTTGCAAGGAATAAATATGCATTTGATGTAATGGCGAGAGCAGAAGTGTTTGGCAAGCCAATTATTTAGTTGGTGGGTATCTATACACTCTGCCAGGGTTACGAGCCTGTCCGGAAGGGATATCGTGGCCCTGGCACACAGGCATCTGAAGGAACACGGGTGGGTTTTAGTCAGTAAAAGTCTGACACGCCCTCGCGCTGAGCCCAGAGCGGGAGAAGTAATTTGATAATTTCCCACCCAAAAAAAAAAGGGTATCTACACTGGTTACGGGAAATGAGTCCAAATGAGTGAGACCCAGTTCTGCCATACCATCACTCCATTTCCATCACTCAAGTGATGGAAAACTCTGTATATAAACTCAAAATGAGTCTTCACAAGACACTTATCATCATCTCAGCTTTCTGTTCTTATTCCATGTTACTTGGGGCGGCGCAAACCCGTTTTCTTCATCAATTCTCCCCTGTCAACCATCACGCTATCATTCATCCCCTTCTCTTTCTCCCCCTCCATCCATCAACATTAATATTCATCAGTCTTTTAGTCACATGCGTTTCCTCCTCACGATAAATATACTGATGGAATGATAAACATTATCTGCCCATTTTTTCCGAGAAACGACACATCAAAAGGTATGATAGTGTTCTGTACAGCGAATTCCTAAAAAAAGTTAAAACCAACTGAAAACAAGAATTCGAAAATAAACTAAAAACCTCCGCATAAAAATAAAAGAACATTCATCAGTCTTCTGGGCTTAAGGGTCCCCGAAACTATCAATTGCAATTGTCAATGTTTACGTGGTCGATACACATTGATGCTCAAAGTTATCGTCTATAAAATGCAATTGAATCGATTGACAATATTACTACAATTGCAATTGTATCGATTGATACAATTGCAATTGATCGTTTCGGGGACCCTTTATCCCAATTTATTTGGGGTCGGCGGCGCAACATGTCTGTTTCTTCCATATTTCTCTATTAGTCGTCATCTCGGTAGACACACAAGCATGTAGTTTGGTATTGCTTTACAAATTGCCGGAGTAGGACATTACATTATACCTACAACACAACAACACACTATCGGCAAAGACAGCTTTTTGTCATTATTTGTTTTAACACATGGTAGGTTCTTGTTTTCTTAAGCCTCAAAGAATGATAGTAAAACCTTATTTTTCCACATACATGCTCAACACTTAGACAATCAAATATAACAGCTAAGTGTACGTAACTTAAGTCTATTTTCGTCAAACAAGTTGTCTGCAACCGACTCCGCATCTCATATCTTCGTTGCTCACCACTTTTTCGCTCGACTGCACCGGTAAATCCAGCTCCCTAAGCCGAAGTGGTTTATTTTATTATTTACACGACGCTCTTGAACAGCGACCGTGCCAAACACGCAGACAAACAGAAAAGTTGAACACTTGAATACTTACCTATTATTATTTTATTTACCTGTGCACGTATAAAAGTTTGTTTGAAAATGTACACAAAGGTTTTCTTTCTCATTTTCGCGGCGACACTGGCTATGAGCGATGGTAAGTTTCCGATTCATTTTTTTTTCTGTTTTCTAAATTCAAAATTAAGATGATATCTAATAGTTTTTTTTTTTTTATGAATAGATTAGTATGTTGCACAAGTGTTTTCTAAAAGTCTGTTTTCTTATTTATTTTTTAGCCTCTGTCAATTTATTTATATTTTTATGTTAGGAAAAATCGTAATTAGTTGGAAAATTAAAGTTTGCCGTACCTAACTAAAATTTACCTAGGTTTTAAATTACTTATTATTTTATTTGAGACCTTCGCTTCGTTATGCGTACTCTCTACTTTATAGGTAGGTAAGTAGCTATATTATTCCCAATTAAATTAATTAATTTGCACAAAGAATTAGTCTTACCTTTGCAACCAAGATTTAAGTATCATTTCATTATTCACTGGTACAATTACCTACTTAACTTATAATAGATTTCTGATTCAACATAGTTCGATCTCAATCAATAGGTGTTCAGCCTACGAATTACGAATTAAGCCGAAACCAGCTGGGCGGTAAGTTCTATGAATGTTACCACACATTTTATCATTACCATTTACCAACGGACGATTGGTCATTACCATGGTAGTCATGTCATTACCGTTCTCATTATTTGTCATAAAAGCATGTGCTATAAAATTGATGGATTTTTAATAATCAATCAAATGGTTAGGTATAATCAAACTGCATGAATTCATTTGTTTCTTTCTTAGCAGTCATTATAGTAATTAAGTTTTCGATATAAATACCTAATTATAATGTGTATTACTCCTCCGTCGTCGTATTCGCAAACTAGGTAGGTAGGCTTTCAGATTTCCTATCTTTATTTATCTGAGATCTCTCTCCAGACATTAGGAGTAGCGTTAAAAATTGCGAAAGTAGGTAACATTTTGTTTTTTTCTAAACTGTAGCTTTCCTATATTATACTTACATAATACAAATGTAATTTTCAAAAAAACTTATATCATGTTCGTCTGAAAAACACGTAGGTATAATACTTGTTTTATACTGTGTATTTTTCATATTTAACAATCAAACGGAAAAAATCTTGCTTATTAATAATAATTGAACAGTAATGTACTTTACGAAATTTAATCAATATCTCGGTTGACACAAAATAAACAGAGTAATTAGGTGTCAATTATTGGAAGAAAACAAATAGTCTACAGTTCAATATCACTATCACTGGCTTCGTCGTAAACTTCATCCGTTTCATGAAATTAGGTCCGTTTTCATTGGAATGGACAATTTTCAGTTATGAGTCTACAAACTACAAATAATCGATCTACCGTCTTAACGCTTACGATCTTTGGTGTGTTCTCCCAATCAAAGAGTATCAATATTTTAATGAGAAAAATAAACAAAACTTAAACTTGCGAAAGATCCGCAAGGAAAGCTTCTGTATTTTATTGAAAATACAGGGGCGTTTGAAAGATACTTACATGTATTTTACATGACATTTTCAACGCTAATTAGGTTTACGCCCTAAGCACGAAATTGGGTTGTTTCGGCCGAAGTTACGGGCGCTTCCTACTGTATCACCTACGGACATAGGATAAGCTTGGTGCCTGACGTAAGAATAAATATGACACCATGATTTGACAGTTGTCTGTACTCCCGACATGGACTCCCGATGTTTTTACCCGTCCTAAGTTAATTAATCAGCACTCTAATAGCGTAACACAATATCAATACCTTTAGGTAAGTAATGTACCTATACCTATTGCTAATCCATTGTTTCATAATGTTCGAAAAATTTGTCTGCTGAAGAACGTAAATAACGCAATGGACGTTGTTGAACTCTCAAAATGAAACCCGTTGCTACTGATAGTATGTTAGATATCTAGGTACGCAATTACCCCGCGGGTGTAGGGTTCACTCCGAAGTTTCGAACTACTTTCGGACAGTCCCGTATCTTCGTTGACGGACTTAAAGAGTAGGCCCTGACTTGTGTCTTCGTCATCTCATTTAGATAGTTATCTGACTACCTCCAATACTTCAAATAGATAAAGCATCTAAGTATTTACATATGAAGCCATCATTCGTTCCACTAAATTAATTTCATTACGAGGAAACCAGCTGTGCTTCACTACATAGTATAAAACAAAGTCGCTTCCCGCTGTCTGTCTGTGTGTCTATGTATGCTTAGATCTTTAAAACTACGCAACGGATTTTGATGCGTTTTTTTTTTAATAGATAGAGTGATTCAAGAGGAACGTATATATGTTTAATACATGCATAATATAGTAGAAAAACACTGCACATCAGCATTGCACCCGTGCGAAGCCGGGGCGGGTCGCTAGTTACTTGTAAACTGGAAATAGGTATAGCTAACACGGAAAATTATAATATCATTTTCAGAGTTAGGCCATGATTAATGGATGACTGTTAGTATATGTTGCATAGTTCAATTTAATAAAACGAATCCAGCTATTTTTTTTTTTGGTAATTTCCTACCTATTTGATGTTGACATTTACCTACTAGGGTACCTACGTCCTTATTTATATATTAGTCTATGGGTACGTCTACGAATGTCTCGTTGGTATATCTAGTGGTCCTGGGTTCAAGTCCCGGGTTTTCATTTGTGCCCTGATTAGTGGCAAATGCTGAGACCCTTTAACAACGGAAACTTAGATGGATCCGCAGTGGTAGCTCGCGCAATTCATTTTTTTTTATGTTTTTGGTCAGTGTCGGGTTGTAGATATCTTGATCAACATAAGATTCGTGACCATAACAAATATGTATTTACAGAATTATAATTATCAGGATCATTAATACACCTCTTAGATAAGTTTGTTCCGTGCGAACAAATCTCTCGTTGAAAGACCTTAGAAAAAAAAAAGTAAGAAAATTTTATTTTGGCGGACTAGGTACCACTGCGGATGAACTGTCGAAATTAATGGGAGTGGACTACACCCCTGCCTATATCCCTTCGGGTAAATCAAGCGTGATATGTGTGTGATTTCCAACTTAGCTTCAATTCAGTAAAATGCTTAGCAAAAATGTTTGCCTATTAGGTACTCAGGTTCCTTACTTTAGCAGTAAAAATAAAATGAAACAGAAGCTCTGGTGCTAATTACTTAAAATGCACACGAGATGGTAGGTAATTTATTAACTTCTCTTTTGTTTGAAAAAATATTGTAAACTACTATTTAAATACCAACCTACTTATCAATAATAGAAGCCCCATCGAAACCAATTCCTACCTACTTGTTAAAACAAAACCTATCATTAGCACATCACCAAAAAAATCGAACGTGTCATCTTCACGATGAATAGCGTCACGCTAAACAAACGTTCATTAATGTAACTACCTACACTAATTACCAAAAATAAGGAAACATCGCAAGGTCGACAGTTTTGTTAATTTTTTAACTTAATTCAGATTCAAAAATAAGCAAGATGCGAATGGCTAATTCATTGTTTTTATCAAGATGAATATCTATTTTACATTAAGACATTATTAAGTATTCGTATTCATGCTATTATAACAGATTCGCTTCCCATACCTATGGTTAAGGGCGATTTGAGTTCAAAATGCATGTTAAATCAAGGTTTTGTTAACTGCTATTGTACGCATGGGCCGTGTGAATGAACTGTATTTTTGGAGGGTTTTATTATAATATTATTATAACATAACTTATTTACATAAAATAAACAAAACGTTAGGTACACGGACATTTTTGATCAAACGATAAATAAAAACTCACCCACAGCTACTAAAAGTTTATAGCTACCTACATCAGATGGATAGGTACCTACCTACTTTCCTAGCAACCTCTAGCTTGAGCAAAGGCACCAACGAATCTAGCTTAGAAATTCCTAATCTTGCTTCTTTATGCGACAAGTCATACCAACCCACTTTCATAATAGGTATTTTAAACAGGGAACACATTCTCTATGGGTAGGTTGGTAAACACATCTTGCAAATTCACAAGCAGGCCAATCGAATATCTTATCACCAGCAGCTGTCACTCAAACTGTATGAACGAACACATAACACCACATTTGTCTATTGGGTTCACCCATGGTCCACCAGCTCACGGGTTCATCCCATAAGGTAAGCTTCAGAACTAACAATCATCATCACCTAACCATTCACCAACAGGTTTCGGAATAAGAGAAGTACTGGACTTTTTGTTAGGAGGCAACTACGGCAACTATCCCTATCCTGTGGGGCCGGGGCACTACGGGCAGGGCCAATACGGGCAGGGGCAGTATGGGGGAGGACAATACGGGCAGGGGCAGTACGGAGGAGGACACTACGCACCGCCCGGCCCTCCCGGGGCTCATGCGGGATGTCCCCTGTGTGATTCTTCTGTGTACAGCTATTGCTCACATAAGCAGGCTCACGATTCGTGCTGCTGTAGTTCTGTTTGTGAGTATTCCATTATTAATTTTGTCTTAATTACTTACCAAGAACAGTAACAGCGTATTGTGTGTGCAGTGCGTGTGACGCAGGAAGCAGGCCCCTTAGTAACTTAAATAGCAAACACGCAAGTAGGTTACCTACTTTTGCTGTGCCCGACAGGGTCCACAATGATCATAATTCTGTAAAACCTATCACCTAAGTTCACATGTGGAAGCAATCAATATATTGAGTATTGAGTAGGTAATGCTCACTCGTTTGTCTTAATCTAAATGTGTAGGCGGCAAAATTGTTTATGTTAATGTTTGTCCAAATTGAACATGCTAGTTTTTGCATGCTCCCATTTTGCAATCTAGAAGTTCCTCACAACTTGAATATAGGAATGAAGTTCGCCGTCACACACTGGATGAAGGACGATCTACACGGTGCATGAAAGCTACGTTTCCCTAAGCAAAGAGAATATGTATGTTTAGGTTAAGGTATTTATTTAAGGGCCTGTTGCCTGAAAATAAATGGATTTATTATAACCCTATGATTATAACAAATCAATTTATTATAACCAAGTGAGTAGGTGTCTTTAATTAAACCAACTCACCTTTTTGACTAAGCCGAACTTAATTCTAATTGAAACATTTTACTTTCGAATTTGATCCACTAGTGTATTCTTAGGCTTAGCCACAATCACATCTGGATCCGAGACAGTTTAACAAGAGAACCCTAATTGAAACGCTGACAATATCTAAAGCGCGGTCACTGTCAGGTTGCATACAAAATAAAGAGAACCGCGATGACAAATCGCTTGTAATTTATTGCAAAATATTAAGGAATTATCTATTTAGGTACTCAAAAATGAGTGAGTAAACGAAAATAAAAAACAACCAAGTTTGGCATTCAAATAAGATGTTCTTGTTATTAATGAAATACCAACCGTACGTTAATATTTAATACAGATACTTTGGACTGGAACTCCAAGTAAGAGGTTAGCTTACTGTTAATTTGTATAGATTTTGTTTTTGTATCCAGTTTTGGTAACAACCAAGTTCTGAGATATATGTTCAACAATAAAATATATTTTTTCTGCTACCACAAACTATAAAGATTTGGCAATTTATTTGTTTAAGACAAGCCTACTTAGATCATTTGCCTCTTGTCAGCGCCATATGAATACCCCAAATTGCTGCATGATCCTCCGATACATCGAAAATACTGCAGCATTCATTTTGAAATAAAATAGTAAAGTTGAGGATTAATGTTAAGTACCTAATATTCCAAAAAACATTATGAAACTTTGCATACCTAATAACTGAACTAAATATAAAGCAGCTTAATGTTTTTTATTTATTTCTAATAACCATTATTTTCACCGTAAAATTACCTTAACTATCGGCACCTTGGAGCCTTCTTCCTACAGCCCTGTCTTGCTTACTCGCGTGACCGCGAGCAGTAAGGTGTGAGCGGGATAGAGTGAGCTGGCGCTAAAGTATTATGGACGCGTAACTACTTGCCATTAATTTTCCAGTCAACCCCTACAACTGCGGCAAGACTGACTGCAAGTTCCTGTACGCGAACTCCTGCGACGAACATCAGCTGATCACAAACTGCTGCTGCGTGGACCTATACAAAAACAACGTGCAGGACGCGAATATTGTGCCCGTCGTCGTATGAAGAACCCTATCATTGTAGAAAATAAGATTTAAGTTCGTGTAACCGAAAGGTTGTTCCCGATTGCATAAAACTGATGATCAAATATTATTAGCTAAAAAGTTTTTCAGCAGTTTTCAGAATCAGTAGCTTGGTAAAAGTTCTGTTCACACGAACAACTTAGGTACGTAATATGAAAAGGTTGTAAAAGATAACTTATTGTAAACTTGCCAATTCGGTAATTTAGTTTGATGCAACGGATTTTACGTAAATTAAGAATAGTTTGTAATCCATAAACTAATTCAGTCATTGTAACATTAAAATTTACATCGATATTTTGTAATCATAACGCTTATTGTTATTTTTTACCTATAACCCTAGTTCACATAAATTACTTTTGGGCCAGTTTATCAAACGAAAATTATCTCAAAATTGTGACAAATTGTCAAGCGCGCGTGATGTGAACCAATGTGAACTGCTGCAATAAGTTGAATGATTATCAACAGCCAATCGCAACAGTTGCGTTTGACAATTTGTCACATAAATTTTGCGATCATTTTCGTTGGCCGCAAGACATCGGTATACACCACAGTCAGTTTTTTTAATACAAATAATAGAACCCTTAAAACTGTCTACACCCGACCATCCAATACTAAACAATTTAAAATCTAATAGGAGTATTAGAAAAGGTAATAAAAATAAAACAACAACTTGCTTATAGGTACTTATTCATGAATGCACCACAAATATTCGTACACCATACATACACAGTCGCTAAACCGTAGAAAATAGCTAACGCCACTGAGTGGCCACATTGGCATCGGTGGTTGAGACATCAACCTTAATCTATTACAATGAAGTGATCCGTATAGCTAAAATTATTTGTTAATGGCAGTTTTAAATCAGCTCAGTTATTGAGGCAAAATGTGGAGCAATTTTGGGCTCATATCAGAAATAGAGGTCCCCGCAAAAAGTTTACCTATGCCGCCAGACAGCTTCAAACATTGAAGACCTGTACTTTGTCGACCAATAAAGCCTCGATGAGTGGCACGGGTATTAACAGATTATTTTTCTTTTATTTAATGCTGTAAGTACAAATAAAAACTGCGTAACACAGTTTAAATCACAATCCGAGTTTTGAAGGTTACTGCTAATTCAATGCTTCATAGATTTGAAAAATTCGTCTGCTCAGCAACGTAATTAACGCAATGGACGTAGATGAACTGTCAAAATGAAAACCATCGCGATCAATTGTCATTTTATGTGTGTTACACAATTGCCCCGCGGATCTTACAGTGTCGTGCTGCCAATGCAATGGGCTTGCGAAGTCTCACTCTGAGGTAAGTTCCAAAATACGTATTATCACAAAAATCTGTCCTACAGACCAAATACCCCCAAAAACTTTTAAATCGTTGCATTCATCCAAGCTCAGGAATCGCCGGCACAATAATAATATCAAGTCTTGTCATGAAATGTTAGTTCATTATGAAATGGCTATACTAAACATGCATGTATTTCTAAATCTACAATCACTGGGTTCACAACTACCATTCTCGTGTAGGCAGAAAACTAGTATTTACCTATTATTTTTAATTATTCAAAACTGCCATTAACACGTCATATCTAAATATAACAAGTATCATAATACAGTGTTATGAAATTCTATATTAATTCCCGTTTCCAGGCTTCGCAGTATCCTTTAGGCGGTCATAAAAAAGTGAGATACCTAACCTAGCTCATAAACATCGTCAAATGATCCAACTCACTCTATTCCAGCCGTCAATTATATAAACAAAAATACTGAAAGGTATAATCGACTACTTATTTTATATTTAGTCGATTTTTCAGCGTATTCAATTCGTCAACTAAATGTGTCGACCATTTTATTGTAATGTTAACCTAATTTATATACCTCTGCTGGATGACAAAAGTATAATTTTAGTAGAAAAACAACCATTCTAGCTCGACTCAATATTTTATTTAGATCTGATATCACTCAACCATGCATCAATAAACCATATAATTATATCGTATCACACAGAAACAATAAAGTAATGGAAATAAACTAAACCGAATAAAGTGAGTTGAAACAGCTTATTTTTAAAGTAATTAAAATTTACGCAGCGACCATATTTTCTTAATAATCTTGCTTGTTATTACAAAATTCCTTTACTAATTATTTACCAGCCTTCGGACAGTTTATAGTTGCCCCTATATACAAAGCGACAATACAAATATCTTAAACATTACATCCATTGCTCACAATGATCATTTTTAAATGTAAATGAAAAGAAATCTAGTGTGCCTGCAATAATTCAAAAGAAACAGTACGCGCCAGTCTGTCTGAAATTATATGACCTAAAAAAAATGATTGACCCTTGTACAGCTCCGTCGCCGACATTTCCAAAAAGATAAATCTCAATAAATCAATTGATAAGGTTAACTTCTTAAAAAAAATATAAGATACTAAATTGTAAAACGTGCGAGGAAAAGACTAGAGTTAGGCCGTTCGCACGAATAGACAAGTACAATGCTTTTATTACCAAACAAGTTTTATGTAAGAAAGTGCAAACCTCAGAACATTGAAAAATCTAATGGTACGAGATGAATGAAAACCAGCATCACCAAAGTCACACCCTTACAGGTTATATTAACCAAGGTAGTGAATTTATTTCATTAAACTTCAAAGCACATACATTTGCCCTTATTTGCGTAATTACCAACAATGAGTAGTCAACCGCAGGTCAGTAGTAATACTTGACGTGACCATGTGCGACTATATTTTTTACGACACCAAAGAGCATCCAAATCTGGTACACAGACATCTGTGTGGTACACAATTACAACGTGTTGCGGTACGGGTGGTACGCAATTACTATGTCTATTATACATATAATAGACATAGTAATTGCGTACCACCGTAAGATTGAATTTCAATTGCACGTCATAAAATGTTTGCAAACATTTAAACATCATAATTATTGGCAAAATTGTGGTCTCTTCCACAAAAGCCATATGACAGTTTGATAGATTCAACCTCGGATTGTATATCGGGCTGGTGTCCGCAAATCCACCTAGAGGTCGACTACAAAAGTGTGTTACTAAATCTACATAAGTCGGCAGGTACTGATCAGTGAATTTCCAATGACAGCGAACACAATAAACGTGCTGTAAGGGAAACCGGAGCTTTATAATGGAGTAGTAAGGGGGAAGGCTGGTACTGATGTAGTTCCCGGACGCGCACATCAGCGCATCCTGTAGTGGTTCTTCTCCCGAACCTGGCACAGTTCGCCTTTGAAGTCGATCTCTATCTCGAAGTCGAGATCGCGGTTGTTACGCGCGTTCTGGCGCATCGAGAACGTGCCGGTGATCTCCTCGAACTTTTTGACCTGCAGTAATATTAAGTTTTGGTAAGTATTAAGTTCTGAATTTAGCTTTAATGTGAAAATTATGGGAATAATGAAAAAACGCCTTAGTCTGCTAATAACAACGTACTGCGACCACCAACACGCCTTATAACTGAAAATATAACAAACAAAAAAAAACCTCCGCCATATCGATTTTCTTGTGACGTCATTTAGCGCAGAACACTTTTTAGATCATGACAAATCCAACAACTAATATTTTTTTCGGAATTGGATTAATAGTTCAGGCTTTATAGTTTCGCTGTTGTGTATGAGAGATGGGATATAGCCTGTGAGTTATAAAACGTTGTGCATAGTTGTATAACGACGCTACAAGGATATTTCGGCGCGTGGCCAAAATCGGAACTAACGCCGCCATCGTGCTTTGTCAACAAAATGGGGAAGGTCGGTCAAAGCTATTTGTAGATGGCGTGACCATAGCTAGGGCCCTCCGGCCTATACTAAATTTGACATTTTGTTTTTTCATTTTCCATTCAATGCGTTTCATTCCATTTCGTGTTCATTGAAGAGTTTTTGTTTTACTTCACAATTTCGTTATTTTCAGTGATTTTAATAGTTTAAATCAATATAAATTCGTCATGGAAAGTGGCAGAATTTAAAACCTTATTTATTGTTTATTTCCTCGTAATCACTTTCTTCAAAATGTTTACGACATAACCTCAAACCAAATTTTTCTCTAAGAATAGCTTTAAGTCACAATATTCTAATGTTAAAGTCTTTCGGAAAATGGTGAACTCCAATTTCAGAGCATTTAGGAACAGTACAATGTAACACTTTGCAAAAATAAAATAAAACCACCTCTCGCTTTGTATTATTAGCTTGTTTTGGGAACTAGCTACGACAGCGCCATTTGGACAGTTGCCTTCCCCATTTCACAAAATGTTTACCAACAACGCATCCCTGTCAATGTCATTCAGGCGCCAAAAGATCCATGTAGCACCAATCGAAGTTTTATTAAATTTATTAACGCACAATGCACACTGTCTTCTTTTCTCAACTCACTTTAGACATTGGCAGAATAGTCGACGCTGGCCTTGTTTGCCACATTTCAAAAATAGAATAGAATATAAGCTGGTTTAATAAAACACTCACAGTCATATAATCATCGAAGTAGAAGACTGTCTGCTTCCAGTGCGTGTAGGGCGCCTCGGGCGCGGTGCTGAAGCCGAGCCGCTTGTGCGACTTCGTGAACTCCACGTTGAAGAACGTGACCAGAGCCTGGATGAAGTCGTTGCGACGCACCTTTCGTAATAAAGACGTTATAAATACACTGTTCTCTTGTATATTGTTTACAAGGGCTGTTTATCTATACAGTAATTTTGCTATACAGATATAAAATCCAGGTGTAGTGGATTAGACAGGAAAGTTTGTATAAGTAGAATTACTAAAAATACAGGACAGTAAAAAGATGCCGATACAACAATAGTCCAGCACTTAAAAAGCTGCCAAGTGCGTGTCTGAACACGCACAATGAAGGGTTCCGTAGTTGGGATGCATTTATCCCAAGAACAAACTTAACATTGTAGTTGTTCCCCATACGGAATGTACAAACAATATTGACTGATTTACCATTTTATTTAATACCATAGACTTCTTACAGGTTTCCCAGTAATCTATAGGTATAGAACTATTCTCTGCACTTTGTTCAAAATTTTAGGCGCAGTATAGTTTCGGAGACAAGGGGGGAATGGTAGGGAATTTTCATCTATTTGCTTTAATAACTTTAAAACTAATTATTTTAAAATTAGAAAAAAAATATATAATCCTCATAAAATTTCAAAAGTGAACTCCATAATCAAAATTCTTCTTTACGTTACATGTTCGTGTTTCAGTTACACAAATTCATGTGTACCAAATTTCAACTTAATCGGTCCAGTAGATTCGGAGCAAATCGGATGTGACAGACGGACAGACAGACAAGTGATTCTATATGACTTCCGTTTTTCCTTTTGAGGTAGAGCCCTAAAAAAATTACTATGACCAATAAAATTATGCAATGTTCTTACCTGTAGGTGGAACTTGGATTCGAAGTTAAGATCCTCCTTCTTAACTGTGTATAAGTCTATTTCTTTCAACAAGCAGGAATTGGTCACCACCTGAAGATAAACAAATTACACATTCATAATAAGTACAGAATTATTATTTATAGATTTTTTAATAGTGAGTAAAGTCGTATTAGTGATAAGAAATGTTTGGATGCACCTCTTTATACATTGATTACAAGTATTTACCCTTATAGATAATACCAAAATAAAATCTACTTTGAATACTCGTGTTAAGTCATGAAAAATATTGTAGCAACCACCAATCACAAAAGCTAACATTTTTTTTCCTCTTTAGCAAAAAGCTAACATGATATTATTTCTACTAGGCTTTCAAAAATGAGGTTATTGGTTTCGTCAAGATAATAATATCCTCATGGTTGATTGGTTTGGAGACTTTTTACTGGTCATAAAACTATTCAGGGAAAAGTTGTGGCAAAGGGCAAAGGATATATTATATTATTTTTAAGACATTGTACACACATGAGATATGCAATAAAAAATTGAATTGATATACAAGTGTATCTTACCTGCTTAGCATCAACCACATCGACGAGCGGCTCGGAGATAGCCACCTTCCTGATGGAGGACATGTCGAAACCGTACACATCATCCCACCAGTTGATCTTCTCGTCCTTGTACTGACGGTCTTCGATGCCGCAGATGAATAACGTGCATCTGTTGGGTATCATACAATGTTTACTTAGAAGGTAATCAAATATGTTATGTGTTACATGATCAGGGGGCCGATCGCGATATTTCTCAACGTAATCACCGTTCGAACGGAACGGTTTTGGTTTAGCTCATGTAAGAAACAGTATCGCGCTATTTTTTGTGAGAGTATTGTTCGATCGATCGTTCCTCCTACGTAACTTCCAAAGTAAAGCTAAATCGTTTCCGTTGCAATGATTAGCGCGATACGAAATGTGTCTAACGTAACGTTTTTAGTTGTGGTTTAGTTTTGGTATTAACGTTTAAAATTAGCGCGATCGGCCCAGGTGTAGTTAACGAAAGCGAGAATCCTCGTCGTGTAAACGGGCGAATTTCATCAATTAAACTGCCAAAACCACGTTTAAGAGCTGTCAGTGACATTATTTTCTTTGGAATATTGACACTGACAGCTCTTGAACTCGGTTAGATGTGCTGATCGCGTTCAGTTTCATTGGTGAAATTGGCCCTTAGTCCGATGCCCCGTTGGTTTAACGTTCTTTAGTAACAGACATTATGGCTACTGACTATTAACTTTATAACAAATTATTACTAGTATCTTACGTCGTCGTATCTTCCTTGTGTTATTGAGAAATACTATCATCATACGCCCTGGCACAACCCCGTGATAAACGTAACGTAAATTCGCTATTTTTGAATCGAAAATGGCAATCATGTTATTTGGTTTTAATAGGTTTTTACTTTTATTATTTTAATACTTTATATAGATTCTTATATATTTTGTGAATATGAGAACGTTGTAGGCTTAATAGACTGTAGATTCGTAGACCATTTTCTGTTTTGTTAAGTACCTGGTATTTGTTGACGGGCCTATACTGTCCTCCCTATACCTATTAAAACTGTAATTGGCAAAGATTGTAAAACTCAATAATAATTTTGAAAATATTAACCGTGGAGTTTTTTGTCGGCTCTTCACCATAGGAAACGACCAATTAGAACCATGCACCTAGCTTCTGACGTTATAAGTGCTCATGTAGGTTTATGAGAAATAAAATATTTTAATTTTTAAACTACAACTATCATTTAATAGCATTTTGGTTAAAAAATTTGCGACAAGCACTAGTGGGTTCACCCTTATATATTAATAAAGAAATCTTAAATATTATGTGCGAAATGAGTATTTTCAACTTTAAATTCATTCGAATTTGCGTTATGTTTACTCCGCGCGTTCGTGCCAGGTCCACTGGATACAGAATCGTCGCTCGTAGCGTCGGACTAGTGTTAATAAATCAAAACGTGAGAGGTGTGATTGAATTCCAACTCGTTTTAGTCGCGCCTCTCCGGTCGATGATTGTATTGAAGATATACGACACAAAATGGGCAGTGCAATTACAACGCCAGTAGAGTACAAATAGACTCAATAATAATCGTTGTTGTTGCACTTTGGCCACAGACTACACTGCAATTTATTGATATTTAACACCTTTCTCTTGCTTTCTGGGGGAGTGATTTCGTGAAAAGGGACGGAATTTTGTAACAGGAAGTTACAGCTTGAGCATGGAATAAGTACCTTTTAATAGGATGGAATTAGTAAGTACTATATACATTGTAAATATTGGGGGTCTAATTTCGACCAGTGGATGACCACTAGTAATGAATAATTAGTTGAATAAACATTTCAGTATTTAGCTTTTCCAAATATATGATGTTAACTTCTGTCGCTGCTCTGTTGCTTATTAGCAAGGTGAGATGTCAGATGTTACCCGTCTTAAGCGACTACCACAATAGTCGCTTAAAATAATATGTGTAAAATCTGACATCCGTTCTGTCCTCCGGTTTAGTGAAAATCAAAAGCCATTAGAAAAATAATGAAAAGTGGGCGGGTGAATTGTCGAGTGAATACAGACTGGAATGTGGAGTGAGACAGGGGGGGTTGAGCTCGCCCTTACTTTTTAACCTGTACGTGAATGCGCTGATCGAGGAACTCAGTCAAATGCCAGTAGGGTGCTACGTAGATGGTGTCAGTGTAAACAACCTTAGCTATGCCGATGATATGGTGCTGCTGGCTCCCTCGATTTGTGCATTGTGGAAGTTGCTTGACGTATGTGAAAAGTATGCGGCCTCACACGGTCTGAGTTACAATGTAATAAAATCAGAGTGCATGGTCTTCAAGGCGGGTACAAAGTGCCCAACCGTTGTTCCACTACTGTTACTCAATGGTATTCCTCTTAGTCGAGTATACCAATTCAAGTATCTTGCGTGTGGTTACAGAAAATCTTGGAGATGATGTAGACATGGAGGACATAGCGCAGGGCATTGTCAGTTCGGGCGAACATGCTGGCCCGCAGGTTCGCTCGGTGTACAGACGCGGTGAAATTAACTTTATTCAAGGAGAATTGCACATCTCTGTACTCAGCGAGCCTGTGGTTCAGATATACCCAAAGGGCTTACAATTATCTGTGAATCCAATTTAATAATGCCTACAGGGCGCTGTTGCGTCTGCCGCGCTTCTGCAGTGCGTCAACAATGTTCGCTGAGTCGCGCACAGACGGCTTTGATGCCACCTGGCGCAAAAAGACAGCCTCACTGCTAAGCAGATTGCGTGGGAGCAGTAACAGCATCCTGAATGTAATGGGCAGTAAGCCTGATAGCCAACTGGTGTGGAGCCTCACCCAGAGGACTAAGTCTCTCTTAGTTATTAGGTACTAACAGTTTTTTAAGTTCATACTAACAATATAAATTTATTGGATCTAATGTTGTCTGAAATTATAATAATAAATAAAATAAATTATTCAAACTAAGCTGAGAATCAGTTCTTTTAAACGTCAAAATTACATAAGAGAGTCCCCCAAAATGCCAGTTTTACCAATTCCTAGTGCTTTAGCTTGGAAGAAGAAGTAGCGCTTCAAACTCCCCAGCAGTAATAAGTATATTAAGACAGGCTGACAGACAGAGTCATCAACTGCCCAGCCTTTTCCCAGCTATGTTGGAGTCGGCTTCCAGTCTAACCGGATGCGGCTGAACCGGTATTTTACATGGAGCGACTGCCTATCTGATCTCCACAACCCAGTTACTGGGTAACACGATACCCCCTGGTAAGCCTGGTTGTCAGACTTTCGGGCTTCTGACGACCCATAACAACTGTCAAAGATCTAAAAATGACAGCCGGGGCCAACGGCATAGTGTGCTTTCCGAGGCACGGCTCACAGACAGAGTATGGAATGAAAAAGGATATTTTTGTAGTGAAGTATTTAAAATTTATTTTAATACCCCAGTTATTTAATACGCAAAGCGCTCTTATTTCAGCGCAGTCGCAAGTAGAAGCCTCTTGTGGTATGCTCAAGTCTTAGCACGATATCAACACTTCAACGCAATATGAGTGCTAAGTTTAAAAAAGTTTGGGGACCTCTGGCAGATTATAGTATAATTCTGCCCAAGGTCCCCAAACTTTATGTTGTCGACCACTTGGCATGTTTTTCGGTTTTGGGTAGACCAATGCTTACCTAATAATGTTTTTTTTTCAAATTCATCAATTTCAAATATGTTTATGACAACTGGTATAGTGCTACTCACTTTGAAAGATTTTTATCTACAAAATTGTCTTGGGCAAAGTAAACATACTACAGCCAAGATTTTCATTTTTTCTTAGCACTATAATAATTATCCCTACTAATATTATAATTGCAAAAATAAGTTTGTATACAAAACCGTAGTAGTAAGGTAGGTCTGTTGATTAAGTTTTCATTTAAAAACTAAGCAACAAATCTCTGTGATCCTTTGCACAAATAAAGTTGGATTTATAAGAAATTATTATGGAAGTAAATAGGTACCTAATAGCTGTATATAAATATGATTATTCCATTAATCGAAAGCCAAAATTAAAGTCACAACCTGCTTAAAGGAGATCCACTATCGTCGACCCCCATTTACATCTCGTGGAACCCTCTTTTTTCCGCTGACATGGACCCCTTGCAGATCGTCGTCGACCCCTGAGGGTCGATATAGACCACTTTGGTAAACTTTTCAGCTTTTTTATGAGTGTCAGTGGTTCTCAAACTTTTTTGGGGATGGAACCTTTTTGGAAAATGAAATATTTGATGGATCCCTAAGAGTATGACTGGTATAGATTATACTAATAACAAAGCTGAAGACTTTGTTTGTTTGTACTTTGAACGCGGTAATCTCTGGAACTACCAGTCGGATTAGAAAAATATTTTTGCATTTGATAGCCCAATTCTTGAGGAAGGTTATAGATAGGCTATTTAACATCACGAAACGACCCTTAGAAGCCAAATAAAAGAAAAAGTCAGAAAGAACGCTAAGCGAAAACGAAGTAATAGCTCCGGCGGGTAATGCGATGCGACGCGGTGGGTCGGGGTCGAGGGAATATTTATAAAAATGTGGCTGTTATTTTAGTATATTATGTATCTTAGGACTTCCACGCGAACGAAGTCGCGGCCAGAAGCTAGTATCAAAATATAATTCGAAATAGTTTAGTTCTGCATTTTTAGGTACATGCCCCACAGTTCCATTCATATGCAAATTTCTTTGAATTACAACCCTCCATTTGATGAAAGATTGAATCATTGAATCTTATTTGTTTTGCATACAACAATGGAATCACAATAGTAGTATGTATAGTCAGCATATTGTGGGTCACCAACAGCCGTTAATAAACTGTTAGCGGCGTGCACGTGACTATCGCTCAAAACCGGTTTTATAGATACCAAAATTATATTCCCTTTGTAACTTTTGAAGTTTACACACTAGAACTATTTGACACTTTCATAGTCTAGTTTTTTTTGTTAATATTTTAATAATTTGGATTAACTCTACCAAAAAGCCATATCAAGTAGAAGCGCGCTCCTGCTGTTATGTTTTTGACGAGTCAAAATAAATTTAATGCGATGAGCGAACCAACCAATTACAGAATATTGCGCGGTAAATTCGCGACCCTTTACACCCGGTTATAAAGAAAGACAATAAATCAAATTAGTGTAGACTATGTATAGGTAACCAAATTTAAATCTAGTTGAGAATAAATTCAACGGATGAAAAATCCCAGGTTAATGCAGTCCTGATGATCCTTTTACTCAACAGCAGCATCTTAAGAGAACAACTTCTAACGTTTCAGACAAAAACAGTAAATTTCAAGTGCCTACCTGTCAGGGAAGAGCATGCCATCAGGTTGGAGCCACTTGTCCCGAGCGTACAGTACGGTGTCCAGCATGCTCTCGTAGAACAGGCAGTAGCCCATCCACTCTGATATGATGATGTCCACCTTCTCCACTGGAAGCTCCACTTCCTCAACCTGATAGAAGATGTTACTTTAAGACTTATCATTGAGATAATATAAAATATTTGAATATTTTTTTTTTTATGTTTGTATAAATTGCAAGGCATTTTTTTTTCACAATTAAAACAATACCTATTGTTATTTTTTTTTTTTGTTGTATCAAGGAGATACTGCTTTTTTTCCTACCTTTCCCTTAACAATCTCAATGACATCACTGAGCCTGTTAGCCTCTATGATCTTGCGAGCATAGTCCACGATGTTGGAGCACTCAACCGCAATTACTTTAGTCGCACCGGCCTTTGCTGCAAACATTGACAGGATGCCTGTACCGCAACCAATGTCTAGCACTGTCTGTTGAAGAGGAGAGTATTGTTTAAATAGGAGTACTTAGGTATACTTAATTGTGTTTTGCTCTGCTCAACTATCAAATTCTTTACTTTGTGTTATAATTGCCACTACAGATTATTCTGAGATGTCCAGTATTTTATTACAATTCTGACTTATAGGACTTTATACCAATATTATGATAAATGTAAAGTGCATACCTATTTGAAGATTTTATTGTAAAGTTTTTTAAGCTTCTTTAGCACACACATACATCACAATTACAGTTTGCAAAAAATTATATTAGGTATTAAACAAAACTTTCTAACAATAGGTTTAAAACTGGTTTTAGTAATGACCTTATCTTGGCAAGTTTTCAAGTGGATGCAGTGGTCAAGGCCAAGTGCATGGTTTTATTGAGACCATCATTTGAATTAACTCATGTTCACAGCATGAAGGCAATTTAAAATGGCGCCAGACATTTTGATTCTGGCGCCAGACATTTCTGGCGCCATTATCAGGGCATTCTTTCAAAATGTGTAAATATGTAAAATTACAAAAACTGAATCTTGCTTTATATCAAAATTTATAAAATATAGAGCAGGGAAACAGTTCTGCCAAGGAAAACGTAAACAATGTGTTCTAATTTTAGGTTATAAAAATGATTACCTATCTGTAAAACATGAGTTGGTAACAAAGAGATTAGTACAATAGCATTTACTTTTCTTGAAGAATTCTCAAAGTTGAACTGATAATATGCAGGATTTTTGTGTAATTAGTGGAGGTATACTTACTTTACCCTTGAAGAGGTGCTTATTGTGGTACATAGCATTTCTATACGTGAGGGTTCGTACTTCATCTTTCAGCATCTCCTCGTGAATACCGAAATGTGCGTAAGAGTCGAAGTAATAATCCCTGGAGGTCATTTCTTCCGCCGTAACATTCTTATCGGGCCCTACACGATAAAAGAATAGAAAAAAACTGTAAAAAACCGAAGCACGTTTCCGTACACCCAAGCGGTCGGCTAAAACAAAACATTTCTCACCACTTTCACCCGCCGGCGTCGATGCCGCAGAAGTTCCTTCTTGCGCTACATCCATGCTCTCCATTACGTTGAGTTGCAAGTAATTAATCAATCAAATCAAACTATATTTTATTATAACCTGTAACTTCGCAACGCCGAATCGATCTGTCAGTAATACACTAGCGAACATATAGGTAATACCACTTTGGTTTGACGTTATTTTTAATAACAGCTAATTCTTATAACTAAAATATGAGATTAGATGAACAATTATCACAAAATTTAACAATAGTTTAACGCAAAATGCTCGAAATCGCTCAATACGATACAACGAGCTTCTTTCACGAAAATTGAAAGACAATTTAGAGTTGCCAGTAAATTCATCAAACTTTTTATTTTTTATAGAGTCATTGCTTACTTTATTGTCGATTCATGAAAACTGTTTTTGTTATAATTAGAAGTTTAATATAATGAAACAAGAAAAAATAAAAGAGAACAATAAATAATAAATAATAATAATAAGACAAGACATTATGTAAAAGTATATTATTTAACATTTTTTTGTTAAAATAAATCCCTTACATTTTACATTCAACAAAATATTTATATACAGTGGTAATAACTAATATGACCGAGTCTGAAGGGGCGGTCTTGGCGGGAAAGTGAAGTGTCTAGTTTAGCTGTTTTGTTTTATTTTCTGAAGTTTTGTGTTTAGCCGAACAATATATAATAATGGTGGATTATTAACCATTAACCGCCTTATTACAAAACAAGATTTATATTTTGACATGACTTAAACCATGCAGCCAGTTTTTGTAATAAGAACGTAACAGTGATTGAAATACCGTTCTTTATACAAAACTGAAAACTTAGTTCGGTACTAAGTTGTCAGTTTTGTGTTTAAGAACTTTACTATAGTCGGAATAAAGTTCGAAATTCCATAATGGCCGAATGTTTTAAACCTGGGTCTGAAGATAAACCTTGTTTTGTAATAAGGGGGTAAGTGTTCGTGAACGTGCATTAGTGTAGCCAAATGAAACAAAACAGTGCAACATCACTTCAAGTTCTCTCAAGAAGTTCGCGTGAGGTTTCAGTAAAGTGCCACATCTTTACTGAAACTCAAGGGAAGCGGGCGGGTGGGGATATCATTTATCATGCAATGTCTATAATTCATTCCATCATTATTACGAAAGTTTGTAACTAAATAAAGACTTGGCTAAAACGTCCCAGAACCAGGCCATTAAAATATTACAAAAAAAAAATGGGGGAAGCGATGACCGATTGACCGATGTACTGATGTAGAGTTGTAGACCATAGATAGACTAATATATTATAAATGAGATTGTAGACCAGGGGGCCGATCGCGCTAATTTTGAACGTTAATACCAAAACTAAACCACAACGTTACATTAGACACATTTCGTATCGCGTTAATCATTTCAACGGAAGCGATTTAGCTTTACTTTGGAACTTTGGAGGAACGATCGATCGAACAATACTCTCACAAAAAAAAGCGCGATACCGTTTCTTACAACAGCTAAACCAAAACTAAACTAAAACCAAAAACGTTCCGTTCGAACGGTAATTACGTTGAGAAATAGCGCGATCGGCCCCCTGTAGACAAGGAACATACTTACTGGATGAGCTGCACCACTCGATTATTTCAAACGTGACTATTCGATTGCGACACCATAATCGACCATCAATTTTAAAGTGAGAATTAGAAAAAGCCCACAGATCACAGCCCAAATTAGTAGTATAAATAATGAATTACAGTAAATGCCGATTTACTTTTTGGTTGATTTACTTTAATTTCTGCCAAATTGCTGCCCGCAATGGATCAGAATTTTATGATAATTTTCTGATTGAAGGTTGAAGACTCCTTTCACACATAACCCACTATGATAATTGCTTGCCCACGAAATTTTACAGGCTGAATAATAGCAATAATTCTAATCAACAAACTACTAGGTAGTATCACGATGTTCTAGCAAATTGCTTTATTTAAATGGTGGTTCTGTACATAATGTCCTGATCATTTATTTACTCATGTGTTTTGCTCCGTGAACACACCTAATGTAAATACAGATACACCACTGTAAAATACATTTTACTGCAGCATTTTAATTTAATCAGTACCTATGAAATAAAAGTAAGCCGGAGGTCGTCAGCCTTCAATCCAAGTCAGTCAGTGACTTTACATCAGTGTTGAAGCACGTCCATTCGCGTACATTTTGGCGGGAAACTGTTTCGACGAAAGTGATTTACGAAATAAAGTGAATCAAGGTGAGTGAATAAATAAAAAATAATCATGATTGTATACCTTTTATATGTAAATTAAAATGAATACAATAAATAATATCTAATTTTTCAATGTGCTACGATAAAGTTGAATTGTTGAAGTAGAATTATATGAATAGTAAATAATTATTAAACAGTGTATTTTTTTTTTTAATCTAGAGTTAGATAAACTAGAAAGTCAATATCATAGATTACGGATGGGTGATTGCACTGACTGCCATCATTGGTCCTATTCATGAGACTCGAGTTCTTTTATTTTACTTACGCATTCTTGGGTAGGTAGGCAGAAAACTGCGTCAAGGTTCTGTCAAAACAGCACCCTAATTGCGTAACACACTATCAATCAAAATCTTAATGATTTTGAAGTAGGTATATTACTAATCCATTGCTTCATGTGTTTAGAAAATTTGTCTGCAACGTTAATAACGCAATGAATATTGTTAAACTGTCAAAATGAAACCCATTGCTACTGATAGTATGTTACGCAATTTACCCTGGTATTCATAATTCCATTCCTATTTAATTTTCATTACCAAATTGAACTACCAAATTGACGTACCTATTACTGTTTTTTTAATTAGTCAGATCAACTGGCGCAGTGGTAATGGGATCTTCTCCACAAAACGAGTTCAATTTATTACCTACTGTTTTCTTTTGGTGTTGAACCATCATTTATCACGAAGATTTTTTTATCCCAATCTCTTTATTTGAAGTAGTGTTATCATGTCATGTAAATTGACACCCAACCGGAAAAGCCTGCTAGTTCTTGTTCTTAAACTAACGAAGTTTTAATCTGAGGAAAATTCAACAACTTAAGACAAAAAAACTTTTTACAAAAAAAAAACAACCAACTTCCAAAAAAAACACTACAAACTTTTAGTGTTTTTTTGGAAGTTGGTTGTTTTTTTTGTAAAAAGTTTTTTATTTTTCACTTTTTAGTGGATCACTTTGTAATTTATCTAATTTACAATAGCATAATGTCAAATGCTCATCACCTTTTACAAAATATTGCTTTTCCCGATGCAGGGGCGTTAATTGTTGAGGAGTTCTCCTGGTCAGAACCAGGAGAACTGATGGTGACTTCACCATTCACCATTTTCACGAGCATAAATTGCTTAGCAACCATATTAAAGTGCGTAATCGTATCGCAACGGTTAAATACTTATTATTAAGTAGTTCCGGTGGCCATCTGTGGTCTTCATCATCAGTTCCACTTCACCAACTGGTGCTTTTCGAGTGCAAATGCACGAGTTACTATAAAAAATATTCAAATCGCTATAGGTATGCCTATAAAATTTGAGGATTTCCCTCGATTTCCATGGGATCCCCTCATCAGATTTTGATTTGGTGGAAATGGGACCACCTCGGGAGCATACCCTTCCATACAAAAAAATAATTTTCAAAATCCGTCCACAATTGACGGAGTAATCGGTGAACATACATAAAAAAAAAAAAAAAAAATACAAACATACAGCCGAACATATAACCTCCTCCTTCTTGGAAGTCGGTTAACAATAAAATACTTATTTGTTTGGTTTATTTGATGGCCTTCAGATAGCAGGATGACATTTTTAATATTTGGACTAGGTACTCTGCCAATGTGACTAATAATGGGAGAGTTAACATCTAACACTACCATTAAAGTCGATGGTGAAAATTACTCATTGTCGAAATTGCTTCACATACTCGTAGATAGCTAGGTATAAGGGTTAGTTACGAATTAGTACATATGGAAGAAAACTATAGGTATGTTGCGCCGACCCCAAATAAATTGGTATAACTGCAGGAGATCTGGTATTCAGCTGCATCCGGTTAGACTTGAAGCAGCCCCCAACGCAGCTGGAAAAGGCTAGGCAGATTGATTGAACTGCAGGAGAATGATGATGGTGGGAGTCACGAAGTTACAGAATTACTTAATTTTTCAATTTTCTTGCAATCTCACCAAAGACCCTAGCGATTCTTGCACCCATCTTGGTCTTTTGATCGGCTGGGTACACCGGAAGCCACAGGTATTTTAGTGACCTAAATGTTTTATCACTTTTCACGTGTTGATAATATTATATCGGATGAAATAAATGTGGTATCAACGAAATTCATTGATAACATTTACAAATTGCCAATGCCGAGTAAGCTGACATCAATTCCGTATGGCCATGATTTTGACAATATAAACATCTATGAATGCAATATAAAATCATTTTTTATATCTACATAGTTTTATTACTTATGTGTAGTTAATGTGTGTTTGCGAAAACATTGTAGTAAGGGCCAGATAATATGTGAGTAACTGTAGGTATTGATTTAAATTCATGACATTTCCATGTTAATTGTAGTGCTCGTTTTCCTCATCTACAACGCCAAAAAACAAATAATAGTACGGACACAGCTATTAAAAATAAATTCCCTAACACAACTAAGTAGTGGGTAATAAAGTAATAATGCTTTGACAATGTAATTAGGTACTTAATTGCGTTTATTTTACGGTTTTTAGCAGATTTGTGGACGTAGAGACTTTTACGAATAAAACCCACCACAGACGTAGCTACGAGAGCAAGACATGTTACGATATATTTTTCATAGTAATCTTCGAGTGACCTCATTCGGAGCTATAGTAGTAAATAGATATAGAGTACGCACCAAAAACACAAAACTAACATATAAGAAAATTTTAAAAAAACGTTGCAAACTGTACCGTGTACACTACACATTAGGACATACCTAGGTAGTTAGGTACATATCAAATGAAAGGGCTTGCTGTAAGGATTTCAGATATTTTATTTTATAATTTTAAAATAAATATTCGTTAAGGTGTTAAAATAACATGGTAAATCTCTCAATACAAACGCGCATACAAACTTAAATTTGCAGTTGGAATGTATGAGGGATCGTGTTTTTTGACTACAATGTTGAGTTTGTTCTTGGGATAAGTTCATCTTAACTACGGAACCCTTCATTCTGCGTGGTCCGACATGCACTTGGCCGGTTATTTTATAATTTCTGCAGCAATTTAACTGCTTCCATTTTGGACATTGTAGGGACTATACCTACTGTCCATATGTGACATGTGACAAGAATTCTTTTTTTTTTTTCTTTCGGTAATTATTTAATTTTATGGATATTCGATATTTTTTTATTTACTGGTAATGATTAGTCACTATACCTACCTAGGAGTAAATTGGGCACAAAACTGATAAATTACATCTATATAAGTGAAACCAACAACTTCGGCCAAGAGTGGCCGAAGTTGTTGGTTTCACTTTATAAAAAAACATAGATATTGTTTAACCTGTTAAATAGTGCATAGATACACTGCATACACTCGTATAATTACGAGCATCATAAGATGCGGCCACCTTTCTCAAAGCTACATTGTAAGTTAATGATAAATAAGATATATATAATTTCAAGTGTTTTTCCGATGATAAAGTTAATAAAAACAAGCTATTCATTACTAGAAGTGCTTCCCATTTAATTAGCAATGGGACACGCACACTATACTTACCTCATTACTTAGGTTAGCTTATTTCATAAAGTTAACGTTTAACCATTAACTTAACTAATTAGTGGGTCATACAACCTATTAACTGAGTTGTGAATTTGTGATGATCTAAAATTCTAAATAAATATACTTATATGGATGTTTTTTTTTCGTTTCTTATCAAATCACCCTGTATAAGATTAGTTCGTGAGGAATACAGTGGAAACTGGAATGTGGATACGCCAGTTTGATAGAGGTGGTGACCAGAGACTGACGTGTTTATACTTGTGTACATTTGAGTAAACAGTGATCACCTTGTGTCGTGAAATTTAAATAAGCCTTGGAAGTAAGGTAATTTGTATTAAAAATTGTATTTGATAGATAAGTTTTCAGGAAATGTTGCGTGATTTTTGTCAGAAAGTTATTGTCTAATAAGAAATATATTTTTGATGATTTATTGCGTATTTCTTCTCATAAAAGATATTCTTATTTACTGTAGCTCTGACAGTGCCAGTCTTATACTCGTACCTACAGTAATAATAAATTAATAAATACCCCATAGTATTAGGAATATAGGCATTGTCGGAGTAAAATGAAAAAAAACCGGCCAAGTGCGAGTCGGACTCGCGCACGAAGGGTTCCGTACCATTATCTAAAAAAAAATCACGTTTGTAGTATGGGATCCCCGTTAAACATTTATTTTATTCTGGTTTTTAGTATTTGTTGTTATAGCGGCAACAGTAATACATCATCTGTGAACATTTCAGTCTAACTACCACGGTTCATGAGATACACCCTGGTGACAGACAGACAGACAGACGGACAGCGGAGCCTTAGTAATAGGGTTCCCATTTTACCCTTTGGGTACAGAACCCTAAAAACATGTTTGTCTTTATGTATTTTTTTATCTTTGCTCAATTTTAAAATATTTAACTTTAAAATCTGTGTAGTGTGCAGTGAGTGCCTCTTACCTAGGTACAATATTATCATGTGCCACATACGTGTTGTATCTGTGATGCAAATGTGTACCTACACACATTATTTACCTACGTTCCTTTATTTATATTCTCACAAAGTATGTGCTAAGGAAGTCTGAAAGTGATACCGGTAACTGAAAAGTTGTGAGGAAAAAGGTTGTCATGGTATGGGCATGTGATGCGGAGGAATGAGGGAAATGTCGCCAGGAAAGTTTTAAGTATGCATGTGGATGGATACACGGGTAGGGGAAGACCAAAGAAACGATGGATGGACTGTGTGAAAGATCCCTAAGACGACCCACTGACGGATATGACTACTCGTAGAAAGGGAGTGACTATCGCGATGTCAACTAAGTAATAGAGAAGTATGAAAGAAAAAGACATGTTGGGCCAACCCCAAATAAATTCGGATAAGGGCAGGAGAACGATGACAAAGTACCTATGTGTTATCTTAGGATACTACCGTTAGTATCTGGCGTCTCCAACTATCTATTCCGGCGTGTCCCTAACACAATAGTGATAAATAATACCTTCTACTAATAAATTACATTTTCATTTGGTTATAAAATGTGCATAGACAAAAGTAATAGCACGTAATATTATAGATAAAAAAACTATAATTATTTAAAAATTATTAATTACAATGTATTCGAAACAAAAATTAATGATTCGTCATGTCATAAATATTACGATGATTTGTATCTATACTACACAGACTCGATGAATGTAATTGTTTATTTATTTATTTATTTATTTTAACTTTAATTAACACGGTTATACCAATTACATTAATTAAAGGCAGAGACACATACATAGGAAAGAATATAAAATTTAAAATTCTGGTGAAAACATAAAAACAATTATAAAACAATACAAAAAATTAAATTAAATTACAATACTTTCATGAATCCCTCTCACAGTATTTCAGGCATGCCAATAAAATCTTCGTCCATTCATCCGCAAACAGATCGTTTGTTGGATTGGAATCCAAGAGATCATTAAGTGCGACCAGAGTGCGAGGTACTGGGGACTTAGCACGCGAAACGGTTACGGGAAACGGCGGTTTATTTACTAAATAGATTTTAAAATAAAACTTATTGCAGCTGCATAAGACAAAATCAAACTGGTTGCTATTTTTATGGTAAAATCTGTTATTTGTATGATATTGATTTGACATTCTGTGATAACCTATACTCACACACTGACTTATAATATATTTTTTGAAAAACATACTTTTTACGATGTTTGTAAATATGTGAGCACCATGTATCTATCTAATAATTAAGTTATTTTTCATTGCTTAGTTTTTAATTATTTTTACCTATTATGGTATACCTAGTAATTTTAGTCTAGGTGCATCGTCTTCACATATAATCATATAAACTAGGTACCTACTCAAACAAAATATTGTAAAATATTTTTAAAAGAGTAACGGTGGAGTTTCTTGCCCATTCTTCTCCATACGAAACTACCTTTTGGAAGGGGCAACTAGAATCAATTCTATTTTTTTGTAAATTTTTGACGTTCAAAAGTGTCTCTTATTTGAAATAAATGGTTTGACTTTGACTTTGATAATAATAGGCGTTAAAATGATAAAATGTCCACATACAATAAGTTTTCAAATTCAAAAACATAAATAACACTATAACCAGGGCCTCAAGTCTGCTATTACAATAGTGCCAGAATGGTCGATCATTGATTTCATAATTGTTGATTTTGACAAGTTTGGTCATCTACTATTATAATGGCGTCATTATGACTTTCCAATGGTCGGCCACTGACACTACATTGAAAGAAATTGCATGTATTGGTAATCTCGTACATAATGACAGATGAATGACATTTCTACTAATGGGTTTTATAATAATGGCAATACGACAATACCATTATAATAACACAATTATATTACGAGAACTTTGACTGACCAATGATCGACCATTATGAATTTACCAGAATACGAACTTTTAGCAAAATGACAATGGCATGACAATGGGATCGTGTTGGAATGACTGAATTTATAAAAATAGCAGACTTGGGCCCCAGTTAAGACATAAAAAATAAGTAAGTAATTTAATTACGTCGAAATAGGAATCAGGAATAATTTGGATTAACCTCAG